>CM067167.1:24758151-25010400 GCA_034093135.1 Erigeron breviscapus
AAGTATATACATGTATGTGTGTGTTTATATGTGAGCCGAGAGAGATAGATAGAAGAAGGTGGTGATTATATATCTCATATCTATATTTATATATATATTAGTTTGTATGTATAGCAAGGGGGATCGGTTGGGAATAATAAAAGGAAAAGTTCTTCTTTCTAAATATAATATTGAGTGTTGTTTTTGTTCTCCATGTTGCAGCCGAGAGAGAAAATAATAATTTGAGAAAAGAAACATAAAATACTTGTATAGTGTCGGTGTAGTGAATGTGCAGAATTATAATATTCTTGCATGATTGTTAATTGCCAGCCCATCTTTGAACTTTTGGGACTATACTACCAAACGAAAAGGAATCACGAGTGAGTTGTCGGTTTACAATTATTTGCTAAATGTTTAACCCGTGATTTAATCTAAAAAGTTGACGTCATTTTGTCAAACTTTAAATTTGATCTTATTAAGGCTTTAGACATAATACCTTATGATTTTTATATCCTTCATTAGTCGTCTTTTATCAAATTTATAAAGTAAAAACGTATCGTTGATTCTTATATCTTTATACAATTAGATGTCCATATTTTTCTGTAAATCGTAAAATAAATATTTTTATTTCTTATCATTTAATAAGTTATTTCAAAGCATTTTTTTTTTTTTTTTTTTTTTTTTTTTTTTTTTTTTTTTTTTTTTTTTTTTTTTTTTTTTTTTTTTTTTTTTTTTTTTTTTTTTTTTTTTTTTTTTTTTTTTTTTTTTTTTTTTTTTTTTTTTTTTTTTTTTTTTTTTTTTTTTTTTTTTTTTTTTTTTTTTTTTTTTTTTTTTTTTTTTTTTTTTTTTTTTTTTTTTTTTTTTTTTTTTTTTTTTTTTTTTTTTTTTTTTTTTTTTTTTTTTTTTTTTTTTTTTTTTTTTTTTTTTTTTTTTTTTTTTTTTTTTTTTTTTTTTTTTTTTTTTTTTTTTTTTTTTTTTTTTTTTTTTTTTTTTTTTTTTTTTTTTTTTTTTTTTTTTTTTTTTTTTTTTTTTTTTTTTTTTTTTTTTTTTTTTTTTTTTTTTTTTTTTTTTTTTTTTTTTTTTTTTTTTTTTTTTTTTTTTTTTTTTTTTTTTTTTTTTTTTTTTTTTTTTTTTTTTTTTTTTTTTTTTTTTTTTTTTTTTTTTTTTTTTTTTTTTTTTTTTTTTTTTTTTTTTTTTTTTTTTTTTTTTTTTTTTTTTTTTTTTTTTTTTTTTTTTTTTTTTTTTTTTTTTTTTTTTTTTTTTTTTTTTTTTTTTTTTTTTTTTTTTTTTTTTTTTTTTTTTTTTTTTTTTTTTTTTTTTTTTTTTTTTTTTTTTTTTTTTTTTTTTTTTTTTTTTTTTTTTTTTTTTTTTTTTTTTTTTTTTTTTTTTTTTTTTTTTTTTTTTTTTTTTTTTTTTTTTTTTTTTTTTTTTTTTTTTTTTTTTTTTTTTTTTTTTTTTTTTTTTTTTTTTTTTTTTTTTTTTTTTTTTTTTTTTTTTTTTTTTTTTATTTTTTTTTTTTTTGTTTTGTTTTGCGAGTTGTTACATTATTCCCCAGTTAAAAGGATTTCGCCCTCGAAATCTAGATTGTATTGAATAAAATTATACTTAAACTTGATTTACGTTTTATCTCAATGACAATAAATCGATATTAGAGGACATGGCACGCATAATTAACAGCAAGATACAAGGAGCACCCCTAATTGATGCCTTCTACTCTCAACAGAGTAGGATAAACTCATATGATTCTAAACAGAATCCCTCTACTCTCAACAGATTAGAATGTATTTGTACACAATCCTCAACACAATTAACATTTAGCACTAGTGTATATATAAATGATTATACAGTTTGTGCCCATATAATAATCCACATAATAACCAACAACTTGTACTCATATAGTATGAACTACTTACGCATTTATTATATAGCATAGATGATTTGTCTAGACACATGCAAGTCTGACTAAGGCACTATACAGGATTCAAATTTATTTCTCTTTCCATATTTGACCGTCGGTTTGCGGATGGAACGTCGTACTCACACCAAGTTGAGTACCCATCGCTCTTTGGAACGCCTTCCAAAACTTTGAGGTAAATCGGGTATCCCGATTGGTTATGACGGAAATCGGCACTCCAAGTTTGGATACTACTTCCTTGAGGTACAACGTACCATGGTGTCAAATTTGTCGTCTTCCCGGATGGCTAATAAGTGAGCCGACTTAGTCAACCGGTCAATTATCACCCAAATGGTGTCCCGACCACTACTCGTCCTAGGTAACTTCGTGATGAAGTCCATATCAATATTCTCCCATTTCCACACCGGTGTTACCGGTTGAACTAGTAAACCGGGTGGTTTCTTGTGGTCGACCTTTACTTGCAAACACGTATTGCATTCACTAACGTATCTAGCAATGTCTCTTTTCATTTGAATTTTTCGCCATAATAGTTATAGTTTACTGTGGTTTCTGGACACCTGTCCGTTCTTCAAGGTTACACTTCGTCTTTTGTTCTCTATATAAAAAAAACACTTGTAAAGATAATAGGCATTCTGAAATTTCCTTCTCTCCTTTACATTTTTCTTTGTGTGAAACTATATTTCGACACATCCAAATCAACCACCGTTCTTCCTCAACTAAACCATGGCCACTCCCACTTTTATTGCACTTGAACGTTCGATAGAGCTTTTGGCGAAGCAATTTGATCAACTTAACAGTATTATAGTATCACTTTCTACTGAACAAACCAACTCATTTAAGTTTCTTACTTCTCGAATCGACCAAATACACAATAGTGCACCTTTTCTCCTAGCAGCCGATAGAGCACTATTGAGAAAATCTATCGATAAACAAACAAAACTTGAAGCAGAAATTAGAGAAATTAAAGGGTTGTTGTATCAACTTGCTGATTTCTCACAATCTGAAGAAGTGGGAGTAACAGTTGACCCAACTGTATCCAAGGGAAAGAGACCTATGTCATCACCTTCTCCTGTTATAATTCATGAAAATTTTGAAACACTCTGAAGTAGTTCTCAAGACGTGGTCCTCAAAGAGATTATAGAACGTCAGAAAATACAAGCGATGGAGGAAGAGGCTTCTCTGAAGTTAGCTAAAGAACTACTGCTTGCAGAAGCAGGAGAAACAGGTTCTGAGGTACAAACACCAGAAAATCAACACGTCAACATATTGGAACTTGCTAGACAAAGAGAAGCTGAGTGGTATGCCAAAATGGCTAAAGGTGAAGCAAGTCTAAGGGAGTATCTACAGAGGACTATGGGAGAAGAAGATATCACTACACGTAGAGGCGACGAAAGTAGCACTCCTCTACTTTCTCAAAGACCCGTAAAAAGACTAAGAAGTGTTGGCGCCTCATCTTCCGCTCCCGATATGCTCCCACCAGCTGACGATAATGCCTTGTTAAATCTCCAGCTTCCAAAGGGCATAGTATTTGAGGAAGGAAGGGTTTTAAGTAGACCTGCTGGGATCTTCTATATTTCAGAGGATGGGGATGAGAAGTTCTTTCGTTTAAGTGAGATCAATAAGGCTTCTACTCGTTTGTTGACACACATTTGGAAGATTTGTTCTAAAGATCCCAGTAGTACCAACTTCTTAATGCAGATTGAACAAGATTTTTTTTTTTTTTTTTTTTTTTTTTTTTTTTTTTTTTTTTTTTTTTTTTTTTTTTTTTTTTTTTTTCTTTTTTTTTTTTTTTTTTTTTTTTTTTTTTTTTTTTTTTTTTTTTTTTTTTTTTTTTTTTTTTTTTTTTTTTTTTTTTTTTTTTTTTTTTTTTTTTTTTTTTTTTTTTTTTTTTTTTTTTTTTTTTTTTTTTTTTTTTTTTTTTTTTTTTTTTTTTTTTTTTTTTTTTTTTTTTTTTTTTTTTTTTTTTTTTTTTTTTTTTTTTTTTTTTTTTTTTTTTTTTTTTTTTTTTTTTTTTTTTTTTTTTTTTTTTTTTTTTTTTTTTTTTTTTTTTTTTTTTTTTTTTTTTTTTTTTTTTTTTTTTTTTTTTTTTTTTTTTTTTTTTTTTTTTTTTTTTTTTTTTTTTTTTTTTTTTTTTTTTTTTTTTTTTTTTTTTTTTTTTTTTTTTTTTTTTTTTTTTTTTTTTTTTTTTTTTTTTTTTTTTTTTTTTTTTTTTTTTTTTTTTTTTTTTTTTTTTTTTTTTTTTTTTTTTTTTTTTTTTTTTTTTTTTTTTTTTTTTTTTTTTTTTTTTTTTTTTTTTTTTTTTTTTTTTTTTTTTTTTTTTTTTTTTTTTTTTTTTTTTTTTTTTTTTTTTTTTTTTTTTTTTTTTTTTTTTTTTTTTTTTTTTTTTTTTTTTTTTTTTTTTTTTTTTTTTTTTTTTTTTTTTTTTTTTTTTTTTTTTTTTTTTTTTTTTTTTTTTTTTTTTTTTTTTTTTTTTTTTTTTTTTTTTTTTTTTTTTTTTTTTTTTTTTTTTTTTTTTTTTTTTTTTTTTTTTTTTTTTTTTTTTTTTTTTTTTTTTTTTTTTTTTTTTTTTTTTTTTTTTTTTTTTTTTTTTTTTTTTTTTTTTTTTTTTTTTTTTTTTTTTTTTTTTTTTTTTTTTTTTTTTTTTTTTTTTTTTTTTTTTTTTTTTTTTTTTTTTTTTTTTTTTTTTTTTTTTTTTTTTTTTTTTTTTTTTTTTTTTTTTTTTTTTTTTTTTTTTTTTTTTTTTTTTTTTTTTTTTTTTTTTTTTTTTTTTTTTTTTTTTTTTTTTTTTTTTTTTTTTTTTTTTTTTTTTTTTTTTTTTTTTTTTTTTTTTTTTTTTTTTTTTTTTTTTTTTTTTTTTTTTGTTTTGCGAGTTGTTACATTATTCCCCAGTTAAAAGGATTTCGCCCTCGAAATCTAGATTGTATTGAATAAAATTATACTTAAACTTGATTTACGTTTTATCTCAATGACAATAAATCGATATTAGAGGACATGGCACGCATAATTAACAGCAAGATACAAGGAGCACCCCTAATTGATGCCTTCTACTCTCAACAGAGTAGGATAAACTCATATGATTCTAAACAGAATCCCTCTACTCTCAACAGATTAGAATGTATTTGTACACAATCCTCAACACAATTAACATTTAGCACTAGTGTATATATAAATGATTATACAGTTTGTGCCCATATAATAATCCACATAATAACCAACAACTTGTACACATATAGTATGAACTACTTACGCATTTATTATATAGCATAGATGATTTGTCTAGACACATGTAAGTCTGACTAAGGCACTATACAGGATTCAAATTTATTTCTCTTTCCATATTTGACCGTCGGTTTGCGGATGGAACGTCGTACTCACACCAAGTTGAGTACCCATCGCTCTTTGGAACGCCTTCCAAAACTTTGAGGTAAATCGGGTATCCCGATTGGTTATGACGGAAATCGGCACTCCAAGTTTGGATACTACTTCCTTGAGGTACAACGTACCATGGTGTCAAATTTGTCGTCTTCCCGGATGGCTAATAAGTGAGCCGACTTAGTCAACCGGTCAATTATCACCCAAATGGTGTCCCGACCACTACTCGTCCTAGGTAACTTCGTGATGAAGTCCATATCAATATTCTCCCATTTCCACACCGGTGTTACCGGTTGAACTAGTAAACCGGGTGGTTTCTTGTGGTCGACCTTTACTTGCAAACACGTATTGCATTCACTAACGTATCTAGCAATGTCTCTTTTCATTTGAATTTTTCGCCATAATAGTTATAGTTTACTGTGGTTTCTGGACACCTGTCCGTTCTTCAAGGTTACACTTCGTCTTTTGTTCTCTATATAAAAAAAACACTTGTAAAGATAATAGGCATTCTGAAATTTCCTTCTCTCCTTTACATTTTTCTTTGTGTGAAACTATATTTCGACACATCCAAATCAACCACCGTTCTTCCTCAACTAAACCATGGCCACTCCCACTTTTATTGCACTTGAACGTTCGATAGAGCTTTTGGCGAAGCAATTTGATCAACTTAACAGTATTATAGTATCACTTTCTACTGAACAAACCAACTCATTTAAGTTTCTTACTTCTCGAATCGACCAAATACACAATAGTGCACCTTTTCTCCTAGCAGCCGATAGAGCACTATTGAGAAAATCTATCGATAAACAAACAAAACTTGAAGCAGAAATTAGAGAAATTAAAGGGTTGTTGTATCAACTTGCTGATTTCTCACAATCTGAAGAAGTGGGAGTAACAGTTGACCCAACTGTATCCAAGGGAAAGAGACCTATGTCATCACCTTCTCCTGTTATAATTCATGAAAATTTTGAAACACTCTGAAGTAGTTCTCAAGACGTGGTCCTCAAAGAGATTATAGAACGTCAGAAAATACAAGCGATGGAGGAAGAGGCTTCTCTGAAGTTAGCTAAAGAACTACTGCTTGCAGAAGCAGGAGAAACAGGTTCTGAGGTACAAACACCAGAAAATCAACACGTCAACATATTGGAACTTGCTAGACAAAGAGAAGCTGAGTGGTATGCCAAAATGGCTAAAGGTGAAGCAAGTCTAAGGGAGTATCTACAGAGGACTATGGGAGAAGAAGATATCACTACACGTAGAGGCGACGAAAGTAGCACTCCTCTACTTTCTCAAAGACCCGTAAAAAGACTAAGAAGTGTTGGCGCCTCATCTTCCGCTCCCGATATGCTCCCACCAGCTGACGATAATGCCTTGTTAAATCTCCAGCTTCCAAAGGGCATAGTATTTGAGGAAGGAAGGGTTTTAAGTAGACCTGCTGGGATCTTCTATATTTCAGAGGATGGGGATGAGAAGTTCTTTCGTTTAAGTGAGATCAATAAGGCTTCTACTCGTTTGTTGACACACATTTGGAAGATTTGTTCTAAAGATCCCAGTAGTACCAACTTCTTAATGCAGATTGAACAAGAGTTAGCCAAGCCACACCGAGCCACTTAGTTCAGTGCGTTCCAGTTGAGAGCGTATGTATTATTAATGCTTGTAATATTGGCTTGTTATGTTTGATCAAATAAAATTTCTACTTTTGTTCAAGTTTGTAATCTGTTCAATTATAACAATTTTCCCATATGTACGACGATTCTCTCACGATTCGTATTCAAATTATTCCCCAGTTAAAAGCTCTAACAACATTTTTAACTTGACGATCAATCTCATGCTTATTAGTGTAAATGACTGTTTCAATATTCTCTATCTTAGAGAACACTCCTACATCTCTTCCGTCCACTTCTCCAAGTTAATTACTTAAACAACTTGTAGTTAAATCTTCTCATTTGTTTTCCCTTCCTCGAGAAATTTTTGTTTAGGAAAGAAAATTCATATGAACTTACAATATATGCGTGAATTAGGAATTTATTGTACATATGCTTATATTTAATCATAAGAGAACTTTCACAACACTAGGCATTTAGCGCGGTTGGCTAAATGCGCGAAAGGGTGTGGCCTAGACCCAGGTTCGATCCCGGGGACGGCCGATTTCACCATTTTTATTTTTATTTCTTTATTGCATCCAATTACCCGTTCTACTCCTGTTCATAATCAGTACCCTATTATTGGTCTCGTTAAATTATTCTGATAAAGTTATTCAACTTTATTTCATTCAATTCTAGATATAGATATAATAACACTACATTATTGTTTATTCTAGATATATATATAATATATATATATATATATATATATATATATATATATATATATATATATATATATATATATATATATATATATATATATATATATATATATATATATATATATATATATATATATATATATATATATATATATATATATATATATATATATATATATATATATATATATATATATATATATATATATATATATATATATATATATATATATATATATATATATATATATATATATATATATATATATATATATATATATATATATATATATATATATATATATATATATATATATATATATATATATATATATATATATATATATATATATATATATATATATATATATATATATATATATATATATATATATATATATATATATATATATATATATATATATATATATATATATATATATATATATATATATATATATATATATATATATATATATATATATATATATATATATATATATATATATATATATATATATATATATATATATATATATATATATATATATATATATATATATATATATATATATATATATATATATATATATATATATATATATATATATATATATATATATATATATATATATATATATATATATATATATATATATATATATATATATATATATATATATATATATATATATATATATATATATATAATACTATATATATATATATATATATATATATATATATATATATATATATATATATTTCACCATTTTTTATTTTTTATTTTTTATTTTTATTTTTATTTTTATTTCTTTATTGCATCCAATTACTATTGCGAGTTATATATATATAGATTGTGTAATATATATTCATACCAAATTTATCGCATTCCAATTACCTGTTCTACTCCTGTTCATAATCAGTACCCTATTATTGTTCTCGTTAAATTATTCTGATAAAGTTATTCAACTTTATTTCATTCAATTCTAGATATAGATATAATAATGTTAAATTATTGGCTTTATTGGCGAGGAGTTATTCCTTGTCGGCCATTTCGACAATTATTGTCATCTGACATTATTGCTTACGTTATATAAGCGAATATTACCTTACAGTAAAATCATGTATTCTCACCTTAAAGTACAAAATCATTTAAGAATGAAATCTACAGAATTTTATTCGTGTTTATAGTTATAACCTTCTACGATCATCCTGTTTGCTCTTATTCCAGTCATTTCTTTGAACACATTCATTAAATTACTAACTCAAGCTCCATGTTCATAAAAACTCCTCTTAACACACTAAATCACCTGATATTTCATAATATTTTACTTTACTTGAACATCATATTCTCCAAAAATCTTAGCTCATTCTATCAGTCAATCGTAACTATAAGTTTGAACTTAGTCTATAGTTCATAATAAATCATTGCATGAATATAGTTATCTCTACAGGAATATTATCATGGCAATAACTATGTCATCATCATTTCGTCTACGTTCCAACAAATCACACAATTTCAATTCAACCATAACCGAATTAATCAAATCAACGTTCAAGTTCACATATAACGAGGCAAGGCATCATCGATCATATAATCCACAATCAACCATACAATCACGAATCATTCAACATTATATAAATAAAAGGGGTCAAGTCATAACAAGGTGGGTAAAGCATAGTCCGAATTTTAACTTCAACATTCGACACATTAAAAGTGTTTGTATACAGGGTGTACCATCGGCTAACCCTCCACCTAACCAACACTCATTAAACACACCGGGTTAGCTACTATACTTTATCCACGAGGCGCAATCCATGAGATCATTAACTTTATATGACATAGGATAACCATAGATTTGTTGATCAGGCGCCTCTAGGGTTATCGAATGTTATACTCCATTAATGTCATCATTTCATTTTGCTGGGGGACAAATAATAAATGCTTCAAAAATTCAACACATCAACGTTCATCACAACATTTCCACAATTAACGGTGTATCCCGACACTATCATATACGTTCATCACAATAATTCTCACATAACAATCAAGTCATCATATCATAAGCAACCTACGAACTCCGTTTAAAACGTTTTTATGCATCATACAGCCCACGTTGCACACAAAGTTCCCTATCATGCATGCTAATATGAAATGTGGGTGCAATGGCTATAGACTAGGTCAATCCACCTAATTCTCTACAACCACGGCTCTGATACCATTCTGTAACACCCCAACATGGCGGAATCATGGGGTATCACTTAGAAATAGCACATCACGACATGGGAATTATGTAGAGTCAACTATATGAAAACATAAGATCGAAACGATCCATAAACTCGTACAAACGTATACATTCATTAACATTCATCAAATACACGTTCAATCAATAATAAAAGTAAGTTCAAATCGATAATAAATAATCCTAATAGTAACCCATTAAAGGGGGAATAAGGATCACGGATCCAGAAGTCCAAAGCTAGTCCAATTCTAACAAGCAAGCAATGCAATCATCCATTTTGTCTCTGATTTACTTGATTACCTGAAAAGTGTACTAAAATGCGTCAACATAAAGTTGGTGAGTTCGTAGGGACAAGTAACAAGGAATAACCGTGTCGGGATGATAACCGTCAACATTAACAACAACGTTTCCATATAACAATCAACAACGTTCCATAACAATCAACACATTCCATAACAATCAACACATTCCATAACAATCAACAACGTTCCATATTAAATCCAATCAACAACGTTTAACAACGGTGCGTCTTACATTGTTAATAATTTAACAAGGCGCTAACGGTGCGACTTACATAACGAGTAACGCGCTAACGGTGCGACTTATATAATAAATAATGCGCTAACATATAACGGTGCGACTTACATAATGAATAAAGCGCTAACGGTGCGACTTATATAATAAATAATGCGCTAACATATAACGGTGCGACTTATATAATAAATAATGCGCTAACATATATCGTAACCCGTTGCGACTCACATGATAAACAATGCGCCATATATATCATAACCCGTTGCGACTCACATGATAAACAATGCGCTAA
Source organism: Erigeron breviscapus (assembly GCA_034093135.1). Taxonomy (NCBI): domain Eukaryota; kingdom Viridiplantae; phylum Streptophyta; class Magnoliopsida; order Asterales; family Asteraceae; genus Erigeron; species Erigeron breviscapus. Next base: position 24,768,798 of record CM067167.1, read on the forward strand.
CATGTCCACATCAACAATTCAATCATACAATCAATCAAATCAACAATCAACAATTAAACAAACATGTACACTTTTCAGCCCGAATCTCAATTAGAGTAGGGAGGGTTTACGAAACTCACCTGAAATGCTTGTCAGACAGTAGGAGGTATGTAACAGTCTGAAATGTACCCGTATAGCCCAAACGTATTAGCCTTCGGTAAAGGAAACTGTATAGAATAACCCATTTTAATAGAGTCATCAGTTTAGTAAGAAACTGACGGACGAAGGACTGAAACTGTCAGAAAATCTAACGGTGTTAACGGTCGTCAGAAAATGGACTTGTTTTGTAACAGATTTTATAACGGTCGTTAATGGCAGTTAAGTATATACTTGGTTTGTATAAATCTTTTATACATATATATATATACTCGTATATATATATATATGTACATACTTACGTACTTATATATATATATACTTACGGTGGTGGTGACAAAACAGCAGCAGCCGTAGGGGGCTTGGTGGTGATGCTCATCGATGGTGAAGAGCAGCAGCAAAATCGTAGCAATTTGAAGCTAATGATGAATAGTACAGTTACAGGAGCAAGAAACAGCCATGGTAGTCGAGTAGCAGCAACAATATTTCATGGGGGTGGTTGTACTATAAACGAGTAGTAGTAACTCAAGAAGCAGTAGCAGCCATTTCATGGTGGCTGGTTCGGTTTGTAAAAGAAAGCAAACAGTAGCAATAGTTTGAAGGTTGAAGATGATGAATAGTAACAATGGTGATGGTGATGGTAACCAGCAGTAAATAACAAGTAGCAATAGCAGGAGTGGTGGACTGGTGGTGCCGTTTAATGGTGGTGAACGTTGGTGGTGTTGTTTCGTAAAAAGGCAGCAGCATGGTGATGATGACCGAACAGTAGTAACTCGTCGGCAGCAGTAGTACACGAGCAGCAACCATTAATGATGGTGAGGTGGTGGCTGTGAGAAGTGGATGCCGTAAAAGATGGTGTAGTGGTGTTGTTCGTGACATAGTTATTCGAAGGTGGTAATAGCTCGATATCTGTAAGTATATACATGTATGTGTGTGTTTATATGTGAGCCGAGAGAGATAGATAGAAGAAGGTGGTGATTATATATCTCATATCTATATTTATATATATATTAGTTTGTATGTATAGCAAGGGGGATCGGTTGGGAATAATAAAAGGAAAAGTTCTTCTTTCTAAATATAATATTGAGTGTTGTTTTTGTTCTCCATGTTGCAGCCGAGAGAGAAAATAATAATTTGAGAAAAGAAACATAAAATACTTGTATAGTGTCGGTGTAGTGAATGTGCAGAATTATAATATTCTTGCATGATTGTTAATTGCCAGCCCATCTTTGAACTTTTGGGACTATACTACCAAACGAAAAGGAATCACGAGTGAGTTGTCGGTTTACAATTATTTGCTAAATGTTTAACCCGTGATTTAATCTAAAAAGTTGACGTCATTTTGTCAAACTTTAAATTTGATCTTATTAAGGCTTTAGACATAATACCTTATGATTTTTATATCCTTCATTAGTCGTCTTTTATCAAATTTATAAAGTAAAAACGTATCGTTGATTCTTATATCTTTATACAATTAGATGTCCATATTTTTCTGTAAATCGTAAAATAAATATTTTTATTTCTTATCATTTAATAAGTTATTTCAAAGCATTTTTTTTTGTTTTGCGAGTTGTTACAGTCACAACCATGTATAAGTGATATCAATTATCAATGAATAAATGAAACAATAGAGATGCATAAAGTATATGTGTATGTAACATGATCGAGTAATGTATGAGTATGCATCATGTGTATGATCAAGTAATGTATGAGTATGCATCATGTATATGATCAAGTAATGTATGAGTATGCATCATGTATATGATCAAGTAATGTATGAGTATGCATCCTGCGTCTCCCAACAATCATCAAAAGCAAGTATGTGTGACTACATACTTGGAGTCTGTGTGCGTCCCGCACAATGCAACGATACTCACATGTCATCACAATGAACACTGTGGCATCTCAAAAACATCGATGTATATACGTCTATATACCCGGAGTCATGAACGTTTCATCAATTCAATATAAGCGTATACGTCTATACACTTGGATGGGCCTATCCATCTCACCAATATCCATATCATAACTTATGCGTGTTCATCTCAGTCACAAATCGATCATTCATCAATCATTAAACCAACCAAAACTGTTCGTACATACACTTAGGAGGATTCTACTTTCAATGAGTCCCAGATGCTTATATATAGGGTCACCCGCAGCCTTCCCACCACATCTAAAACCCTTTGAAGGCATAACCGACTTCCATGTATGCACGACTATCCTAAATGAATCACAATATCACATTCGTATGCATAAACTAACAAACAATCAATCAATCCACACTCAAATCAAACATCTAATCTCACAATTTATATATATATATATCATAAACTTATGCGTGTTCATCTCAGTCACAAATCGATCATTCATCAATCATTAAACCAACCAAAACTGTTCGTACATACACTTAGGAGGATTCTACTTTCAATGAGTCCCAGATGCTTATATATAGGGTCACCCGCAGCCTTCCCACCACATCTAAAACCCTTTGAAGGCATAACCGACTTCCATGTATGCACGACTATCCTAAATGAATCACAATATCACATTCGTATGCATAAACTAACAAACAATCAATCAATCCACACTCAAATCAAACATCTAATCTCACAATTTATATATATATATATAAACAAATGCGTAACAAATCAAATAAACCATATAAATTTATATATATATACATATACATATGTACCAATCACTCGACAAATCCCTAATTAGGTGACTTCTAAGACGCTTAATCGTTGTTAAATGAGTTAAGAAGTGATTTAGATCGAAGCTAGGAAACGAAAACGAGCATCAGGGACTTATGACTGCGCCGCAGTCAGGATGCAACCCCTTTGACTGCGCCGCAGTCAGGATGCAACCCCTTTGACTGCGCCGCAGTCAGGTGAAGAACCTTCGTTCCAGAAGTTTTCCACTGCGCCGCAGTCAAGGCCATGCCTTGCCACTGCGCCGCAGTCAAGCCCATATCAGTACCAGGAGCAGCAGCAGCAGCAGCAGGTTTAGCTCGACCCAAACACCCCTAAAACACCCATTTTGACTTCCAAGATGATTTGTGATGATTCAAAACTCGTTTTTATGCATTGTTGGACATAATTAAACATAAACAAACCTAACCCATTCCATAATTTCAATCCAAAACACCAAAATTGATTTTTGACTTAAATTAACCCACATAAACCCTAATTTGACCTACAATCACTTTTGACCCGATTCGAACAAGGATTCTTATGGTCTTAGCTTAGAAACATGTTTTTAAACATAAATGAAGATATTGAAATGATTTTGACTTAAATTAACCCACATAAACCCTAATTTGACCTACAATCACTTTTGACCCGATTCGAACAAGGATTCTTATGGTCTTAGCTTAGAAACATGTTTTTAAACATAAATGAAGATATTGAAATGATTTTGACTTACCAAATCTTGCTTCAAAGGTCAAATTCGGGTTTGACCTAAATGGAAGAGTTTCCTTGCACCTATGAGCCCAAATCTTTGATATGATGGAAATGAGATGAAGATGATTATTATTCTAGCTTTTGTCTTGATTAAATTCCAACAAATGTGAAAGAAATCTAGAGAGATAGAGATATATGTGTGTGTGTGTTCTTAGGTTATTAGAGAGAAAAGAGATGGAGAGTGAATGAATGGATAAGGTGGGGAAAGGGGTTGGTGGAAGAGTTGGGTAATTAGTTGGGTCATGGGTCTTAGATGGCACCCATGGGTCGACCCGCCTAATTCTCGTATCGTCTATTGTCGCGTTGTATAATAAGTCGGTAATTTGACCCGTCATGCTCATCGCCAGTCATAATGCCTTGAAACCAAAAACATTTTCATTACTAATTTAAGTTATTAGTCGAGTTACGCGAGAAGTCAAACGGTCAAAATTGACGGATGTTACACAAATAGAGACCATCTTTACTACTACCAGTCCCCAGAACTTTCTTTGAAATCAAATCCTGAATGTAGCAAGTAGTATCAGAAAAACCAACATATAGTTTACTATCTCTAGCCAACTTATGCACAGACAAAAGATTAACAAAATAACCAGGTATAACAAGAACATCAAACAAGACAATGTTGGCATTCAACCTCATATTCCCAATTTTTGTTATTTTAGCTTTAGTCCCATTAGGATGAGAAACAGTTAGATTCAAATCAGAGATATCAACAACATTAAACAGATGTTTATCAGAAACAGTCATGTGTTGATTTGCCCCACTATCAATTATCCAACCTAAAGCTTTCATTATACTTGTAAAACAGTTATAAAATTTTTCAAAATTTTCATTAAAAAATACATTAGCATTAAAAAAACTACCTGCCATATTGGCATTAGAAGGAGGAGGTGGAAGAGGACCAGAAGGTGTATCATTGATAAGATTCATGAGTTTCATCATCTGTTCATTTGTAAAACACATAGGAGCAGAAGAAGTACTAGGCATATGTAAGTCCCTACCGTTGATCGGATCTTTATAAGATGTGATTCGTTATGTCAAGAGTGCGGAATCCTCTTGAGATAACTAGATTTCTATCGGCTTCAGTCAATTAACACGTAATTAATCAACTCTAGGTCTTGCACGAACTGGTACTTCGTGTAGGAGATCACACGAACAACAATTCGATCTTCAATCACTAAATTCGTCCACTCGTCCATCAAAAACGCCTTTTGATGTTGTATTTATACTAATAGGGTTATTGGTTCGTGTGGGCTTAGGCTTTAATCAACGTAATTAAGCCCAAATAACAATTAACCAATCGGCCTCGTGCTGACGTCAGCACGAGGGGAATCCTTCATGCTGATGACGTCAGCACGAGGGTTCGTCCCTTTGGTTCTTTGTTTGACTTTGTTTGACCTGTACATTACATCCAACCATCGTTTAAGTATTCTATGACACTTATAAACCTTGGTTATATATTCTTGTACCTGCAAAACAATAATATAACACACAAACACAATAATAAACATAAACACATATAATATTGAAGTTCAAACGTAATCATTAAATACCAACATAAGTTCTTATTTAAATGATTACAACTTATTCCTAAAGCAAAAACGTTAACCAAATCTATGTTGCTATTGTCACACAAATCTGCATCTACAGACTCCCCCTTGACATTAGCGACTAGATTTCTTTAAAGCGTTTCTTGAACTTCAAAGCTATCCATTAAACAGAAGTCTAACACTATTCGCATGGATTCTCTCTTGTAGACAATGTGCGAGAATATTACGATAGCGTCCTTCTTCAACTCTCCAAAATCTCACTGCTGTACAAGGTGTATCTAAGAGTCTTCTCTGATCACCTCTTGACAAATTGACAACCTGCATCGGATCATACATGCGAAACAACATCTTGCTCTTTGAATCATCAACAAACATTTGTGCTTCACCTGACTTGATATCTATCTGCCAATATGTCATTGTTGTCAGCATATCTTGATCCCATTTGATAGCGGGAACTTCTTTAATACATTCAATCTTCCTTTGAACATATCGAAATGTGCCATCTGGATTTTTAATCTTCTTCATTGGCCTATGTTTAATCAACCTATCTTCAGGCTTCAAACCTTTTTCACTAAAATGCCAACATCTTTCTCTTTGGAATCTTTGCCAATAAAAATCAGCATTTCCATCTCTCTGAAGATTAACAAACCATCGTCTTCCTAAATCTATCAAATCTGATTCACTGAGACTTTGGAAATGTCTTTGACTGATGGACATATACTGGCAACCTTCTTTTCTCTTGATAACAAATAACTTGATTCTATGATCATAAAACCAACTTTGTATCACTGAGAAATGGTGCGTCCTTATGCTGAGACGTCAGCACGAGGGGAATCCTTCATGCTGATGACGTCAGCACGAGGGTCCCTTTGTGATGACGTCAGCACGAGGGGAATCCTTCATGCTGATGACGTCAGCACGAGGGGAATCCTTCATGCTGATGACGTCAGCACGAGGGGAATCCTTCATGCTGATGACGTCAGCACGAGGGGAATCCTTCATGCTGATGACGTCAGCACGAGGGGAATCCTTCATGCTGATGACGTCAGCACGAGGGGAATCCTTCATGCTGATGACGTCAGCACGAGGGGAATCCTTCATGCTGATGACGTCAGCACGAGGGGAATCCTTCATGCTGATGACGTCAGCACGAGGGGAATCCTTCATGCTGATGACGTCAGCACGAGGGGAATCCTTCATGCTGATGACGTCAGCACGAGGGGAATCCTTCATGCTGATGACGTCAGCACGAGGGGAATCCTTCATGCTGATGACGTCAGCACGAGGGGAATCCTTCATGCTGATGACGTCAGCACGAGGGGAATCCTTCATGCTGATGACGTCAGCACGAGGGGAATCCTTCATGCTGATGACGTCAGCACGAGGGGAATCCTTCATGCTGATGACGTCAGCACGAGGGGAATCCTTCATGCTGATGACGTCAGCACGAGGGGAATCCTTCATGCTGATGACGTCAGCACGAGGGGAATCCTTCATGCTGATGACGTCAGCACGAGGGGAATCCTTCATGCTGATGACGTCAGCACGAGGGGAATCCTTCATGCTGATGACGTCAGCACGAGGGGAATCCTTCATGCTGATGACGTCAGCACGAGGGGAATCCTTCATGCTGATGACGTCAGCACGAGGGGAATCCTTCATGCTGATGACGTCAGCACGAGGGGAATCCTTCATGCTGATGACGTCAGCACGAGGGGAATCCTTCATGCTGATGACGTCAGCACGAGGGGAATCCTTCATGCTGATGACGTCAGCACGAGGGGAATCCTTCATGCTGATGACGTCAGCACGAGGGGAATCCTTCATGCTGATGACGTCAGCACGAGGGGAATCCTTCATGCTGATGACGTCAGCACGAGGGGAATCCTTCATGCTGATGACGTCAGCACGAGGGGAATCCTTCATGCTGATGACGTCAGCACGAGGGGAATCCTTCATGCTGATGACGTCAGCACGAGGGGAATCCTTCATGCTGATGACGTCAGCACGAGGGGAATCCTTCATGCTGATGACGTCAGCACGAGGGGAATCCTTCATGCTGATGACGTCAGCACGAGGGGAATCCTTCATGCTGATGACGTCAGCACGAGGGGAATCCTTCATGCTGATGACGTCAGCACGAGGGGAATCCTTCATGCTGATGACGTCAGCACGAGGGGAATCCTTCATGCTGATGACGTCAGCACGAGGGGAATCCTTCATGCTGATGACGTCAGCACGAGGGGAATCCTTCATGCTGATGACGTCAGCACGAGGGGAATCCTTCATGCTGATGACGTCAGCACGAGGGGAATCCTTCATGCTGATGACGTCAGCACGAGGGGAATCCTTCATGCTGATGACGTCAGCACGAGGGGAATCCTTCATGCTGATGACGTCAGCACGAGGGGAATCCTTCATGCTGATGACGTCAGCACGAGGGGAATCCTTCATGCTGATGACGTCAGCACGAGGGGAATCCTTCATGCTGATGACGTCAGCACGAGGGGAATCCTTCATGCTGATGACGTCAGCACGAGGGGAATCCTTCATGCTGATGACGTCAGCACGAGGGGAATCCTTCATGCTGATGACGTCAGCACGAGGGGAATCCTTCATGCTGATGACGTCAGCACGAGGGGAATCCTTCATGCTGATGACGTCAGCACGAGGGGAATCCTTCATGCTGATGACGTCAGCACGAGGGGAATCCTTCATGCTGATGACGTCAGCACGAGGGGAATCCTTCATGCTGATGACGTCAGCACGAGGGGAATCCTTCATGCTGATGACGTCAGCACGAGGGGAATCCTTCATGCTGATGACGTCAGCACGAGGGGTCCTTCGTGCTGAACGTCAGCACGAGGGGAATCCTTCATGCTGATGACGTCAGCACGAGGGTTCGTCCCTTTGGTTCTTTGTTTGACTTTGTTTGACCTGTACATTACATCCAACCATCGTTTAAGTATTCTATGACACTTATAAACCTTGGTTATATATTCTTGTACCTGCAAAACAATAATATAACACACAAACACAATAATAAACATAAACACATATAATATTGAAGTTCAAACGTAATCATTAAATACCAACATAAGTTCTTATTTAAATGATTACAACTTATTCCTAAAGCAAAAACGTTAACCAAATCTATGTTGCTATTGTCACACAAATCTGCATCTACAGACTCCCCCTTGACATTAGCGACTAGATTTCTTTAAAGCGTTTCTTGAACTTCAAAGCTATCCATTAAACAGAAGTCTAACACTATTCGCATGGATTCTCTCTTGTAGACAATGTGCGAGAATATTACGATAGCGTCCTTCTTCAACTCTCCAAAATCTCACTGCTGTACAAGGTGTATCTAAGAGTCTTCTCTGATCACCTCTTGACAAATTGACAACCTGCATCGGATCATACATGCGAAACAACATCTTGCTCTTTGAATCATCAACAAACATTTGTGCTTCACCTGACTTGATATCTATCTGCCAATATGTCATTGTTGTCAGCATATCTTGATCCCATTTGATAGCGGGAACTTCTTTAATACATTCAATCTTCCTTTGAACATATCGAAATGTGCCATCTGGATTTTTAATCTTCTTCATTGGCCTATGTTTAATCAACCTATCTTCAGGCTTCAAACCTTTTTCACTAAAATGCCAACATCTTTCTCTTTGGAATCTTTGCCAATAAAAATCAGCATTTCCATCTCTCTGAAGATTAACAAACCATCGTCTTCCTAAATCTATCAAATCTGATTCACTGAGACTTTGGAAATGTCTTTGACTGATGGACATATACTGGCAACCTTCTTTTCTCTTGATAACAAATAACTTGATTCTATGATCATAAAACCAACTTTGTATCACTGAGAAATACTTAGGTGCGTCCTTGTCTGAGATGAATTCCCAAAACATCGACGGTTTATAAACATCACCTAGTCGTAAACCAGTACGTCCTGTATAAGCTGGAATCAATCTGTTAATAACAAATTGATTATCTTGCTCCGCCGGTGGTATATTGAACCTTCCAATATCGAACCTTCGCGTAGCATCAACCATCCAACTTAAATCAACAATATATTCATGTTCTTCATCTATTATCTTTGCAAAAACTCTGAACATCAACCTTGCAGTGTTCCTTGGATCACCTGGACTCTGTCTGATCGGATTGAGTTCCAAATGTTCTGCTTCAGCTATCGGTTCAATCAGAATGTCTCTATCTTCATTAAAGACACGATCGAAATCATAAGGTACTTCAAGTAACCTTTCTCTATCAGCTGCAGAAACAAATTCTCCTTCTTCCAGATCTTCATCAATGATACTATCTGAGTCATCACCAATGTTATCAATATCGTCCAAAGCACCAATTTGAAGCTTATCTGCAATCCAAAAAAGTTCAAACATGCAAACAACACAGAACATAAAATATATAAGTCAAGACATAAGAAAAATATAACACAAGTATAAATACATAAAACAAGATAAAATAAATAATATTATACCATAAATATAATGTAACAATTACATCAATATTTATCTTATAATCTTTATCTATTTTAACTAAAAATTCATAACATTAAGGTTGATAATCTTCATCTTCAAGATCATCAGAACTAGAGTCAACGACATTAGACGGCAATCGACGTTTGCTCCTTTGTCGTCGTCGTTCTCTTTTCTGACGGTCTGAATCTGACCATTGATCACTATCAAGATCAATATGATCCTGATCAACCTCTGTGTTAAGTTTTCCCCATATATGAAAATGTGCTTCCGCCCTTTGATGAGGATCATTTGAAAATTTCTCTTCTAATTCCCATTCCATTCTTTCTTGTTCATCTCTTACACTTTGCGGATTATGATAATCATCACTAGGACTTGAACTAGAATTACCTGAATTGGAATTTTCCTCATCTGACGAATCATTTGAATCATCAGGATCTGCATCAGGAGCAACAGTAGCAACCATCACAGTTTTTCCTTTATCTTGTTGAGTCCCAGAAGTACTAGCACCAGCTGTACCAGCAGTCTCTGACTCTCTTTGTCTTGGCGACTCCCCCTGAATTTCAGCAGTCTCTGACTCTCTTTGTCTTGGCGACTCCCCCTGAATTTCAGCAGTCTCTGAAGCAATCACAGCAGCATCTTCAACATCTTTATCTTGACCTTGATTCTCTGGCTCACAATCTCTAGTTGGTGGATCTTGAGCTCGATCTTGATCATCATGATCATCATCTCTTCGCTTTCTAGCTTGCTCACCATCCTTACAACCATCTTTATCTCCCCCTTGAGCCAAGAATTGGTGAAGTCTCGAACCAAGAGAATGAACTAATGCAGTCATCAAGTCCATCTCTTCTTGATGTTTATCAGCTTGGAGCTTCAGCTGTGACTCCAAAGCTGTAACACGCATCTCCAACAACTTGTTCTGTGACACTATTTGACTCAACTGAACCGGAACTGGCAAAGCTGAACCAGAAGTAGAAGCAATGTCGGATGTAGACACAGGTGGTGGCATCGTAGTCTCAAAAGAAGGCATACGAGCATTGAAAGTTCCCAATGGAGGCATCTGCGGTCTTTGCAAAGGTAACCGTAGACGTTCCATCACTAAAGCAACTGGAACTAACGCCTGAACAGAAGTAGATTGAGGTCTAGTAGCTTGAACGGGTTGTTCTTGCTCTTCACGAACTGACGACTCTTGAGCTCTAGTAGTCGTAACAGTCGTAGCATCAACAACTCTAGCTTGAGAACCACTTCCACGAATAACAAACTTGGTTCTCGACCCCTTCTCGCTAACAGTAGGACCAACAGAAGTAGCAGACACCGAAACAGGAACTTCAGTAACAGAAGCTCTTAGAGCAGCAACTGATGGAGTATCACCTGTAGGAGGTGCGTGAGATCTCTCCATAGCAGCATTATATGCAGCAAACTCTCTATCAATATCTGACTGAGATCTCCGAAGAGTTTGTAATCTCTCAACAGCAGCAATTCCTTTCCCTTGTCCACGTCTTCTCTTCAATGGTCGATCTTCTTCATCATCAGCATCTGAACCATCAACAGCATTAACTGTAACCATATTTGGTTCAGAAGGACCAACATCATCACCAACTGGAGCAGAAGTAGAAGTAGCAACTCCAGTAGTTGGTGGTACAAGATTAACAGGATCATCAATATCCTCTGCAAGAGCATCAAACTCTGGATCATTCTCCAGATTCCCAGTGTAAAGAGGAACGTCATTCAACCTCTCAAACTGATTCTCTTGCTCTTCCTGAGGATTATTTTGAACCTCAACATCATCAGCAGCAGCAGCAACCGGCTCTTCATCTTCAAGATCATCAGAACTAGAGTCAACGACATTAGACGGCAATCGACGTTTGCTCCTTTGTCGTCGTCGTTCTCTTTTCTGACGGTCTGAATCTGACCATTGATCACTATCAAGATCAATATGATCCTGATCAACCTCTGTGTTAAGTTTTCCCCATATATGAAAATGTGCTTCCGCCCTTTGATGAGGATCATTTGAAAATTTCTCTTCTAATTCCCATTCCATTCTTTCTTGTTCATCTCTTACACTTTGCGGATTATGATAATCATCACAAAACGTGGAAACAAATAAAACTTCTTGTCGCTTCCAAACGATCTCAACTGCCTATTAAAGCTATCAAAGATGTACTGAGAAAAGCTGTAAGGCTTGTTCAGCACCAAGGCAACTAGCTGAGAAGCAGTCTGAATATTCATCTGATCATGCCGTGAACTCCGATGACTAATGGATCTCAAAAGATAGTAGGCAAGCAATCTCCATTTGCCTCGAATACGATTCTTGCGATAAGGATGTGTAATAGCACCAACATATCCCATACGCCTCAGAGCACCGTCACAAAAGCTTTCTTCAAACTCTGTAGGACTGTAACACCCGTCGTTTAAAAATATGGGTTTTCAAAAATCTTTCACCTAACGGTGTCAACTTGCGGAAGAAAAGACTTTAAAAGTCAAAACCGATAAAAACATTTCGGTTACTGCGTTTTGTTGGTGTTACATGCCATATCAAACAATAGTTCAAATGAAAACCCAACGGTTGCCCAACATAAAACAACCGTTCACACATCACTACATAAATTCGACATTAAATACGAAATGTAATGAATGTCTAAAGAAAGCATCGTCTAAGGGTAGCTAAGGCTCCTGCATTGCATCTACCCAAGCTCACACGTCCTGCATCTAGTTTCCATCAAGCTAAACCTGAGGGAACAACCACATTAAGAAGCAAGTGTTAGCTATAAGAATAGCTAAGTAAGATAGCACTTAATTAAAAGCATTTGTCCAATTAAAACAATCTTCATTATTAGACAAGTTTTATTAGGCACAACACACATCACACGTTCACACATATACTACATTTCGACTTCATATTAATTAGGATAATCATCCTAAATGTGCCTATCCTGTATTACTTCATTACACACGATTAACCACATAACTGCTTTCTACATTGACTGCTTTACTACGTTAACTGCTTTACTACATTAACTGCTTTACTACGTTAACTGCTTTACTACGTTAACTGCTTTACTACGTTATTAACTGCGTTAATGTGTAACATAAGTTACACCCAACTGGATGACAAACCCCACACGGTTGTACATCAAGCGTCGTTAAGGAATGGCAAGCCAATCCAAGAGTAATCCGTATGTGGAGGTTGGTCAAACCCCTCGTATTACTCGCCCTGCATTATAAAGACCATGTTGCAAGGAGCCACCCAAGCAACAACTACATCAACGCACTTAGCCGGGCTAGGGCAAGTACGGGTTAAGCTTAACACTTTCCCTGCATTAGTTTTACGAGCTCGGTTTCACACATATATAGTTTAGGTCCCTGCATTCCTAAACCGTCACACACATATAGTCTAGGTAACACACATTCCTAGACATTCACACACTTTATCTTCATTACGTTTGGGCCCTTAAACGTGCAAGTGACATGGCAACTTAGCAAGTCTAGTGTTCTAGATGAGCAAGCCATTAATACATGCACACAACAACATAAACTACGTCATACTGCATTTCAAGATTCTACATGCTACTTCATATAAAAACACTACATTACCCTTCTTACCATAACACATACTACTTTATACTTCATTTCTACATTTCCTGCATAATGAGATACTTCGTAATACTACATAAACTGCATTACAATATACTACATTAGGCAATACTTCTTTTCACTACATTAGGGTCTGCATTTCAGGTCTCATGGTCAACTACATAACCCATATACCTCCCGTATAACCCGAGATACCCACATATATCATAAGTTACCGTTATGGAAGTTATATTAAGAAACCTTTGCTTGTTGAACCCTCAGCGTGACAAAAGTAGTGTATCTTACCTTGCAAGATGCACAACAATTCACCAACGATATTCCCGAACAAGTTACGAGATCCCAACAATAAGTATAGATAATATCTGCTAAGTTCAGTACCAACATTCCATGTTACCCAAAAATCGTAGTTATACAAAAATTCAACACCAGATTACAAAAATGGTCGAAGTTGACCTATTTCATAAATAGGTGCTTAAGAACTTGTACAACGATAAGATCAATGGCATGAAATGTTACCCATAATCATAATTACAATTTCACAATCGTTAAACACAAGAATACACAAGTGTTAGATTATTGCAAAACTAACATGATTAAGTGGTTAAACACACAGACTTATCTTGCTTATAAACACTGAATACTTGATGAATATTATGTATGTGTGTTTTTACTTTTGATCCCAAAACCAAAGGAATGAAAGAAAAGATCATTTGGTATTTATAGGCCATAGTAAGGTCGAATTTGACCTAGCTGGTCGAACTCGACCACTTGGGACATATCTTTCTATTGGAAAATAGACTCTTTTATGAAGAAGTGGCGATTTGAATCGTCAAAAACGGAGTTACGGATTGAAAGTTATGGCCAAAACAAGTTAGCAGCGTTTTTCTGCAGTCGACTTGTTTATTTGGTTATATAGACACGTTTTCTTTCGATCCTTGAACTCGTTTTTAGATTTCAACCTATGTCAAAATCAGTCCCTGGACTTCTAAACCCTTCATTATTGGCCACAAACTGCATTATTGACCCTATACAACATTAGTCCTTCATTAAAAGGTACTACATAGCCTTTAAGCAACATTAATCACACTTTTTATTCGTCATTAAAATTTAGGCTTTTAAACCTAACTACTTTATCTATGTTAACCACACATAACTACATTCAAATATTAAGTAAAGACTTAACGACACCCCAAATTGACTTAACGGCATTAGTCAAACGTTAAATAAAAGTTCGGGACGTTACAAATACCTCCCCCTTAAGAGGATTCCGTCCCCGGAATCTCATCAGATAGGAACAACTCGGGATATTTCTCCTTCATTACTGCTTCAGTTTCCCAAGTCAAGCTTTCTCCATGATTATGCTTCCACTTTATCAAGACAAGTTCAATCACTTTTCGGCGTAACTTCTTTTGCTTTCTTCCAAGTATCGCTACCGGTTCGTCTACTATTCTCTTCATTGGGTCAATACTCACGTCTTTAATAGGAATCACACTTGACTCCTCAGCTAAACATTTCCTTAAGTAGGATACATGGAAGGTGTTGTGAATTCCATCCAATTCTGGAGGTAATTCCAACTGATATGCCACATCTTTAATGCGCTTCACCACTTTAAAAGGTCCAATGAAACGTGGACTCAACTTTCCCTTCTTTCCAAATCGGATAACTCCTTTCCAAGGTGATACTTTCAGCATCACTAAATCACCAACATTAAACTCAATCGGTCTCCTTTTCTTATCTGCATATGTTTTCTGCCTTTCTCTCGCCACACGCAAGGCTTCTTTAGCTACATTAACCTTTTCAGAGGTAATTTCAATAATTTCGGGACCGGTCAACTGCTTTTCACCGGGCTCCATCCAACAACTTGGAGTCCTACACTTTCTACCATACAACATTTAACGGAACTCCCTACTTACTTCATCTATATACAAGATGGCAAGCTTCACCACACACGCATGCTCATGAGTGACGAGAAAAGGAGCATTTTTTATCAACTAGACTACACCGACTCGTATCACATCATTGCCCCAAAGGGGACATATACCACTTTGTCACATAATCCATAGTCGTCATATGAATACATTGCTGCTTCGAAATAACCGATTGTCGCATCTCTCCATATTGCTCTCGGTGCTCAGATTTGACTTGTGTGCAAGTCACACATTCTTGCACACACACTATGTCCTTCGTTATGTAGCCATCATAAAGTGGACTTCAAATTAGCACCCCTGCACTACTTGGGTGAATTTGCTATGAGAACCTATGGTCTCTTCTACTTAACATGACCAACTCATTGAACTTCTCTCATAGTCTTTTCTTCTTTCCTCTTACATTTCATCCGTTTCGGCATTTCTTTGATTCAATCTTTAAATCAAATCAGGTATCACCCCATTTTACATTCAGCAAAGACTACTCATTTGAAGGATGTGACCTTCCTGCCCATACCAACATAGACTTACCACTTAAGCGTAACTTCATATCACGTCTCGGCATATCACGCATAAACTTGTCACACTTATTCATATTAGCACATGCAGAGTATATACTCCTAATTGTGCCTTTCAACGATACATCATACTTATTCTCACGTCTTACATCTTACGCACTGGCTTTACAACTAGTACGACTTCCCACGTCTTACGCACTAGCACTAAGGCTAGAACGATTTCTCACATTCCACACTTTACTTTAACATTAGGTATATACATTACCTAACTAGTCCAACATCTACTTTAACGTTTAATCCCACTAACGTGCACAACTCATAACAATTCCCACGTGTATCTAGTGAACTAGATATTTCACACTTAAGCCCCACACATAAGCCATCACATATCAAACATTTCATGGCGACATAAATATAATCGACATACTACATATGCACATAAACACTTTACTTTAACATTAGGTATATACATTACCTAACTAGTCCAACATCTACTTTAACGTTTAATCCCACTAACGTGCACAACTCATAACAATTCCCACGTGTATCTAGTGAACTAGATATTTCACACTTAAGCCCCACACATAAGCCATCACATATCAAACATTTCATGGCGACATAAATATAATCGACATACTACATATGCACATATACACTTTACTTTAACATTAGGTATATACATTACCTAACTAGTCCAACATCTACTTTAACGTTTAATCCCACTAACGTGCACAACTCATAACAATTCCCACGTGTATCTAGTGAACTAGATATTTCACACTTAAGCCCCACACATAAGCCATCACATATCAAACATTTCATGGCGACATAAATATAATCGACATACTACATATGCACATATAGTCACTTTACTTTAAACGTCATCATGTCATAGTAAACCACCTCATCCTTCATACAGTCCACATAACCTCCCGCATAACTCGGAAAACCCAACACACATAAGATAATCCAGTTAAGAGGTTAATTAAAGAAACTACTTTGTTGTGCCTCCAATGTGATAAAGGCATGAATCATACTACACCTCGTATCATAATAAGTCGCATCACATTTCAGACGGCATTCAAATAAGCATGTCACCACGGTTCACAAGCCTCCTTAAGTACCACTTTTGGTCATTTCGTTTTCGGATACTGAAATCTTACTTTTAAACATATTGCTTTATGAAGGTTCGGCTCACCACTTCTGACTTTGCTTCATTTCTACTACATTCTTGTCCCGAAGAACAATACCTTGAGCTGATTTGCCGTAATCAACACTCACCATAGCCTCACCACCACAGACTTAGCCAATAAATAAAACTTTGCTCCTTTCAACATAACATGTCAGCTGCTCCTTTAACTTTTACTCACTTTTGACGAATTTAAAACTAAGCCTCTTCGAGTTGAAATTCGTAATCACACTCTCTACACAAATATGATGTCCTACGTCATTCTTAGATTAGGCAATATTGTCATCACTAACATGACGACTGAGCGATCTAGAGAATACTCCAAACTTGATTCCTTAACTTCATACACAAGGACTTTCGTTATCATAAAGGCATTTTCAGAAACTCAATAGGGTCGTCATAAGGAGCGTATGCATAAATTCATCGGAACTTTCATTATCAACAACGGGTAGCAACATTGTAAATCCATCTTATAAGATAAATAGATCCCACAATCGGAAACAATAACTTCTTCCTATAACAGAGAACAAAATGGAAGATGCATTTGCATGAAAGTAACACTAGACATACATCACCTGAAGGCTCTACCTCACGATCGCAACGAAACCGAGAACCTTATAGAACGTCTCAAAACTACGAGTAGGCTCGACTTTAGAAGTATAATCTTTGCCTTGCATTAGTGGATCACTTCGAAATCAAATACTCTTGAATGCTTTTACTTCATATGCTTTAGGAAGCTATAAATGTTCCCATCATTATACTTTTTACTCCTTTCTTAAGGGAAAACTCTTCATCTTGAGAAACAGTCATACATAAGATTCCGTACAAATACAGGATATCAACATCACTTATACTTTCATGTAATAAGGAAGAATCTCCCCCGTAGGTACTCGTCTCAATTGTCACACATCGTCCCGTAACGAAATCAAAACTAACGAGTCGAAATTCCAAAATAATCCAAAGTATGCGCCACATCTTTCATCAAATTTCATCCTCTAATTGAATTCCATACGAACTCAAACCTTCAATCTTAATCCCAAGCACTACTTTCACATTTAGCAGCTCGAATAAAACCTCACATCATATCATAATGCTCTTGGAATGGATGAGTTCCATGTTTAAGGGTTGAATTCACCGTAGAATTGACTTCTTTACTTGCCTCAACTTTGTCCTCCTTTACTGCATTCGTACGTGTCTACTCTTCACATGGCTAAATGGGATACCATTCAATGGTTCCACCATTGTCATCTTCACTTCATTTGGATCATCACAGACACAGTCTCACAAACACACACATGTCGTGATACATTTACAATTACGTTCGCGACCGGAATTGTAACTATATCCTTTCATACGTGTGCCCGGTAACCCTTCTGTGCATCACCTACTTATCACCCTTCAAATATCCAGCATTAACTCCACTTGTCAGGTTCAAGTCCATGTCCTTTGAACTAGTAGACTCAACATCATTGTCTACCAATCACTTCACTCTTCACCTACTTTTAAACTTCATTTAAGTTCATGTACTTCATAGTCATCGTACACATTTAACCGGCTATAACTTTTCATTGATCTTCACACACTTCTACACACACGAGACATCAACGTCATTAAAGTTGTTATACGATATTTATTTTCGACACTAAAAGGTTCACTACATAGAAACCTCTCCAACTTCATTACTTTGCACATCGGTCAACACAAGTACGGCTATACAAACACGTTCGTGTCGTGATACGCTTGCAATTATGTTCCGGACCATAATTGTAATTGTATCCTTTCACTCGCATGTTCGTTACCGCATTTGTGTATCGCCTTCTCATAACCAACTACATTCACGCAAACATCTTCACACATATGCATCTCACTTCTTTTACGATCCATGTCACGAACCCCATGGGTTGGACATTAATGGAATACCATTTCATCAATTTCTCCAACATTCCTTCATTTCCAACACTTCACACATAAACTACATCGCACACTTATCAAATTCAGTTGGAAAAATGGCACATCACCTCGTGGACCTTCTATCGTAGCAATAGGATAACTAGCGACGGAGGAGCGAGAAACGGAAGAATAAAGGCTAAAACACATATCCACATATCAATAAACACACATCAATTAGCCTTAATCCTACACTCTCACTCAATCCCAACCCGTCCTAAAGTACTTCATCTCAAAGCTAGGCATCCTACTTAAGCCTAACATGGCCTTCGTCGGTCTAAGTCCAAAATCCTACGGTCATGGTCGAATTTTGGTTCACTTAAACCATTTCTCTGATACCAACTTGTAACACCCGTCGTTTAAAAATATGGGTTTTCAAAAATCTTTCACCTAACGGTGTCAACTTGCGGAAGAAAAGACTTTAAAAGTCAAAACCGATAAAAACATTTCGGTTACTGCGTTTTGTTGGTGTTACATGCCATATCAAACAATAGTTCAAATGAAAACCCAACGGTTGCCCAACATAAAACAACCGTTCACACATCACTACATAAATTCGACATTAAATACGAAATGTAATGAATGTCTAAAGAAAGCATCGTCTAAGGGTAGCTAAGGCTCCTGCATTGCATCTACCCAAGCTCACACGTCCTGCATCTAGTTTCCATCAAGCTAAACCTGAGGGAACAACCACATTAAGAAGCAAGTGTTAGCTATAAGAATAGCTAAGTAAGATAGCACTTAATTAAAAGCATTTGTCCAATTAAAACAATCTTCATTATTAGACAAGTTTTATTAGGCACAACACACATCACACGTTCACACATATACTACATTTCGACTTCATATTAATTAGGATAATCATCCTAAATGTGCCTATCCTGTATTACTTCATTACACACGATTAACCACATAACTGCTTTCTACATTGACTGCTTTACTACGTTAACTGCTTTACTA
The DNA here is from genome assembly GCA_034093135.1 of Erigeron breviscapus. Classification (NCBI taxonomy): domain Eukaryota; kingdom Viridiplantae; phylum Streptophyta; class Magnoliopsida; order Asterales; family Asteraceae; genus Erigeron; species Erigeron breviscapus. Next base: position 24,788,594 of record CM067167.1, read on the forward strand.
CGTTAACTGCTTTACTACGTTAACTGCTTTACTACGTTATTAACTGCGTTAATGTGTAACATAAGTTACACCCAACTGGATGACAAACCCCACACGGTTGTACATCAAGCGTCGTTAAGGAATGGCAAGCCAATCCAAGAGTAATCCGTATGTGGAGGTTGGTCAAACCCCTCGTATTACTCGCCCTGCATTATAAAGACCATGTTGCAAGGAGCCACCCAAGCAACAACTACATCAACGCACTTAGCCGGGCTAGGGCAAGTACGGGTTAAGCTTAACACTTTCCCTGCATTAGTTTTACGAGCTCGGTTTCACACATATATAGTTTAGGTCCCTGCATTCCTAAACCGTCACACACATATAGTCTAGGTAACACACATTCCTAGACATTCACACACTTTATCTTCATTACGTTTGGGCCCTTAAACGTGCAAGTGACATGGCAACTTAGCAAGTCTAGTGTTCTAGATGAGCAAGCCATTAATACATGCACACAACAACATAAACTACGTCATACTGCATTTCAAGATTCTACATGCTACTTCATATAAAAACACTACATTACCCTTCTTACCATAACACATACTACTTTATACTTCATTTCTACATTTCCTGCATAATGAGATACTTCGTAATACTACATAAACTGCATTACAATATACTACATTAGGCAATACTTCTTTTCACTACATTAGGGTCTGCATTTCAGGTCTCATGGTCAACTACATAACCCATATACCTCCCGTATAACCCGAGATACCCACATATATCATAAGTTACCGTTATGGAAGTTATATTAAGAAACCTTTGCTTGTTGAACCCTCAGCGTGACAAAAGTAGTGTATCTTACCTTGCAAGATGCACAACAATTCACCAACGATATTCCCGAACAAGTTACGAGATCCCAACAATAAGTATAGATAATATCTGCTAAGTTCAGTACCAACATTCCATGTTACCCAAAAATCGTAGTTATACAAAAATTCAACACCAGATTACAAAAATGGTCGAAGTTGACCTATTTCATAAATAGGTGCTTAAGAACTTGTACAACGATAAGATCAATGGCATGAAATGTTACCCATAATCATAATTACAATTTCACAATCGTTAAACACAAGAATACACAAGTGTTAGATTATTGCAAAACTAACATGATTAAGTGGTTAAACACACAGACTTATCTTGCTTATAAACACTGAATACTTGATGAATATTATGTATGTGTGTTTTTACTTTTGATCCCAAAACCAAAGGAATGAAAGAAAAGATCATTTGGTATTTATAGGCCATAGTAAGGTCGAATTTGACCTTGGTCGATCTGCTACAGTGCTGGTCGAACTCGACCTACTGTAGATTATTTTTCTATTGTAAAATAGACTCTTTTACGAAAACGTGGCGATTTGAATCGTCAAAAACGGAGTTACGGTTCAAAAGTTATGGTCAAAACAAGTTAGCAGCGTTTAGTAAGGTCGAACTCGACCTTGGTCGAACTCGACCCAGCTGGTCGAACTCGACCACTTGGTCGAACTCGACCTACTGTAGATTATTTTTCTATTGTAAAATAGACTCTTTTACGAAAACGTGGCGATTTGAATCGTCAAAAACGGAGTTACGGTTCAAAAGTTATGGCCAAAACAAGTTAGCAGCGTTTTTCTGCAGTCGACTTGTTTATTTGGTTATATAGACACGTTTTCTTTCGATCCTTGAACTCGTTTTTAGATTTCAACCTATGTCAAAATCAGTCCCTGGACTTCTAAACCCTTCATTATTGGCCACAAACTGCATTATTGACCCTATACAACATTAGTCCTTCATTAAAAGGTACTACATAGCCTTTAAGCAACATTAATCACACTTTTTATTCGTCATTAAAATTTAGGCTTTTAAACCTAACTACTTTATCTATGTTAACCACATATAACTACATTCAAATATTAAGTAAAGACTTAACGACACCCCAAATTGACTTAACGGCATTAGTCAAACGTTAAATAAAAGTTCGGGACGTTACAAGGACCTTGCTCCATATCGTCTTCTCCTAAGTCCAAAATAGTCCTTAAGTCTCCAGCACTGAACTCAATGTTTCTTCCTTCAACAGTAGTGCGAATCACAGTGTGAACACCCACTTGCACTGGTCGAGCAGAGTTCCAAAACTGACGAATAAGACTTATGACCAACGGAGGATTCTCGGTCAAAGCATATCGAATACGAGATCGTGTCAGATATTGCATGACACCGTGATACTCTGGTGTACATCCCTGCTGAGAAATGCTGATATAAATAGCAGCATTATGTTCCTTAACGAACACACGAGCAGCAGCAGCCATACCTGCACAAAAAGAAACGAAAAGAAATTAAATAAAAAAATAAAAACTAAAAATTTTTCTAAGTCGCACGACCATCTTCGTGGTGACGTCAGCACGAGGCTAAAAACCTCTTCGTGATGACGTCATCACGAACGGAACTTCGTGAACCCAGAAAGCAGCAAAAACATTTTCATATCCATGTTAAATCGATTAAAACGACTTATATAGCATGAATCTTGAACTTGTTTTATAAGTTATATGCCCAGAAAACAATCTTCAACCACGACTCCGTGCTAGCGTAAGCACGAAGTGAATAGTGTTCGTGGACTTAAATCATTGATTAATCTTGATTTGGAACTTGTTAAAGTGATTTCTAGTTAGAATTATGGTATAATATCATAACTTAATCCAATTTTAACACAAATTTTAGTCCAAATCATCAAGAATCAAAGATCCAAAGGTCAATTCGTCCAAAGTACTATTCACGCGAAGAACAAGTCAAAATTCGGGCATAATAACGACTTGTAGTCAATGATTTTCAAGTTTAGAGCATCATAAATCTATCCTAGATCGTGAGTGTATCAACAAATTAGGAACAAAAACACGAAAAGTAGATGAAATCGATTGAAAAGGATGCAGATGAACAGTGCGCACGAGGAGAATAGTTCGTGTGGGTAATTTTTTAGGGTTAATAGGCGATTAAAGGTAAATAATCAAAATTAAAACCCATATATATATCTAAGTTCGTGGGCCGGGCCGAAGAAGGTCTTCGTGGGCTTCTTGCTGACGTCAGCGCGAGCAAGGCTGATGTCAGCACGGACGAACTCCAAAATTAACCACATTCGAGCTGCACACTTTAAATTTTGTCCATTTTTCCAGAAAACCAATCATAGAAAAATTACAGAAAACATAAACCTGTAGATACTCGTTACCTGAACCTAGTATCTGCTCGAAAATGTAATCTTACAACAAAATCATCCGTACTAACATGTCATCAAAATAATGTATCAAATTAATCTTACATTATAATCTTGACAGAAAATCGATCATTTCTCCATTGATGCTTAACCAAAATGTATATGCAAACTTACAAAGAAACAAATTCATTTGTATAATGCATCAAAAATACATCAAAATAATCATACCAACAACCTATCACAACAAGTCTTAGGTTGAGGTCTTGATTAAACTCAATATAACCTATCACACCAAGTTCTAGGTTATCACAAGGTTATGTATCCTTGTATCACACTCCATGCATCACTTATTCTCCATCGCAATGCAAAATAAAAATAAAAATAAAAATAAAAATAAAAATAAAAATAAAAATAAAAATAAAAATAAAAATAAAAATAAAAATAAAAATAAAAATAAAAATAAAAATAAAAATAAAAATAAAAATAAAAATAAAAATAAAAATAAAAATAAAAATAAAAATAAAAATAAAAATAAAAATAAAAATAAAAATAAAAATAAAAATAAAAATAAAAATAAAAATAAAAATAAAAATAAAAATAAAAATAAAAATAAAAATAAAAATAAAAATAAAAATAAAAATAAAAATAAAAATAAAAATAAAAATAAAAATAAAAATAAAAATAAAAATAAAAATAAAAATAAAAATAAAAATAAAAATAAAAATAAAAATAAAAATAAAAATAAAAATAAAAATAAAAATAAAAATAAAAATAAAAATAAAAATAAAAATAAAAATAAAAATAAAAATAAAAATAAAAATAAAAATAAAAATAAAAATAAAAATAAAAATAAAAATAAAAATAAAAATAAAAATAAAAATAAAAATAAAAATAAAAATAAAAATAAAAATAAAAATAAAAATAAAAATAAAAATAAAAATAAAAATAAAAATAAAAATAAAAATAAAAATAAAAATAAAAATAAAAATAAAAATAAAAATAAAAATAAAAATAAAAATAAAAATAAAAATAAAAATAAAAATAAAAATAAAAATAAAAATAAAAATAAAAATAAAAATAAAAATAAAAATAAAAATAAAAATAAAAATAAAAATAAAAATAAAAATAAAAATAAAAATAAAAATAAAAATAAAAATAAAAATAAAAATAAAAATAAAAATAAAAATAAAAATAAAAATAAAAATAAAAATAAAAATAAAAATAAAAATAAAAATAAAAATAAAAATAAAAATAAAAATAAAAATAAAAATAAAAATAAAAATAAAAATAAAAATAAAAATAAAAATAAAAATAAAAATAAAAATAAAAATAAAAATAAAAATAAAAATAAAAATAAAAATAAAAATAAAAATAAAAATAAAAATAAAAATAAAAATAAAAATAAAAATAAAAATAAAAATAAAAATAAAAATAAAAATAAAAATAAAAATAAAAATAAAAATAAAAATAAAAATAAAAATAAAAATAAAAATAAAAATAAAAATAAAAATAAAAATAAAAATAAAAATAAAAATAAAAATAAAAATAAAAATAAAAATAAAAATAAAAATAAAAATAAAAATAAAAATAAAAATAAAAATAAAAATAAAAATAAAAATAAAAATAAAAATAAAAATAAAAATAAAAATAAAAATAAAAATAAAAATAAAAATAAAAATAAAAATAAAAATAAAAATAAAAATAAAAATAAAAATAAAAATAAAAATAAAAATAAAAATAAAAATAAAAATAAAAATAAAAATAAAAATAAAAATAAAAATAAAAATAAAAATAAAAATAAAAATAAAAATAAAAATAAAAATAAAAATAAAAATAAAAATAAAAATAAAAATAAAAATAAAAATAAAAATAAAAATAAAAATAAAAATAAAAATAAAAATAAAAATAAAAATAAAAATAAAAATAAAAATAAAAATAAAATAAAAATAAAAATAAAAATAAAAATAAAAATAAAAATAAAAATAAAAATAAAAATAAAAATAAAAATGACACAAAATAAAATGTTAGTACAAAAATAAAAATAAAATAAAAATACAAATAAAAATAAAAATAAAAGTAAAAATAAACACTGTAAATCTATACTACATTATTTATGTACAAGAAATTCTAAGTTTCTGCAGATTAGATCAGATTAGCAATTACATAAGCCTGTGAGTGAGAAATAATTCTCTTATTATTAGTTATGAACAGTGACCCAACAACGATTATCGGTATGTTTGTCCTCTTAAACACTCGGTACTTCCAGTTTCCTTTGGTTTGTGACACTTTCGTATTACTTGAGCCAAGGACAGTCACCATGTAACCTAGTAAGTTACTCATGCCACATTTTGGTTTGCGAACTTATGTGACCCACATTCAGATATACTCCCGTAATCAACACAAGCACTAAGATAACAAATATTCAATATATATCCGAAAACTTCCTTGAACAAACCATGAGACACTTTTTAGATTTATTTCATTTGATCAATTTAGCATTTTGCGATTTCACTTTCATTCACTTTTGCATTTCTTTGTATTAAGGAACCCGTGATTTTCAATGAGACCCATGTAGCGAACTTTCTGACAACCTATCCCAAGTTGGAAGCTTTAGGTAGGCTAGGTATACAAAGACACCCCGAGGACATACTTGTCCGAATCTCAAAGACCACATTAGCCCTTAACTTGAATACACTTTCACAATAATTTCACATTATAACTAAATTTTAACTTTCATGCTCATGACTTGTAGAAGTTTACACATATAAACTGAATATATCCTATGATAATGCTAGATTTTTCACAGAATTTAAGGACCAGATCTAATCATTACTGAAAAGCAAGCATTCTCAGCCATATATCTGAATATGTTTCCCACAAGAACATTGTATAAATTAAGTTCAGATTGAAGAAAACCTTGGTACTTTGTGCCTACCGATATATCCTAAATTGTAATCACTGAACTGAGCAGTTATATTACGATTAAACAGGCTTAAAAGCTAAAGTTATCCTCACTTCTAATCGTCTTAAATGCATCAACTTAAATCTCTATCTTATTTATTTTTGTTGTTTTCTGATTTTTCAAATTTTTATATTTTTATGACACTAAGAACTCTTTTTGTATTTTTATGACTCTAGCTATTTACAGACACAGACTAAGACACAAACATGCAAAAATTAGTCCTTTGAGAGATCTAATATGAATCAGCATTCTTCATACCATTGAGAAGAATCAGTTTCTCAAAACGAGTCTTATCAAATGCTTTAGTGTACAAATCAGCTAGATTATCATCAGTTAAAACCTTTTCCAAGTGAATTAACTTCTTTTGGACACAATCACGCAAGAAATGATGTCTAATATCAATATGCTTGGTGACTTTATGCATGACAGGGTTATTAGTAATGTCTATAGCTGACTTATTGTCTATTCTAATAGGTGTGTCAAGAAAATCCATACCGTAATCACGCAGTTGTTGCTGAATCCACAATACCTGGGAACAACAGCTACCAGCAGCCATATACTCTGCCTCACGTGAAGACTGAGCTACACATGTCTGCTTCTTACACTGCCATGATACTAATCTTCCACCTAAGAACTGACATCCTCCAGTTGTAGACTTCCTGTCATTATTGCAACCTCCAAAATCCGAATCAGTATATGCAACAAAATCAAACGTTCCTCCTAAAGGATACCATAGACCAAGCCCTTGGTTACCCTTTAAATAACGTAGGATACGCTTTGCTGCAATCAAATGCGACTCTTTCGGACTAGCTTGAAATCTAGCACAGAGACAAACAGCAAACATAATGTCTGGACGCGAAGCAGTAAGATACATCAATGAGCCAATGATAGCACGATAAAAAGTAGCATCTACAAGTGCATCTTTAGGATCAAGAACTCCTAATCCATGATTTTGCTGAATATGAGTACCATATGTCTTGGATTCTAACATTTGAAACCTCTCCAAGATATCATCGACATACTTAGACTGGTGAATGAAAAATCCATCTTTCCTTTGATCAACCTGTAGTCCAAGGAAGAATTGAAGTTCCCCCATAGCACTCATTTCAAACTGCTTTTTCATGCTCATTTCAAATTCTTTGCACATCTTTGTGTTAGATGAACCAAAAATGATATCATCAACATAAACTTGTACAATCAAGTAATCTCGCTTCCGCCATTTGATAAACAATGTGCTGTCTATCGATCCTCTGGTAAAACCATTTGTCAACAAATGTGTCGACAACTTTTCATACCACACTCTGGGTGCTTGATGCAATCCATAAAGAGCCTTATCAAGCCGATATGCTCTTCTTGGATAATTAGGATCTTCAAACCCCGGTGGTTGGTAAACATACACTTCTTCTTTAACTTCACCATACAAGAAGGCACTCTTAACGTCTAACTGATACACCTTTATACCTTTGAAGCTTGCATAGGCCAAAAATAACCTTATAGCTTCAATCCGTGCAACTGGTGCAAAAGTTTCGTTATAGTCATATCCTTCTCGTTGTGCAAACCCCTGAACAACCAACCGTACCTTATTCCTAGTAACAATCCCTTTGTCATCTCGTTTGCATTTAAATACCCAACGAGTTCCAATCGGTTCTTTACCTCTAGGCACATCAACTAACTCCCATACTCCAAGTTTCTCGAATTGAGCTAATTCTTCTTGCATAGCCTCAACCCAAAAAGGATCTTGAAGTGCAGCCTTAATATTCTTAGGCTCTTCTTGTGAAATGAATCCAGAATATAAACACTCAGTTATCAATCCGGAATCCTTCACTTCACAAAACAAACTAGTCATCTCTTTATTCAACTGATTTCTAGTTCGAACAGGTTCTGACGCATCACCAATGATACTTGTAATCGGATGAGCCTTATTTACTCTATATTGAGGAATCGAATCAACATTTAGATTATCTCCTAAATTCGATTTAATCTGTAATTCTGGAGAACTAAAATCATCTTCCGATTCTTCATAAATAGGATCATCATCTGGCAATGGAACCTTTGACGGAGTAGTTGAACTTGTGTTCTCGGGTTCAGTAACATCTGAATCTGATGTCTTATCATTGTTCTTACTACTTTCACCAACAACAGTCGTAGACTGAACTTTGGTAGGAGTAGTATCAACACTCTGAACAGGAGGAGATGTAAAATCCTCATGATCTCTTAATATGATCACATCATCAAATGTCTCAGGATCTGAATAAGAATCAGAACCATGTAGTGAACGAAACACACTATCATAATCGAAATTCTTGCCAGTACCAGAATGTATAGCAGGTTTATGACTGACAATCTTGACATTTGTACCCAAGTCAACTTTGCCGGTCTGCTTATTGTAAACTCGTCGAATAGAAGTACCTGGTTTATAACCCATGAAAAATCCCTCTTCCACCTTTGGATCAAACTTGGACTGAGGAAGATATTTCAAGAAGGTACACGGAACACCAAATGGTTCGACATTCTGTAAATTTGGTTTCTTCTTATGTAGAAGCTCATAACATGTCTTATTATGACGCTTAACTACCAAAACCCGATTTAAAATATGACATGCTGTATTCACTGCCTCCCCCCAAAACATAGTAGGGAGCCCTGAATCAGCAAGCATTGTTCTGGCTGTTTCGATTAGAGTCCTATTCTTTCTTTCAGCAACTCCATTCTGTTGTGGTTCATACGGTGCACTGAATTGATGTTGGATTCCCTTGGAAACACAGAAGACTTCCAACATATTATTCTTAAATTCAGTTCCGTTATCACTCCTGATTCTCTTAACACGAACTCCATAAACATTTTCTGTTTCAACAAGGAAGTTGATCAAAATCTGTGGAGTTTCATCTTTCGATCGTAGAAAGAATACCCATGAGAATCTCGAGTAATCATCAGTAACCACCAAACAGTAATACATCCCACCTATACTTCTTACATTCACAGGGCCAAATAAATCCATGTGAAGTAACTCAAATGGGTTGGCAATAGAATTTTCTTGCTTTGGTTTATGAGAAGACTTCTGCTGCTTACCTTTCAAACAAGGTACACATTTATCTTCCATTTCAAACCTTTTCAATGGAACACCTTCAACCAAACCATGTTTGACAATTTCATTCATCTTTCGGAAATGAATATGTCCCATTCTTCTATGCCATAACAGAGATTCAGATTCATTTGCTTTTGTCAACAAGCAAATTGACTCCTTCAAATCATCAACACCTAACATGAGGCCATAGATGTCTCTCTTTCTAGGAGCTTTCAAAAGGATTCAGTCTTCAGGAATAACATATCCCGGCTTCAAGATAAGTGCTTCCTTCTCAGTAAAATGGACATGATTACCCTTGTCACAAATCTGAGAAACACTCATCAAATTATGAGATAGCTGTTCCACATAATTTACTTTCTCCAATGTAATCTTCCCATTGACAACATCACCTTGACCTGAGATATTGCCGCCCTTGGGACCTGCGAAACTTACATAAGAACCATTTATATCGACATAATTGGACAACAACTTCTTGTCCCCTGTCATGTGCCGAGAGCATCCACTGTCAACATACCAAAGACTGATAGGCTTCCTTGGTTCTCCCTGCACATATAATATAAATTAAGTTAGTTTCTGAGGGGGACCCAAACCTTCTAAGGTTTAGGTGTAACAGACTCATCATATATCATTAAATCAGTCCAGTATCCATCGCTCTGTGGTTGAGCCTTGGATATAGATGGTGCCATAGACTGTTTCTTAGATGAAAAGAAATGAGTCTTAGGAGGAGAATTCCTTGGTGAATGCGAACCAAATCTAGGAGGAGTTTCAAATCGATCATAGAACTTGGAAACATTTCCATTTCTACGAGGTGGTGACCGATTCTGTTGAACTTGCTTATTCCTAGGTAAATTACTCCTATGAGGTGTACGAGATCGACTCGGACTTCCACTACTAGTAATAGTATTCTGTGAATGTCCCTGTCGTTTGGGGGTCTTTGATCGAGCATTATGAGTACTAACATCTGAATCACTAGATGCAGTGGAAGAGACATTCTTATCTGGACAACGTCTCTTTCTATTTGGACAACAACTATAAACATGTCCTAACTCATAACAGTAAAAGCACGATCTGTTTGCCCTCAATTTTCTGGCTTTAACATCAGACTCTGCAGAAATCACGCCTAAACACTCTTTTAGTTGAATTGTGGCTGATTCTTCTTTTGACAAACCTTTCGACTCATTATTGCTAGAAAACTGCACTTTCTTTTGAATTTTTGGTTGAGTCGAGAATGGTGTTAAGGTAACTCCACTAGATGTAGATTCATCCTTATTCCAAACTTTATCAATCTTGTCCTGGTCTATTTTCTCAAAATCAATTTCATCAGATGTAAAAACAGTCTCACATCCTTTCATTGTAAAACATTTTACAACTTTTTCAACAGGACAATTTTGATTTACATAAATAGATCCTACCAATACATTTGCATCATAGACAACATTCTTAGGATCCATCGGTTTGACAAAAGAATTTACAGAATTATGTTTCTTATTCAAAGCCTTTATCTTCTCCATTGTACTTTTAGAGGATTTAAGATCTTCAGTTTGATTTTCTAGATTTGATTCAGAAGGTTGACCTTCAAAAATCTCTTCTTTCTTAGTCAATTGCTCTAGAGATTCAGTATAATTATCATTAAAAGGCCCTCTAACTTCCTTATAATCTAATCCCAAACCACCTTTATTCTTAGAATCTCGTGGTACAGGAGTTTGCAACTGCATAGATCTTATTAATTCAGAACCTCTAATTTGTTCCAATCTAGTATTAAGCTTGACAATTTCCAATTTTGCGTCAACTAACTCTTTCTCCTTTGCAGAAAAATCTTCAGTTAGTTTAGCATACTGTTCATTACCTACCTTTTCCATTAAAACTGACTCCCTTAGTTTTTCTTTTAAAGCAAGAACATCTTTATCCAAAGCTCGAATTTTATCTTTATAAAGATTTTCTTGTTTCACCAAACCAGAATTTTTGGCAAAATATGAGTCATTTTCCTTCTTAAAGGTAGAGTTTTTGATATAAAGAAACTTGAGCTTAATTGAAGCTTTAATGGAGGATTTATGGATAGTGTGTGAAAAGTGTGTTTGTGTGTGAATGGAGGTTGAAGATGATAGGGAGGAGAGAGAAAGTCAAAGTGTGTGTTTATTAGTCAAAGGTAATTACAAGGCTTACAAGGGTTAATGAGAATTACATGGGGAAGGAGTATTTATACTCTAATCTCAATTATAACTAATACTCCTTCCACTGATAGAATTTACAACTAAACACCATATTTATATTTCTAACAATCTCCCCCTTGGTGTTGAATTGTAAATGTTGCATCGTCTTCGGTCTTTAAATAAACACGATGAGCCCATTTGTTGAAAATCTTCAATGTTGATTGGACTTTGAAGCTTTCTCATTGTCTTCAACGTCTTGTATCAACCTTGACTTTGAATCTTCTCAACAAACAAATATTCTTGACGATGACTTTCTACAACTTGATCTTCTCTTGCAACTTTGAATACTTTGGAAGCATCTTTGAAATCTTTGTAGCTTTTGAGCTTTCACAACTTGAAATTTTGAGAGTTGATTTCAACTTGATGTTGCTTGGAGAAGAAAGTTGAATCTTTGAGTTCTTGTAGAGTGCGGAAGCTTGGTTTTGACATTGAATTCTTTTGGAATGCGGAAGCTTGGTTATCTTGAATTATTTTGACATTGCGGAAACTTGGTTTTGACTTTGAAATCTCTTGGCATTTCGGAAGCTTGGTTTTGGAATGTGGAAATTTGATTTGACTTTAAAACTTCAATTCTTGATCGAACTTATCTTTGAATCAACAATTATCTTGGAGCACTTGATTCTTTGATCAATTAACATTTGCTCCCCCTCAATCAAACAACTATCTTGAAGCAACTTATCAACTAAGCGAAAAATCTTCAACTTTCTTGCTCCCCCTCGAACAAACAATCATTTCGAAGCATCTAACAATTACGCAATTCATGAGTTCACTCTTGCTCCCCCTCAAATGAACAATCTTTGGATCTTAACAATCCAAGTATCTATCAAAATAACAATCTTCATTCAATTTCAAACTTTTCTAATCATCAAACAAATGGTCAATTATTCAATAAATCTTTCAAATATCGACCATGTACATCATCTTGAATATACTCGATCTCGAATCAATCTTTCAACTTTCTTGAAACAATCTAAGAACTTTCAACTTATCTAGATAATTATTCACTCTCTTCACCTAAACTAACGATCCTTTGAACAACCAAACACAATGAATATCATCAATCAAATTCTATCAATCAAATTCTACCTAAAACCTTGAATTCTATCTATCAATCATATAATCATTTCTCCCCCTTATGATGAAAATGTGAAACGGTTTCATCATACAATAATGATTGATAGCATAAACGGTAGATAACAACAAACAACAAGCAAGCAAAGTAACCCAACCCAATTCCCAATTCCCAATGAACCTATTGGTGAACTAGAATGTAAGGTTGCGTTGTTGGAAAACCAATTTTATAATGGTGTTTGTGTTCTTTGTGTTTGTGTGAAGAGAAATGAAATCCGGATAAAAATAATCCGTTGACACAACCAAAAATCAAAAGGATTAATGGTGTGGCCTAAAAATACGATTACTACTTTTAGGACTTCCCATTATCATCGAGAAATGCACAAAGCTTATCTCTAAATGGTTCGGTCTATGGCTTTTCAACCGATAGATTGCTTTAAAGAATGTAATTCATGGTCAGTGTCACAAAGGCGTTCAATAACCATGTCTTACTATCCTCAAAGACTTTTGGGAAATAAAATCCGAGGTCACATAGACTTCTCGTTAACTCAACAAATTCATAAAATGAAAATGTGAGACCTACGTTCAACGTTGGAAATGATGTTAGCATTGGTAGGATTTCCATTCGATCATCGTCGAATATCAAAAATATGATATCACTACGAATGTTCCGGCAATATCACAAAGATATGCAATGTCACAAAGACATATAAAGACTCTATGTGTCCTAGTCAAATGAAAGAATATTTCATGTACGCTCTAGACTCAATAGTGATCAAATGAAGTCGGGGACCGGAGCAGAGTGTCTCCCTTTTTCAATATCAACATCTTCCAAATGAAGAGTCAATAGAAATGTGAAAATCTTCGTGAGAATAAAACAAGCATTTGTTAAGAAATACTTGAGTGGTTAGGTAAAGATGTGCATTGCTTCACTGGGTCCATGAAGTCTTCTTCAATATCGAGAAATCAACAAATGAAATCCGATAGGAACGTGTTGACCCGGCGTTTTGAGAATTTTGGGGAGGGCTTTTATTTCTTTTAGCCCTTTCTCACATCATCTTTTTCACTACTCCCTCATGTCCTATTTGCACAATCATCATCACCACGCTCAAAAACCCTCACAATCTAAGATTGAGAATATAACTCCGGGGTTAGATCTCATCGGCGATGACAAGATCATGGAGTATTTATGAGTGGCCTAAACTCTCATGTGCAAATCTAACACTGAACTTCTTTGAATGTGATCGAAAATGGTTTGAAAATCTTCCAAAGTGTTTTTAAAATGGAAAATGAGTTTAAACACTTGGAAGTTTTGGTTTTATAAACAAACTCCCCCTAAATATATGCATGATATAAACAAAGCTTTTGCATATAAAGGGTGAGTAAAAGGTTTGAAAGTTGCTCACAAACATTAAAAATGAGACTACAAAGGCAGTACACAAAGGCGTTCGATGCCTTGCAGCTCATCCTAATACTTTGTGAGTAACTAAAAGACAAAGTAAAAATGATAAAAAGAGAAAATCTTTTTGGATTTTTAAAATAAGAAAATGAAAATCTTTTTGGATTTTTTCTAAACAGAAATGAAAATCTTTTTGGATTTTTAAAATAAGAAAATGAAAATCTTTTTGGATTTTTCTAAACAGAATGAAATTATAAACACGGTTTTAGAACGGGTTATACACTGATGTGTGCATAAGCCACTATTCATCAAATCACTTGGAAATCACTTTTGGAACCCATTTGAGATTGGGTCCAATGGTTTTTTGAATTCTTGAAAGTCCAAATGTAAGTCTCATCGATTTGATGAATAGAGGTTGCATTCCACGGAGAACTAAAACCCGGTGTTTTAGTTGAAAAGATTTTTCGTGGAAGCAACGGTGAAAAATCATTTGATTTCTTTGAAAAACTTCCAATCTTGGGAGATTGATTTGGAAAATGATTTTTCGAAGCAAAATCATTCACTTTTTGCACAACTGCTTTCACAGGTTTTGGTGCAAGATCAAAAAGTTCCGAAAATGAATATTTGAATGATTTTGACTCATCTGACTTATCTTTAGAAATCGGTTTCCATTTAGATTTAGTCAACTGAGATTTTGCTTTTGAAATATGTCCAGAATTATCCTCAAATGATAGAAAAGAGACAAAAGTAGTTGTTCCATCAAAATTTGGTTTCTTAGCATACTTCTTACCCTTTTGTAAGGAGTAATTAGTAAACTGAGAGACCTTTCTTTCAAAAGGTTTTGAAGATTTACCCGTGTAAACCCTCTTTGGAACATCAACTTTAGGTTTTGATGAAATAGATTTTGGAAAACTTTTAGACACTTTAATCTTGTCACAATCACACTCAACATCAGTTTGAGTTGAGGTCTCAGTGGTCTTAACAACATCACATTCACTTGATACAGAAGAATCCACAACATCACATACAGGACAATCAGGTTCAGTGCAACCTTCAACAGCTTCTTTAGGTACGTCAAGAGAGACAGAACAATGATATTGACGTTGAAAAGATTTGGTTTGTGTTTGCAATTCAATCTCAAGGTCGAAAATTTTCTTTGTCAAAAATATTTCGTTTGACTGAAGTTGCAAACACTTGTCTTCAAGACACTTGATTTGAGCACAAAAATTTGTTCTTTCTTTTTCAACATTGCTCACATCAATTCGAAGTTGTTCAAAAACTTTGAGAAATTTTCGCTCTTTGCTCACAAAAATGGTGGACTTATTTTGCAACTCATGGTTAAGCTTAGAAATCTTTTGTTGCAAAACAAGTTCTTTTGATTGATTGTCCAACACAATTTTATTGAGCTTTTTGGAAGAATTGTCCAACTCATTTGTGAATTTGAAAATCATTGATTGCAAATGATCATTTTCTTTTTGAAGACTTTCCATGTTGGACAAAATAAGATCATTTGCAGATTTGAGTTCTTTGTCCTCTGACATGAGTTGGTCAATTTCAAGTTGAAGATTTTTGTTTTGTTCCATGAGTTTTTGACTCGTCTCATACATGTATCGTTTTTCTTGAAAACGAATGACAGCACATGGAACATGTTTGTTGTTGAAAATCTTGGGATTCAAATTACATGTACAACGACCATTTTTATGATCCCAAATTTCATCCCCTGTGGGTTCTTGAATGAACATAGTCGTCACTTTATCTGGCACATTGAACTTTATTGACTCAAAATTTTCTGAGGTCTGGTACGAAGAAATAATCGATTTCAACTCATTAATGTCAGACACAAACCACGCACGCTCTTCACAAAGAGCTTTGAATCTCTTGGAAACATCCTCAAACTCTTGATACACTCGAACAACACAAGCATGATTATTTCCTTGAAAACATGAACACTTTTGATTATTATGAAAATTATATAAACCAAAGCTTGGTTCAAATTTGATTGGTATGGTTGACATTTTGAATCAAATCTTGACGACAACTCAATGAAAGATCAACTCAAGACAAGAACTAAAATCTAGACCAACTAAACAGAAAAATGTAAGCCCAAATACTAATGAGAATGCTTGACCCAATTTTTTTTTTTTTTGAACGTTCATGTCACGGGACGGCTAGCCGTTACATCCAATTGGGCAGGCAGTCACTAGCGACCGATCCACGAAGTCAGGGAACCACAGGGGAGGGAAAACCACACCAATTTAGCCGCTACAGAAGGCACGACGCTAAATTGGGGGAAAACCTCGCCCCCTCAGTCTTGAAGACAAGACATCATAGGAGGACTTGGGAATGTCCAAACACAGTTTCGAACGTGAGACCCTCCACTTAGAAAGTGGGTTCTCAACCAATGGACCAAACTGGAAGGACTGCTTGACCCAATTAAAGAAAAATTGAAGCCCAATCCAATAAGACTAAAACGTTTAGTCCAAACTGAAATGTCAACCCAATTAACAAAAAAAATGTGGACATGCCTTTGTCTAGATACACAAGAACATGCTTATGGAAAAAATATAGTCAGTAGGCGTGCTCCAACATTGACTGACACACATTTTCTCTTTTACAAGTCCAACAAGTTATCAATTTGAATAAGTAGACCACAATCACGTGAACACCTAAGAAATTAAAAAAAATAAAAACCAGACTTCTAATTTGACAACTCACCCTTGACCAAAATCACGTGAACCTTAATAAAAATAATAAAAAAAAATGACACGACTATTCAAATTTGATCAAGTGTACACGTTATTCCAACTCAAACGGATGCACTTGATATCTCATTTTACTAACCACTTTCTCTGCTCATTTCTTCTCACAACAAATAACCCTCTTTCTGTATTACTTTCACCTTCAAAGAACCACAAATAAAATAGACAAAAATCAAACGCAGCCAAGATTCAAGACTTTCAAGAACGAAAATGCTCTTAAAGTAAACGAAATATTTCTGACTTTCTTAGAACACAAACCAACGTTTCTCTCACAAACACTCAAACGACTCAAAGCAAGCACAACGACCACGGTTCAAGTTCAAGCCTTTAAAGATGAAATGTGCTATTTGCCTTGGATGCAGAGCTCAGTGCTCTGCAAATGGGGTTTTCAAAACAAGTTTTTTCACAAATCTCACACCAACAAAGGTAAGTGATAAAAATTGATTTTAAAAAAGACTTGAATTTTTTTTTTTTTTTATTTGTACTGTTTGCCGAGCTTAATGCTCTGCAAACAGTTGAAATAAGAAAAGTTGGCTAATTGTACTATTTGCCGAGCTTAAAGCTCTGCAAATAGTTGAAATTAGAAAAAATTTGGTCGAAAAAATTTCTAAGTGTTGAAATGTAAAGGATGCCGAGCTCGGAGCTCTGCAAATGGCTTGTTCAGAAAGCCTTAGAAAAATTTCTTTGAAAGGGTGATTTGCAAAGGTTTTAGCTCTGCAAATGAGTGTTTTTGAAAAAAAATTTGGTAAAGTAAGTGATTTGTATTGGATGCCGAGCAATGAGCTCGGCGGCTAGTTGAAGTGAGAAAATTTGGTCAAGACTTTGGCTGTTTGTATTGAGTGCCGAGCAATTAGCTCGGCAATGAGTTGATTTAGCAAATGAGTTGATCGGTCAAGTCTGCAAACACTAGAACACAACTTCTGATCGAGACATTACTTCGGCAAACACGAGCAATGACTGAATTGTATGGTTTGCCGAGCTCGGCAAATGGTTGTTTGGTAAGCAATCTCTGCAAATGCTTGTTTCACTTCGACAACTGGTAAACTTGGCTTGATTTCTGCAAAAAATAATAAAACTGATAATTTCTGCAGAAAATATGAGGAACACCACGGCGGTGAATAGTAACCACGGCGGCCGGAATCTGCAACAACCTCGCCGGAAAACTTAAAACCACAATATCTCCTTTGATCCTTCGAATTGAACCTCAAAACTACCACCAAAATACTCACCAATGAATTGCGAACAAACCCTAGCCAAGAAATCTTGAATACAACACTCGCCGGAAAACTGGAAATCTCGCCGGAAAATTCAACCTCGACGAATCGAAAAATTGAAAAGGTGAAAATGTTCAGAATTTGATCGCGAGAAAAACCTCGTGATTTTCAGCTTGATTCGATCAACAACGAAGTCAGAATTGAAGAGAGAAGTTATGGAGAAAAAAAATTTGTTGATTTTTTTTCTTTGCTGTATTTTTCCTTTTTGTTTTTTTTTTTTTTTAATTTTAATGAAAATGTAATGAAGTTAGTGTAATCTGCTTTTTCCTCCTTGAGATGTGAGATCAATCACATGTATGTTACTGTAGCAGAAGACAACTCAACTCGTGACTTTTTCTTTCTTTTGAATGTATCAAATGCCGAGATAACAATTGCAACACACAAACTTAATGAAAATTGATCTGAAACTCGAAATTGAACACAAATTCATCAAATTGAACAATAATCCACTCTCAATATGTGATTAGAATCATGAAACAGTATCTCAATCAATACGAACAGGATTTCCATAAAATTAAGCTTAAAATCTCTAAAATTTGAACAAAATCGGTTATGAATTTGATTACGGATCGTTCGGATACACCGATTATGCTCTGATACCAATTTTGATATAAAGAAACTTGAGCTTAATTGAAGCTTTAATGGAGGATTTATGGATAGTGTGTGAAAAGTGTGTTTGTGTGTGAATGGAGGTTGAAGATGATAGGGAGGAGAGAGAAAGTCAAAGTGTGTGTTTATTAGTCAAAGGTAATTACAAGGCTTACAAGGGTTAATGAGAATTATATGGGGAAGGAGTATTTATACTCTAATCTCAATTATAACTAATACTCCTTCCACTGATAGAATTTACAACTAAACACCATATTTATATTTCTAACAGTTTTGACCAGTCAAGTTTAATACAGTTTTATTAAGAATAAACACCTCAAGCTTCATTTCAGTTAACATTTTACAAACATTAACTATCGAGAGTAAGGAACATGATACCTTTTGATCAGCAGCCTTGCAATCTACCATGTATGCAACAAAATCATCAGTTGTCATACCTTCAGGTATCACAAATTCCTTCATTTGTTCCTCAATACTCTTCTCAGAAACTTCACCATTTGCTTTGGTTGACACATCTTTTTCAACAGGAGCAATCATAGATGTCATAACTTCACTCCCAGACCTTACAATATCAGCAACTTTCTTAACATTCTGCTTAACAACCTCAGATGCAGCTTCTTCACTTGTATACACAGCATAGTCTATTTCTCCAACAACTTCATTTGAAACATGCGCATAGTCATCATGAACCTCAACTAAATATGCATGATTTGAAGTGTCATCCGACTGTGTATCCCATTGATAAGAGCCATCTGGATTTTGAACAACAATAGCCTTGGACTCCAAAAACTGAGGAGACCTTGACTGTATAGGAGTAGCAGGTAATGTAATCATTGCTTGAGTCTTCTGATGATTGGGAGGTGTAATACCGCCTTGATTGTAGTTCTGTCTACCTGCAACGGTATTATCAGTCCTTTTTGGACGTTGACACTCTTCTCGCAAAATGACCAAATCCATCGCAATTATAACATTTCACCTTGGATTTGTCAAAGCCTTTAGTGCCATTTCCCAAAAATCTTCCAGTTCTCTGAGAGAATCTCCTTACCTTAATGGTCAACATAGCTAACTGCCATTGTAGATCCATTTCCTCTAGATCATCAAGATCTATCTGGTTGTAATCCTCATCAATCAGTGCAGGATCAGTAACTTTTCCACCAATGTAAGCTTCATGAGCCGAGCAAAAGGCTGAGTAAAGATTCATTCTTCCTTCTGCGGAACTCATACTCATTGGCATTGAGTGAAAGGACTGACTATTGCTCTTGACATTAGCATTTGTATTGTCATAAGCAACATATCCAGCAAGTCCATCTGCATCAACTATTGGTGAAGCTTCAACACCACTTAGAAATGCATTCGTTCCTGAGCTAGTACTTGCTAAATGAATTGAAGTAGCATGATATATAGACGGATCTTGTGTGAAATCCGAATGAGTATCCTTAATCCTTATTTTCATTTCTCTATTCGTCAATTTGGAAACTACCGTCTCAAAGTCCCATGTACTGTACTCCTTGTCATCTTGAAGATGATGAACATATTTAGTCCATGCTTTTGGTAGTGAATCCAAGAACTTATCAACTAACTCAGTTTGAGGATATACAACCTCAAAATATGACAACTCAGTAGTCAAATGACTGAATAGAGTAATTATCTCATCAAGAGATTCTCCTTTCAGTCCATTGAAGGCTTCATACTGACGTTTAAGAAGTTTAATACAGTTTTATTAAGAATAAACACCTCAAGCTTCATTTCAGTTAACATTTTACAAACATTAACTATCGAGAGTAAGGAACATGATACCTTTTGATCAGCAGCCTTGCAATCTACCATGTATGCAACAAAATCATCAGTTGTCATACCTTCAGGTATCACAAATTCCTTCATTTGTTCCTCAATACTCTTCTCAGAAACTTCACCATTTGCTTTGGTTGACACATCTTTTTCAACAGGAGCAATCATAGATGTCATAACTTCACTCCCAGACCTTACAATATCAGCAACTTTCTTAACATTCTGCTTAACAACCTCAGATGCAGCTTCTTCACTTGTATACACAGCATAGTCTATTTCTCCAACAACTTCATTTGAAACATGCGCATAGTCATCATGAACCTCAACTAAATATGCATGATTTGAAGTGTCATCCGACTGTGTATCCCATTGATAAGAGCCATCTGGATTTTGAACAACAATAGCCTTGGACTCCAAAAACTGAGGAGACCTTGACTGTATAGGAGTAGCAGGTAATGTAATCATTGCTTGAGTCTTCTGATGATTGGGAGGTGTAATACCGCCTTGATTGTAGTTCTGTCTACCTGCAACGGTATTATCAGTCCTTTTTGGACGTTGACACTCTTCTCGCAAAATGACCAAATCCATCGCAATTATAACATTTCACCTTGGATTTGTCAAAGCCTTTAGTGCCATTTCCCAAAAATCTTCCAGTTCTCTGAGAGAATCTCCTTACCTTAATGGTCAACATAGCTAACTGCCATTGTAGATCCATTTCCTCTAGATCATCAAGATCTATCTGGTTGTAATCCTCATCAATCAGTGCAGGATCAGTAACTTTTCCACCAATGTAAGCTTCATGAGCCGAGCAAAAGGCTGAGTAAAGATTCATTCTTCCTTCTGCGGAACTCATACTCATTGGCATTGAGTGAAAGGACTGACTATTGCTCTTGACATTAGCATTTGTATTGTCATAAGCAACATATCCAGCAAGTCCATCTGCATCAACTATTGGTGAAGCTTCAACACCACTTAGAAATGCATTCGTTCCTGAGCTAGTACTTGCTAAATGAATTGAAGTAGCATGATATATAGACGGATCTTGTGTGAAATCCGAATGAGTATCCTTAATCCTTATTTTCATTTCTCTATTCGTCAATTTGGAAACTACCGTCTCAAAGTCCCATGTACTGTACTCCTTGTCATCTTGAAGATGATGAACATATTTAGTCCATGCTTTTGGTAGTGAATCCAAGAACTTATCAACTAACTCAGTTTGAGGATATACAACCTCAAAATATGACAACTCAGTAGTCAAATGACTGAATAGAGTAATTATCTCATCAAGAGATTCTCCTTTCAGTCCATTGAAGGCTTCATACTGACGTTTAAGAAGTTTAATACAATTTTTCTTCAAGGTAGCATCACCCTTACAGTACTTTTCAATGGCATCCCATAACTCCTTTGAAGTGGTGTACTTTTTGAATAAATGTACACTTTCTTGAGGTAAGGCCATCGTAAGTGTTGAAAGAGCCTTTCCTTCCACAATGTATTTCTTCTTTTCAGCATCTGGCATATCAGTGTAAGTATATGTACCAATTACACCATTTTTCTCAAATGTTGGCCAGTCAAAACCTTGAGTTATCATCACCCACATATCAATATCATTCAGACGAACATAATCTTCGAATCGTCTCTTCCACATCCAATAATTCTCCATACGGAAAAGCTTTGGAGGTGTATTACCACGACCAACTTCATGGTCATGCATGATCATTTGACTGATAAGTAGGGCATTAGGCGAATTAGCAGCAGCTGGTACAGTAGTCATTTCGAACAGATAATCGAAAATAAACACTTCTAAACACTAGTTCGTGCTGAGGTGACACGGAGAGAAGCACACTAAGAGCTTGTGTTCGTGCTGACGTGGCACGAGGTCACACGAAGGACACGTGACACGAAGTGACACACGAAGGACACTTGGCACGATATAATACGCGAACAGCAGTTCGTGTTGTCGTAATCACACGAACAAGAATCACCTCGTGCTGACGTAAGCACGAGGTCGCGTAAGATCACACGAATTTAATCAAAACACTTGATTTTCGAATTGTTTTTGCAATCAATAGCAAATCAAACAATCTTACACCTTCTGGTAATCAACCTTAGGGCTCTGATACCACTTGTAAGTCCCTACCGTTGATCGGATCTTTATAAGATGTGATTCGTTATGTCAAGAGTGCGGAATCCTCTTGAGATAATTAGATTGCTATCGCCTTCAGTCAATTAACACGTAATTAATCAACTCTAGGTCTTGCACGAACTGGTACTTCGTGTAGGAGATCACACGAACAACAATTCGATCTTCAATCACTAAATTCGTCCACTCGTCCATCAAAAACGCCTTTTGATGTTGTATTTATACTAATAGGGTTATTGGTTCGTGTGGGCTTAGGCTTTAATCAACGTAATTAAGCCCAAATAACAATTAACCAATCGACCTCGTGCTGACGTCAGCACGAGGGTTCGTCCCTTTGGTTCTTTGTTTGACTTGTATATAACATCCAACCATCGTTTAAGTATTCTGTGACACTTATAAACCTTGGTTCTATATTCTTGTACCTGCAAAACAATAATATAACACACAAACACAATAATAAACATAAACAGATATAATATTGAAGTTCAAATGTAATCATTAAATACCAACATAAGTTCTTATTTAAATGATTACAACTTATAAAAGCAAAAACGTTAACCAAATCTATGTTGCTATTGTCACACAAATCCGCATCTACATCATACACTGATTAGATGTACTAGCAGCATTATTGGAAGTAACAGTTTTTCCATTTTGAAAATTTGTTCTTTTCTTAAAACCAGATGGATAACCAAGTATTTCATAGCATCTATCAATAGTATGACCCAAAAAACCACAATGAGTACACTTCAAATTTGGATTTGGACCTCTCATGTTATTAACAGATTTCTTTTTCATATCAACAAACTTAGATGCAAAAGCAATAGTCTGGTTTTTATTAATACTATTAGTATGACCTACTCCTCTATGTGACTCTTCCCTAGATATCAAAGCAAAAGCAGTTTTCACATTTGGCAGAGGTTCAGTAGTGAGAATCATACTCCTAATATTAGCATAAGCATCATCAAGTCCCATTAAAAATTGCATCAACTTCATCAAATTATTATGATTCACAAACTGTTTAGAAGCTTTACAAGTACATGCAGGCAATTTAATCAAAACATCATACTGTTTCCATAGAGAATTAAGTTTATGATAATACTCAGATACAAGCATGCCATTTTGTCTTAATGAATTGATTTTCATATGTAGATTAAAAGTAACAGAACCATCAATTTTATCATATGTTTCCTTTAACTCTTTCCAAACAACAGCAGGATCAGTAGAGAAAATCTGTCCTAGATACAACTCTTCACAAATAGAACCAAGAATCCAATAAAGCACAACAGCCCTACATCTATCCCATTGACTAGCAAGCACATCATCATCATCAGGTTTTTCATAAGATCCATCAATAAAACACACTTTATTTTTAGTTTCAAGAGCCAATTTTAAAGCACAACTCCAAACATTATAATTTTCTGTTCCTTTAAGTTTGAAACTGATTAAAGGTGTATTAGAAGTATCACTAGGATGCAGATAGAGAGGATCACTAAAATCTAATTTACTAATTAAAGTTTCATTAGATCCAGAACCACCAGTATCAGGTGGCACAGTTTCATCAGGCATGATTACAGAATTAAAAACTCAACACACAAAATCACAAAATTAACTGATAATATCACTTAAAAACAAGCCACACAAATAATAACACAAGAATCAAACACAATCAGTAACAATAAAGAAATAATAAAAAATATATATATTTGAAAAATACGAATCTAATCTCGTATAAGTGTCAGTGACAGGATTCCGTACTTCTCAAGGAAGCATGTCAAGTATTAACACAAATACTTTTGTGAGAATTAGATTAAAAAACTTATTTAAAAATAATAGGACAGAAAAGTAAAGAGGTGTTACAGTGCTATCGGAAGATAGAAGAGGAACCCTAATTATTCTTTGATTCACTTAGTCAAAGAAATAATCAGGATCTGAAATAAATCTCAACTCCTCTTTGATTCACTTAGTCAAAGAGAGAATTAAGATCAGATCTGCAGCGGAAACTAATCGTCAAGAAATTAGGGTTTTTAGAATTTAGGGTTTCGAGATGAAATACGCCCCACCCGAACTAAACAACAGGATCACAATCAAATCAGAGAACCTAGCTCTGATACCATGTACGAAATTGTAGCACCATAATATGAACAAACAAATACTTACACAAATCTAATCGGCTCGATGAAGAGACTTACAGTTTATTATTATAGATTTGTTTTAATACAAGAGATTATTCTAAACAGATTGTTTAGAATATTAAGACGATTGATCGATCAAGATGATCGAATCAATTATACAGAAAATATACAGAACAAATATAATGAGAGAAATATAGATACAGATGATACGATATATGTGTGATGTAACCCTAAGGGTTTCATCTCTTTGTTTATATAGGCAACAATGTTTCCCTCCAGCCCCTCTCCTTTCTTCTCTTGCCACCTTCAGTCCAAACTTCATATGTTCTCTTTTA
This sequence comes from Erigeron breviscapus, assembly GCA_034093135.1. Classification (NCBI taxonomy): domain Eukaryota; kingdom Viridiplantae; phylum Streptophyta; class Magnoliopsida; order Asterales; family Asteraceae; genus Erigeron; species Erigeron breviscapus. Next base: position 24,813,584 of record CM067167.1, read on the forward strand.
GTCCTTCATCTTTCCTGCATTTTATACTTATGCAACAAAATAAGATAACAAGTATATTTTAATTACATAGTTTGATTAAACACATACCTTTTTAGCATAATGTATAACTAATTATCATTACTTAAGTGTTTAACAACATTCGTCAAAATTGAAAAAATCATGTTTTTTGTTGGATGCATCCATTTTGATGAATATGCATCCAAGATGGATGCACAACAAAAAACATGACTTTCTCGATTTTGACAAAGCATTGTGTTGTTAAACACTTAATTAATGATAATTAGTTATACAATATGTTAGTTTTATGGACTTTTAATGCATCAAAATGTAGGTTTTAAGTGTTCTCACCGTGTTCTAATTTTAAGGCTGTTCTTATAGGGTAACACTATAGGGTAACAAAAAACATGACTTTCCACTATCACCATTACATCAACCTACCCTACTTGACACCGCCACCACCAATAATACTGTCACTGCCACCACTGACATTCGTCCCTGCCACCGCCGCCGCATTGCGCGGGTACCATGCTAGTCATCATTTAAGTAAGGAAGGAGATCAAGATAAGCTCAGCCAATCATGGGAAGGACCGTATAAAGTGGCTCAAGCCTATGGCAATGGAGCTTACGATCTGGTTGACATGGAAGACAAATCAGTCGGAAGACCATGGAATGCAACCAACCTCTGCCGGTTCTACCACTAAAAGGCAAGAAAAAGCTCCCAAACATGTATAGCTACTCCGGGGCAACCTTTAATAAAATCAGAATTAAGCGAACAGGGTCGCAACCTTTCGCAGTATAATTATGAGTACGTACAAGTAATAAAACATATACACTAAAAAGTTGGAGTAAGAGGACACTCATTAAATCCAACAGAACCATGGTAAAATGCAACATAGATATAAGCCCGGTTAAAACTCATTAAATCCAACATAGATATAAGCCCGGTTAAAACTCAAGCATTAAGATAAAAGTCTTGGCGTCACGCCGATAGAATATAATCAAAATGCAGAGAGTATAACAAATAAGGATAAAATTGTTTAAATACAATACAAGTCCGACAAACAAATTGTATTTCCTGAAAAATCATGAGGAAGTATGGGGTTTCTTCTACAGCAGATCTTCGACAGAGGCAGAGTCGTCAGAGGAGATATCCTTCACAAATGGGAAATCTGCACGAGCAAGAGCATCTTCAGCCGTCGCCACTCTTTCTGAGGTTTGATCCACAAAGTCCGGAAGAAGAGTGATCAACCCATCCCTCGCTAACTGGTCTAAAATAGATGCCCTCTCCTGGGCACGGTTGGCATTCACGACCTCCGCCAACAGTATACCAGCCTCTTCACTCCTTATCAACTCAGTGCAAACATGAGGGATAACTTCTGATACGACCCTCCTGGACTTCACCTCAGCAGCAGCAGTTTTTTGACGGGCCTCCTCCAATTGAGTCTCAAGCTTAGAAATTCGGGCATCTTTCTCATCAATAGCCTTCATACTCGTTTCACAAAAAAGACGCCATCTGATTAATCTTTGCTTGGGCACTCTGCAGCTGCCTAAGAAACTCAAAACACTGCTCTCTCTGCTCAGCCATCTGCCTCTTAAGACGAAGGAGTTCATTCTGCAGGCGAGAAATAAAAAATTCCTCGCCATTACACAACTCGCAGATAGAAGACCCCTTCCCACGACGGCGACCCCTCAAATTAGCCAACTGTCCCTCCATATCTGCATGCTGCTGGACCAAAAGCCGGTATCGAGCATTCACAACCGTTCCAACAATGGTGCTCATGTAAATAAGTTGATCATAGGAGGCCTGCAGATTTCCAGCATCCAACGCCACCGATTCCCGAGCCCAATCATCGGGAACAAAACGAAGGAGAATATCCTTTACTACCTCAGGATCAGGAACATCTGCAATAACGACACACACAATGAAGAAATGCGCTATAAAAATAAGAATGTTACCAAAAATACTCACTCATATTTGTTTCTGAAGGCTGCAGATCACCTAGTAGCATCACATCAAAAATGGACTGGGCTTCGCTCTTTCCTTTGGAGCCTTGGTTGGAGCCTTCGATGGAGCCTTCCTCTTCTTCGAAGGGGTAGCACTAGCAGCAACCTTCTTCTCAGTACCAACAACCTCAGGCTCCACAGTCTTCCCAACAAGCAGTCTTGCAGAAATAACAGACAATTTGGGCTGACACTCCAACAATGGGCCCTTAACAAATTCAGCCAATGTAACCTCTGAAGAGTAAGAAACATATCAGAAAATGTACAAGCTGATAAGATCAGGGAGACAGCTATTAAAGACGACTATACTTACCCTTTCCTCCAACAAGGATCCTGGAATCAACTTGATGTGACTAAATATATACTTATTTCCCACATGAATTTTAGGTCGTTTTATGCGTAATTGTTAGGCATTTGCATGTATATTCGATGCTTTATGGTATGTGTTAGTGGTTTCAGGTTTATAACATGCAAGATGGATTAAAATGGCCATAAACGACTTAAGACAGGTTGTAATGATGTTCGTGGAAGTTATTGGTGAAAGACATGACGAAAAAGGATGTTAAAATGAAGAATTCATGAGTTTCAGAGCTTAACTCCCGTTAAACAAACCTTAACTGCCGTTAAAAGGGACTTGGAATAACATCTGCTCGCTAACTGGCGTTAGAACAAACCTTAACTGCCGTTAGTAACTGAAGGACTGATGGTGTTACAAAAATTCTAACGGGCGTTACAAAAATTCTGACGGGCGTTAGTCTGAACGACCAAAAGTGCACAGATTTGCTATTAGCCCGTGTAACGGCCGTTACACTTCACTAACGGCCGTTAGTCGCTGATTTCATATATATATTATCTTTGATTGCTTATGGACGGGGCTTGCACATGTTTTAGCACTTATAAACCCTAGAAACACCAAGAACGAAGGGGAGGCTCTTGTAGGTCGATTTCCTATCATCCATTTGTTGAAGAATATCAATTTTTATTCAAGGATTCATTATTGCTTTCCGAATTCATCAAGATTATCGGTACAATATGATTTCTTTTAATATTACTTTGTGTTTTCTTGGTTACTATGAGTGGCTAAATCTTCTTTGCACCCACTTGGATATGTAAACATGTAACACCCCGAGCTAGGGCTTGGAATATTACAGAAATTATATAGCGTAAAGTGGAATTAATGTAGGCAATCTAAATGAAAACAAGTGAATTCGGTGAATTCAACAAAGTATAACAAATATTCATACAAAATGCACACGGAGCAAACGACCATCAAGTTTACAGAATAATCATTTAAAAGATGGCTATCGATCCTAAGCATGATGCAAAAGTGGGCAATGAATCCTTGATCCATGTAAGTCCAAGCCCGGGTCAAAAGCTAGCAATCTATCAAGCATCACATCCTTGGTTCACCTGATTACCTGAAAAGTGTACTAAACAAGTCAACACGAGGTTGGTGAGTTCGTAGTAATGGTTCACAAGGAACCATCGTCAAGTAATTGCAATAAGCATAAGTGTAGGAACACGTGAAGACGTGTGCCCAGATCGTTTAACACGAGATCCACGATCATAGACAGGCGGAATCCGTCTATAATCGTCGTTAGGGTTTATATGATGAACACGAAGATAACAACAACAAAATAGCTACGAATTTACTGATGAATAGGAGATAAAAACAAAGAATTCATTTATCATTAGTCGAATGATTACAAGAATAAATCCGTTTAAAATACATCTCAATGATTCCGGATTACAATCAAACGTGACGACTCTTGATAATGAATTACATGGTGGCGGAATGGCGGGGCATAGATCTCTACCCCGATCCCTATGGACGACCTCTGTTGCAACTAAAATCCTCTATCAAATCTGAAACCTAAATCCTATATTTATAGGTACAAAATGGGCTGGGCTGTCAAATTCGTACAAAATGGGCTGGGCTGTACGAACTTATTAGTTCTTACGAACTTAAAGTTCGTAAGGCATATATGTACGAACTTATTAGTTCTTACGAACTTAAAGTTCGTAAGGCATATATGTACGAACTTATTAGTTCTTACGAACTTAAAGTTCGTAAGGCATATATGTACGAACTTATTAGTTCTTACGAACTTAAAGTTCGTAAGGCATATATGTACGAACTTATTAGTTCTTACGAACTTAAAGTTCGTAAGGCATATATGTACGAACTTATTAGTTCTTACGAACTTAAAGTTCGTAAGGCATATATGTACGAACTTATTAGTTCTTACGAACTTAAAGTTCGTAAGGCATATATGTACGAACTTATTAGTTCTTACGAACTTAAAGTTCGTAAGGCATATATGTACGAACTTATTAGTTCTTACGAACTTAAAGTTCGTAAGGCATATATGTACGAACTTATTAGTTCTTACGAACTTAAAGTTCGTAAGGCATATATGTACGAACTTATTAGTTCTTACGAACTTAAAGTTCGTAAGGCATATATGTACGAACTTATTAGTTCTTACGAACTTAAAGTTCGTAAGGCATATATGTACGAACTTATTAGTTCTTACGAACTTAAAGTTCGTAAGGCATATATGTACGAACTTATTAGTTCTTACGAACTTAAAGTTCGTAAGGCATATATGTACGAACTTATTAGTTCTTACGAACTTAAAGTTCGTAAGGCATATATGTACGAACTTATTAGTTCTTACGAACTTAAAGTTCGTAAGGCATATATGTACGAACTTATTAGTTCTTACGAACTTAAAGTTCGTAAGGCATATATGTACGAACTTATTAGTTCTTACGAACTTAAAGTTCGTAAGGCATATATGTACGAACTTATTAGTTCTTACGAACTTAAAGTTCGTAAGGCATATATGTACGAACTTATTAGTTCTTACGAACTTAAAGTTCGTAAGGCATATATGTACGAACTTATTAGTTCTTACGAACTTAAAGTTCGTAAGGCATATATGTACGAACTTATTAGTTCTTACGAACTTAAAGTTCGTAAGGCATATATGTACGAACTTATTAGTTCTTACGAACTTAAAGTTCGTAAGGCATATATGTACGAACTTATTAGTTCTTACGAACTTAAAGTTCGTAAGGCATATATGTACGAACTTATTAGTTCTTACGAACTTAAAGTTCGTAAGGCATATATGTACGAACTTATTAGTTCTTACGAACTTAAAGTTCGTAAGGCATATATGTACGAAGTTCTTACGAACTTAGAAAACGAAGATAGAAAACGAAGATAGAAAACGAAGATAGAAAACGAAGATAGAAAACGAAGATAGAAAACGAAGATAGAAAACGAAGATAGAAAACGAAGATAGAAAACGAAGATAGAAAACGAAGATAGAAAACGAAGTTAGCAAAACGAAGATAGAAAACGAATTTATCTAATTTTCGTTTTGAATCTTCATCAAACGAATATAGCTTACGCACTTAAGCTATCTTCGTTCAGAACCTCACCTTACGAACTTAGTGATCTTACGAAGATAGAAAACGAATTTATCTAATTTTCGTTTTGAATCTTCATCAAACGAATATAGCTTACGCACTTAAGCTATCTTCGTTCAGAACCTCACCTTACGAACTTAGTGATCTTACGAAGATAGAAAACGAAGATAGAAAACGAAGATAGAAAACGAAGATAGAAAACGAAGATAGAAAACGAAGATAGAAAACGAAGATAGAAAACGAAGATAGAAAACGAAGATAGAAAACGAAGATAGAAAACGAAGATAGAAAACGAAGATAGAAAACGAAGATAGAAAACGAAGATAGAAAACGAAGATAGAAAACGAAGATAGAAAACGAAGATAGAAAACGAAGATAGCAAAACGAAGTTAGCAAAACGAAGATAGAAAACGAATTTATCTAATTTTCGTTTTGAATCTTCATCAAACGAATATAGCTTACGCACTTAAGCTATCTTCGTTCAGAACCTCACCTTACGAACTTAGTGATCTTACGAAGATAGAAAACGAAGATAGAAAACGAAGATAGAAAACGAAGATAGAAAACGAAGATAGAAAACGAAGATAGAAAACGAAGTTAGCAAAACGAAGATAGAAAACGAATTTATCTAATTTTCGTTTTGAATCTTCATCAAACGAATATAGCTTACGCACTTAAGCTATCTTCGTTCAGAACCTCACCTTACGAACTTAGTGATCTTACGAAGATAGAAAACGAAGATAGCCTAATAGCCTTACGAAGTTAGTATCTTTGCTGATATAATGGTCTTACGAACTTACTAAGTTCGTAAGAAGATTATTCACCTTCTGAAGATTAAGTTCGTAATAACAAGCCTTTTGTCTTACTAACTTAGTGATCAACCTTTACGAAGATATTGTTGTTACGAACTTAACAAGTTCGTAATAAGAATAAGTTCGTAAGGAAAAGAACAAGTTCGTATATGTTGATGTTCAGACTACGAAGATGTTCTCAAGCTACTATGGAGGTTCGATATGTTTCAGTCTGAAGAATACATGCAGTTGATCAGAGGAAACACTATATACCACATGAAAGGGAGATTTTTGAAACCGAAGACAATCAGATGGGCTGATTTTCAAAGTTTTGCAGAAAAATGAGGGGGGATAAAAATTTCTGATTTTTGAGCAAAACTTTTCTACATACTCGAGTTACATAACGATCAAAGGTTATTCTGTTGGTGATTATTGTATTCTCATGCTCGAGGATTTGAAGATCATCGAACTATATGTTCAAATTGATTTATATCAACGGATGATTTTCATATATAGCGGTCGTGGAAACTTTGTTGAAGTATTGGATCATTGAAGTTGGTTATTTGTTGTTCAGTATTTGAAGATCGAATCTTATCCATATTCCAAGATGTAGAGATGAATTATCAGGTGATTCTTGCGGAGGAGTTGCATAGATAAAGATCTTTATATTATGGCGGCGTATACAACTGAAGAGGAGATCTGATAAGAACGACTTCGAGTGATTGGTGGATTTATGAAGATACAAGACAGAGTCAGACACTGCTAGTTGAGACAGGATTTATGCGACTACATTTTGTGATTCAGTTTGCAGAGTTTCTTATTTTTATGGGAACTGATTGATTTGATGCTGATTGTTGGAAATTCTACTTCTCTATTATATGCCGGTTAAGCACGACATGCAAATAGATCCGAGTGGATGATTGCTTATGTTTAATTCGGAGGTGGTTACTGTTGAGGGGGAGAACTACAATGAGAGGTGTTGGGTTAGTTGGTTGTCATGAAGATACAGAGAGTTTACAGGTTGAAGATCAGAGTGCAGTTTCAGAAGATCGAGTTTCAACATAAGAAGACCCGATATCTTTAGTTACGGGGGAGGCTATTTGTTTAGACTTTCTATAACTAATATCGGATTGTGAAGAATTGATTGCACCGGCCAAGGGGGAGTTTGTTGGTGCACATAAAGTGCACAAATTGTTGTCCGATGCAATAATTCTAAAAGGCTGAGAAATTCGTACATATATGCCTTACGAACTTTAAGTTCGTAAGAACTAATAAGTTCGTACATATATGCCTTACGAACTTTAAGTTCGTAAGAACTAATAAGTTCGTACATATATGCCTTACGAACTTTAAGTTCGTAAGAACTAATAAGTTCGTACAGCCCAGCCCATTTGTACCTATAAATATAGGACCTAGGTTTCAGATTTTGATGATGATTTAGTCTAGACAGATTCATTCACACGGCTGACTTGAGGAACGCGCAAACCTCAAGTTTGTAAGTCCACCATATTCATTGTTATTAGAGTCATCTTGATAGGTTGTAATTCGTTCCTGTTTTGATGTAATCAATATGAATTGTAATCATATGACTGAAATAACAAAGGAATCATTCGTTTTTATCTCCTATTCATCAGTAAATTCGTAGCTATTGTTGTTGTTATCTTCGTGTTCATCATATAAACCCTAACGACGATTATAGACGGATTCCGCCTGTCTATGATCGTAGATCTCGTGTTAAACGATCTGGGAACACGTCTTGACGTGTTTCTACAATAAGTAAAGGCAAAAACAACTTACAAGTGGCCTTTATGTGTCACCACATCAATCATATCGAGATTTCACAATGTAAGAGTAAATGCGTGCAATAAATATGCACAAGCGATATCAATATCAAAATATGTACCATATGCGTATGAATGCCATGAATGCAATCCTAAGTGTGACTCTCAAGTCAACAATGCAACGATACTCACATGTCATCGCCATGAACAATGTGGCATCTCAAAATCATCTGCGTATATATGTCTATATACCCGGATGTCCATGTACGTCTAATCAATTCAACTCAAGTGTATACATCTATACACTCGGATGTACGAGCCCATTCCATAATAACCATAGCATTACATATGTGCGTGTTTGTCTCAATCACAAGTCCAGCAATCGTCAACCAACCACAACGATACGTACATACACTTAGGAGGATTCTACTTTCAACGAGTTCTCGATGCTTATATATAGGGTCACCCGCAGCCTTCCCACCACATCTCAAACCCTTTGAAGGCATAACCGACCTTTATGTATGTACAACTATCCTAAATACCATCCAATCATATTCTTATACGTAAACAAAGCGTAAATAGAACATTCAACAACACAATCCAACAATTAAGCAATCAAACAAACAAGCGCATAAGTGTACACTTTTCAGCCCAAATCTCAATTGAGTAGGGAGCTACGGAACTCACCTTGATCGGAAAAAGTAGATAAGTATGATCTAGAGTCGAGTTACTGTCGTTCAATGTTCGCTTCACGTCCAACACCTAATTATCGATAACATACATACACATTAACATTTGATGACTTCTAGAACTCTTACTCGTCGTTAATTAAGTGGAGGAGTGATTTAAATCGAAACTAGGAAACGGAAACGAAAACGAGCATCAGGGCCTCATGACTGCGCCGCAGTCAGGATGCAACTACTTGAATGCGCCGCAGTCAGGTGCAGAAGATTTGTTCCACTGCGCCGCAGTCAAGACTATGTCTTGCCACTGCGCCGCAGTCAAGACTATGTCTTGCCACTGCGCCGCAGTCAAGACTATGTCTTGCCACTGCGCCGCAGAGATGATTTCCACTGTGCCGCAGTCAAGGCAATGTCTTGCCACTGCGCCGCAGTCAACCCAAACCTGCACCAGCAGCAGTAGTTTTGCTGCAGAAAATCGACCCCAAAACAACCCAAAACACATTTTGACTTCCAAATTAGACCAAGGTACCTTTCTAACTCGTTTTTAAGCATAAATACATATATATAAACATATTTGGACTCAACCCACATCAAGATTTCATTTCAACATCAATCTAATCCCCAAATTTGATTTAACCCATTTCAAACCCTACCAAACCCTAATTCTCCTTTGACTCGATTTGTGACCCGAAATGGTTTGGAATCAACTAGAAACAGGTAGATAAACATAAAATGATGATTATGGAATGAGTTTGGCTTACCAAAAGTCACTACCAATCTCAAATCCGAAAATGACCCAAATGGAAGAATTCTTGCACTTAATAAACCCAAATCTTTGATATGATGGAGATGAGATGAAGATGATGATGTTTCTTGCACTACTTCGAATTAAACAACAATGATTTATGATGATGATTCAATGAGAGAAGGAGATTTGCATGTGTGTGTGTTTTCTTGCAAGGAATTTTGAGAGAGGGAGATAGTATGAGTGGGGGAAAGGATAAGGTGGGTGGTGGGTGTAAGGGTTGGGTCTTGGGTCTTATCCATGGGTCGACCCACCACATAAACTAACTAAATCAAATATTCGCCAAATACCGATTCATGTAATAATTTGATCAATCGACCCGTCAACCACATTATCTAGTCATTTAGTCACAAATTGAACCCAATCATATTATTAAATATAATGTTAGTCATATTACACATAAAGTCAAACGGGTCAAAATAGCGGATGTTACATTATTCCCCCCTTTAAAAGAATTTCGTCCCGAAATTCAACAAGACACTAATCATTAAACAAATGGGGGTACTTAGAATTCATATGGTCTTCTCGCTCCCAAGTAAACTCGGCTCCTCGTCTAGCGTCCCATCTAACTTTGACAATCGTGTAGCGTTTGTTCTTGAGCTTCTTTTCTTGACGGTCTAAGATCTCCACCGGCTCTTCGACAAAATTAAGCTTCGCATCAACCCGAATTTCATTCATGGGCACATGATGAGTAAGATCCGCCAAACACTTTCGTAGGTTACAAATATGGACCACATCATGTACACCACTAAGCTCTTGTGGGAGTTCTAGTCGATATGCAACCTTTCCAACCCGTTCGAGAATTTTGAAAGGCCCAATAAATCTCGGCCCAAGTTTACCCCGCTTCACGAATCTTATAACTCCCTTCCAAGGTGACACTTTCAAAAGCACATGATCACCCACTTCAAACTCCAACGGTCTCCGTCTCACATCGGCATATTTCTTTTGTCGTTCACTGGCTATTTGCAACCTTTCTTTGATTTGAGAGATCACTTTCGTCGTTTCGACTACAATCTCCGGCCCAATAAGTTGGCTTTCACCGATCTCCGCCCAAGCTAGGGAGAACGACATTTTCTACCATAGAGTGCTTGGAATGGTGCCATTCCCAGAGTTGCATGATAACTATTGTTGTAAGAGAACTCGACCAACGGTAAGTGTTCATCCCAATTACCACCAAAATCAATGACACACGCCCTCAACATGTCTTCAAGCGTTTGAATAGTCCTTTCACTTTGCCCATCCGTTTAAGGATGAAACGCCGTGCTCATGTCAAGTCGTGTACCCATAGCACGTTGAAATGCTTGCCAAAAGTTGGACTTAAATCGAGAGTCCCTATCGGAGATGATAGACACCGGAACTCCATGTTTAGACACCACTTCTTTAATGTATAAACGAGCCATGGTGTCAAACTTATCGGTTTCACGAATGGCCAAGAAATGAGCCGACTTCGTTAACCGATCCACTATCACCCAAATCGTGTCACGACCACTCTTCGTCCTTGGTAACTTCGTGATGAAGTCCATTGTAATATTTTCCCATTTCCACTCGGGTGTCGCCGGTTGCACCAACAACCCGGGTGGCTTTTTATGATCGGCTTTCACTTGTAAGCAAGTAAGGCACTCACTTACATACTTAGCCACGTCACGCTTCATACCCGGCCACCAATAAAAGTCTTTCAAATCAAAATACATCTTATCCGACCCGGGATGGACCGAATAAGGCGATCGATGGGCTTCATCCATGAGGAGTGTTCTTAAATTACCGAAAATGGGAATCCAAAGTCTTTCAACCAAGTATAGCCCGTTGTCATCTTTTCTATCAAATAGTTGCTCCAAACCATCCAAGTTTTCATTGCCGAAATTCCCCGGTAGGGTTGCTTGTACTTGGGCTTCAATGATTCGGTCACGAATATTTGGCCCTACCGTGAGACTCATAACTCTAGTACGTCTTGGCTTAACTCTTTCTTTTCGACTCAAGGCGTCGGCCACAACATTTGCCTTGCCAGGATGATAACGGATGTCACAATCATAGTCACTAAAGAGTTCTAATCAACGCCTTTGTCTCATATTCAACTCGCTTTGATTGAAGATGTGTTGGAGACTTTTGTGATCGGTGTAAATCACGCATTTTGTGCCATATAGATAATGTCTCCAACACTTTAAAGCAAAAAAAATCAAAATACATCTTATCCGACCCGGGATGGACCGAATAAGGCGATCGATGGGCTTCATCCATGAGGAGTGTTCTTAAATTACCGAAAATGGGAACCAAAGTCTTTCAAATCAAAATACATCTTATCCGACCCGGGATGGACCGAATAAGGCGATCGATGGGCTTCATCCATGAGGAGTGTTCTTAAATTACCGAAAATGGGAATCCAAAGTCTTTCAAATCAAAATACATCTTATCCGACCCGGGATGGACCGAATAAGGCGATCGATGGGCTTCATCCATGAGGAGTGTTCTTAAATTACCGAAAATGGGAATCCAAAGTCTTTCAACCAAGTATAGCCCGTTGTCATCTTTTCTATCAAATAGTTGCTCCAAACCATCCAAGTTTTCATTGCCGAAATTCCCCGGTAGGGTTGCTTGTACTTGGGCTTCAATGATTCGGTCACGAATATTTGGCCCTACCGTGAGACTCATAACTCTAGTACGTCTTGGCTTAACTCTTTCTTTTCGACTCAAGGCGTCGGCCACAACATTTGCCTTGCCAGGATGATAACGGATGTCACAATCATAGTCACTAAAGAGTTCTAATCAACGCCTTTGTCTCATATTCAACTCGCTTTGATTGAAGATGTGTTGGAGACTTTTGTGATCGGTGTAAATCACGCATTTTGTGCCATATAGATAATGTCTCCAACACTTCAAAGCAAAAACCACCGCTCCCAATTCCAAATCATGTGTCGGGTAGTTTTTCTCATGCACCTTCAATTGACGAGAGGCATACGCAATAACCTTGCCCCTTTGCATAAGAACACAACCCAACCCTTGTCACGAAGCATCACAATAAACGACAAAATCTTCAACTCTATCCGGGAGAGTTAGAATAGGTGCTTCACACAACATATCCTTAAGAGTTTGGAAAGCTTGTTCTTGTCTATCACTCCATTCGAATCTTCTTTCTTTTTGACAAAGAGAATAGGAGCACCCCAAGGAGATTGGCTAGGACGAATGAAACCCTTTTCTTGGAGTTCTTTGAGTTGAGTCTCTAGTTCTTGCATTTCGGTTAAGGCAAGTCTATAGGGGGCTTTTGCTACGGGGGCGGCTTCGGGAATGAGATTGATACAGAAATCAAGTTGACGAGATGGAGGTAATCCCGGTAAGTCATCCGGAAAAACATCAGGAAATTCACAAACAATAGGAACGGTCTTCAATTCTACCTTGGTGACGGTAGCACTAAAGACTTTAGAATTTGAGGAATCGGAAGTTTCACCTTGAACTCGAAGAATTTTACCGTTAGACAATGGTATTTTAACAACTCTCTCACCGCAATCAATAGTAGCATTAACCGCCGTCAACCAATCCATACCCACAATAATATCAAAGCTCCCAATATCCAAGGGCATAAGGTCGATATAGAACTCGACGTCGTTTAGAGTCAAAATACAATCACGAAGTATTTGACTAAGTTTTGTTAGAGCACCATTTACCATTTCTACGTCAAGTACAAAATTTAGAGCACACGGATTCACATCAATCAAGGGAACAAAACTAGAGGAAATAAGGCTAAAATTGGCTCCGGAGTCAAACCAAACCGTTGCATAATGACCATTGAGAAGAAATGTACCTGCTACAACGTTGGGATCATTCCGGGCTTCATTGGCATTGATCGCAAAGGCTCGACCACGGGGTTGCACTTGATGGCCTTGTTGTCCCCGGTTTTGATTAGGCCCGGCAATTTGTAGTTGGTTGGGGTGGACGACCACTTGGACTTGTTGTCCCACCCAACGAGGACAATTGTTGCGGTAGTGATGAGGGCTACCACATTCAAAACATTCACCCCTTCGTTGATTGCCATGAGGGGGAAGAGCTTGGAGAGGAGCTACATTGAGTGGGCCCGCCCTTGGCGCCCTACATTCCTTAGATAAATGCCCCAACCGGTTACAATTAAAACATGCCCCACATTAAATGTTGGTGGGGTGATGCTTGTTGCATCTTCCACAAAACGGGTGGGGTCCCGCATAAACCTTTCTCACCGGCTCCACCGCCGCCATTACTCTACCCCTAATGGCATTCTTGGGGTCAAATCTTCCCATCTTCTTCACCCCACTAGACTCCGGCACTTCTTTTCTCTTGATTGACTTACTCAACACCCCACTCCTTAACAAATCCTCGGTCACACTACCGGCCCGATTTATAGCATCGGCCAAGGAAGTAGGCATGACCGCATTAACGAGAGATCGGACTTGTGGATTCAAGCCCAACACAAATTTCTCGATGGCCCGGGGCTCGGGTTCCACCAAGTGGGGAATAAGGGTAGACAAGTCTTGGAATCGTCTAATATAGCCCTTGTAGTCGGCCCGTCCATTTTGAGATGGACAAACTCAATAGTCAAATTTTGGAGTTCATAAGGAGGGCAGAACTTTCCCCTCACTTTGTTCTTGAAATCGGCCCATGACGAGTTATGGGTCCGACCCAAGGTCACCTCTTGATTCCACCAACTCAATGCATCATCTTTGAACATGCCGGATGCATAATGAACTCGATCATCATAAGTACAATGGCTCCTTTCAATTACCGCCTCTATCCTTTCGAACCATCTTATACAATCCACGGGCCCTCCCATACCATCAAACTCCGGTGCCCCACAATTCTTGAAGTCTTTAAATTGACAACCTTGGCGGTATACACCATGTTGATTAAACATGGGCCTATAGTTATCCACATCAACCGGTTCTTCTTCCTCACCTAACACCACATGAGGTTGAGCACCCTCATCATTCACATTTTCCGGAATCTCAACATTTTGAGGCTCATTAGGTTGTGCTTCCGGTTGAGCTTCCGGTTGAGCTTCCGGTTGAGCTTCCGGTTGAGCTTCCGGTTGAGCTTCCGGTTGAGCTTCCGGTTGAGCTTCCGGTTGAGCTTCCGGTTGAGCTTCCGGTTGAGCTTCCGGTTGAGCTTCCGGTTGAGCTTCCGGTTGAGCTTCCGGTTGAGCTTCCGGTTGAGCTTCCGGTTGAGCTTCCGGTTGAGCTTCCGGTTGAGCTTCCGGTTGAGCTTCCGGTTGAGCTTCCGGTTGAGCTTCCGGTTGAGCTTCCGGTTGAGCTTCCGGTTGAGCTTCCGGTTGAGCTTCCGGTTGAGCTTCCGGTTGAGCTTCCGGTTGAGCTTCCGGTTGAGCTTCCGGTTGAGCTTCCGGTTGAGCTTCCGGTTGAGCTTCCGGTTGAGCTTCCGGTTGAGCTTCCGGTTGAGCTTCCGGTTGAGCTTCCGGTTGAGCTTCCGGTTGAGCTTCCGGTTGAGCTTCCGGTTGAGCTTCCGGTTGAGCTTCCGGTTGAGCTTCCGGTTGAGCTTCCGGTTGAGCTTCCGGTTGAGCTTCCGGTTGAGCTTCCGGTTGAGCTTCCGGTTGAGCTTCCGGTTGAGCTTCCGGTTGAGCTTCCGGTTGAGCTTCCGGTTGAGCTTCCGGTTGAGCTTCCGGTTGAGCTTCCGGTTGAGCTTCCGGTTGAGCTTCCGGTTGAGCTTCCGGTTGAGCTTCCGGTTGAGCTTCCGGTTGAGCTTCCGGTTGAGCTTCCGGTTGAGCTTCCGGTTGAGCTTCCGGTTGAGCTTCCGGTTGAGCTTCCGGTTGAGCTTCCGGTTGAGCTTCCGGTTGAGCTTCCGGTTGAGCTTCCGGTTGAGCTTCCGGTTGAGCTTCCGGTTGAGCTTCCGGTTGAGCTTCCGGTTGAGCTTCCGGTTGAGCTTCCGGTTGAGCTTCCGGTTGAGCTTCCGGTTGAGCTTCCGGTTGAGCTTCCGGTTGAGCTTCCGGTTGAGCTTCCGGTTGAGCTTCCGGTTGAGCTTCCGGTTGAGCTTCCGGTTGAGCTTCCGGTTGAGCTTCCGGTTGAGCTTCCGGTTGAGCTTCCGGTTGAGCTTCCGGTTGAGCTTCCGGTTGAGCTTCCGGTTGAGCTTCCGGTTGAGCTTCCGGTTGAGCTTCCGGTTGGCTTCCGGTTGGCTTCCGGTAGTTTGTTCCAGGTTGAGCTTCCGGTTGAGCTTCCGGTTGAGCTTCCGGTTGAGCTTCCGGTTGAGCTTCCGGTTGAGCTTCCGGTTGAGCTTCCGGTTGAGCTTCCGGTTGAGCTTCCGGTTGAGCTTCCGGTTGAGCTTCCGGTTGAGCTTCCGGTTGAGCTTCCGGTTGAGCTTCCGGTTGAGCTTCCGGTTGAGCTTCCGGTTGAGCTTCCGGTTGAGCTTCCGGTTGAGCTTCCGGTTGAGCTTCCGGTTGAGCTTCCGGTTGAGCTTCCGGTTGAGCTTCCGGTTGAGCTTCCGGTTGAGCTTCCGGTTGAGCTTCCGGTTGAGCTTCCGGTTGAGCTTCCGGTTGAGCTTCCGGTTGAGCTTCCGGTTGAGCTTCCGGTTGAGCTTCCGGTTGAGCTTCCGGTTGAGCTTCCGGTTGAGCTTCCGGTTGAGCTTCCGGTTGAGCTTCCGGTTGAGCTTCCGGTTGAGCTTCCGGTTGAGCTTCCGGTTGAGCTTCCGGTTGAGCTTCCGGTTGAGCTTCCGGTTGAGCTCACCACGACCTCTACCTTACCTCGGCCCCTACCACCACGGCCTCTACGACGACCCCCTTGTGCTTCCGGTTGAGCTTCCGGTTGAGGTTCTTGAGAATTTCCCTATAGTTTGTCCCGACTCTCCTTGGTCTTACCATTTCTATAAAACAAGCAACACGTTGACCCGAAAGTTAGCCTCGAAATACTCACATGTTAGTCACACAAGTAGTCAATGCTCTCATACCGATATAGCATATTCATTTCATTTCATCATACTAAGGCAAGAGTGCTAGAATCCTACGGGATTATTATTTATCATATCATCATGTCAAGTTCACAACAACCGTTTACCAACAATCTAAGTACTCATGTTCACCACATTATACAATCTAAGTAATCATGTTCACAATTATACAATCTAAGTACTCATGTTCACCACATTATACAATCTAAGTACTCATGTTCACCACATTATACAATCTAAGTAACTAACACAAATGGTTCAAAGTATAATCCGAATTCGATGTGCTCTCTAGTTATTGACCGGGTTTGTATACAGGGTGTACCAGCGGCTAACCCTCCACCCAATCAACTCCCATTAAGCACATCGGTTCCTTATTATACTCTAAATCAAGCGCGTGCAATCCGTGATGTCATTAACTTGTTATAATACCGGGTAACCATAAAACAGTTGATCAGGCTCTTTTAGGGTTGCCACAATGTTATATCAAGTTAACGCCATAACTTTATTTTTCCCTAAATCATCAATTAACATCAATCCATCTCAATCATAATCAAGCTCAATCAATGTACACATTAACCACATTCATCACATTGTACTCAAGTCATCACATACTTGGTCTTAACTACGAACTCACAATGTACACCTTCTAGGGTTCACATAATTCACATTGCACACAAAATTCCTAACCATGCATGCTATATGAATAATTTTAACTTAAGCCGTAGTCTAGGTAAAACCGCCTAATTCTCTACGACCACGCATGGGCCACCATTCTGTAACACCCCGAGCTAGGGCTTGGAATATTACAGAAATTATATAGCGCAAAGTGGAATTAATGTAGGCAATCTAAATGAAAACAAGTGAATTCGGTGAATTCAACAAAGTATAACAAATATTCATACAAAATGCACAAGGAGCAAACGACCATCAAGTTTACAGAATAATCATTTAAAAGATGGCTATCGATCCTAAGCATGATGCAAAAGTGGGCAATGAATCCTTGATCCATGTAAGTCCAAGCCCGGGTCAAAAGCTAGCAATCTATCAAGCATCACGTCCTTGGTTCACCTGATTACCTGAAAAGTGTACTAAACAAGTCAACACGAGGTTGGTGAGTTCGTAGTAATGGTTCACAAGGAACCATCGTCAAGTAATTGCAATAAGCATAAGTAAAGGCAAAAACAACTTACAAGTGGCCTTTATGTGTCACCACATTATACAATCTAAGTAACTAACACAAATGGTTCAAAGTATAATCCGAATTCGATGTGCTCTCTAGTTATTGACCGGGTTTGTATACAGGGTGTACCAGCGGCTAACCCTCCACCCAATCAACTCCCATTAAGCACATCGGTTCCTTATTATACTCTAAATCAAGCGCGTGCAATCCGTGATGTCATTAACTTGTTATAATACCGGGTAACCATAAAACAGTTGATCAGGCTCTTTTAGGGTTGCCACAATGTTATATCAAGTTAACGCCATAACTTTATTTTTCCCTAAATCATCAATTAACATCAATCCATCTCAATCATAATCAAGCTCAATCAATGTACACATTAACCACATTCATCACATTGTACTCAAGTCATCACATACTTGGTCTTAACTACGAACTCACAATGTACACCTTCTAGGGTTCACATAATTCACATTGCACACAAAATTCCTAACCATGCATGCTATATGAATAATTTTAACTTAAGCCGTAGTCTAGGTAAAACCGCCTAATTCTCTACGACCACGCATGGGCCACCATTCTGTAACACCCCGAGCTAGGGCTTGGAATATTACAGAAATTATATAGCGCAAAGTGGAATTAATGTAGGCAATCTAAATGAAAACAAGTGAATTCGGTGAATTCAACAAAGTATAACAAATATTCATACAAAATGCACAAGGAGCAAACGACCATCAAGTTTACAGAATAATCATTTAAAAGATGGCTATCGATCCTAAGCATGATGCAAAAGTGGGCAATGAATCCTTGATCCATGTAAGTCCAAGCCCGGGTCAAAAGCTAGCAATCTATCAAGCATCACGTCCTTGGTTCACCTGATTACCTGAAAAGTGTACTAAACAAGTCAACACGAGGTTGGTGAGTTCGTAGTAATGGTTCACAAGGAACCATCGTCAAGTAATTGCAATAAGCATAAGTAAAGGCAAAAACAACTTACAAGTGGCCTTTATGTGTCACCACATCAATCATATCGAGATTTCACAATGTAAGAGTAAATGCGTGCAATAAATATGCACAAGAGATATCAATATCAAAATATGTACCATATGCGTATGAATGCCATGAATGCAATCCTAAGTGTGACTCTCAAGTCAACAATGCAACGATACTCACATGTCATCGCCATGAACAATGTGGCATCTCAAAATCATCGGCGTATATATGTCTATATACCCGGATGTCCATGTACGTCTAATCAATTCAACTCAAGTGTATACATCTATACACTCGGATGTACGAGCCCATTCCATAATAACCATAGCATTACATATGTGCGTGTTTGTCTCAATCACAAGTCCAGCAATCGTCAACCAACCACAACGATACGTACATACACTTAGGAGGATTCTACTTTCAACGAGTTCTCGATGCTTATATATAGGGTCACCCGCAGCCTTCCCACCACATCTCAAACCCTTTGAAGGCATAACCGACCTTTATGTATGTACAACTATCCTAAATACCATCCAATCATATTATTAAATATAATGTTAGTCATATTACACATAAAGTCAAACGGGTCAAAATAGCGGATGTTACAAAACATGTCGTAGGATTATTACTTTGTTATTCACAATTGTTGAACAAGGTTTTATGTTTAATCGAAGATCCATATTTAATTGAGTTTTCAATATTGTTTTTAATCTTGTATATTGATGCGCCGCAGTCAGGAATGTCTTGACTGCGCCGCAGTCAGGTGCATAAGATTTGTTCCAGACACTTTCCACTGCGCCGCAGTCAGGCAGAAGATTGTTCCAGACACTTTCCACTGCGCCGCAGTCAGGTGCAAAGAGCTTTGTTCCAGACACTTTCCACTGCGCCGCAGTCAGGCAAAGAGTCCAGACACTTTCCACTGCGCCGCAGTCAGGTGCAGAAGATTTGTTCCAGACACTTTCCACTGCGCCGCAGTCAGGTGCATAAGATTGTTCCAGACACTTTCCACTGCGCCGCAGTCAGGTGCAAAGAGCTTTGTTCCAGACACTTTCCACTGCGCCGCAGTCAGGCAAAGAGTCCAGACACTTTCCACTGCGCCGCAGTCAGGTGCAGAAGATTTGTTCCAGACACTTTCCACTGCGCCGCAGTCAGGTGCATAAGATTGTTCCAGACACTTTCCACTGCGCCGCAGTCAGGTGCAAAGAGCTTTGTTCCAGACACTTTCCACTGCGCCGCAGTCAGGCAAAGATTTGTTCCAGACACTTTCCACTGCGCCGCAGTCAGGTGCAAAGATTGTTCCAGACACTTTCACTGCGCCGCAGTCAGGTGCAAAGATTGTTCCAGACACTTTCCACTGCGCCGCAGTCAGGTGCAAGATTGTTCCAGACACTTTCCACTGCGCCGCAGTCAGGTGCAGAAGATTTGTTCCAGACACTTTCCACTGCGCCGCAGTCAGGAAGATGTCCAACACTTTCCACTGCGCCGCAGTCAGGTGCAAAGATTGTTCCAGACACTTTCCACTGCGCCGCAGTCAGGTGCAAAGATTGTTCCAGACACTTTGACTGCGCCGCAGTCAGGTGCATAAGATTTGTTCCAGACACTTTCCACTGCGCCGCAGTCAAGACTATGTCTTGCCACTGCGCCGCAGTCAAGTGCAAAATCTTTGTTTCAGATACTTTCCACTGCGCCGCAGTCAGGAAGACTTGTCCAACCTTTCACTGCGCCGCAGTCAGGTGCAGAAGATTTGTTCCAGACACTTTCCACTGCGCCGCAGTCAGGTGCAAAGATTGTTCCAGACACTTTCCACTGCGCCGCAGTCAGGTGCAAAGAGCTTTGTTCCAGACACTTTCCACTGCGCCGCAGTCAGGCAAAGATTTGTTCCAGACACTTTCCACTGCGCCGCAGTCAGGTGCAGAAGATTTGTTCCAGACACTTTCCACTGCGCCGCAGTCAGGTGCAAAGATTGTTCCAGACACTTTCCACTGCGCCGCAGTCAGGTGCAAAGAGCTTTGTTCCAGACACTTTCCACTGCGCCGCAGTCAGGCAAAGATTTGTTCCAGACACTTTCCACTGCGCCGCAGTCAGGTGCAAAGATTGTTCCAGACACTTTCCACTGCGCCGCAGTCAGGTGCAAAGATTGTTCCAGACACTTTCCACTGCGCCGCAGTCAGGTGCAAAGATTGTTCCAGACACTTTCCACTGCGCCGCAGTCAGGCAAAGATGTTCCAGACACTTTCCACTGCGCCGCAGTCAGGTGCAGAAGATTTGTTCCAGACACTTTCCACTGCGCCGCAGTCAGGTGCAAAGATTGTTCCAGACACTTTCCACTGCGCCGCAGTCAGGTGCAAAGAGCTTTGTTCCAGACACTTTCCACTGCGCCGCAGTCAGGCAAAGAGTCCAGACACTTTCCACTGCGCCGCAGTCAGGTGCAGAAGATTTGTTCCAGACACTTTCCACTGCGCCGCAGTCAGGTGCATAAGATTGTTCCAGACACTTTCCACTGCGCCGCAGTCAGGTGCAAAGAGCTTGTTCCAGACACTTTCCACTGCGCCGCAGTCAGGTGCAGAAGATTTGTTCCAGACACTTTCCACTGCGCCGCAGTCAGGAAGATGTCCAACACTTTCACTGCGCCGCAGTCAGGTGCAAAGATTGTTCCAGACACTTTCCACTGCGCCGCAGTCAGGCAAGATTGTTCCAGACACTTTCCACTGCGCCGCAGTCAGGTGCAGAAGATTTGTTCCAGACACTTTCCACTGCGCCGCAGTCAGGAAGATGTCCAACACTTTCCACTGCGCCGCAGTCAGGTGCAAAGATTGTTCCAGACACTTTCCACTGCGCCGCAGTCAGGTGCAAAGATTGTTCCAGACACTTTCCACTGCGCCGCAGTCAGGCAAAGATTTGTTCCAGACACTTTCCACTGCGCCGCAGTCAGGTGCAAAGATTGTTCCAGACACTTTCCACTGCGCCGCAGTCAGGTGCAAAGATTGTTCCAGACACTTTCCACTGCGCCGCAGTCAGGAAGATTGTTCCAGACACTTTCCACTGCGCCGCAGTCAGGTGCAGAAGATTTGTTCCAGACACTTTCCACTGCGCCGCAGTCAGGAAGATGTCCAACACTTTCCACTGCGCCGCAGTCAGGTGCAAAGATTGTTCCAGACACTTTCCACTGCGCCGCAGTCAGGCAAGATTGTTCCAGACACTTTCCACTGCGCCGCAGTCAGGTGCAGAAGATTTGTTCCAGACACTTTCCACTGCGCCGCAGTCAGGCAGAAGATTGTTCCAGACACTTTCCACTGCGCCGCAGTCAGGTGCAAAGATTGTTCCAGACACTTTCCACTGCGCCGCAGTCAGGTGCAAAGAGCTTTGTTCCAGACACTTTCCACTGCGCCGCAGTCAGGCAAAGAGTCCAGACACTTTCCACTGCGCCGCAGTCAGGTGCAGAAGATTTGTTCCAGACACTTTCCACTGCGCCGCAGTCAGGTGCATAAGATTGTTCCAGACACTTTCCACTGCGCCGCAGTCAGGTGCAAAGAGCTTTGTTCCAGACACTTTCCACTGCGCCGCAGTCAGGCAAAGATTTGTTCCAGACACTTTCCACTGCGCCGCAGTCAGGTGCAAAGATTGTTCCAGACACTTTCCACTGCGCCGCAGTCAGGTGCAAAGATTGTTCCAGACACTTTCCACTGCGCCGCAGTCAGGTGCAAAGATTGTTCCAGACACTTTCCACTGCGCCGCAGTCAGGCAAAGAGTCCAGACACTTTCCACTGCGCCGCAGTCAGGTGCAGAAGATTTGTTCCAGACACTTTCCACTGCGCCGCAGTCAGGTGCATAAGATTGTTCCAGACACTTTCCACTGCGCCGCAGTCAGGTGCAAAGAGCTTTGTTCCAGACACTTTCCACTGCGCCGCAGTCAGGCAAAGAGTCCAGACACTTTCCACTGCGCCGCAGTCAGGTGCAGAAGATTTGTTCCAGACACTTTCCACTGCGCCGCAGTCAGGTGCATAAGATTGTTCCAGACACTTTCCACTGCGCCGCAGTCAGGTGCAAAGAGCTTTGTTCCAGACACTTTCCACTGCGCCGCAGTCAGGCAAAGAGTCCAGACACTTTCCACTGCGCCGCAGTCAGGTGCAGAAGATTTGTTCCAGACACTTTCCACTGCGCCGCAGTCAGGTGCATAAGATTGTTCCAGACACTTTCCACTGCGCCGCAGTCAGGTGCAAAGAGCTTTGTTCCAGACACTTTCCACTGCGCCGCAGTCAGGCAAAGAGTCCAGACACTTTCCACTGCGCCGCAGTCAGGATAGAGTCCAACTACTTTCCACTGCGCCGCAGTCAGGTGCAATGTCTTGCCACTGCGCCGCAGTCAACCCAAACCTGCACCAGCAGCAGTAGTTTTGCTGCAGAAAATCGACCCCAAAACAACCCAAAACACATTTTGACTTCCAAATTAGACCAAGGTACCTTTCTAACTCGTTTTTAAGCATAAATACATATATATAAACATATTTGGACTCAACCCACATCAAGATTTCATTTCAACATCAATCTAATCCCCAAATTTGATTTAACCCATTTCAAACCCTACCAAACCCTAATTCGCCTTTGACTCGATTTGTGACCCGAAATGATTTGGAATCAACTAGAAACAGGTAGATAAACATAAAATGATGATTATGGAATGAGTTTGGCTTACCAAAAGTCACTACCAATCTCAAATCCGAAAATGACCCAAATGGAAGAATTCTTGCACTTAATAAACCCAAATCTTTGATATGATGGAGATGAGATGAAGATGATGATGTTTCTTGCACTACTTCGAATTAAACAACAATGATTTATGATGATGATTCAATGAGAGAAGGAGATTTGCATGTGTGTGTGTTTTCTTGCATGGAATTTTGAGAGAGAGAGAGATAGTATGAGTGGGGGAAAGGATAAGGTGGGTGGTGGGTGTAAGGGTTGGGTCTTGGGTCTTATCCATGGGTCGACCCACCACATAAACTAACTAAATCAAATATTCGCCAAATACCGATTCATGTAATAATTTGATCAATCGACCCGTCAACCACATTATCTAGTCATTTAGTCACAAATTGAACCCAATCATATTATTAAATATAATGTTAGTCATATTACACATAAAGTCAAACGGGTCAAAATAGCGGATGTTACAAAATTCCCCTTAAAAACTAACGCGTTACAAAAACTAACTGGGCGTTACAAAAACTAACTGGGCGTTACAAAAATTCTAACGGGCGTTACAAAAATTCTAACGGGCGTTACAAAAATTCTAACGGGCGTTACAAAAATTCTAACGGGCGTTACAAAAATTCTAACGGGCGTTACAAAAATTCTAACGGGCGTTACAAAAATTCTAACGGGCGTTACAAAAATTCTAACGGGCGTTACAAAAATTCTAACGGGCGTTACAAAAATTCTAACGGGCGTTACAAAAATTCTAACGGGCGTTACAAAAATTCTAACGGGCGTTACAAAAATTCTAACGGGCGTTACAAAAATTCTAACGGGCGTTACAAAAATTCTAACGGGCGTTACAAAAATTCTAACGGGCGTTACAAAAATTCTAACGGGCGTTACAAAAATTCTAACGGGCGTTACAAAAATTCTAACGGGCGTTACAAAAATTCTAACGGGCGTTACAAAAATTCTAACGGGCGTTACAAAAATTCTAACGGGCGTTACAAAAATTCTAACGGGCGTTACAAAAATTCTAACGGGCGTTACAAAAATTCTAACGGGCGTTACAAAAATTCTAACGGGCGTTACAAAAATTCTAACGGGCGTTACAAAAATTCTAACGGGCGTTACAAAAATTCTAACGGGCGTTACAAAAATTCTAACGGGCGTTACAAAAATTCTAACGGGCGTTACAAAAATTCTAACGGGCGTTACAAAAATTCTAACGGGCGTTACAAAAATTCTAACGGGCGTTACAAAAATTCTAACGGGCGTTACAAAAATTCTAACGGGCGTTACAAAAATTCTAACGGGCGTTACAAAAATTCTAACGGGCGTTACAAAAATTCTAACGGGCGTTACAAAAATTCTAACGGGCGTTACAAAAATTCTAACGGGCGTTACAAAAATTCTA
Organism: Erigeron breviscapus; assembly: GCA_034093135.1. NCBI lineage: Eukaryota > Viridiplantae > Streptophyta > Magnoliopsida > Asterales > Asteraceae > Erigeron > Erigeron breviscapus. The sequence continues at coordinate 24,838,279 of CM067167.1, forward strand.
ACGGGCGTTACAAAAATTCTAACGGGCGTTACAAAAATTCTAACGGGCGTTACAAAAATTCTAACGGGCGTTACAAAAATTCTAACGGGCGTTACAAAAATTCTAACGGGCGTTACAAAAATTCTAACGGGCGTTACAAAAATTCTAACGGGCGTTACAAAAATTCTAACGGGCGTTACAAAAATTCTAACGGGCGTTACAAAAATTCTAACGGGCGTTACAAAAATTCTAACGGGCGTTACAAAAATTCTAACGGGCGTTACAAAAATTCTAACGGGCGTTACAAAAATTCTAACGGGCGTTACAAAAATTCTAACGGGCGTTACAAAAATTCTGAACGGGCGTTACAAAAATTCTAACGGGCGTTACAAAAATTCTAACTGGCGTTAGAACAAACCTTAACTGCCGTTAGTAACTGAAGGACTGATGGTGTTACAAAAATTCTAACGGGCGTTACAAAAATTCTGACGGGCGTTAGTCTGAAGGACCAAAAGTGCACAGATTTGCTATTAGCCCGTGTAACGGCCGTTACACTTCACTAACGGCCGTTAGTCGCTGATTTCATATATATATTATCTTTGATTGCTTATGGACGGGTCTTGTCACTTTTTTACCACTTAAAAACCCTAGAAACTTGAATAACGGATTTAAAGCTTTTGTAGGTCGATTTCCTATCTTCCATTTGTTCAAGAATATCAATTTTTATTCAAGGATTCATTATTGCTTTTCGAATTCATCAAGATTATCTGTACAATATGATTTCTTTTAATATTATTTGTGTTTTCTTGTATATATATATATATATATATATATATATATATGTGTATTTGTGTGTATATATAGATGTATGTTTAAATGCATTAATTTATATATATATATATATATATATATATATATATATATATATATATATATATATATATATATATATATATATATATATATATATATATATATATATATATATATATATATATATATATATATATATATATATATATATATATATATATATATATATATATATATATATATATATATATATATATATATATATATATATATATATATATATATATATATATATATATATATATATATATATATATATATATATATATATATATATATATATATATATATATATATATATATATATATATATATATATATATATATATATATATATATATATATATATATATATATATATATATATATATATATATATATATATATATATATATATATATATATATATATATATATATATATATATGTGTATATATATATATATATATATATGTATATATATATATATATATATATATATATAAATATATATATATATATATATATATATATATATAAATATATACATATGCTCGTTTATATATATTTCATATATATATTATCTTTGATTGCTTATGGACGGGTCTTGTCACTTTTTTACCACTTAAAAACCCTAGAAACTTGAATAACGGATTTAAAGCTTTTGTAGGTCGATTTCCTATCTTCCATTTGTTCAAGAATATCAATTTTTATTCAAGGATTCATTATTGCTTTTCGAATTCATCAAGATTATCTGTACAATATGATTTCTTTTAATATTATTTGTGTTTTCTTGGTTACTATGAGTGGCTAAATCTCATTTGCACCCACTTGGTTATGTAAACATGTCGTAGGATTGCTATTTCATTATTCATAATTGTTGAACAAGGTTTTATGTTTAATCGAAGATCCATATTTAATTGAGTTTTCAATATTGTTTTTAATCTTGTATATTGATTGATTAGTAATTGCTTATAGAAGTTCGAGAGAAATCTATTTGATTGTTAATTGATTAATGAAATGATTAATCGGTCTTTAATTAATCTAAATTCGTTGGAGTTCGAGAGAAACTAGCGATAGGGATTTGAAGCAATTAAACTGATTTGAATGTGTTAATCGTTTATGATAGAGAGATCTAATTAAACGATTAATAAGCAGTTCGAGAGAAAGCTTTTTGAGATTAAATCGTAAAACCAACTTAGGACTTAATGCTTAGTTGTTTGAGTAGAAATCATTCGCGAGAGCGATAACTATACTTTTTGCAATTAAAGATTTAAGTATAACGAGAGTTCATCTTAATTATCTATTAAGTTGTTCAACATTGCGAGTGACATTGTGACAGTCTGATCGACATGTGAGCTATTCCAAGTGGGTGTACCTTTTAATGTTATTGTTTCAAACAAAAACTCTTTTCGATTAATCCCTCGGGATTACTATTTCATTTACATTTCTTGCATGCTAACTTTTGCAAAGTGACAATTCGGTCATAAAACCCCCTTTCATTTGAATTACTTTATTTTGACAATTGCTTAACTTAGTCCCTGTGTTCGATCATGTCTTACCATTAGCTATACTATATACGGTTGGGTCCACTGCCCATAAGTGTGTAGTAGTCGTTATTTTGGTATTACTTGTTTATAAATTTTATAACTCGATTTTACACATCACAACTCCTTCAAGCCACTGCTTCAAAATACCAGACTGATACAACACAACATCAGGGTAACGATCCAATTTGACATGATCTTTAATAAGTCCCTGATACAGGGGTAATTCAAGGACATAGGCAGGTGTCGGCTCCTTGAACTTAGTTGGCTTCTCACCAGCCAATAACGATGAGTACGCTTCTGGAATCACAGAACTCTCGATGAACACAAACTCATTTTCCACCCCCTAACGTCAGTACTACCCTGCAAAAAGCAATCAAGGTTTTTTCTGTATCGTCACCCAATCACCAGCATCACACAAATCAAAGAAGGCAGAAAACAAATCAACAGTCGCCTCACCACCATATGCGCGACAAAGGATTTCAAAACCAATAATACGGGCAATTTTATTCAAGAAATAAATTTAAATTTGATTTTAACTTTCAACCATAATCATTTAACAAAATATCAGTTAACTAAGTTTTAGGGGGGTGTGCATATCATACTAGTATATATATATAGGGAAAAGTATATATATAGATCATATCACATATTAATTTTTTATATATATATATGAAAAATTACATTTAACTCATTTTGTTATCTTGCTACCTGTACCACATGAGTATCCACACATTTTAGAAATGGGTTAGTGAACTCTATATATGTCTATGGTTTTCTTATCGTACATAATAATCCACCTCGCTCATCGTATGTTGCTCTTCCGCTGTAAAAAAAATCTTGAGATATTATGCAGGCTTCTAAACAGATGGAATTTTTTTACCGAGCTTCCTCTATTAAACCTCCCCAGTTTTCCATACCAATTAATCCAACATCATGTTAAACATAATGAAAGAAAACTGATTTTTATTGATATTCATAATTGATACAGAATGGCTTCATTTATACATGGATTTGTAACTAAAGTATAGAAAAAGACAGCTATTGATTCATTAGGATTTTAGAGTGTTAACATGATTTTAGAGTGTTAACATATCTTGATTCCCTGTAGCATGCTGACTAGGAGTGTAAACATGTTTTGTTGTTTTGTTTCTTGTTGTTTTGTTTCTTCTTTCAACACTCCCCCTCAAGTTGACTAGTGGGATCTCCGATATTCAACTTGCACAGACACTTGTGAAAAGTAGTTGTTCCTACCGCTTTAGTAAGTATATCTGCCAGTTGATCTGATGACTTGATAAATGGTATACTGATAATCCCTGCTTCTAGTTTCTCTTTGATAAAATGTCTATCAACTTCAACATGTTTTGTACGATCATGTTGCACAGGATTTTCTGAAATCTGAATAGCTGCTTCATTATCACATAAAATCTGAGTGCTTTCTTTTGGTGGAAATCCTACTTCAGACATGAGTTTCCTGATCCATAGTGCTTCTGTTAATCCTTTGGCTATACCTCTGAATTCTGCTTCAGCACTAGATAGTGATACTACTTTCTGCTTTTTACTTCTCCATGTTACCAGATTTCCACCTACCAAGGAGAAATATCCGGAAGTTGATCGTCTGTTTCCTTTGTCTCCAGCCCAATCTGCATCTGTATATACTTGTATTTTTAGATGCCCATTTGATTTAAATAGGACTCCATGACCAGATGTTCTTTTGAGATACCGGATGATCCTTAAAACTGCATTCATGTGTGCCTCCTGAGGTTGATGCATGAACTGGCTGACTACTCCAACAGCATATGCTATATCAGGTCTAGTATGTGAATAACTAACGGATGGATGTCCCAGTCTTCTATGCCACAACCATGCTTCTTTTTCAATCGATCCATGAGCCAGCATCACAGTTCCATTTTGAGTCACCTCATCTACATAGTATAGACCCTGTCTTTCAGTGCCACGCCCAATTATCTGTCCCGTCCTGATATCCTGTAACAGACAAAAGGTTGGATACATAAGTACCGAGCAGTTCAATTCTTTAGTCACATGACTTATTGACAACAGTTTATGTGACAAAGAAGGAACATGTAGGCAATTAGATAATTTAATTGTTGGAGAAATTTCAATTGTTCCCCCGGTTTTTACATCCATTCTTGCTTTATTTGCTGCTCGGATGTGGGTTCTTTTGGGTTTTGAAATTTCAGTGAAGTCAGAATATTCATAAGTCATTGTGTCGGTGGCTCCACAATCAAAAATCCATGATCCATCTAGGTTTTTGGAATTATTTTGGGCTGTAACAGTGGTTTGGGCCTTACTTGAAACCTCTTGGGTCATGAAACCCGACCCAGTTGATTGGGCCATTGAATCCAATCTCCCCTTTTTATGGTAACCGGTTGGAAAAAATAAAGGAAGAAAAGATTTAGAGTTTTGGAAATAATTGAGAGAAATATCATTTTTTCTCCCCCTGTTACCTTTCACCTCAAAACTACCGCCCCCTTCTTCTCCATCTCCGGCCGCCGCTACCACCCCACCAAAAACGGTTGATCGCCGGTCATTACCACCATCATTATTGGGTTTTGTGGCTGTGGTGGTGGTGGTATATTTCTCGGCTTTTGTCGATCTGTTGCTTCTCTTCGGACCGACCCACCAATCGGGATACCCCAAAATCTCGAAACACTGATCTTTTGTGTGTCTTGGCCTGCCACACTCATCACACTTTAGATGGGATTTATCGTCTTGGATCATCTTTTTCTTGTCATCAAACCGGCGGAATCCTTTGGAGATGAAGCCGCTGCCACCGCTGCTGTTGCCGGAAAAATCTCCGGCGATTAAGCCGGATGCGATACCTTGTGTGTCGTTTATTGTTGCTCCCATAATAAGTTGGTGAGCGGCTTCCTTACGAACCGTGGCATAAGCAGATTCAACGGTAGGTAGCGGGTCGACCCGAAGGATTTCCCGTTTTACCGATTCATATTTCCGATCTAATCCATTTAAAAATTGGAACATTTTTTGTTCCGATCTTAGTTTGGAATATATTTTGATATCATCAGGGCATGTCATTGGATTTGGATCCAATCGGTCGATCTCACCCCATATGCCTTGGAGCGAGATCCAAAAATCTTCAAGTGATTTATCATTCTGTTTGAGTTCGTTCGCCTTGACGTGTAGATTGAAAGTTTGCAATTTGTCATTGCCGCTGCTATATGTGGTTGTCAGGGCGTCCCAAAGTTCCTTTGATGTGGAATATTCGGTAAGGTTACCGGCAAGAACAGGTTCAATATTTTGAATGAGCCATGAGAACACAATCAGGTCCTCTTGTTCCCATATCTCATATTTATCTGATGATTTTTCTGGTGGGTTTTGGGTTAAATGGGTTAACAAGTTTTTTGATCTGCCGCCTATGGCTACTCGGATCATTCGAGTCCATAGGGCATAGTTTTGATTGTTTAATTTAAGATTGATTTGGAGATTGTCTGATAGTTTTGGGTTTTGTGTTTGCGGATTGGCATTATTTTGTAACAAAGTTGCGAGTTGTAAAGCTAAGTCTGAGTTGCCGGCATTATCTGCCATGGTAGCTCAGATTGACTTGTGGGTTTAATCGGTAAATGATGTGCCAGAATTGATGTCTCTGATACCATGTTAAACATAATGAAAGAAAACTGATTTTTATTGATATTCATAATTGATACAGAATGGCTTCATTTATACATGGATTTGTAACTAAAGTATAGAAAAAGACAGCTATTGATTCATTAGGATTTTAGAGTGTTAACATGATTTTAGAGTGTTAACATATCTTGATTCCCTGTAGCATGCTGACTAGGAGTGTAAACATGTTTTGTTGTTTTGTTTCTTGTTGTTTTGTTTCTTCTTTCAACACATCACCCCTTTCTACATTTTGGATTGAACTTGCCAAGTCTTCTTCGACTTTCACATTTAGACGCTCAACTTTCATACCTAAATCCCGTCCTTCATCGCCAAAATCATTAGTAGATATACTCCATCGTTACTTTGACACTTAAACCTGCGTGCATCGTCCTACAGCTTCTAAAGGAATAATATGTGAATAGGGTAATAAGATCAAACTATACCCAAATTTAATTGACAGCAAGACATTAAATGCGTATTTAGTGCTCTACAATAAAAGTAGTAAGCATGTAGCATGTTTTGAATAAAATTTAAGCCATTACGGATTCATTAAATGTCATATCAATAGGCTGGACCTGCATTTTGCTTTCTCCTGCAAGTGCAACACATGCATTCTTATAAAAATATTTCTGGCATGGCTACCTATTTGTGTTGAAGTTCTTGATGACACGTATTTCTTTGAAATCCCTTGTTCGAGCTGATCCACGAAAGCCTAGAACTTAGAGAAACTTTTGTTAATAAAAGTCAAAATTGTTTCACTATTATCTAAGTTATAAAGATAACCTTTACCTGTATTACTTGACACAGATGAAGAAGCCCATGCAGGCGGAACCCTGCCATTAGCAGCCGGATCCTTAAATACGGGCTCTTTTAATGATTCCATTGCAAACACAACATATTAACCAACATGCAGTCAAACTACATAGATATCATTGATCCTTTAACCAAAAATTGACAAATAATTAGGTGTCTAGTTTTCGCTACTTAGTACATCTAAATAACTTGTACACAAAAAACATATTAAAAGTAGTAAGCATGTAGCATGTTTTGAATAAAATTTAAGCCATTACGGATTCATTAAATGTCATATCAATAGGCTGGACCTGCATTTTGCTTTCTCCTGCAAGTGCAACACATGCATTCTTATAAAAATATTTCTGGCATGGCTACCTATTTGTGTTGAAGTTCTTGATGACACGTATTTCTTTGAAATCCCTTGTTCGAGCTGATCCACGAAAGCCTAGAACTTAGAGAAACTTTTGTTAATAAAAGTCAAAATTGTTTCACTATTATCTAAGTTATAAAGATAACCTTTACCTGTATTACTTGACACAGATGAAGAAGCCCATGCAGGCGGAACCCTGCCATTAGCAGCCGGATCCTTAAATACGGGCTCTTTTAATGATTCCATTGCAAACACAACATATTAACCAACATGCAGTCAAACTACATAGATATCATTGATCCTTTAACCAAAAATTGACAAATAATTAGGTGTCTAGTTTTCGCTACTTAGTACATCTAAATAACTTGTACACAAAAAACATATTAAAAGTAAACAATGACTCACATTCGTTCAACATCCATGATATAGTTACCATGTCAAACTAAAGCAATTCACAAGACCAATAATAAGTCTACTGATTGTTGATAAGTGATTATTATAAATACGTTAATGTGGTCTAAGAATGATTAAATGCATTAGTTTTCTATAAGAATAGACCTACTTTGATGTATATCGTGTGCATTTCAGATTTGAGCTAAAATGGATAAAGTGACGTGAAGTTATTGAAGTTAGCATACGAGACGGATGAAAAAGACCAAAAACGACTTTAGGAAGAATGAATTGAAGTTCGAGGATGAACCGGATGAAAGAAATGGTGAAAGAGGATGTTAAAAAGAAGAAATCATGATGGAAGAACCTTAACTCCCGTTACCAAAGCTAACTCCCGTTAAAAAGATCAAGTTGGAAACCATCGTCAGTAGTTAACGGCCGTTAGGACCTCACTAACGGCCGTTAGATGCTGAAACTATATATATACCTTCTTTAACTCCTTATGGACGGCCCTAGCTTACTTTTTACCACCCGAAAACCCTAGAAAACACACACACACATCATTGAATCATTCTCAATCATTCCAACCATCATTCCATTCATGCATCAAGGATTTTCTTCATCAACCATTGAAGATTTGAAGATGGAGATGTCCGACTAAATCTAGGTTATCTCTCCCGATAAACAACTGTTGATTATTTTGCTTGATGAACTTTATTTTCAGTCGTGTAAACATTGATCTTAGATTGTGATTCATATGACTGATTGAATATCATTCGTTATTATTTGATTTGGATTTTTTTAAGACAATCTATTGCGAGTTAACGGTTTGTACCGAGTCCATTAGCTTTAGGGATTAAGACAGGTCGTATAATTAACATAGATTGTGCCCAAAATTGTTCTTGCCAACTGATAAAAATTATGTCTATGTGATTTAGAATAAATATTCGATAAAGTTTGTTGAGTGATTTAAAGCAACTATTGGGATTCGGGAATGATGCTTTTTCCAATTACTGTTTACAGCTTATAATTTACTTTCTGCTTATTTAGTTTAATTTGCATCTAGTTAATTACCGTTTTATTTAACTATAGTTAGATTTAATATAATTTTCCAAACAATCAAATCCGTTATAACTTGACTATAACCACAGACGCTCCTCGTGGGAACGATATCCACTTACCCTATCTAGTATAAGGTATTTAGATCTATTTTTGATCGGTACTTCGACGTCGATCAATTGTCCTAACAGTTCATTTGCAAAACTGATACTATTATGGTCCGTGTGAGACATCCGCCTTATCATAATGATAAAACCTTGCACCTGTACTTTTGATGAACTTATTTGTTAGCTTTTGGTACTTTACAAACTTCAAATTAAGCATGAATTGATCATACTGTTATCATTTTGTAGTTATGAACTAATTACTTAAGTAGTAGGTGCATTAGCAACAATATTACTTGAATTTATACTGAACATTGACTTTAACTAACTTACCTCAAAAATGAATGGGAAAAAAAAATTAATGATTAAATATAAGCACACCTAGCAAATTGATAATACCTGATAGTTAGAAATAGCTTCATATATGCTTGCAGTAAGATGTTAGCTTATACACATAAGCTTCAACACAACACGTTAATATATATAAAAGCTCAATCCAAACTATCTTAATGAAACTAGCAAAAAATGCAATCATGACAATTACATATAATGTAACCTAGTTGATGTCGGTACAGGGTGACCCGACGGTTAGGAATTACCAGTAGATATCCAAGGGGAAAACCCACAGAAAATAACTTTGTGAATAGTTGGTGAATTCGTGCAAGACGGCTTAAGATTTCAATGATCGAATCTCTTTGCAGAATCAGTTTAAATTCCATAAACAAACTTTTGGACCCTATATCACACGAATTTCGTTGAATAAAACAAAGAGTGACGAATTCGTTCTTGTTATCAGTATTTTTATAAATGGTTACGATTTATAGCTTGATCACTGATAAGCTTGGCTGTGACCATCTTAATTAAATTTGGTAACACCAATATGGTGACATTTTAGAGTATAGGTAGCCTATGTGGACCAGTTATCAAAGCTTTACTGGAATACAGTCTTATTTAAACAGATTGTACTCGAAATTCTTGATAAAATAATAAATAAATAGTAATAACAATAATAATAATAAACTTCAACGAAGCTAAAAACAATTATTGTGGATCAAAATAAAAGAAGGTAAACAAATAATAATAACAATAATAATTCTTGATAAAATAATAAATGTAGTTAGGATAAATAAGTTCAGTATAAAAGAATATCGTGGGGTAAAAAACACCTAATAAGTAATCACTCATTCTGCAAAAAGATACTATAGCTAGCTAGCATATCATAAATTTGCTACATATAAATTCATACCCCTTTGAGACATTCGTCAAACACATGGAAGACAATCTCCCCAATAGTCCAATACTGCATTCAAAAAAAAGAAAAAAAATAATAACAATACATATCATTATATAGTCCAACAGCAATAATTACCTTCAATGAAGCAGTAAATGATTAATGTGAATCGAGATAAAAGAAGGTAAATAAATAGTAATAACAATAATAATAATAAACTTCAACGAAGCTAAAAACAATTATTGTGGATCAAAATAAAAGAAGGTAAACAAATAATAATAACAATAATAACCTGAAAATGTTTACTCAGATCGAGATAAAGGAAGGTTTGGTTAGGGCTTGTTTTTATTTTCGTTTTGCTCAGAAGAAGAAGATGTCGAGTTTGATAACAGGGTCGGGTACTTGGATGGGTGATATAAAGGTCTGCGTGCATTGATATAATAATAATAATAATAATAATAATAATAATAATAATAATATAATAATAATAATAATAATAATAATAATAATAATAATTAATAATAATATTGATATAATAATAATAATAATAATAATAATCAAAATAAGATAATATTGTAAAAAAGCCTATAAAAATAACAGGTAGGATAATTCTTATGTGGCATTGTTTGAAGATAGTTTAAGGTTTAAAGAGTGCTTTAGATGGCTCGGTTAACTACTGTTATGTATATTAAAATTAAAATTGATGATATAAAGATACGTCTAAATGTCTAATGGTTTAGATGTTTAGCGCATGTATTACGAGTTTTTTTTAATCTCTCTTAATATTTACCATTCTGTCATCTAATGTGTCATTATCTTATTCATAGACATATTAATCAATTTTGCTCATTTATTAGTAGTATAACTATAGGAGTTCTTTTTGTCACACCCCGTTGTAGCGGAAATACAGGGTTAACAAAGAATTGCATACTAATCAGAAGGTTAATAGAGATTACATCCATTTATACCAATACAAGTCAATACAAGTACAATCGTTCAAAGTGTGGACAGTCAAATACAATTAAAGCCAAAAGCATGAGAGCCCTCAATGTCTGATGCTAATTGTACGTCCAAAGTCAAAAGATTGGCTCTATAATGCCAAAGACGATTCCAAGACTTACTGATGGTCACCTGAAAAGCATGAAATTTGAGAGGATCAACTATCGAAATAGTTGGTGAGTTTACAGTGTGTTTGACTAAAAGATCAATCGTCGTTTGTTGTAGTTATTTAAGACAGGACTACCGAGATCGATATCCGGCAATGAGACTAAACCACCTAGGCTTCTACTTCCAACATACTTTCAACGCTTATATATAGGGTGTACCATCGGCGTACCCACCACGCCTACGGTATGTTGACAATAGTTTTGTCGCCATTGTGATAACACCATTACACGTAATTATAAGACATGACTGTACAGACCGAAGTCCGACAATTATAATATATGATAAGACGGTTCAGACCGAAGTCTAACCTAAATATATAACAAGACGGTTCAAACCGAAGTCTAACCTAAATAATATGACAAGACGGTTCAGACCGAAGTCTAACCTAAATAATATGACAAGACGGTTCAGACCGGAGTCTAACCTAAATAATATGACAAGACGGTTCAGACCGAAGTCTAACCTAAATAATATGACAAGACGGTTCAGACCGAAGTCTAACCTAAATAATATGACAAGACGGTTCAGACCGAAGTCTAACCTAAATAATATGACAAGACGGTTCAGACCGAAGTCTAACCTAAATAATATGACAAGGCGGTTCAGACCGAAGTCTAACCTAAATAATATGACAAGACGGTTCAGACCGAAGTCTAACCTAAATAATATGACAAGACGGTTCAGACCGAAGTCTAACCTAAATAATATGACAAGACGGTTCAGACCGAAGTCTAACCTAAATAATACTACATGAGGGGGGATCATTTTAGTTCGTCAAAACACAAGAAACAGTTTAGTCAGCCGACAACATGGCAAGTCAAGACATATAGATCAATTTTCATAAGACATGTATACACATTTTTAGACAGCCGTCTCATGGCAAATATAAGACAAATGATTTCATTTACCAAATCTCATGGCGTAGACAAAGACAAATCATTTACAAAGTATTCGTGTATACAGTACATGCTTTCAGGCCCAAAGTAAAGGAAAAAGGGCGCCATAAACTCACCTTAGCAGTCTAAATGCTAAAGGTATAAAGTAGCTCGAGAAGATCCACAGTCAATTCTCCTGGTTATCCAAAACCTATGATATCATTACCAATAATGAGGATCAAATCCCTTGACGACGGGTATCCTACGTACAACTACTTAGCTATAGACCCTAGAATGCCATAACCGAGAATGTGATTCAATGTTCAATATTATTTGACTCAAGTTCGTCTTTTTATACTAAATTGGATGGAAAGTCAAATGTTCCAGCAAGATACCACTGCGCCGCAGTGAGCCAGAACTATGCTCACTGCGCCGCAGTGGCGAACACACTGCGCCGCAGTCAGCCAAAAATAATATTTTTCCGAGGATTTACACTGCGCCGCAGTGAGCCAGAACATGCTCACTGCGCCGCAGTGGCTTAAGGAACAAGCTCACTGCGCCGCAGTGGCCAAAATGATCCAGGACCAGAAAGCACTGCGCCGCAGTGGGCTAACCCATGCCACTGCGCCGCAGTGGCCAGGTTCTGCAGCCAGCACCAGCAGCTCCCAGTGCAGAAAAAGCCCAAATCGTTTTTCGACACCATTTCTTTCATTATAACAAGTTTCCACAAGTGCAATAGACCTGGAAACATTACATTTCGCCAACCATTTCGCCATTTCAATCATTTAGACCTCAATACCTAATTCTAAGTCAAAAACCTAATTAGGTTAACCAAACCAAAAACTCATTTCGTTTCCATGGCTATCTAATTCATTTAGAAATACTGAAATTAAACTTGAAATGGAAATTAAATCAAATTAAAAGTTTGAGAAATGGTTTACTTACCAAAATTGATGTTCTTGAGGAATTTGATGAAGATGGTGAAAATGATGCAAATACCAAATAATAGCTTTAAAATCCTTCAATCTTTCTTTGACAACAATCTGATTTAGAAGAATGATAGGGAGATTGAGAGTATTTGGAAAATATTTTGGTGTATTTGTGTGGGTTCTGTGTGTGTGTGTTTGTGTTTTGTCAGACAGAAGAAGAAAAGAGGTGATGGGGGGGTTTGTTGTTTCCCTCCCAGCCTTTCAAACAAAATTAAGCCCATGTGGCTTCTTTTTGATATTTTTAATACCCTTAATTTGGTAAAATGCTTACGATTAAATATCGTTTGACCTAAAAGTCAAAATGTAAAGTAAAGGTATTTTCCCTCGTCTCATTTTAGTCAAGACAAGCCAATAAAGTTTCGTCAAAAGGGAACTTTATAATATTAAGTCTAGACAGTCTAATTATTTTGTTCAAGACATAACCTTTAAATATTTAATTTAAAGTTATTTTAAAGACTCGGCATTCGTCTAGATAGCTAATAGTCTACGTCATCAAGATACGTCTATTTTGACTAAGTCAAAAGTCCAAAAGTCTAATAAGTTCCACGTCAAATGACTGTCTAATTGAGATTAGGACTAACCCGATGTTAATTAATTACGAGTTGTCACAGCATCCCCGACTTCTAAGGATTTCGTCCCGAAATCAAGTCTTGCCCAGTAAAAAGATGAGGATAGTTATTCCTCATAAAGTCTTCACGTTCCCAAGTCAAGTCGGGACCATGTTTTGAGTTCCAACGAACTTTGACCAATTTGATACGACTACGTCTATGTTGTTTGAGCTGTTGGTCTAAAATTTCAACAGGTTCTTCAACGAATTGAAGAGAGTCAGTCACTTGCAGCTCTTCGACAGGTACAACCAATGTTTCATCAGTCAAACATTTCTTAAGATTTGATATATGAAATGTGGGATGAACATGTTCCAGCTCTTGGGGTAAATTGAGCTTATAAGCCACGGAACCAATCCTTTGAACAATTTCAAATGGTCCGATATAACGAGGACTAAGTTTTCCTCTCACGCCAAAGCGTGCAGTGCCTTTCCAAGGTGACACTTTCAACATAACCTTATCACCCACTTGAAACTCAAGGGGTTTCCTTTTACGATCTGCATAGCTCTTCTGGCGATTCTGAGCCGCCTTCAGCCGTGCCCTAATTTCAACAATCTGGTCAGTAGTCTTCTGAACCAGTCCATATTTGTACAAACGACGCTCTCCAGCATCAAGCCAACAAACAGGCGATCTACATTTCCGCCCATACAAAGCTTCAAAAGGCGCACACTTTATGCTTGTGTGATAGCTGTTATTATATGAAAATTCAGCTAACTGCAAAAAGGTATCCCTACTACCTTTGAAATCGATAACACATGCCCGAAGCATGTCTTCTAACGTCTGAATGGTACGCTCACTTTGCCCGTCCGTCTGTGGATGGTAAGCCGTACTCAAATTCAACTGAGTGCCTAAGGCGTCTTGAAAATATCTCCATGATTGTGAAGTAAAACGACCATCACGGTCAGAGATAATAGACAAAGGAACGCCATGAAGAGATACAATCCTTTCAATGTATATTTGAGACAATTTCCTTATCTTCCAGTTCTCCCGAATTGGAATGAAATGAGCAGACTTCGTCAATCGATCGACAATGACCCAAATTGTATCGTATCCTTTCAGGGTTCGAGGTAACTTCGTAATGAAGTCCATAGTAATTTGTTCCCATTTCCAGTCCGGAATTTGGGGTTGTTGGAGCAGTCCAGAAGGCTTTTGGTACTCCGCCTTGACCATTGAACAATTTAGACACTTTGAGACATAAGTGGCGATATCTCTTTTCATACCAGGCCACCAATAAAAGTCCTTTAGTCCATGGTACATTTTGTCAGCACCAGGATGGATTGAATACTTAGATCGATGACTCTCGTTCATTAAGAGTTCTCTAAGTCCATTATACTTGGGAATCCACACTCTGCCCTTACATGTCGGATCCCATCGCCGTCCAATTCAAATAAACGTTCAGTATTCCACAATGCTTCTTCCTCGATACGCCCTGGTTGTAGGGTCTCTTTTTGATCTTCCAAAACTCTATCCTTTCGTGGATTTTGAGCTGTCTTGAAGCGTAAGCAATGACCTTACCTTCCAGCATAAGTACACATCCCATGCCTTGAGGTGATGCGTCACAATATACCATGAAGTTTTCAATTCTATTTGGTAACGCTAAAATAGGAGCATTACAGAGCTTGTCTTTCAACGTTTGAAATGCTTCTTCCTGTTCATCCTGCCAAATAAATTCCTTGGCCTTTTGAGTTAACAACGTTGGAGGTTGAGCAACCTTTGAGAAGTTCTCAATAAATCTCCTATAATATCCAGCCAATCCAAGAAACTGGCGGATTTCTGTCGGAGTCTTAGGGGCTTCCCACTTCCTTATTGCTTCAATCTTAGGTGGATCTACGTGGATCCCATCCCTGTTCACTACATGACCCAAGAAGTGTACCTCTTTAACCCAGAATTCACATTTTGAGAATTTCGCGTACAACTTTTGATCCTTGAGCAGTTGCAGAATGGTTCTCAGATGACCTTCATGTTCGTCTTTATTCCTTGAGTATATCAGTATGTCGTCAATGAATACAATGACAAACTTGTCAAGATACGGTCGACATACTCGATTCATTAAGTCCATGAACACAGTAGGTGAATTTGTTAGACCAAACGGCATAACCAAAAACTCATAATGACCATAACGAGTTCTGAAGGCCGTTTTAGGAATATCCGTCTCTCTGGCTCTGAGTTGATGATACCCAGATCTGAGATCAATCTTGGAAAAATGTGATGCACCGTCTCTCTGGCTCTGAGGTGATGATACCCAGATCTGAGATCAATCTTGGAAAAATGTGATGCACCGTCTCTCTGGCTCTGAGTTGATGATACCCAGATCTGAGATCAATCTTGGAAAAATGTGATGCACCGTCTCTCTGGCTCTGAGGTGATGATACCCAGATCTGAGATCAATCTTGGAAAAATGTGATGCACCGTCTCTCTGGCTCTGAGTTGATGATACCCAGATCTGAGATCAATCTTGGAAAAATGTGATGCACCGTCTCTCTGGCTCTGAGGTGATGATACCCAGATCTGAGATCAATCTTGGAAAAATGTGATGCACCGTCTCTCTGGCTCTGAGTTGATGATACCCAGATCTGAGATCAATCTTGGAAAAATGTGATGCACCGTCTCTCTGGCTCTGAGGTGATGATACCCAGATCTGAGATCAATCTTGGAAAAATGTGATGCACCGTCTCTCTGGCTCTGAGTTGATGATACCCAGATCTGAGATCAATCTTGGAAAAATGTGATGCACCGTCTCTCTGGCTCTGAGGTGATGATACCCAGATCTGAGATCAATCTTGGAAAAATGTGATGCACCGTCTCTCTGGCTCTGAGGTGATGATACCCACGGTGATGAACTTGGACGAATTAGTCCTTTAGACAACAACTCTTGAAGTTGTTTGGAAAATTCTTGCATTTCTGACGGCGCAAGGCGATAGGGTGCCTTGGCTACGGGTGCAGCTCCAGGGACCAAATCTATTCCCAACTCAACTGTCTGTGAGGTGGAAGTCCCGTCAAATTTTCAGGAAATACCTCTGGAAAATATTTAACTACTGGAATATCCTTCATGTCTTTACCCTTTGGTTTTATTTCTACTACTAATGCTAAGAAAGCAGGGTATTCTTTTTATAAGTATCTATTCGCTTTTATCGCCGACGCCAAAATCAATTCCTTCCTTGACTTGTCTCCTTACGCTATCAATGTTTCGTCATTTGGTAGAGGTATTCTCACAGCCTCCTCGTAACAACCAATATCAGCGCGAACTTTAGACAACCAGTCTATACCAACTATCACGTCAAAACTTCCTAGTTCTATGGGAATAAGACCTATCTTAAAGGTTTTACCAGACAACGTTAAATTGCAATCTACCCGATGATCTCTAGCAATGTACTTTTGACCATTTTGCATATTTGACAACATAAGTTTCTTTCATGGGGATAGCTACTATATTAAAACGAGACTTGAATTCTAAGGATATAAAGCTTTTATCAGCACCAGAGTCGAATAACACAAAAACATGATGATTATTGAGTACGAATGTACCTATCATAACGTTGGATTACGTCATGCGACAGCAGCATCCAACGCAATTACTCGGCCTCTTCTTTGACCTCCTTGATTTCTCCCCTGATTTCCAGCTTGATTATCCCCGCATTGTTCATTTCCGGAACTATAACATTGTTGTTCGGGGCTTGATTAAGTCGTGGACACGTCGGTCGTAGGTGGTTCTTGCTTCCACATTCATAGCATTGATTTGGTATCTTCTCCTTACAGAATTTTACCTGATGTCCAGTTCTTTTGCAATAGTGGCAAGTAGGACAATCTCCCCTGTGATGGAGGTCACACTTGTTACATTTTGGGTATGGACCAGTGTACTTCCTATTTCTGGCAGCTTTAAACTTTTTGCCATTTCCACCATTTCCAAATCCACTACCAGAGGCATGATGATTTTTGTTAGCAATTAGGCTCGCCGTGATCTGAGCGACTAAGGTAGGCATAGCAGCCAATAATTGTTGTGTCACAAAAGCGGCCACATTATCTTCCCCACCAGCAATTGGGGTAGGTTCAGGACCAGTATTCACATTAACAGCAGCAGCTTCTGATCCCGTCTGAATCACAGGTTCTTCCTGTTCGGTTTTAGGAATTTGAGGAATTTGAGGAGTTGATCGGGTAGCTCTCCTTGGAGCAGCCCTCTTCGGGACCATACTTCGCGTCTTTGGAGCCATAAGTCTAAGACATAAAATAAAAAAAATGTCACTTAGAGGTTTTCTCGTAAGAACAACACAGAAAGTAGTCTTTCAAGACATAAGAGGATATTATCCGAAACACGTGGGAATACTTCCACAAAGATAGACTACAAGGTCATAGTGATACGATCCAGAGACATGTGGGAAACTACATCCACAAAGATAGACTACATCTCAAAGTACGAGAGTACGAGTTGTTATAAGTTTTAGGCTTACTATAAGTCATTATTATTAGATTATATCTTGAAAAGAACTACAACTAGCAAAGCCATCACCAAGATTTCTAAAGCTAGCAGCATCTAGATCAACCTCCCAAGGGTCTCCTTCCCTTTCCTAGCAACCTTCCTTTCTTCAGAAGCTTACTGATAATCTCCAGTCAGTGTTTGAGCTTGACTCTCAACAACTTCTCCAGTACGGGCGAGAGAGTTATTCATCCTTTACATTTGTCAGAGTGCATATTCCGACCTGCAGTTGTCCTGAACTGGTGCAGATGGACCTTCAACATAAGGACCTCTAGGAGCGTAAGGAATACGAGCTCCCTCAGTAGCCCTCCTCTGATTTGGAGCTACTGGTGGTAGAGATGATTGAACATGGATAGACACATGTTCATTTTCAGATTCACTGGACGACGATACAAGATTGACTGGGCGTAATTTATTGCCCAAAGTCTCAAATGGTTCCTCTTCATAAGAGTTAGGAACACAAGGGTAGGAATTAGCTACCACAGGAACTGGAGGTGTACTAGGTACAACAGCATTATAGCTGACTCCGTCCGTCATGATTAGTTTGACATGATAGTCAAAATATCCATATAAGTCTAATGGATAAGACAGTTCGAGTCCAATAAACAAGACAGTACGCAATTTGAGTTTTTAAAGAAATCTTTGTCTAGATTACACACATTTGGTTTGGGTTTCTATTACCAACATATTTGAAATGCTTATATATAGGGTCACCCGCAGCCTTCCCACCACATTTTAAATATGCTGTTAATATAATCCAAACTATCACGTATATAAACCTTATGCATACACATACGATTTGAGTTTCTATTCCTAACATACCTTCAATGTTTATATATAGGGTCACCCGCAGCCTTCCCACCACATCTACAGTATGTTGTGAATATAGCTCAAACTATAACGTGTATACAAAATCTAAGATATTTATTTCGAGCCTTATATTATTTTACATAATCGGGACGTAGTTGATCAAGTTAGGTCTAATTATAGACAAATACAGACCGAAGTCTAACCTAAATAATATGACAAGACGGTTCAGACCGAAGTCTAACCTAAATAATATGACAAGACGGTTCAGACCGAAGTCTAACCTAAATAATATGACAAGACGGTTCAGACCGAAGTCTAACCTAAATAATATGACAAGACGGTTCAGACCGAAGTCTAACCTAAATAATATGACAAGACGGTTCAGACCGAAGTCTAACCTAAATAATATGACAAGACGGTTCAGACCGAAGTCTAACCTAAATAATATGACAAGACGGTTCAGACCGAAGTCTAACCTAAATAATATGACAAGACGGTTCAGACCGAAGTCTAACCTAAATAATATGACAAGACGGTTCAGACCGAAGTCTAACCTAAATAATATGACAAGACGGTTCAGACCGAAGTCTAACCTAAATAATATGACAAGACGGTTCAGACCGAAGTCTAACCTAAATAATATGACAAGACGGTTCAGACCGAAGTCTAACCTAAATAATATGACAAGACGGTTCAGACCGAAGTCTAACCTAAATAATATGACAAGACGGTTCAGACCGAAGTCTAACCTAAATAATATGACAAGACGGTTCAGACCGAAGTCTAACCTAAATAATATGACAAGACGGTTCAGACCGAAGTCTAACCTAAATAATATGACAAGACGGTTCAGACCGAAGTCTAACCTAAATAATATGACAAGACGGTTCAGACCGAAGTCTAACCTAAATAATATGACAAGACGGTTCAGACCGAAGTCTAACCTAAATAATATGACAAGACGGTTCAGACCGAAGTCTAACCTAAATAATATGACAAGACGGTTCAGACCGAAGTCTAACCTAAATAATATGACAAGACGGTTCAGACCGAAGTCTAACCTAAATAATATGACAAGACGGTTCAGACCGAAGTCTAACCTAAATAATATGACAAGACGGTTCAGACCGAAGTCTAACCTAAATAATATGACAAGACGGTTCAGACCGAAGTCTAACCTAAATAATATGACAAGACGGTTCAGACCGAAGTCTAACCTAAATAATATGACAAGACGGTTCAGACCGAAGTCTAACCTAAATAATATGACAAGACGGTTCAGACCGAAGTCTAACCTAAATAATATGACAAGACGGTTCAGACCGAAGTCTAACCTAAATAATATGACAAGACGGTTCAGACCGAAGTCTAACCTAAATAATATGACAAGACGGTTCAGACCGAAGTCTAACCTAAATAATATGACAAGACGGTTCAGGCCGAAGTCTAACCTAAATAATATGACAAGACGGTTCAGACCGAAGTCTAACCTAAATAATATGACAAGACGGTTCAGACCGAAGTCTAACCTAAATAATATGACCAGACGGTTCAGACCGAAGTCTAACCTAAATAATATGACAAGACGGTTCAGACCGAAGTCTAACCTAAATAATATGACAAGACGGTTCAGACCGAAGTCTAACCTAAATAATATGACAAGACGGTTCAGACCGAAGTCTAACCTAAATATATGACAAGACGGTTCAGACCGAAGTCTAACCTAAATAATACTACATGAGGGGGGATCATTTTAGTTCGTCAAAACACAAGAAACAGTTTAGTCAGCCGACAACATGGCAAGTCAAGACATATAGATCAATTTTCATAAGACATGTATACACATTTTTAGACAGCCGTCTCATGGCAAATATAAGACAAATGATTTCATTTACCAAATCTCATGGCGTAGACAAAGACAAATCATTTACAAAGTATTCGTGTATACAGTACATGCTTTCAGGCCCAAAGTAAAGGAAAAAGGGCGCCATAAACTCACCTTAGCGATCTAAATGCTAAAGGTATAAAGTAGCTCGAGAAGATCCACAGTCAATTCTCCTGGTTATCCAAAACCTATGATATCATTACCAATAATGAGGATCAAATCCCTTGACGACGGTATCCTACGTACAACTACTTAGCTATAGACCCTAGAATGCCATAACCGAGAATGTGATTCAATGTTCAATATTATTTGACTCAAGTTCGTCTTTTTATACTAAATTGGATGGAAAGTCAAATGTTCCAGCAAGATACCACTGCGCCGCAGTGGGAAAAGTTTCACCCCACTGCGCCGCAGTCAGCCAAAAATAATATTTTTCCGAGGATTTACACTGCGCCGCAGTGAGCCAGAACATGCTCACTGCGCCGCAGTGGCTTAAGTCGACACCAGACCAGAGTCTGGGCACTGCGCCGCAGTGGGGCTAACCCATGCCACTGCGCCGCAGTGGCTTAAGTCGACACCAGACCAGAGTCTGGGCACTGCGCCGCAGTGGCCAGGTTCTGCAGCCAGCACCAGCAGCTCCCAGTGCAGAAAAAGCCCAAATCGTTTTTCGACACCATTTCTTTCATTATAACAAGTTTCCACAAGTGCAATAGACCTGGAAACATTACATTTCGCCAACCATTTCGCCATTTCAATCATTTAGACCTCAATACCTAATTCTAAGTCAAAAACCTAATTAGGTTAACCAAACCAAAAACTCATTTCGTTTCCATGGCTATCTAATTCATTTAGAAATACTGAAATTAAACTTGAAATGGAAATTAAATCAAATTAAAAGTTTGAGAAATGGTTTACTTACCAAAATTGATGTTCTTGAGGAATTTGATGAAGATGGTGAAAATGATGCAAATACCAAATAATAGCTTTAAAATCCTTCAATCTTTCTTTGACAACAATCTGATTTAGAAGAATGATAGGGAGATTGAGAGTATTTGGAAAATATTTTGGTGTATTTGTGTGGGTTCTGTGTGTGTGTGTTTGTGTTTTGTCAGACAGAAGAAGAAAAGAGGTGATGGGGGGGTTTGTTGTTTCCCTCCCAGCCTTTCAAACAAAATTAAGCCCATGTGGCTTCTTTTTGATATTTTTAATACCCTTAATTTGGTAAAATGCTTACGATTAAATATCGTTTGACCTAAAAGTCAAAATGTAAAGTAAAGGTATTTTCCCTCGTCTCATTTTAGTCAAGACAAGCCAATAAAGTTTCGTCAAAAGGGAACTTTATAATATTAAGTCTAGACAGTCTAATTATTTTGTTCAAGACATAACCTTTAAATATTTAATTTAAAGTTATTTTAAAGACTCGGCATTCGTCTAGATAGCTAATAGTCTACGTCATCAAGATACGTCTATTTTGACTAAGTCAAAAGTCCAAAAGTCTAATAAGTTCCACGTCAAATGACTGTCTAATTGAGATTAGGACTAACCCGATGTTAATTAATTACGAGTTGTCACACTTTTAGAAGATAATAATATTTGCTATCTACGACGGGCTCTAAAATTCATTTTTTATAGGTAAAATTGAAACGAATCTTAACCTTTAAATTAAAATCAATAGTCAAAATTCAAATTTAGTATTTCAATTTTACCTTCAATTTTAATCCACGTATTTAATTTATTTCAATTTTACCTATAAAATTGATCAACTTTAAAAGATCTCAATTAGCTTTTTCTAATAATTTATTGTAACAAAAACTATAAATGACAAAACACCGGCAAAGCACGGGATCATTTTCTAGTTTGGTTTTATTGAGACTGAAAAATCTCGAACGTAATTTTTTTTTAAAATCATGTGATGGTTTTTAATCATTAGATTTTTTATATGTATATAATCTTAATCCAAACCCGGTTACAAATTAAGCTTTTCTAAATCATAAATATATTTAGATGTCATGGGACGCAATTAAGTTTAACACACCATAATTTAAGAACAAGAACATAATACAATACTGTGGTCTAAAAAAGCGAAAACTACTATTTAAACACAAATAACTTATTTCCCTAGATCACCATACTTTCATTTTCATTGATGTCATGTGGTTTTAATCATTAAAATTATTTTTATATATACTCTTAATCCAAACCCGGTTACAAATTAAGCTTTTCTTAATCATAAATATATTTAGATGTCATGGGACGCAATTAAGTTTAACACACCATAATTTAAGAACAAGAACATAATACAATACTGTGGTCTAAAAAAGCGAAAACTACTATTTAAACACAAATAACTTATTTCCCTAGATCACCATACTTTCATTTTCATTGATGTCATGTGGTTTTAATCATTAAAATTATTTTTATATATACTCTTAATCCAAACCCGGTTACAAATTAAGCTTTTCTTAATCATAAATATATTTAGATGTCATGGGACGCAATTAAGTTTAACACACCATAATTTAAGAACATGAACATAGTACAACACAAAGGTAACTTATTTCCCTAGATCAGCATATTTTCCTTGAGGCAGAAGCTCCGGTGGCGGACACTGAAAGAACTTTGCAAGAACCTGGCAGATATCTTTACTTGACAAAAGCAAATTACCTAACACCACATTCAGAAGAGGGTGTGGGAGTGTAATAAGACCTTTATATAAGTAACAAACAATGAAGCATCTCCAAGTTTACAAGAGCTTTAGTCAATTTGAACAGGTGTGATCGATAGAAAATAGTGACCACTTCCCTTTTGATATTTTCGACAACATAAATCATTTTCCAAGCTCACAATGCCAAAACATAGTTTTAATATAAATTGTTCATAATTAATAAAACTACTAACTACCACCATATTTTTCTTGGGCTTCACAAAAAACCTAACAAGTTCCAAAAGGAGAAATGTTATGTAGACGGTTGATCAATGATCAATCTGTATGTGATCCTTACTTGATCTCCAAGTTTACAAGAGCTTTAGTCAATTTGAACAGGTGTGATCGATAGAAAATAGTGACCACTTCCCTTTTGATATTTTCGACAACATAAATCATTTTCCAAGCTCACAATGCCAAAACATAGTTTTAATATAAATTGTTCATAATTAATAAAACTACTAACTACCACCATATTTTTCTTGGGCTTCACAAAAAACCTAACAAGTTCCAAAAGGAGAAATGTTATGTAGACGGTTGATCAATGATCAATCTGTATGTGATCCTTACTTGATTTTGCATTTATATATCTATTAATGTTTGTAACACTTTCTTATTAGGGCCATCACATATTCATATGCGATCAAAAATATAGCGCTACTCACATCCTATGAAGCTACAGATGTTTGTAATGATTGTGTATAGGGTCATCGTATATTCATATGCGATAAAAATATATAGCTCTACTCACTATGCCTACCAATTTCTTCGACCCATTCCCCTGCACACATAAAAGTGGAAATCAGAGACTACATAAATAAAGATTCATGAGAAACCACAAGAGTTCTAATGTATCAGCTTTCATAAAAACTAACCTGTCGATGCCTTATTGGTTGATGTAGTCGTATCCCGTACATGGGGTACCGTTGGTCCTACGCACCATCTGGCTGTAGTAGCAGTCATCGGGATGTGACCAAACATCTACATAAAGATTTATTTATTTAAACCATACAGTATCAAGACAGAATTGAGATGAAACCAAGTAGAGGACTGTAGTATTAGAGGTTGCAAAACAGAAATAGAAACGCAAAATACCTTTTATTTGGGTGTCATATTGGGTTGAGACAGAAAAGACTTTTTTTTAACAATTTATCAAAATATGCTTACAATAACAATCTAAAGCTTCAAATAACAAGTGAAGCCACTTCTAAATCATTCGACCCATTATATATGTATCATGGTTGACTATGTTATTGATTGAGATGATAGATAAGCTAAATCAACCAATTCAAAAGTTAATAGGTCTAAATTGCCACCTCTACTCTCTAAACACAAAAAATAAACCATAAGTAGCAGCAAGGATTAGCTAGGAAAACCTTGATTAGTTGTTCGATTGCAATCAGGTGGAAAAAGCAACGGAGGGTCCAGATAAAGCACTTGTTGAAGACCTACAACGTAAACAACACATTGCAACTCTTTTCTACGAAAATGAATGAATAAATATATGGAACAATTGCAATAAGCAAGATTCACCAAAACCACAGAAAGAACAAAAGTTCGATCCGTCTAGGTTCCAACTAAATCAACCAATTCAAAAGTTAATAGGTCTAAATTGCCACCTCTACTCTCTAAACACAAAAAATAAACCATAAGTAGCAGCAAGGATTAGCTAGGAAAACCTTGAGTAATCTGGAGTATCCTCTTCGGCTTCCTCAGTTTGCGATTTGTCACACCTGCACACAAACACCGTTGCTAATATATAATTTAACCAAGACTAAATCCAAATGAGCAAACAACATCAAGTCTAGCTCATATGTATAGAAGATCGATACAACACGAAGCAAATCGATTATCTGCTATCAGCAAGAAAGTTGGTTAAATAAAAGAAAGTGTATCAATACATGGAAGACTAACCGTCTAAACTTTTGCACAGGGATCTCACGCAAGAAAAGTGAGATATTGCCATTGCTTTCGTACCTGCATGCAAGTTAAGGCAAGAAGGCATAATACCACATTTAAATAAAAAAGAAGATAGATTTGTAATCTATGTTGGTTTTCAGTTAAGAAATGAAAGGCCCGGTGTGATTGTTTGTGGGAATTTCTCACAGTATGGTATACCGCGTGTCTTACCTACACATCCAATATGATGAAGAGAAAGTGAGAAAATCTTCAAAGGGGTGCCCGATTAAAGTTCCCTTTATATGAAAGAGAAAAGCATCAAGCATGAGAGAAATTTGTTTAGCCCGGGACAAGGTGTCCAATGTGGCAATTTCTATAAAGAGCACACCCCAAATTGGCACCAAGGCCATTTGTTTAACTAGTTGTCATTCGGATAACAAATTGAATTCATTAAAGGAAGAATAAAAACCTTGAGTAATCTGGAGTATCCTCTTCGGCTTCCTCAGTTTGCGATTTGTCACACCTGCACACAAACACCGTTGCTAATATATAATTTAACCAAGACTAAATCCAAATGAGCAAACAACATCAAGTCTAGCTCATATGTATAGAAGATCGATACAACACGAAGCAAATCGATTATCTGCTATCAGCAAGAAAGTTGGTTAAATAAAAGAAAGTGTATCAATACATGGAAGACTAACCGTCTAAACTTTTGCACAGGGATCTCACGCAAGAAAAGTGAGATATTGCCATTGCTTTCGTACCTGCATGCAAGTTAAGGCAAGAAGGCATAATACCACATTTAAATAAAAAAGAATATAGATTTGTAATCTATGTTGGTTTTCAGTAAGAAATGAAAGGCCCAGTGTGATTGTTTGTGGGAATTATTTCAAGTGGTATAACCGCAGAAAGAGTGGATTGGGTAACAGGTTGGGTTGGCCTGCAAAAACTTACGCATTGATTTTCAAATTTTATAATGAACTGTGTACTATTTGTTACTTTGTTGTACTTTTGCAACTTTTGAGAACTAATCAAGCTGAAACTTATGAGTTTGACCATCAAAGAATAGGCAACAGCCACAATAAATACTATGGAGCTTGGTTGATCCAAAAAAAGAAAGTACTGTTCTACATCTATGATGCTAAAGAGGGGCTACTCAATCTGTTGTTAAACAAATTGGTTGATTGTTTCATTTATACAAAGTTATCAATGATACCCTCTCTATCCAAATATTAAATTAGTTGACTGTAAAAAAAAAAGAACTTTCACAAGAAGTGGAAAAAAAAACATGAAATACGCGAAAAAATCACATACCAACAGGTGTACGATTGGTTAGAACGAACTTGCTCAGTATTCTCCTACCGTCATCACTACCGCACACAACTCCGGTCTCGTAGACACCAAGATTTCCTTCTTCGATAGCCTCAATGGTCATGTAGAAGTAATAACCATCGGTAACTTTCATGTATTTGCACTCCATAAATTCCAAATCATGGAGGTTGTTGTGTTCACCATTCTTAACATGCTGACATTATAAAATTATTAGTATGTAAACTGATGGGACGATAAAAAGCAGTCTCAAAAGTTCAAGTTGAAAGGGGACCATACCATTTCACAGGCCCTGTTGAAGACAGCAACAGCAAAGTCACCGATAACACCAACAACTGGATGATCAAGTTTATCAAGATTTATTACTTCAGCTTCAGGCTGCCCAACAAATGAAATATATCATGAAAAATGTGTATGCCACCAGCATGTGTATATGTGTGTGGACTTGCGTGAAAACATGTAAACAAATAGACGGGAAAAATTCATATTCATACAGTTCCCTTATCGAACTCTTTAAACTCTAGCCAGATTTTGTTTTCCTTCACATTAAGGGGCAAGTCGTTCACGTTAGGATCCAAGAAATGTGGTTTAAAACCTGAAAGGAAAAAGTTACCAAGTTAACATCCATGTGTTACTCATATTTAAACAAATTAAATAACAGATATATTACAAGTTTTTCAACTTCTTTTCGGGTTCTCATTTGAACCTTCACATAAATTTCACATGCGAATAAACTTATATATTCACATTTTTGCCTATAGATGTGAACTAACACTTAATTGTGTAGTTCTCATGATTCTCATTTTGTTTGAATTTATATGCATGTCTATGTCTATACTCTATAAACAATCCAGTGAGGATAAGTTTTTACAATGAGAAGGGATTAAGAAACCAAGATTCACTATCAACAATCCTATAAATTTATATGTATGTCTACGTCTATACTCTATAATTCATGCTTATTAATTCTACATTTTCAACTCAGTAAACTATCAAATGAAAAGATTTTTCTACTATACAATTTCAAATGATAATAAGAACTTACAAAAGCAATGTCTTCAACCACATGCAAAAGTTTAAGAAACTCAAATCAATGAAGATATTCTAAAAAAATAAAATTTGTAACTTTGTCAAACTATATGATTCAAAAAAAAAATAAAATTTGTAACTTTGTCAAACTATATGATTCAAAAAAAAAAATATTGAGTAGTCCTACAAGTATTTTGTCCTAATTGTATCCCTTTGAGTTCACACACATATACATTTCAGAATACGTGAAATGTGCATATTTATTCACGTGTGTTCATACATGTGAATTAACATGTAACTTTCTGGTTGTCGTGATCTTTGGTTCTCGTCTAAATCTTCCACTATGTATAGTACACATATAATATATGGGATCCGGTTAAAGAAATAAATTGTTCTCAAACATAATCTCTGTGTATGAAATCTACAGATACTATCCCTGATAACTTTACATCCAATGTCTCATTTGCCAATTTGATTTTTACAAAAGGAGTGGCAGCAATTAAAATAAAAAATGGCAGAGAAAGGAAATGCATACTGAGAACGATCATCTTAGGCTGGGCCATGCAAGGGCTGGAAGTTGCCCGTGCTACAGATCGTTCGAGCCTACGAAGTGTAAGACAATTTGATTCGACATCTTGTGCGCTACAAAGACACCAGTATTCTTTATTTTGGAAATGCAAAGTATGTCCTTCAGCTGTGTTGCTTCCAGTTACACTCTTGCGGGGAGAATCTGTAGAACCTTTCTTGGCACACTTGCCCCCGGCCTACAAAACGTACCAATAAACAACATTACTTATAAAATTAACAACTAAACTCTATTAGGATTCATCCTAAAAATAAATCTTACATCCTGGAGAGAAATCTCTGGTCTCATCTTGTCCTCCAAAAATTCCTTCCTGTCAAACAAAATTGCAAATCACAAAATAGATCAATGTGAATTCATTCGAAGACAAAGATATAATTATGACTTTGAGCTGACCAATTCCAATCAAAAGGGGGCATCCCATTCTTGGTCTCCTCGCGGTAGCGATCAACAATTTGAAGAACTTTTTCAACAGAATTTAATAGGATTTTAGAAGCCTGGGTATTCAAGTGTGCCTCCAGATGCTTCTTGATAGCGGCTACTTCCTTAATGAGCTGAGTAAAATACTTTGGAGTTCCAGACGCAGCACCTATCAAACCAATAAGAAAAACAAGTCAATGGACTTGATTTTGAATAGTTATATTTGGGCACAAGTAACATCAATGAGAAAATGCACCAAAAGAGAGAAACGTACCATCAGTGTTCCTTCCAGTTTTTGATGGTAAAGTCTCAAGTATGGTGTCTTCGATCTGCAGAATAATTAGGATGGCAAATTGAGAAAGGGTTAAACATGAAACGTACTGTGTTGACATTTGGAAGTGGGGAAGCAGATGAAGTCAGTATATTTGTAAGATAAAGGCATATAAAGCCTTGTTCTTGCAATGTGCAACTAAAGAAGGCAAAAACAAACGATGTCTATTTACATGATTAAGCTTAACTATTTGCTTATGGCAGCCCCAATAATTATGTGTGTCCACCGACCGGTTTGATTCGTGTTTTGACTAAATCTCAAACCAAGCCGGCATTTCCTGTTTCAACATATATCAAACCAAACCATACCAAGCATGTTGTCTGACCGAACCAGACCAAACCATATAAGCCGGTTTCAAATTCTTTTTTTCTTTCTTTTATTACCTATATAAATTTGTGTATTTTTGTCAACATTCATGTCAAGAAGAGCTATAACAAACACTCAATTAGAACTATACACATTAAATGCAGTACTAGCATGTCAAAACTTTAGGCAGAAACTTTATCTGGATATATAAAAGTGCTTATATTGAAAATGTACAATTAATAATAAATCTGAAATATAAGTGTGTCATTCAGAGTGAAACTCTAGAGAACTTGGAACATAAAACTGTGCATTTTCTTAAAATGTTTAGCTTTATAATTTCAGATAAAGCTGCCGCCTTATTCTCGAGTTGCGAAAGCATGAACTACGGTCAGGTCAGATTTTTCTTTGCTCAACCCGTAAAGACCAAATAACCCGGTTTTCTCACCAGAACAGACTTTAACAATTCATTCTGCCCAAACCAACCCAAATACCAAAATTTGGTCTGGTTTGGCCCGTTTGAGGTTTGATAAACACCGCTAAAATTAAGTGATACGAACCAAGTCACCAACGAATCCCATACTTGGCGGATGTGGGATGGTAACAATATGCTCAAAAATAATTGGATATGTATATCAGTATATGTAAAACAACAAAGAAAGAAGAAAGCCGCGTATAAACTAACCGGAATCTTCTTCGCCTTATTTAATGGCTTCTTCCACCTGTACGCCGTCGCCAAAATTTATCAAATTAAAATCACAATTTAAACAACAATATATACACAATAGTACTTCAATATATCATTATAAATATAAAGATTAATATATTAATTAATATATATATATGTGTGTGTGTGTATACGCATAATACGCTCCCATACTTGAATTTACGAGACATATCGAAACCCTAATTCGGCAATCAAGAGGTTGGGCGGAGAGAATATTTTATCTATATCTGTATCTATTTATAATCTATTATACAAAGTTAATATGATATCCGCATTCATTTGTCTTTTTATAATCTATTATACAAAGTTAATATGATATCCGCATTCATTTGTCTTTTTATAATCTATTATCAAAGTTAATATGATATGATTCATTTGTCTTTTTATAATCTATTATACAAAGTTAATATGATATCCGCATTCATTTGTCTTTTTATAATCTATTATCAAAGTTAATATGATATGATTCATTTGTCTTTTTATAATCTATTATACAAAGTTAATATGATATCCGCATTCATTTGTCTTTTTATAATCTATTATCAAAGTTAATATGATATGATTCATTTGTCTTTTTATAATCTATTATACAAAGTTAATATGATATCCGCATTCATTTGTCTTTTTATAATCTATTATCAAAGTTAATATGATATGATTCATTTGTCTTTTTATAATCTATTATACAAAGTTAATATGATATCCGCATTCATTTGTCTTTTTATAATCTATTATCAAAGTTAATATGATATGATTCATTTGTCTTTTTATAATCTATTATACAAAGTTAATATGATATCCGCATTCATTTGTCTTTTTATAATCTATTATCAAAGTTAATATGATATGATTCATTTGTCTTTTTATAATCTATTATACAAAGTTAATATGATATCCGCATTCATTTGTCTTTTTATAATCTATTATCAAAGTTAATATGATATGATTCATTTGTCTTTTTATAATCTATTATACAAAGTTAATATGATATCCGCATTCATTTGTCTTTTTATAATCTATTATCAAAGTTAATATGATATGATTCATTTGTCTTTTTATAATCTATTATACAAAGTTAATATGATATCCGCATTCATTTGTCTTTTTATAATCTATTATCAAAGTTAATATGATATGATTCATTTGTCTTTTTATAATCTATTATACAAAGTTAATATGATATCCGCATTCATTTGTCTTTTTATAATCTATTATCAAAGTTAATATGATATGATTCATTTGTCTTTTTATAATCTATTATACAAAGTTAATATGATATCCGCATTCATTTGTCTTTTTATAATCTATTATCAAAGTTAATATGATATGATTCATTTGTCTTTTTATAATCTATTATACAAAGTTAATATGATATCCGCATTCATTTGTCTTTTTATAATCTATTATCAAAGTTAATATGATATGATTCATTTGTCTTTTTATAATCTATTATACAAAGTTAATATGATATCCGCATTCATTTGTCTTTTTATAATCTATTATCAAAGTTAATATGATATGATTCATTTGTCTTTTTATAATCTATTATACAAAGTTAATATGATATCCGCATTCATTTGTCTTTTTATAATCTATTATCAAAGTTAATATGATATGATTCATTTGTCTTTTTATAATCTATTATACAAAGTTAATATGATATCCGCATTCATTTGTCTTTTTATAATCTATTATCAAAGTTAATATGATATGATTCATTTGTCTTTTTATAATCTATTATACAAAGTTAATATGATATCCGCATTCATTTGTCTTTTTATAATCTATTATCAAAGTTAATATGATATGATTCATTTGTCTTTTTATAATCTATTATACAAAGTTAATATGATATCCGCATTCATTTGTCTTTTTATAATCTATTATCAAAGTTAATATGATATGATTCATTTGTCTTTTTATAATCTATTATACAAAGTTAATATGATATCCGCATTCATTTGTCTTTTTATAATCTATTATCAAAGTTAATATGATATGATTCATTTGTCTTTTTATAATCTATTATACAAAGTTAATATGATATCCGCATTCATTTGTCTTTTTATAATCTATTATCAAAGTTAATATGATATGATTCATTTGTCTTTTTATAATCTATTATACAAAGTTAATATGATATCCGCATTCATTTGTCTTTTTATAATCTATTATACAAAGTTAATATGATATCCGCATTCATTTGTCTTTTTATTCTCTACAATAATTTATATGGTACTTTTCATTTATTTTTGTATTTCACTTATAATAATATAATTTTAGTGTGTTTTCATTCATTTTTCCCCGTTTTGTCACATTTTTTTCAATTGATCATATATACTTGCTACATGATTAACATTCAATTTCTTTTGTTCCTTCAGCTATTTCATAGAATTGATCATGTATGTAACACCCATTTTTTTGAAAGTTTAGATTTCCAAAAATTTTCGCTTAATAGCGTCAAAAACAAGCGGAAGCATTTAACAAAACGTTTACGTTTTCTACCGGAATTGTCATACTGGTATTACAAATCCATATTATAGCAACAATAAAGGAAATCCATAAATGTCATCAACAACATAAATGACAAACAAGTCAACATATGGTCATGTCTTGTAATACCCAAGACAAATCATAATAAAAGTTCATAAGTGTCGTCTAAATAGGTGAGAGCAGGCAGCTAAACATCTTTAATAGTCTACCCTGTCTCACATGCATCTCACCAATCTTCAACCACTAACCTGGGAAACACAACACATTTTAACGAAACAAGTGTCAGCTAATTAAAGCTAACTAAGATAACAGGTTAGTTCGACAAAAGTTCACCATTTAAAACATTTCATCTAATTTATCTCATCATATGTAAGGCATATCAGATCACATACATCCACATATTAACCACCATAACAGATATCAAATCCTATGATGTACATATTAATTTGAATCATCATTATTGTGTCAAGTATAGTCATATGATATCAATCCTACCATGTGCCTATAACTTGCAATAAGTACTTCAGTGAATTAGTATGAGTTAATTGCCTATGTTGTTTCCTATCATATGTATTTGTGTGTATTCTGCCACCGATTCTAATACTTCATAGGTGACACTATTTGTGATAGAAGAACAAACATGCGGGACATGAATTCTGTAAAATACCTCCCTCGTTGTTTCAAGTTAGTCTTCATTTCGAAGGGTTTAATGAGTGAATACTAATATAGTGTAGTCCTTGAGCATTAGCTCATTGGCATCCCTCCACACAAGAGGTCTTGTGTTCAAGCCTTGAGGTGTCTCTATGAGGGTTTGACTTGGGTATACCCAGGTTCAAGTCTGAGGGGGCAGGGTTTACCCCTATTAATCGTCGTGACTTCGGGCGAATTAGTAGGGGTTTTTCCCCCATCAAAGTATTTGAAATAGACATTTCTACTTCGAGGGAGCTCTCTAGCGCAAACCAGTTAAGACAACGTATGCTAGATCTTCCGCTTTCGAATCGCGACACGAAGTTTCAAACGAAATTCACCTTTCAAAAATAACTAATATAGTGTAGTCCTTGAACATTAGCTCATTGGCATCCCTCCACACAAGAGGTCTTGTGTTCAAGCCTTGAGGTGTCTCTATGAGGGTTTGACTTGGGTATACCCAGGTTCAAGTCTGAGGGGGCAGGGTTTACCCCTATTAATCGTCGTGACTTCGGGCGAATTAGTAGGGGTTTTTCCCCCATCAAAGTATTTGAAATAGACATTTCTACTTCGAGGGAGCTCTCTAGCGCAACCAGTTAAGACAACGTATGCTAGATCTTCCGCTTTCGAATCGCGACACGAAGTTTCAAACGAAATTCACCTTTCAAAAATAACTAATATAGTGTAGTCCTTGAACATTAGCTCATTGGCATCCCTCCACACAAGAGGTCTTGTGTTCAAGCCTTGAGGTGTCTCTATGAGGGTTTGACTTGGGTATACCCAGGTTCAAGTCTGAGGGGGCAGGGTTTACCCCTATTAATCGTCGTGACTTCGGGCGAATTAGTAGGGGTTTTTCCCCCATCAAAGTATTTGAAATAGACATTTCTACTTCGAGGGAGCTCTCTAGCGCAACCAGTTAAGACAACGTATGCTAGATCTTCCGCTTTCGAATCGCGACACGAAGTTTCAAACGAAATTCACCTTTCAAAAATAACTAATATAGTGTAAATATTTTTTTTTTGAACATTAGTCGGTATTCGACATCAGGGAACACCTCACCATATAATGGTGAAGCCCTGCATGTATTTTAGACTACGAGATGTAGACCATAAGCCGTTACAGGTGATCAGGGGGAAAACCACAGACTTATCACTCCTGAGAGTCAAACCCAAGACTTGTGGGAAAAACCATGAATGCATCTGCCAGTTATCTAGCTTCGTTTGCTATAGTGTAAATTAAAACAAGTCAAATGTCTCCCAAAAAGTATCTTCAATGCATTAAAACTCCTCACTAACTTCACTTAGAAATAGATTATTTCAATAACATCGTTGATAACTTCGTGTCGTAATTCGACAACGGAAGAATATAGTTTTAAAAATGTTGAAGAAAAAGTGTTTTGGGTCTACCGACCCTTCTATTTCAATGTGTACAAAGAGTACTCATTATGACCACTTACTCCAGTCACTCATTCTACCACCTTTGATTAGATCATACGTATATAGAATAAATTATGAGAATTTAGACAAGCTTACACGCACTTATACGAATGCTTACCAATGGCACTGAGTTGATGGCACCGATAAGAATTGAGGATAACCAAATTGCAATAGGGATAATACATAGCGTTGTTATAACTTCAAGTTAAAAACAACTTGAGGGAATCCCCTCCCTAGATTTACTACACACTACTACTACTATTGAATTTACAGGTTTAATTAATTACTAGCAATACATTAATTAATTAACTATATAACATTGTGCGTGGTTATGAACATTGAAGCAAGCAAGTTGCTAGCTGCGCAGCAGCCTGCCAGCCTGTTTGTTTTGTTTTTTTTTCCCTAAATTTGTTTTTTTTACTTTTTGTCACATAACTTTAATTCTTTTACTTTAGGCACGAAAGTTTTGTTTTATTAAGTTTTTCAACTTTCATCTTTTTTATCTTTTGCCACGAAAGTTTCATTCTCTTTACTTTTTATCACATAAATTTACTAAAGTTTTCGCCCTTTTACTTTTTGCCACATCGCTTTCGTTTCTTTTACTTTCGCACGAAAGTTTTGTTTTATTTACTTTTTATACTTTGATTTTTCTAACTTTGGCCACGAAAGTTTCATTATCTTACTTTTCACCACATAACTTTTGTTTTTTTAACTTTTGTCAACTACATGAAACTTTTAACCTTTTTACTTTTTGTCACAAATACTTTTGGCACGAAAAATTTGTTTTATTTAGGTTTTAAACTTTCATTTTTCTAACTTTTGCCACTAAAGTTTCATTATTTTTACTTTTTATCACATAAGTTTACTAAAGTTTTCGCCCTTTTACTTTTGCCACATCACTTTTGCTTCTTTTACTTTTCGCACGAAAGTTTTGTTTTATTTACTTTTAATACTTTTATTTTTCTAATGTTTGCCAAGAAAGTTTCAGTATCTTACTTTTCACCATATAACTTTTGCTTTTTTAACTTTCGTCAAGCTTTTTCCATTCCTGCCACGAAACTTTTAACCTTTTTACTTTTTGTCACATAACTTTATTTCTTTTACTTTTGGCACGAAAAATTTGTTTTATTTAGGTTTTAAACTTTCATTTTTCTAACTTTTGCCACTAAAGTTTCATTATTTTTACTTTTTATCACATAAGTTTACTAAAGTTTTCGCCCTTTTACTTTTGCCACATCACTTTTGCTTCTTTTACTTTTCGCACGAAAGTTTTGTTTTATTTACTTTTAATACTTTTATTTTTCTAATGTTTGCCAAGAAAGTTTCAGTATCTTACTTTTCACCATATAACTTTTGCTTTTTTAACTTTCGCATAAACTTTTGTTTTTTTTTAAACTTTCGTCAAGCTTTTTCCATTCCTGCCACGAAACTTTTAACCTTTTTACTTTTTGTCACATAACTTTATTTCTTTTACTTTTCGCATGAAAGTTTTGTTTTATTTAGTTTTTAAACTTTCATTTTTCTAACTTTTGCCACTAAAGTTTCATTATTTTTACTTTTTATCACATAAGTTTACTAAAGTTTTCGCCCTTTTACTTTTGCCACATCACTTTTGCTTCTTTTACTTTTCGCACGAAAGTTTTGTTTTATTTACTTTTAATACTTTTATTTTTCTAATGTTTGCCAAGAAAGTTTCAGTATCTTACTTTTCACCATATAACTTTTGCTTTTTTAACTTTCGTCAAGCTTTTTCCATTCCTGCCACGAAACTTTTAACCTTTTTACTTTTTGTCACATAACTTTATTTCTTTTACTTTTCGCATGAAAGTTTTGTTTTATTTAGTTTTTAAACTTTCATTTTTCTAACTTTTGTCACGAAAGTTTTAGTCTCTTTACTTTTTATCACATAAATTCTTTAATTACCATGAGTTGTAAATTTTACGTGTCGTTATCTTTATTGTGGTAGTGACCTTAAAAAAAATAGATAACCGTGCTAATACGTAGAAACCGATTCCGCCCAATGGGCGGCGTGATCCCCTAGTTATATACAATATTAGGTGAAATGAACTCATGAATAGTAAGTCGCCGACGTGGCGCGGCAAATTACTATTCGTCCACGTAACACCCCGTATTATTATTCGGATTTTGCCAAATCGTATCCTTTGTGGGTTTAATATTACGGGTTACTGATGAGCATTCATTTTGTGATAAATCCCCCCATCAAAAGGCCACATTTCAATGTCTAAAATGAGTTAATATTCCGGAACTATTGGTACTTAATGGATTCGATATATACGCAGGTTCACGGAAGATGCGAGTGAGGGTAAATGGCATCAAGCAACTCAACATGGAGGCCTATGAAGTTACAAGACAGAAGGAGGTGATTCGGGAGTCGAACGAAGTAAATCGGAGAGCAGCAGGAGCTGCAAGCGCCGCTGAAGCCCATTTCCAGCGTCGCTGGGCGGCTCAGTTCAGCAACCGAATTTTAGCCTATTTATAGTCGAAGCAGCCCTCAAAACCCTAAGAGAAAGCCAATTCAACAGCCCTAGCCGCCACCTACAAACCTTAGGTTGACTTTACAGATTCCAAGGAGGTTTTGGAGCTTCTAACACCTTCCGATCTTCATCTTTTACCTAGATCTATCTCTTTTATTTACTTTCAGTTGGTAAACAATGTCTTTCATCTTTTCATACTTTGTTATTCCTTTAATAATGGTAGGCTAATAGGCTGAATACTTGTTTAGATCGATGTGATCATGTAGACGTTTATCTATTTTACTTTATTTGTTAGATCTGTTGGAGTGTGTTTTACTGTTTATCGTAGGTCCATGTTTTACTAGTTCTTCATATTATTATCGGTTCTATATATGCATGTATTGATTTAATTCTGATCGGTCTATAATCATACACTAGGATTAATACATAAAGATGGAAAACACTAGTCGGTCTATAACTAGATGTAAAAGGTGATTCACTTATAACTGAGGGATCCAGAACCATAGTAATTAGGCCAAATTAAACATGATGCTTAACAATGTCAAACGCGATCCAGTGACATGGAAACGTGCACTGTGGTCACCGGAGGGAATTATTATCTAGTAATGGCTTAAGAGCCGGGTATATTAAAAGATGAATTAGTGACACAAACTTCGGTGATTAAAGCTTAAACAATGAATCTAACGAGAATTTGTTTAAAGAGTGGTGTGAGTCTAGGGACAACACTAGTTACTTAGGCAAGGTGAATCTAACGAGAATCTAAGCCGTGATTAAGTTTCCAACAGTCTAGCAAATGGGTAGGATAAGTAATCTGGTAGTACCATGAGATCTGAGATGCCAAACAAGTATTTTAATTTTATTTATTGTTATTTGCTTTTAATTCAACTTTTCAGACTAAGCCTCTCGCTGAATAAGCGGTTGCGGCTTCTGTTTACTTTTCAGTTTTTATTAGTTTAATAGGAAATCGTGACAACCCCCAACCGCTAGAATTACACATATTATTAGATTAGGTAGTGCAAGTCCCTGCGAACAATCATGTACTTATCACTTACTATACTACATTTGATCGGGTCCTCTGCCCGTAAGTGTGTGTTTAGTTTGAGATAATTACTTGTACAACATTTTTATAAATTTAAATACTAAAAGAAACATACCATTAGTTACTTATTGGTTTTTTGTACTTTTTGTAAGTGCACGTCTATGTCAATAGCAGTCTAGATTGTTGGGGCTTATATTGTTATATGTCTTTGTAATGTGATTGTCATTAATGAACTTAGTATTATGCATAGAATACTAGATTAAGTTTAAGTATTGAATGTATAGTAAATCTGCTAAGTATGAATTGCGAGCTTGCAATTCATACAGATGAAATGCGACCCCGTATTTACAGGGTTAAATACGAGGTTAGTCATATAGGTAATACGACCTCGTATTTGCAGGGACATATACGAGGCCAATCACAGAATGCGACCTCGCATTAGTGACGGGCTGGGCTGGGTTTACGAGGCCGAAGTGCTGAAGCCCATGTCGGGTGTTACCTATATAAACCGAACCCTAACAGAGTTTAGGGTTGAACATTTGTCGAATTATCAAGCAGGTATTGCAGGTTAAAGTCGTCAAAGGCTGTTCCGCTAGCCCGAAGAAGATCTACAAGGTCGTAGATGATCTAGGGGCTTTCTTGTTGATCACCAAGTTATAGAGAGGGATTCCGCACCTCTTGATAACTGGATCAAGCTATTGACGATCCGTACCAGGGGACTTACAATTGGTATTAGAGCCTCTTGGTTGAATACCGGAAGGTTATAGCTTGTTGGTGATAGACAATATTGATTTAGGGTCGTTTAGACGTGATTCTTTCACGAGTTTACGATCAGAAATCTTGTTTGTGACCTCTATGTGGGTTTGCAGCAGTCGAAAGTGTTTTGTTGGTGTTTAGGGTTTCGAATTCAAGAGATCTAAGGATTCCAGCAGTTTTTGCGACCTCGCGGGCTCGTACTACCTCATCCAGCTCGTATTGCGACCTGGGTCGTGAGCTCTTTAAGACCTCGCCAGTTCAATTACGACCTCGAGTTGTTAATTGCGACCTCGCTTTTCTTCACGACCTCGTGAACCTTTACGACCTCGTTTTTATAAACAGTTCGTGAACTTTGCTAGCTCGGAGAAAATGACGTCTCAATTACCCGCAAATTATCAATCTTTGTTGAATCAACTAATTTTGATGGATCACGAAACCGGAAAGGCCAACTCACCGCCCAAGTTGATAAGCCTCGATAGATATTTCAGTTGGAAGGGCAGATTCGAGTCATATTGCAGGTTAATGGATGTAAGGATGTGGATATGTATTGTTAATGGTTATGTTCATCCTATTGTGCAAAATGACAAAGAACCTACTGGTTCGAGTGTTGGGAAAGCAGCTTCATATGAGCAAATGACTGTCGATCAAAAGAAAGATTATGAAGCAGAAAGTAAAGCTTTAGGATCACTCTGAATGGCTCTCCAAGGGGAATTCTTGCACTTGTTTGAAATATATGATAGTGCAAAAGGCTTATGGGATGCACTCAAAGAGCATTGTGAAGGTGATGATGATCTCAAGAAGAGTAGGAAGGATTTTCTGAAGAAGCAGTATTATGTTTTTACTAGCTTCAAAGATGAACCTCTTGATGAGATCTTGACTCGTTATAGTCATCTGCTGGTTGAGCTTGCATATTTTGGGTACAAACCTGATCCAGAAAATGTCATCGAGAAGTTGTTGGAAGCACTTCCAGCTAAGTGGGAAGGGTTTGTCACTTCAATCCAACAAAATCCCGAATTCAGCTCATGGACTCTGGATCAGATCATTCGAAAGCTGAGAGGTCAAGACATGAAACGAA
Source organism: Erigeron breviscapus (assembly GCA_034093135.1). Lineage (NCBI taxonomy): Eukaryota > Viridiplantae > Streptophyta > Magnoliopsida > Asterales > Asteraceae > Erigeron > Erigeron breviscapus. The sequence goes on from CM067167.1 coordinate 24,878,362, forward strand.
AGTCGAAGGAAGCAGGTAGCAGTGATTTTGTTCAGCGTCCTGAACTCTATCATAGCAAATCAAGCGTTCCTTCTGCTAAATCTTCAAATGGAGGGATTACTGCCTTCTATAGTGGAGATGATGACAAAATGAAGATGTCAACGGATTCTGATAGCAATTTGACGTATGTAACTTCTCCAGAATCGGCCATGATAGTGCATAATGGGAGTCAGAATAGTAGTTCTCCAAACTCGAGTTACACAGGGATGCCGATGAGCATACGATCTGCTAAGGGACAATTGGGCATGCTCGCTTCATTTGTGTCTGCTCATGAAAAGTTAATTGGAGGAAAACTAACTGATCCTGATTTGGTTAGGGAGGATTACAAGCAAGTTGATCCAGATGACTTGGAAGAAATGGATCTGAACTGGCAATTAGCTATGTTAACATTGAGAGTTCAGCGTTTCACAGATAGAACCGGAAGGAAGGTTGTGAATGGCAAAGTAGGGTTTGATAAGACCAAGGTGAAGTGTTATAACTGTGATGGTTTTGGACATTTTGCAAGAGAGTGTCAGAGGCCAAGACGGGATAACAATTCAGTTATCGGCCGTCAGAACTTCAATCAAAGTGGTTCTATAGTGAGTCAGAATTCCGGACATCAATATGCTAATACTGGGAACCGAAGCTCAGGAGAAGTGGACAACTCAAGAGCCTTAGTTGTTCAATCTGATGGTACATATAATTGGGGTTCAAATAGTACTGATGATCAGAATCATGCATTCTTGGCAGAAATTCATGACTTTGATGAAGGAATGAATGATCTTGTTGATAATTCATTCGACTATACACTATATGCCAGCACGGATGATCATGATAGTTTTCATCAGAAGGTAGAAGAGGAATCTGAACCGTCAGAACCAGTAAGAGCTGAGAATGAGGAAGTTTTCACTGAAGCCATTGAAATTGTGAAAACTGAGAAAAAGGATAAGGATGTAAAGATTGAGATACCTGATGATCTTAGTACAGAAGAGCTCGTGAATTTTGTGGCCAATCTTGAAGCACCAGAACAACAGGTAAGTCTTTCTTTACATTCACTTATTTCTGTTTGTAAAAGTAGCATAGGTTTGTCTGGCGAAGTAACTGTTCTTAAAAAGGAACTTGATTCTACCAAGACTCTTTTAAATGATGCCACTAGTGATAGAAGTAAGTTATCTACTGATGTCATGGTATTTAAAGGTCATGCCAAAGAATATCTTAATCGGATTAAATCTGAAGAAGATAGATTTGAGTCACTTAGGGTAGAATATGCTCAGTTACAAGGCAGAAAACAAATGCTAGAAGAGGACTTAGAAAGGGTAGTGAAAGAAAGTGCTAAAAAGGACAAAGATTTAGCAGATTCTAGGGTACAGATTGTTGAACTAAGTGGCAAACTAAATAAAATGAGAGACATAGGAACTATGATGGGTCACCTTAGAGATGCAAAACTTAAAGGTGAACAACCTAGTCTTGTTCAGAAATATAATACAGTTCCGCCACCTTTTAGTCACAATTATGACAGTTTTCAGAAGCTTACTTTAGAGGAATCTGAAAATTCAAGTACTGAATGTGTACCCAAGACTACCCCTTCGGAGACCAAAACTAGTGATGTTCTTATCTCTGAAATGTCTAAGTCAGAGGGATTTGAGAACAAGACTAGTGAATCTTTGGCTCACTCAGACCCAAGTGAAGCCAAACGGACAGTGGATAATAAACTAAAAGAAGTTGAAATGGAAACAATTGTCTACTTTACTTTGAAAGGTAATGATAAAGTGTTTTCAGCAAAGGAGTCAGATTTAAACGGTAAATATCCTGAAAATATTGATCAAATATGGAGTCTTGATGAACCCGTAAAATCTGAACATTTGCCAAAACCTGTTAAAAGCAAGAATTTTAAAGATACAATTTTCAAGAAAGGTTTTGTTCAAACTTCTACAATTAATGCAGAAGGTTTGAGTGTTCAATCTGAAACACCTGAACAATTTGCTGAAAGGAAAATTAAAGAAATGTTATCCATTGATCCAAAGATTCAAACTGTGAAACGATATGCACCCCCCATACAAGCTCCGACTTCTTGGGAAGAGGCTTATGCAGTCCTTGAACATATAGATGAATTAAGAGGTCATGGGGGTCGTGGTGATTTATCGAAGAAGGCTTCTAAAAGGTCATGCTTTAAGTGTCGTGAGGTAGGTCACGTGTCAAGCTGTTGTCCTTATAAGAAGAATAAATCTAGGGTGTCACCTGAAAAATCTAGAGGTGGTAAGGATTCTAGTGAAAGCAGTAGGTCTGTGCACAGCATGTCCATGAAAGATTACCAGAATAAATATTATGAGGAATATGCTGAGAGAAATCCTGATAGTCTAGCTGTTTAGAACTACTTAAGATTTAGAGAATTTGAAAAAGACATATCTAAGAAGTCTAGAAGTATCTCACCTAGAGATAAGTCTGTTCAATCTAGAAGTGTCTTACAGAGACTCAACTGAAGACGGAACAACTCTAAGGGAAGCCAATTCCGCCTTATGCCTCTGCAGATTCTCCTCCAGATAGTGCACTCTGGCACTGCTGGCCGAACCAATCATACCAGCAGCAAAAAGAGCTTGGTTCGTCATCTCAGCAAGCCTCTGAGCAGGCATGGTATCCAGCATGGTCCTAAGGTGCTCAGGAACCATCATATCCAGACTCATGCGGCAAAGCTGTAGATCGGGCAATTCACCCTGAAGAGGAACCCCTACAAACTCATAAAGAATCGCAATGAGCAACATTAAGAGAAGAGGAACAACGGTTGAAATATCTAATCACTTACCAATTGGGACCCCAGCTCCAGCTGTGGAAGCTCCAGCTCCAGCTGAAGGAACTCTACCAACAGTTGTAGTTGCTCCAGTTTCATCAACTGGCTCCTTCCCACGCCTCCGTCCAGGGTCAGAAGTCTCAGCTAAACACAAAGAAAGCACACCAATTAGGCTTATGGCGACATAAAAATACAGAGTCAGGGAAACATGCATACCTTGACCAGCATCAGAAGCTGGAGCAGCAGTAGTAACATCAACTTCATCTCTTACGGGAGAAGAATCAAGAATAATGATGGAAGGACCTGCAGCATTAGGGTCCGTTGAAACAGACAGGCCATCTCTCACCCTTTGTCTCTTCGGAGGAGGCTCAGAAACGTCAACACCAGCAAACAGAGGACCCTCCCCATCTGAGGGAGACAGTGGCCTCCTACCAACCATCATCCCTCGAGGATTCATGGTCACAGCTTCCCTAAGCTTCAACTCTGCATAAGGCATCATGCAGACAATAAGATAAGCAACACAATGCAACTGTCAAAAAAGAGAAAAAGAATGGTACCTTCACAACACCATATCAAAACAAGCTGATCAGGAGAACCCTCCCACGACATAGTGATCCCAGCAAGATATAGAATCACAGGGGGATACGCAATCAATGTAAATGGAGATATGCGCACTTGACGAATCAGCTCATTGTCAACGGAACGCCAAAGACGATCATTATCCTTAAATGCCACCCTCGGCACCAACCTACTCCTATCTAATACACCTCTAAACATCGGATGAATATATTCCTCACTAAAAAACAAAAAACCCGACCTCCAGTTCAACATATCAGAATCCCCTATATCGAAAAACAACCTACCGGGTCTCTCCTCAACCACAACCCAACCATCACGAACACCAAACCTGAAAAAATATCCAAACAAACTACTCCGGGGCTCTATCTCAAATGCCCGACAAACAATGATGAACGACACTATCATGGTAATCGCCAATGGATGAACCATGGATACATGCAGTTCATGGTAATCAAGTAACCCTAACAACCAAGGGGACAGGGGAAATCTAAGATTACCACCGGAAAAAGGAGCGGTATACATACCTACGAAGCCAGGCGGCGCATCAAGGATCGATTCTGCCCGACCCGGAACCCTAATCTCAGGATCATCAGGGCGGCAGAAACACTGGCGAAACCACGCGGCATCACTCTCCGTCATCTCTGAATAAGTAGTACTAATGATGCGAAAATAATTGCGATCCATAATGACGATAAAGATCGATTGAGGAGCCGAGTGATTGATAATGAACAGGGGGAGTAAAAAGGGAACAATCGAGAAAAATAAAAAAACTCTGGAGCCGTCACTAAATAAATAGGGGACAAAGGGGAAGGTTTGAATAACTGGCGCATAAGCAACCCTAACAGTCGATTAGTTTTTCCCTCGAGATACGCGTATCCGAAACAAAGTCTTGATGGGATATATACGCGGCACAGTGAAATTACGATTTTACCCCAACAAAGAGCTCCGGAGCAAAAATGAAGCATCTTAACCATAACTCCCAAAGCCCAGGTTACGCAGGTATGTCTTTACTTATTTTTACTTTTTGAAGTCTAATGCGATATTCTACAGATAGAACCTCCCATCAGACTGGGGGGCTTGATGATATACCCTATACGGAGCTTTAGCTCCGTATCCGAAGCAGACACGTAGGCACCTTCGTACAGGTAAAATTACTTATACCAGAACGGAGCTCGACCTCCGTCCAGTACAATTATCCCAGGCTCCCGAGGTAATAAGTACCCAGCTCCAATCTAAAACACATCAAGAGGATCGGATATAGATACTTCATATGATTATCCGATCCCAATAACATATTTGAAGTCCGGTTATTCCGAACACGATCTACCTAAGAGATTATCGTAAATCTCCTCAAAGAAGGAAATAGAATATATCACAAAGAGGGAGAGATTTACCCTAATTCTCTTACCCTCATCTCCAAGTTTTCTACCCTCTATATAAATAGAGGAGGAAGCCATACGGAAAAAGATCATCACATACCGTCACATACAAAACCCTAAACCATCTCATAAGCCTTTAGTCGCACAAAACGACTGAAGGATCAACAAACAACCAGCGTCCTCGACCTTCGTAAAACACCCTTAGCCTCGCTACACGGCTGAGAGTAAACAACATTAGGCGTAAAGCAGTCTTCGACCCTCTGGCCGGAAGGGAATCGCCAACAAAACACCCCCAAATCCACTCACACCTCCGGTTGAGTTATAGTGCGATTATTTGATCAAACATTGGTTTTAATAATTACTTTTTTGATAAAAACCAAATTTGATTAGGGAGTATTTCATCCAATAAGCCTTCATCTATTAATCGCCAAATTTCGCAATTAAATGATGCACATCCTACGGTTTCATGGCCAAAAACGCTATGATATGCACACCATTTAGTCCTATCAATATAAAATTTTCGGGGGACTCTTTGAGGCCATTTAACTTTGTCCCCCAGAGTTCTCATAAAAGTAAGAAGTCCAGACATGTTAGTTGTAAAATGATAATCAGAAAATTGCAAATGCTTTTTATCATTATCTTTGCTACCTTTATCGTTTGTACCTTGATCCTTTCGAATCCTACACGTCAGTTAGATCTTCAAAAAGTTTCCCTTAGTTTTTGATGTTGTTCCCCCGGGCACGTTTGAACCTTTCCAAGTAGCTTTTCACCGACTCACTAGATCTTTGGATTAATTCTTCAGTACTTTCATCAGAAGTCGGGTCGTAAAATTGATCAAAATGTTTTTTCCAGAGAAGAGCCAAATATGGATCTACCGAAGGTATTCCTTCAGTATTTCCTTTTAGAGTTTGTTCGGCTAAAAATCTTGCATTTTCCGGAAGGTTTCTCAGATATTCCTTTACGTAAGGATAATCATAGATCAAATCAGAAGAACAAGGACTTTGTGAATGTTCAGACATGATTTTCAAGGAAATCGTTTTTGGAACAAAAAGTTTTGATATTCAAAAAGAAATTTGTTTTTTATAAAATCTTTTATATTGCAAAAACACCTTTTTGCCCCACGGTGGACGACAAATTGTTTCGGACAAAAATTACCTAAGATAATTTTATAAGAGGATTCAACATAATTTTCTGACCAAAGATTTGTAAGCGAGGTCAGGTATTTAGAATCTTCAAATAAATTAATATTTTTGCGAAAGATCACAATGCAAAATACTAGTTATAAATAAAAAAAGTTTATGAAAATCTTTGAGATAGAAATAAAGTATTAAAATACGAAATTAGTTGAAGATAAGGATAATAATACTAAAGATCAACGTCGTGATCCCGAACTAAAAGTAAGAATGAAAGTAATAGTGACACCAGAATTTTATTGACGGTGAAAAACCATTGATTCAATTAAGAAATATTAAGTAAAAAACTCCGGGAGGATTCAATCGATCCTACCTATCTTCTTTTATTATGATTTGTTGATGACTACAATACAATGAATGAAAGAAAAAGATGATTAACAGTTGGAAAAGTATAATTGCTACGATGATTGTTTGTGTCGCTAGTGTGTATTTGTTGTCGAATCCCTTGATCGTCCTCCCTGCTGAAGATGCACTGACATTTATAGACTTAATCGTTGAACTGTGACGATGTACCCCTTCGGGTTACTATACCAAGCACATCTAAAACGAACCACCCTCACGAAGGATATAAACACGAAGGTGCTTAACATTGGACGAAGGACAAAAGGATAAATCCTTCCCAAATAATAAATACAATCTTTGCCTAGTTCGATTTCCTTAAAGGATAAACTCCTAAGGAAACCGAATCGGATAAACATGGCAAGTAGAATTTGTATCAAAGAAGGAATAGGGAAAACCCTAACCTTCTCCCCAAGGAACCTTCTCCTATAAAAGGAGAAGGATTCCCTCACAATGGAGACTTCAATCATCGGCACCAACGATATACTATCACATATACATTCGGAACATCACCGAATAAACCCTAACACATTCGATTACTAGTCGAAATCCCTAAACTGAAACCCCTTGAGTCGAATACCATTCGACTATCACTTTCATACACCTTCGTTGGCGTAAAGGAACACCGTTCCTACCTTCGGGGAATCGCCAACAAATCCTAAAAACCCTTTGGGGTTTGACCTTCGAATTAGAAAACCTCACGACGCGATTTGGTGCACAATCAAATTGCATATGCGAATTATCCGGGATCTTCCTGAACTTGCTCATTACGCTGAAGAATTGGTGAAGATGACCGTTGTGAACTTTTCCACACATGGTAAAACTGTTATCAATCCCGATTCGGCTGAAGTGGCAAACTATCCGTCGAGGCTTGTTTCACGTTGTATATATTCCTTAATTCTTATATTTCAGCCGTGCATACAATATCTTTTGTACTAGATTTACATTCATTAGCGAATACATCGATCTTGACAATCTCAAGATCCTGTTATATCCAAATAATAAGATAATACAGTGAAAATCCTTAATTAAGATAATAATAAGGATCCTTTAAACAGTAACGGGTTATTAAATGACATTTTGACAAGTGAAAAGAGAAAGCAATATTAGGATCCTAGTTGTGAAAATTCTACCCCAAACACTGCGTATCAGCGCCTGGTTAACGAAACATTTGCCATACAGATTGGCAGAAACTTGGAGATTCACATGAATAACATTGTAGGGACGAAGAAAACCTCTTATAAAACATTTGAGAGACCTTCGGAAACCTCTGAGCAATCAACCCAATCCGAATAAATGCTCATTCGGAGTAAGGGAAAGAAAGTTCCTTGGGTATTATAACAGCAACAAAGGGGTACACTTTAATCCCTCGAGTATTGACAAACTAAAACATGTCTTTCCGTCAAAGACAATAAAAGAAGTCCGTAGCCTAAACGGGGAAGGCAACTTATTTCGAAGAAAGAAGACTTATAAAATAATAAGAATAAAAATTAAAAATTTGAAGACAGCGACAGTTGGAGCAGATCAAATGGAAGATACAAGCAGCGATGTGATAGGAAAGTTGATGTGATATATATATATATAATATATATATATATATATATATATAGATACATATATAGGAATATATGTGATATATATACAGCGGCCACAAAAAACCCCTAACCGTTGATATAGCATCTCGAGATATGTGTTTGGGAAGCGGCTGAGAAATTAACTTTTGGGAATTAAGGAATTTACAAAATACACCCTGGGAAATAACGAAGTATCCAGGAATAGTCCAACGCAATGCTTATTTAGCAAAAATCATCACCTTTGATTGGGGGGCTTGATGATATACCCTCCCAGCGAGCCGAAGCACTTGTCATACGAAGGAAACGTTAATTTGATGCATGAATTTTCCAGAGTTTAATATAACGACCTTTGCAGCTCCTCATATTAAACTGGAGGGCTTAATGGTGTATGTCATTGTTGTAGTGTTATTGTTACTAATATTGTTTTGAAAACTTGTTGAAATTAATTATGGTGTAATTATAGGGTATAAACTTATAAACTTTTCAAGCTCAATTTGACCCAAACCACAAGTGGTTAAAAACCGACTAAAACCGAAAAACCGAACCGAAATAGACCCAAACCGAAAAAACCGAAACCCAATGGTTTTAGTTTTCAAAAACCGAATTGTAATGGTTCGGTTTTCGGTTTTAGTAAAAAACCGACCCAAACCGAACCGTACTCACCCCTAATGCGCTCTTTTAATTGTGGGCCTAAATGATTCCTTTATAGTGGGCCAAAAATGATTCTTTTAATTGTGGGCCAAATTGCTCTTTTAATAGTATAATCTTATGGAAGTAGCCGAGTAGGCGTGACTTTAAATTCTAATTCCATCAAATAAACTAAACGACCCTTAGTTCATTATCTTTTAGTTCCCTTACTTAGAATTATTCATGTAAATGTCTGATTCATTTGATTATAACAGAGCTTAATACTAATTTGATTAACTTTTTTCTTTTTTTCTTTTTTTGATATTTGTTTGTTTCTTGCTTGATGACATCCTCTCCTCTCTATAAGAGATGCTCCAGCAACCTACAACAATATACTCATATATCAACAACACACCAATATGTTGCGGGACGGTGACTCTCCGTCCCGAAGCCTCCCACAGCCTACAACGACCAGGCAGAAGCATCCCTAAATATCGGGATATGATAATATCCCTCCAAGAATACATTCTAAACATGATCGACCAGCTCTAAAATCTATTCATTAGCATGATCTGAATCGGCTATACCACATACACATTTGATTGGCATAAAGAGGCACGAACCCTACCTTCGGGGAATCGCCAACAAATAACCAAACCAATCATCAGTCCCAAACACATTCACATTACATGGCGTTAAGCATCACCATGCTTAATACCTCCGGGGAATCGCCAACAAATCGCTAAACCAACCATTCATCCCCTCGGGATGACAACCTACAATATGATGCACAATCAATATCAATAAATACTACAGTAACCATACCAAATGCCAAAAGTAACAATCCCATATATTAGCTGGCACATACATGCCATCAAGATGTTCTTTGAATATCTGATCAAAAGCACGTCATATTTCCATAATCATGAATAATTTTCCCTGTAACAATAACCATATCAAATACTCCATCAAAGAGCTAACTCGTGAAAAGGAACAGAACTCTGCATTAATAAGTACATAATGATCCAAGAAAATAAGTGGGTAATGAGGAAAGAATGGACATGCTTATTCCGGCATCTACAGCACCAAGACGGCTTAATTCTGTTTCAAGCTCAATAATCGTTTTACTGATGAGAGATTGAAGACCTGGAAACTGTGACTTAATCACAGATTTTAAATGCTGAAACAATCATATTATTTAGTGAGCAAAATACACGTATCCAAACCAGATATAAGAAGATTAGGCGTTTACCTTATGATTGTGCACCAAATCGCGTCGGTAGGCTTCCTAATTCGAAGGTAAAACCCTAAAGGGTTTTTAGGATTTGTTGGCGATTCCCCGAAGGTAGGAACGGTGTTCCTTTACGCCAACGAAGATGGGTTTGAGGGATGGTCGAATTATATTCGACTCAAGGTTTTAGTTTTAGGGTTTCGATCGGTGATCGTGCGTGTATTGTCGATACTGTATATCGAATGTATTGGATGTGTAATGTGAAGGAGTCCTCTTCCTTTTATAGGAGGAGTTTCCTTGGAGAAGAAGGTTAGGGTTTTCCCTATTCCTTCTTCGATATAAATTCTACTTACCATGTTTACTCGATCTAGTTTCCTTTGGGAACTTATCCCTTAGAGAGATCGAATTAGGTAATGATTGTATTTGTTATTTGGAAAGGATTTATACTAATCCTTTTATCTTTCGTCCGATGTTGAGCACCTTCGTGCTTATGTCCTTCGTGAGAGAGCTTCGTATTAGTTATCCTTCGTATAGTGATTCGAAGGGGTACATCGTCAAGCCCCCCAGTCTAATATTAGAGACTGCTAGGGCTATGATTTTAGACTTTTATGCTTGTAGTTCTCCTTTTAACCTTGTCTTCGCTCGTCTGAATAATGTCACTGAGGTCTGAGAGATGTATCCTTATTTGCTTAATGATTTGTCTTCAAAATACATCTCCTCTTGTGCTCGACGAAAATTTGTTCGGAGGACCATATGTGCGCTTTTATCAACTGTCGAAGGGCGAAGGGCGGTGACTCATTCTGCAGGGGGTAAAGATGAAAATTTCCATAGGTGGGTAGTTGCATGCGCCTTAATTGCTGCAAGTGGGCGGCTTATTTGATTGCTTTGGAAAACGTGGATCATAATTTCTATAAATATTACTCCGCTGCTTTCCCTTTTTTCTTCCACTGTTCGTCGTTCCATTGTTGCATAGCTGCTGCTCCTCTGAATAGTTGTAAGAAGTCACCGGGATCGGTTTTCCCTTCGTACGTTCCTAAATGAGATGGGCACTTCATATTCTTAGGTAATGGGTACTTTTGTATCCATTCAACCAAGGGTGAGACGTTGGATTCATTTTCAAGAAGAAAAAGCTGTTCTTGACTCGTACCTACTCCTCCCGCGTTGAATGCTGCTACCGGAGTGGTGTTGGTTTCCCAAGGGTATCCTCCATAATGCCCATACCACGGAGGGTAGAATGGGTAGGATCCCAATCCGGTTGTTACATGCGAAGGCTGGGGCTCGGAGAGCTGTGGTTGAGTCATTGGATAGCTTCGCGGATACCCCGGAGGTCTTGGTCCGTACCTTGGTGGCATCGGAGGTGGCATTCCCCAATACACGTATTTTAAATGCTGAAACAATCATATCATTTAGTGAGCAAAATACACGTATCCAAACCAGATATAAGAAGATTAGGCGTTTACCTTATGATTGTGCACCAAATCGCGTCGGTAGGCTTCCTAATTCGAAGGTAAAACCCTAAAGGGTTTTTAGGATTTGTTGGCGATTCCCCGAAGGTAGGAACGGTGTTCCTTTACGCCAACAAAGATGGGTTTGAGGGATGGTCGAATTATATTCGACTCAAGGTTCTAGTTTTAGGGTTTTGATCGGTGATCGTGCGTGTATTGTCGATACTGTATATCGAATGTATTGGATGTGTAATGTGAAGGAGTCCTCTTCCTTTTATAGGAGGAGTTTCCTTGGAGAAGAAGGTTAGGGTTTTCCCTATTCCTTCTTCGATATAAATTCTACTTACCATGTTTACCCGATCTAGTTTCCTTTGGGAACTTATGCCTTAGAGAGATCGAATTAGGTAATGATTGTATTTGTTATTTGGAAAAGATTTATACTAATCCTTTTATCTTTCGTCCGATGTTGAGCACCTTCGTGCTTATGTCCTTCGTGAGAGAGCTTCGTATTAGTTATCCTTCGTATAGTGATTCGAAGGGGTACATCGTCACCTTAGAAAGCACTTCCCCGAGATGCTCAGAGCCCATTCTTCTAGCAAGATGCCAGTAATTGGGACTAGTAGCAAAATATTCCTGCTCTCTACACCCATCATGCAAACACTTTTCTTAATATCAACTTGATATCTATTCTCTTCCTTCGTCAACCATATGCAGCTGTAGAACAAGAGGACGCCGTGTAACAATCCCTGCATATATACATGGTTTCCATTTGTATAGTTTAGTAAGTTCATGTGAAAACGCCGTATAAAAATCCCTGCAATTTTCTCACTTCTTTCTTCCCCAATGAATATTCTTTTCTGTTTTTAATCCTATAAGCCTCACTCTGCCAAATCTCTGTTTTTTTCTAGTACTGAACGTATTGCTTAAAGGCCCATTACAATGAACATGGGATCCTTACACCAGTTTGGGTGTTGGTTTGATGAAAGATAGTCTAAATGATTTAAAGTGTAATCACATGAGGTTCATCATACTAACTGATGGTGTACGTCACCCTTCGTGACGAAACATGACCTTCGTGACAGAGCCGGTCCTGCGTGACGAAGGTACCCGCTGTAAGTCTTATCTAAATATGGAAGAGATTATCTCAATCTCTTCATCCTAAATTAAAGGGAATCAGTTGACCAGCAATTATGGAAGGAATATAATCATGCCTAAAATATAGGAAACCCTAGGAGGGTTCACACGGTTTCCACCTCCTATATAAGGAGAACCTAAAGACCTCCTAGAGGCATTCTCTCCTCTCTAAAAAAACACACACATACTGAAGATATTCTCCTCTCCATAAGAGATGCCCCAGTAACCTACTCATAATATAATCATCATACGATATCGTGTTCTTAACACGATCAACCATTCAATAGTACGATCATAATCGGCTAAGCACAAACATAATTGATTGGCATAAAGGGCACGAACCCTACCTTCGGGGAATCGCCAACAAAACCTTAAACCACAACCATCTCTCCACGATCGAAGCCCCTTGCCGGAGTCTACATCCTACATGCGGTTTGGTGCACAATCACTAACCATACTTGCATCAATAGAAGAAGCAACAGAATAAGCATTAGTTAAACGCCACATATCTGCAACATATGTAATCTTCACTGTTGGAGTATAAGTGAAGCCAGGACCAAAAATAGTCAAAAGTGGCAGACAAGGGGCCCACTGTTTGGGCAGAAAAATCTGGCAGGAAACATGTATAAACTCATTGTATCAACTCTATTAATGTTGGTAGTTGTTATAGTGCTATCTCAATCTCTATATAAGAGATATCTCTGTATTTGTAAATTACACCTTCAAAAACAATAAGATCAATAATACTCTCCTAGTTACCCGGTGGACGTAGGTCAGACCTAGACCGAACCACGTTAAATCCTCGTGTTATGTGTGTTCGTGTGATTAAACTGTGTTGTCGATCCTAACAACTGGTATCAGAGCCTTCGGTTCTTGATTAATCATACAAACATAAATCAGTGAAGAAGGAGGAAGAAGTAAGTTACCTGAAATCGCGAAGGGGTTCCGATTGAATCAGTAACAGATTCACGGCAGCCGCCGTTGTTTCCTCCGGTCACCGCCATAGCCGCCGATTAGCCATAACCAGGCGCTATTAACCACCACCACCGTTCACCATCGCTGGTGATTCTGTGCCGAACACCAACCGCCGTCGTTCCCCTGCCACAGCTGCTGGTCACCGCCGCTGTTTGCACCGCCCGTAGCCGCCGCCGTTCCTCCTACCGTTGTTCTCTTTCAGCCACTGCTCAGGTAAATCACAGCCGTGATTCCAAAGCCATCGTGTGGAGTAAGAAAGAAGAACCAGAAAAGGGGGGAAGAAGAAGCAAAGATTTTTTTTTTTCGTTTAGTCATTGTAATGGCAGAAGACGGAAAGATGATAATTGAAAAGTTTAACGGGAAAGATTTCAGTTGGTGGAAAATGCAAGTAGAGGATTTGCTAGTTCAGAAAGAATTAGATGTGGTATTGTTGGGTGAAAGACTGGAGAGTATAAAACCAGACGAATGGGAAATTTTGGATAAGAAAGCTAAGGCAGTTATTCGGCTGACATTATCAAAGGATGTTGCGTTCAACATTCTGAAAGAAAAGACAGCAAAGGACATCATGGATGCGTTGTCAATAGTACGATCATAATCGGCTAAGCACAAACATAATTGATTGGCGTAAAGGGCACGAACCCTACCTTCGGGGAATCGCCAACAAAACCTTAAACCACAACCATCTCTCCACGATCGAAGCCCCTTGCCGGAGTCTACATCCTACATGCGGTTTGGTGCACAATCACTAACCATACTTGCATCAATAGAAGAAGCAACAGAATAAGCATTAGTTAAACGCCACATATCTGCAACATATGTAATCTTCACTGTTGGAGTATAAGTGAAGCCAGGACCAAAAATAGTCAAAAGTGGCAGACAAGGGGCCCACTGTTTGGGCAGAAAAATCTGGCAGGAAACATGTATAAACTCATTGTATCAACTCTATTAATGTTGGTAGTTGTTATAGTGCTATCTCAATCTCTATATAAGAGATATCTCTGTATTTGTAAATTACACCTTCAAAAACAATAAGATCAATAATACTCTCCTAGTTACCCGGTGGACGTAGGTCAGACCTAGACCGAACCACGTTAAATCCTCGTGTTATGTGTGTTCGTGTGATTAAACTGTGTTGTCGATCCTAACAACTGGTATCAGAGCCTTCGGTTCTTGATTAATCATACAAACATAAATCAGTGAAGAAGGAGGAAGAAGTAAGTTACCTGAAATCGCGAAGGGGTTCCGATTGAATCAGTAACAGATTCACGGCAGCCGCCGTTGTTTCCTCCGGTCACCGCCATAGCCGCCGATTAGCCATAACCAGGCGCTATTAACCACCACCACCGTTCACCATCGCTGGTGATTCTGTGCCGAACACCAACCGCCGTCGTTCCTCCTACCGTTGTTCTCTTTCAGCCACTGCTCAGGTAAATCACAGCCGTGATTCCAAAGCCATCGTGTGGAGTAAGAAAGAAGAACCAGAAAAGGGGGGAAGAAGAAGCAGATCGAGAGGCAGAGAAAAAAGGGGAAGAAGAAAAAGAAATTTTTTTTTGTTTGTGATGTTGCGTTCAACATTCTGAAAGAAAAGACAGCAAAGGACATCATGGATGCGTTGTCAAATATGTACGAGAAGCCTTCGGCAGCAAATAAAGTTTTCTTGATTCGAGATCTGGTGAATACAAGAATGAAGGAAGGAAGTTCAGTAACAGTGCACATCAATAATATCAACTCGATTTTGTCCAGACTTGAGTCTGTGCAGATTAAATTCGAGGATGAGGTACAGGCTTTGCTACTGTTATCTTCTTTACCTGACAGTTGGTCCGGAACTGTTACAGCTGTTACAAGTTCAGCAGGATCCAAAAAGCTCACTTTTGAAGGGATTCGAGATTTAATTCTAGGCGAAGCCGTCAGACGAAATAATTCTGGCGAATCATCAAGTGGCTTGTTGAATGTAGGTAGAGGAAGGAGTAATAACAGAGGTGGTAGAAGCGAAAACAGGAGAAGGAGTCAGTCTAAGACTCGTAAAGATGTGACCTGTTGGAACTGTAATGAGGTCGGTCATTTTAGGAATCAATGTCCGAATGAAAAGAAAGAAGTGAATGCTACTGCTGCTTCAGAGAATGAGTCAGATGATGCTTTACTCTGTAGTGTAGAAAGTAGTTTGGATTCCTGGGTAATGGATTCTGGTGCTTCGTTTCATGCTACCCACAACAGTGAGACGTTGAAGAATCTTAAAATTGGGGACTTTGGAAAGGTTAAGCTGGCAAATGATGATATACTTGATGTTACGGGTAGAGGAGATGTTGATTTGACAACTTTAGCCGGTACTACTTGGACTTTGAAAGACGTGAGGGTTATTCCAAGCTTGAAGAAAAGTTTAATTTCAGTTGGGCAGTTGGATGACCTGGGGCACGAGGTTAAGTTCAGAAATGGGCAGTGGAAAGTTGTTAAAGGTAATATTGTGATAGCTCGTGGACACAAGAGAGGTTCATTATACTTTGTTAGTTTGACAGCAGAAGATCAGAATAGATCAGTTCTGAAGACAAAGAAAGTCCGGTTCACAGAATCTCGTGGGCAGAAGAAGGTTTGCTTTGCAAGAGAGAAACCTAGAGCCATTGTGAAGATTCAGGATGAACGAGTTCGAAAGGTTAAACCAGTCAGTGGACATCGTGACAGTGGGAGCATTGGCAGTAAGCTAGCCAAAGCTTCAGTTACAGCTTCCAGACGACAGTGGGTTGTGAAAACCAGGATTTCGACTGATAAAGTCTCTCCAGATGATTTCTTGCTTATAAAGGAGAGTGTTTGTTCATAGGATTTCTCAGGATCTGGCAGTTCGTTTCAGTGGGAGCTGGTAGAGACAGAGAACGAGTCAAGAGCAGAGATAGCCGTGACTGATGAGTTGAAACTCAATGGAGTTCCAGCTGGCCTTCAGGTTAATTGAAGAGAAGGTCGGGGTAACTAGGAAGGAGCTAAAGTTAAAAGTTTTACAGAAATACAGATGCATAGTTGAAGCACATGCGAAGATTGTTCCGTGGCTTCAAGTGGGAGATTGTTGGAGTATAAGTGAAGCCAGGACCAAAAATAGTCAAAAGTGGCAGACAAGGGGCCCACTGTTTGGGCAGAAAAATCTGGCAGGAAACATGTATAAACTCATTGTATCAACTCTATTAATGTTGGTAGTTGTTATAGTGCTATCTCAATCTCTATATAAGAGATATCTCTGTATTTGTAAATTACACCTTCAAAAACAATAAGATCAATAATACTCTCCTAGTTACCCGGTGGACGTAGGTCAGACCTAGACCGAACCACGTTAAATCCTCGTGTTATGTGTGTTCGTGTGATTAAACTGTGTTGTCGATCCTAACAACTGGTATCAGAGCCTTCGGTTCTTGATTAATCATACAAACATAAATCAGTGAAGAAGGAGGAAGAAGTAAGTTACCTGAAATCGCGAAGGGGTTCCGATTGAATCAGTAACAGATTCACGGCAGCCGCCGTTGTTTCCTCCGGTCACCGCCATAGCCGCCGATTAGCCATAACCAGGCGCTATTAACCACCACCACCGTTCACCATCGCTGGTGATTCTGTGCCGAACACCAACCGCCGTCGTTCCCCTGCCACAGCTGCTGGTCACCGCCGCTGTTTGCACCGCCCGTAGCCGCCGCCGTTCCTCCTACCGTTGTTCTCTTTCAGCCACTGCTCAGGTAAATCACAGCCGTGATTCCAAAGCCATCGTGTGGAGTAAGAAAGAAGAACCAGAAAAGGGGGGAAGAAGAAGCAGATCGAGAGGCAGAGAAAAAAGGGGAAGAAGAAAAAGAAATTTTTTTTTGTTTGTTGTTGTTGTTCTGCTCGAGAGAAGAAAAAAAAAAAAAAAAAAAAAAAAAAAAGAAAAAAAAAAGGTGGGGTTCTTTTTTTTGTAGCCGACACAAAACAAGAAAAAAAATATTAAAGGATTATTTTTTTTTTGTTTCAAGTATTGGCAGAAATTACCCTCAACTTTTTCCTATCAAGATTTTTTTTTCGTTTAGTCATTGTAATGGCAGAAGACGGAAAGATGATAATTGAAAAGTTTAACGGGAAAGATTTCAGTTGGTGGAAAATGCAAGTAGAGGATTTGCTAGTTCAGAAAGAATTAGATGTGGTATTGTTGGGTGAAAGACTGGAGAGTATAAAACCAGACGAATGGGAAATTTTGGATAAGAAAGCTAAGGCAGTTATTCGGCTGACATTATCAAAGGATGTTGCGTTCAACATTCTGAAAGAAAAGACAGCAAAGGACATCATGGATGCGTTGTCTAATATGTACGAGAAGCCTTCGGCAGCAAATAAAGTTTTCTTGATTCGAGATCTGGTGAATACAAGAATGAAGGAAGGAAGTTCAGTAACAGTGCACATCAATAATATCAACTCGATTTTGTCCAGACTTGAGTCTGTGCAGATTAAATTCGAGGATGAGGTACAGGCTTTGCTACTGTTATCTTCTTTACCTGACAGTTGGTCCGGAACTGTTACAGCTGTTACAAGTTCAGCAGGATCCAAAAAGCTCACTTTTGAAGGGATTCGAGATTTAATTCTAGGCGAAGCCGTCAGACGAAATAATTCTGGCGAATCATCAAGTGGCTTGTTGAATGTAGGTAGAGGAAGGAGTAATAACAGAGGTGGTAGAAGCGAAAACAGGAGAAGGAGTCAGTCTAAGACTCGTAAAGATGTGACCTGTTGGAACTGTAATGAGGTCGGTCATTTTAGGAATCAATGTCCGAATGAAAAGAAAGAAGTGAATGCTACTGCTGCTTCAGAGAATGAGTCAGATGATGCTTTACTCTGTAGTGTAGAAAGTAGTTTGGATTCCTGGGTAATGGATTCTGGTGCTTCGTTTCATGCTACCCACAACAGTGAGACGTTGAAGAATCTTAAAATTGGGGACTTTGGAAAGGTTAAGCTGGCAAATGATGATATACTTGATGTTACGGGTAGAGGAGATGTTGATTTGACAACTTTAGCCGGTACTACTTGGACTTTGAAAGACGTGAGGGTTATTCCAAGCTTGAAGAAAAGTTTAATTTCAGTTGGGCAGTTGGATGACCTGGGGCACGAGGTTAAGTTCAGAAATGGGCAGTGGAAAGTTGTTAAAGGTAATATTGTGATAGCTCGTGGACACAAGAGAGGTTCATTATACTTTGTTAGTTTGACAGCAGAAGATCAGAATAGATCAGTTCTGAAGACAAAGAAAGTCCGGTTCACAGAATCTCGTGGGCAGAAGAAGGTTTGCTTTGCAAGAGAGAAACCTAGAGCCATTGTGAAGATTCAGGATGAACGAGTTCGAAAGGTTAAACCAGTCAGTGGACATCGTGACAGTGGGAGCATTGGCAGTAAGCTAGCCAAAGCTTCAGTTACAGCTTCCAGACGACAGTGGGTTGTGAAAACCAGGATTTCGACTGATAAAGTCTCTCCAGATGATTTCTTGCTTATAAAGGAGAGTGTTTGTTCTCAGGATTTCTCAGGATCTGGCAGTTCGTTTCAGTGGGAGCTGGTAGAGACAGAGAACGAGTCAAGAGCAGATATAGCCGTGACTGATGAGTTGAAACTCAATGGAGTTCCAGCTGGCCTTCAGGTTAATTGAAGAGAAGGTCGGGGTAACTAGGAAGGAGCTAAAGTTAAAAGTTTTACAGAAATACAGATGCATAGTTGAAGCACATGCGAAGATTGTTCCGTGGCTTCAAGTGGGAGATTGTTGGAGTATAAGTGAAGCCAGGACCAAAAATAGTCAAAAGTGGCAGACAAGGGGCCCACTGTTTGGGCAGAAAAATCTGGCAGGAAACATGTATAAACTCATTGTATCAACTCTATTAATGTTGGTAGTTGTTATAGTGCTATCTCAATCTCTATATAAGAGATATCTCTGTATTTGTAAATTACACCTTCAAAAACAATAAGATCAATAATACTCTCCTAGTTACCCGGTGGACGTAGGTCAGACCTAGACCGAACCACGTTAAATCCTCGTGTTATGTGTGTTCGTGTGATTAAACTGTGTTGTCGATCCTAACATTCACAACAGTCAGCGAAGGTTGACCCAAAACCCATTTTGCACAAGCAACTATAGACTAGCGTTAATTTTTGCATGTGACTGCCTTCACTATTATTTTGTTGGGTTTCGAGAGGAAACTTATCATTTTATTTAAATCCGTGCATACTAAATAAAACTATCTTATGAATTTGTACCAAGAGTTTTAAATTTAATCTTATTTATCCTGCCATAATTTTTGGAACCCTGTTATAAAGTAAATATTTCTTAATCATCATAAATATATTAGGTATCCCAGGACTCAATTAAGTTTAACACACCATAACTAGTACAATACTAAGGTTTCAAAAGCTGACTATCTGATGACACATCTCCAAAAGATCTTGTGAAAGAAGTTTCAGATGAAGAGAAACAAGAGCCAGACCCGGCCCTTAAACATGAAAAACTGGTGAATGAAGAACTCGACATACCAACCGTTGACCCAAGCCTGCCTATCAAAGAAGAACGCGCTGAAGAAAAACCAATTCCACAATTGGAGGAAACTGGTGCACAGGATCATGTTTTTGCCAATGATATCTTTCCTGGAGGAGAAGAAGGATGGCAACCAGTTCAGAGACCACGATCAGCAGGCTCATATGGACGGCGACTACGCCAGAGAAAGGCAGCTTTCAACAAAGTGTACAGTTATCATAAGAAAGATTTACTCCATGAATCTGAAGATAAATGGAAGAATAACTTGCACAATGGTAAGTATCACTTTTTAAAGAAACGAGCAAGTTATGCTGATTACTATGCTGCAAAGGTCCCCTCTCAAAATCATAAATTTGAAGAAGAACTGTGAAGGCTTTAACATATAGAGTTAAGTCAGTGCCATCATCAGCTACAGAAGAAACCTGTACAAGTGGTAAAGAGGAATCTAATTCATCATGTGATGTGGCCCCCACACAAATGACAAAAGAAGTAGGACATGTAACACCGAGAAGCTCTTTACTTAGTATAGGAAAATCT
This sequence comes from Erigeron breviscapus, assembly GCA_034093135.1. NCBI lineage: Eukaryota > Viridiplantae > Streptophyta > Magnoliopsida > Asterales > Asteraceae > Erigeron > Erigeron breviscapus. The sequence continues at coordinate 24,898,677 of CM067167.1, forward strand.
CCTTCTTACAAAGAAGTAGCTCTGGCCCCACCAGGTACCATTTCTATGCTGCAGTTTGAGTCACAAAGTTTTGAGTCTGCAATCAAGGTAGAAAAAGTCGAGGAAGTTGGGAATTCGAAAGATTAACCAGAAGGTCCTTCTGAAACAGAAGAAACTCATCTCATAGAAATTGAACCCACAGAGACTATACCTGAAACTGTAAATGTGGTGGAACTTAATTCTTCCAATTTTGTGGAGTCTGATAAGATGATAGATGAAAGTGTCATTGACATGCCAATCATTTATTTCCTCCAATGTAGATGTATATATATATATATATATATATATAGTCAAAAGTTAAAATGAGAACCATATAAATGTCGAGAACTATAAAATATATTATATATATAATATATATATAAGGGTAATATATATATATATATATATATATATATATATATATATATATATATATATATATATATATATATATATATATATATATATATATATATATATATATATATATATATATATATATATATATATATATATATATATATATATATATATATATATATATATATATATATATATATATATATATATATATATATATATATATATATATATATATATATATATATATATATATATATATATATATATATATATATATATATATATATATATATATATATATATATATATATATATATATATATATATATATATATATATATATATATATATATATATATATATATATATATATATATATATATATATATATATATATATATATATATATATATATATATATATATATATATATATATATATATATATATATATATATATATATATATATATATATATATATATATATATATATATATATATATATATATATATATATATATATATATATATATATATATATATATATATATATATATATATATATATATATATATATATATATATATATATATATATATATATATATATATATATATATATATATATATATATATATATATATATATATATATATATATATATATATATATATATATATATATATATATATATATATATATATATATATATATATATATATATATATATATATATATATATATATATATATATATATATATATATATATATATATATATATATATATATATATATATATATATATATATATATATATATATATATATATATATATATATATATATATATATATATATATATATATATATATATATATATATATATATATATATATATATATATATATATATATATATATATATATATATATATATATATATATATATATATATATATATATATATATATATATATATATATATATATATATATATATATATATATATATATATATATATATATATATATATATATATATATATATATATATATATATATATATATATATATATATATATATATATATATACACATAGTATTATATTATATTTATATATATTATATATATATATATATATATATCTATAATATCTATCTATCTATCTATCTATATATATATATAATATAAAGTTGAGTTATAGTTGTTTTTTTAGCACAAATTTATGATGTTTATGTTGTTGATGGTTGGTGTTAATGTGGAGTTTAATGTGGTTAATTATTAAATGTTTTCCAGGTTATTATGGTTAATCTTCATTGCTTATTATTAATATACATACATATAATAATAAAGTTGAGGCTTGAAGGCTTTGTATGTGTGTTAGTGTGTAGATGATTGGAATTCCAATATGTGAGTTGATTATAATTGTTAATGAATGAGTGTTCATTAATAATGAATAATAATGATAATGAATAGGAGAAAAGAAATGGTTGAGCTTTCTAGGATCAGTTTCCATCCATATCACAAGGAAATTTCAACATTACGTACACCATCCTCATACATAATATCTTATTGATCTTCCATATTCAACCAAAAGAGGTATACTTTTTTTTTCTCTCCCTTTCTCTCTCCATATACATAATCATCATAGCTCACATATTTGATGAACTTTGGTGAACCAGTTCGGGTTTCCATTAGTATTTATAGGTGTGTTTCTATACATTGTACAATTCCAGTGATCAAGAATTTAGGTGCTCATGAGGTTAGTGATTTTAATCCCCATTTTCACTTATTTCACATATACCTATATATGTTTTATGTATCTATAATAATCAGGGTTTGATGTTTGTTTGTTAAATTAAGAAGTTGATGTTGAATGTTCCTCGGACCTTTGATTGCAGATCGACTCGATAGAGACATACGAGCAATTGTAGTTAGTTGTTCATATTCTAGGTCACATTGATTTTTTTGTCAGAAATATTGGTGGTGAACTCATATGAATCAAGTGGCATGAATTTCTAAAGCACTAAATTAAGATATATGAGATACACATTTACTTTTGCGGTGATCCATGATTTATTTTATAATTTTTGGTTGTTCAACTCGCAAGAGTAAAAAGTTTTCTTTGTTGTTATTGAAAGAATACATGATTATTAACATGTTGGAAGAGTTACTAAAAAGTTCCCTTCCATGATCTGATTATACATTTGTTTATAAGTTTCATAGTCATTAAGTCAAATATGAGAGATATAATCCTTTGGTGATCAGTGATTCATATCATAAGATTAGATTGTTGGTTGATCTCCGTTTTTGACGCACATTGTGACTTATTTGACTGCAGATATGTATTAATGGCAGATGTAATCGATATTTCATCATTGGTGCTTGATTAAGCAGTCTGAGTTATAGAACTCATTAATTTGGTATCTCTGTTTTGTGACATGGATGTCAACCATTTCTGCATTAAGCATTTAAAGATAGGCGATTCTTTGTTGGAAAAACTAAAAAAATGTGATTCCCTTTTTTCTGAGTTAGAGGGTGATATTAATGATGGTGTATAATAGTATATGTTGTTAAAACTGATTGCATAACAACTGTTTGGACATGCCAAAAAAGATGGTGAAAATAACTCAAGAAGTAAAAAATGATTTCAGTTGTTAGGCGAAAGAAAGATGTTTATGATACCCTCTGTCCTCATTCTAGAGCCAATCTAGCCACTGTTTTGTCATCGGTCTTTATCAAACTTGGGAACCAATGTCATTATGTAAACATGGATTGATTAAATGTCAAAAGAAATAATATGATCTAAGATTAAAATGCATATGGAGAAATGTCAACCATCAAAACATCAACCCAAACCATTAGCCCAACCCAAAGAATCCTAGGGGTGACTAAAATGTAAGATTGAAGTTGTTGGTACAAACGTTATATCATGGTGTTGGTGTTTTCTGTGTTTGTGTGATGAGAAATGAAACCGGATAAGAATGATCCGTTAGCATTTTCAAAAATCGAAAGGATTAATGAAATGACCGATAGAAATGTATAACATTTTTCGGATTTCCTATGTATCATTGAGATATGCACAAAGCAATACTCTAACATAGTTCGGTCTGCGGCTTTTCAACCACGAGATTGCTTCAAAGAATGTAATTCATGGTCAGTGTCACAAAGGCGTTCGATAACCATGATTTACTATCCTTAAAGACTTTTAGGAAAAGATGAGGTCACTGTTAGACTTCTCGTTAACTCAATAATCACATAAATGCAATCATGAGACCTACATTCAACGTTGGAAAAGATGTTAGCATTGGTAGGATTTCCATTCGATCATCGTGGAATATCAATTAAGATATCACTACAAATGTTCCGGCTATATCACAAAGATAAGCAGTTATATCACAAAGATATGACTCGAATGTGTCCTAAAGAATTGAAAGATGATCAATTTAATGACCAATCCAGATAGTTCTAGACACAATCTGATCAAATGAAGTCGGGGACTGGAGCAGAATGTCGCCCTTTTTCAATATCAACATCTTCCAAATGAAGAGTCAATAGAAATGTGAAAATCTCCGTGAGAAATAAAACAAGTATTTGTTAAGAAACACTTGAGTGGTTAGGTAAAGATGTGCATCGCTTCACTGGGTCCATGAAGGCTTCTTCAATATCGAGATATCAACAAATGACATCCGATAGAAACGTGTTTTACCCGGCGATTTGAGAATTTAGGGAAGGGTATCAATTCTTTTAACCCTTTTCTCACAACATATCACCGTAACCTCTCACTTTTCGACTTTACTCCCTCCATCCTATTTGCACGAAAACATCATCACTCAAAATACCCTCACTATCTAATGAAAGAAGTGAATACTCCGGGGTTAGAACTCATCGGCGATGATGAAGTTCATGGAGTAAATTTTGAGAAAAACTTAATCGCTCATGTGCAAACTAATCACCGAACTTCTTTTTGATTGAAAATCATTGGAAAATCATCAAATGTGTGTATAATAAAATGTTTGAAACACATTTGAAGTTTTGAAAGTCTTTTGAAATCACAAACTCCTCCTTAATCTATGCAAGAATAGATCAAAATGTTTTTCATAGAAAGGTGGAGCAAAAATTGAATTTCACAAAAACCAATTTGAAATGATTGCTTCAACAACAATGTTCATAGTAAGACAGCTAGGGAGTACACAAAGGCGTTCAATCCGTCGCATCTTACATCAACAAGTTGGAGGCAAATAAAACATTTAAGCAAATTTTAACTCAATCAACTGTTCAAGATGAGACAACTAGGGAGTACACAAAGGCGTTCGATCCTTCGCGTCTCATATCAACAATTGAGAGTTCGAAAAACTTTAGCTATTATCACACATACAGATTCATATAAGACCACTTGGAAGTACACAAAGGCGTTCGATTCCTTGTAATCTCATATCAATCTATATGTATAACAAAGGCGTTCGATCCTTCGCGTCTCATATCAACAATTAAGAGTTCGAAAAACTTTAGCTATTATCACACATACAGATTCATATAAGACCACTTGGAAGTACACAAAGGCGTTCGATTCCTTGTAATCTCATATCAATCTATATGTATAACAACAGGATCTTAGAATGTATAAACACTTTAAAATAAATAAATCATTTAAGAACGGGTTGCATACATAGTATATGCAAGCCATTTTGAAATAACTTAAAATCTTTTTGTTTATTTTTGAAAGTTTATATTTTTGTATTTGGTTTTCTCTTTTCAAATTTTTATTTTGTTTTTCTGAAATGTGTCAAGAATTCCTTCAAAGGTAAAAAGAGTTTAAGGTTCAAGATTTAACATACCAAGCTTGGAGATCAAAAAGTTAAACCTCTTCTCATCCAATGGTTTTGTGAACAGATCTGCAAGTTGAAAGTCAGTTCCCACAAAGTAGAGCTCGATGTCACCTTTCTCAATATGATCTTTGAGAAAATGATATCTAACATCAATATGCTTTGATCGAGAGTGGTTTACTGAGTTGACTGCAATAGCAATGGCACTCTGAGAATCACAATAGATAGGGATACGATCATATTTCAGACCATAATCAGTTAGTTGTGTCTTCATCCATAAAACTTGAGCACAACAACTAGCCGCAACCACGTATTCAGCTTCAGCCGTTGATAGTGACACACAATTCTGTTTCTTGGAAGACCAACTCACAATTTTATCACCTAAAAATTGTAAAGTACCGGAAGTGCTCTTGCGATCAAGCTTACAACCAGCATGATCTGCATCTGAATATGCAGTTAGATTGAATCCAGTATCCCTTGGATACCAGAGACCTAAATTGGGTGTACCCTTCAGATAACGAAAGATTCGTTTCACAGCTTGATAATGTAAATCAGTTGGAGCAGCTTGATACCTAGCACACATACATGTTGCAAACATTATATCTGGGCGAGATGCTGTTAGGTATAACAGCGAACCAATCATACTTCGATATCTCTTTTGGTCAAATGGTTTCCCATTTTTATCAGCATTTATGTTTGTTCGAGCAGCCATTGGGGTAGAAATTGAAGAACATGAAGTCATATCAAACTTTTTCAACATATCATTTATGTATTTACCTTGTGATATAAAAATACCAGTTGGTAATTGTTTGATTTGAAGACCCAAAAAGTAGTTCATTTCCCCAATCATGCTCATTTCAAAATGATTGACCATAAGAGATGAAAAGTTTCGGCAAAATGTTTGACTGGTCGACCCAAAGATAATGTCATCAACATATATTTGGACAAGTAGGACATGCTTACCTTGTTTGCGAATGAACAAGGTAGGGTCAATTGTGCCTTTGGTAAAGCCACCTCTTAGTAAGAAAGTAGTTAAGGAATCATACCATGCTCGGGGTGCTTGCTTAAGACCGTAGAGAGCCTTGTCTAACCTGTAGACATGGTTTGGCCTTTTAGGATCAACAAAACCTTCTGGTTGTTCAACGTAAACTTCTTCTTTGAGGTCACCATTCAAGAAAGCAGTCTTTACATCCATTTGAAACACTGTGAAGTTTCTGAATGCTGCATAAGCCAAGAAAATCCGAATGGCCTCCATTCTTGCAACTGGAGCAAAATTTTCGTCGAAATCAACACCAGGTTGTTGGCAATAACCCTTTGCAACAAGTCGAGCTTTATTCCTTACTACCACTCCATTCTCATCCTTTTTGTTTTTGAATATCCACTTTGTTCCGATTGGATCATCTTTTCTTGGATTTGGAACTAATCTCCATACCTTCAGTCTTTCAAATTGTGCGAGTTCATCTTGCATTGCCTTAACCCACTCTGGATCACGAAGAGCTTCAGAGACAGTTTTGGGTTCGACATTGCTAAGAGAAAGTGCAACTAGACACTCATTTACTGAAGTACGAGTAGTTACTCCTGCTTGTGGATCTCCAATAATTTGATCAGTAGGATGGTATTTCTGCATACGTGTCCACTTTTGAGCATGAGGAAGAGGATCTTGTTGTTGAAGATCAACATCACCATCATTAAAACTGGAGTTTTGTTGAGAGATGGAATCATAACTTGGTAGAACTCTTTCCTCATATGCTGGATGATCAAAGTCAAGCGGCACATACACATTTGGAGTGTTCAATGGATTTGTAGTCTGATAAATGTGAGAAGGTTGTTCTTGAACATTCACTTGAGAAGAATTATCAGGAGAGGATGGTGGAGAAGAATCATTAGAAGAGGATTGCTCTGAAGGACTTGATGACGATTCATGAATGTTGTCAGGAACTGGATCGTTGTTTTGAATAGGTTCATTTGTTGGAACTGGTTCAACGATGACTTGAGGTTCTTTATCATGAATCGGTTTTGAATGATAGAATTCTTCAAAAAGAATATCTAATTCATCACTCGTTGGAGTTGGAAACTTCTTGAATTTAGAAGCTAAGGTAGAAGTCCTTGTTGAAGTACTTGAAGCACTTGGATCATTATTTGTTGGTAGCAAACTTTCTTGTTCAAAGATCATGCCCGACATCTCATCAAACCACACATTCATTGTTTCTTGAATTGTGTTTGTTCGGCGATTGTAGATTCGGTAGGCAATCGATGATTTGGAATAACCAACAAAATATCCTTCATCACCTTTCTTCTCGAACTTTCCAAGATTCTCCCGATCATTCAAAGTGTAACAAACACACCCAAATATATGGAAGTAATTGATGTTGGGTTTGCGTTTGTTAACAACCTCATAAGGAGTCTTTTCGAAACGCTGATTGATGATGGACCGATTCTGAGTGTGACAAGCAGTGTCAACAGCTTCAGCCCACATATTGGATGGCAATTTAGAATAAGCAAGCATTGTCCTTGCTGCTTCCACAAGCGTTCGATTTCTCCTTTCAACAACACCGTTCTGTTGTGGGGTGCGAACTGCTGAGAATTGATGAGTAATGCCTTTGGATTTGCAGAATTCACCAAAAACAGCGTTCTTGAATTCAGTACCGTTATCCGAACGGATGTAACGAACTGGAAGTTGAAGATTTACTTGAGTAGAAGAGATGAAGTCGATCAATGTCTGAGTTGTTTCATCTTTGGATGCAAGAAATTTGACCCAAGTATATCTTGAATAATCATCAACAATAACCAGGATGTATTTCTTCCCATTTCGGCTTTGTACTTTCATCGGCCCACAAAGATCCATGTGAAGCAAATGAAGAGGTGCTAAAGAATTTGGAGATTTCTTCGGTTTATGAGAAGCTCTCTTAATCTTCCCAACAGCACAAGAAGGACAAACATGCTCACTTTCATACTTATAGTCAGGTAAGCCTTCAACAAGATGCTTGTTGACCAAAGTATTGATGGTTTGAAAATTTAGGTGAGAAAGCCTTCTATGCCATAACCAAGAATTCTTTGAAGTAGCCTTTGAAATGAGACAGATATTATCGGTTGGTTGGTTATCATCGAGATTGACGGTAAAAAGGTTATCATCACGATCACCGCAAAGAATATCAACTCCATCTAGAGTTTGGACTTTACAAAGAGATTGTCGAAAAAGAACTTGAAGATTGTTGTCACAGAATTGTCCAACACTGAACAAGTTATGACTTAATCCTTCAACATAATGAACTTTCTTGATGACAATTCCATTTCGTTCAATGTCCCCATAACCTAAGATAGGAGCGAAATTGTTGTTTCCAAAGCGAACAGTTCCCATGAATCGTTCGACAAAATTCTTGAGCAACGCTTTATTTCCAGTCATGTGTTTTGAACACCCAGAATCGAGTATCCAAACACAGATGGTTATTTCCTGCAATCAAAGATATTTAACCGATTTTAGGTACCCACTTGAAGACGGGTCCTTGATGGTTAGTTAAAACAGGCAGGGTATATAACTTAGGATAAGCTTTCAAACATGCTTTCGAATCAACATAAGAATTAACATTGTTTACAAGCTCACAAGGTCTAGCCTTGGCACATTCAACATTATTTAACAAATCAGAATTGTTTTGTTTAACAGGAACACCTTTCCTCCGATTAACAGCATTTCTCCTCCTTCTTTTCTTCCTTTTCTCAACCTTTTTCTGATTACTAGTGATCTTAGGTACTAATGACTTATCAACCCATTTAGCATCACTATTTAAGCTCTTTCCACCTGTTGAATTGAAACTAAGAAGATTAGAACGAGGGGTTTTAAAAACTTTCATCTTTTTGGAATCTTTTGGAGGTGAGGAAACTTCTTGCTTCTTTGGTTTATCATGAGAAAACCATCCATATCTATCCCTATATCTAGTTGTACCATTAGATGCATCCTTAGTTAGCAAATTTGAGCTAGACTTAGACACCTTAGATAAAGAACTAGATTTAGAGCTAGATGGAGAAGCATCAGGATAGTCTTTCGGAAGTTTCACTTTGGTGTACTTTGGTTTGTGTGGGGTCTCAGCTTGTTCCTTCTTGACATGTTTCACAGGGACAGAAACAAAGGTTTCTAACTTAATGGTCTTTGGTTCAGTCTTGACGAGTTTGGACTTAACTCGTTTCTTTGAATAATATGAAGTTGGAGCTTTGGACAATGGTTTTTTAGATTCCACTTTTGTTTCAGCTTTGATTTTGGTAGATTCAATCTTTTTCTCAGTTTCTGAATCAAAAACATATTCTCCCTCCATGAATTTATCAAAATCATCTTTAGTGAAATCATTTGAAAAAGAAAATTCCAATGGAGATCGATTAGTTTTAAATTCATTTGAAAATTTTGAAAAATCAGGAATCTTGGTGTCCAACTTCACATCATGGGTAGTCTCTGAAATTAGGTCAACTTGAACTGACACATCTTTGGTCTCACAAGTAAATTGAGTAGAAGTATCAACACCTATACTAGCACTAGGCTTAGGGTGAACAACTAACTCATCAACAGTGTTGCATGTGAAAAACCTATAGAAGTACCATATCAAAACTAAACTATGTGCAAGTTCTTCATCAGATAAATCAGATTGCACATAATTATCAGCTAAAAATGTAGCAGCATTTTGACAAGTACATTCAAGAGAATCAGTCAAGGTCTGAGTAGAGGTATTGGTAGATGAATCACAAGTAGTTTGAGTTGAATGGTCTACTAAATCACTTAGGTCAGTTTGAGTAGAAGCATTCTCACAAACTTTCTTAGTATCAACAACAACATATTTATCCTTTGAATTCGGACTTTGAGACTTGAAGAGATCAATTTCTTTTTGTTGAGATTCCACCTTTTGTTGTAAACCTTCTATTTGTTTTGTTGAGATTCCACCTTTTGTTGTAAACCTTCTATTTGTTTTTCCAAAAATGTGGTTGGAATATACATTTGAGTTGGTTTAGGTGGAATACCGACAGATTCTTGGTTTTGAAAATTTGATGCAATTTCTTCTTGTTCAAAAATTGAAGACTCTCTAATTTTGTATGAATCATCTATTGCATCATAATTAACCGAAAAATCATGTTTTGGTATTCTCTCAACTTCATCAGTCTCAAATTCGTTATCCAATGGACGAATAAATTGTTGTATCATACCAAGTCGAAGGAATTTTTCATCATACAAGGGTTCAATTTCCTCTTTGGCTTTTTGCAATGGTGTGATATTCACAAATCCCAACCCGGTAAGAAGATCCTCTTTATCAATTTTTGACTTGTTGAGATAGGCCGTGAAATCCAAGAAAGGATTTTGTTCAACTTTATATAACTTTTCTTGATAGAAAAGTATATTCTTTTTAAATTCCTTAGCTTGTTTCTCAAGATTCTCAATCTCAACATCTTTTAAAAAACAATTATGAGTTAAATCAGAAATCTTCCTTTCGAGTTCAACATTGTTTGGTTTAGCTTCTTGGAGCTTTTTATTGAGAATATCAACATCCATTTGTCTAGCATTTGCCCGAAGCCATTCATTGGTCTTTTGGGTTTCAAGATCTCGATTTGCCTTTTCAAGATCTTGAATGGTCTTTTCAAGATTCTCAATCTCAACATCTTTTAAAAAACAATTATGAGTTAAATCAGAAATCTTCCTTTCGAGTTCAACATTGTTTGGTTTAGCTTCTTGGAGCTTTTTATTGAGAATATCAACATCCATTTGTCTAGCATTTGCCCGAAGCCATTCATTGGTCTTTTGGGTTTCAAGATCTCGATTTGCCTTTTCAAGATCTTGAATGGTCTTTTCAAGATTGTGACATTTTTGTAATAACTTAGAATCAGGAGAGACATTCAGCTCACATTCTTTAACCAGCATTGCATCTTTGTATGTTTGAAAATCTTGTTTAACAGCATTATGTTCAAAAAGTAATTTTGAATGTTCTTCAAAAAGTTTTGAAAATTCACTTTTAGAAAATGAAATGCTATTTTTCAACTTTTTATTTGTGTTGGTTAAAGATATGATCTGAGTTGTCAGGTTTGACAAAGCTAACTTGCATGACTCTTTGTCTATAATTAATGAAAAAGTAGAGTCGAGATTTACCTCATCATCTGGGTATTCATCATCAGTGCTTTCAGCTTCAAAGACTTTGTTCTTGGCCAACCTCGCCATAAAGCAAACATTTGCAGAGAGATCTTCATCCTCATCATCAGAGAGCAATAGCCATTTGTCATCTTCAGCTAGCAATGCATGTCCAGCTTCAACTTGTTTGGCTAACAGCATCTTCTGCTTGTAATACTCATAGTTCCGCTTTCGAGGTTGCTTGCAATCAACAGCAAAATGTCCAGGAATACCACAATTGTAGCACTTTTTGTCTGATGCTTTACCCTTCTCAACAAATTGTTTCTCATAAGCTTCCTTCTTTTCACCATGCTTTGAACCACTTGCTTCACCATTCTCATTATTCTTTGAATGATAGTGTTCCTTCTTGGGAAATGCACTTGTAGAAGAAGTGCGGAGATTGTTGTTTGTTGGCCTCGCTTTGTAAAACTTTCTCTTGAAATGTTTTGTAACTGCGGCAAGAGCTTGATATAGTTCATCTAAAACACCATCTCTTGTAGCCAACAGATCATCTCCCTCCTCATCAGATGAAGAAACAACCACCATTTGTCTCTTAAGAGCTTCAGAAACCTTCTTCTCAACAATCAATGCCAAAGGATCAGCAGATACAACTTCTGGCATTTTGTTTGATGGAGATTTGTTTATAACTTGGTTTTCATTGAGTTTGAAGGATTCATAAAGTGTATGAATGGTGAACTTGGCAAGATTTTGATGTTGCTTGATCTGTGTTCCATAATCTTCCCATTCTTGACCAAGAGCCTTGATGAATTTGATGTTTAATTCAATCTCTGTTTTCTTGACATTGTTCTTCCTCAGTTCATTAATGACATTGCAGAATCTGTAGTAGACAGCTTCAAGAGATTCATTCGGCAATTTGGTGAAGTTGTCAAACTCAGTCAAAACATTGGTCAATCTGATTGTCGAAGTCACGTCAGATCCTTCCATTTGCCTAGCCACCTCATCCCATATCTCCTTAGCTGTTTCATAAGAATCAACTGAGCCATAGATTTCATCTGGTAATGCTTGGTATAAGCATGATCTAGCTCTGTTGTCTGCAGCTGAGCGATCTTTTTGTTCAGCATTCAAAAGATCAGGAGTTAGAATTGCATCAGTAGTGGGAAATCAGAAACTGAAACGATCTTGGAAAGATCGTTTTAAGAAAGATCGTCTTAAGAAAGATCGTCTTGGGAAGATCGTCTTAAGAAAGATCGTCTTGGGTGAGATCGTCCTAAGAAAGATCGTCTTGGGAAGATCGTCAGAAAGACGTCTTGGAAAGATCGTTTTAAGAAAGATCGTCTTAAGAAAGATCGTCTTGGGAAGATCGTCTTAAGAAAGATCGTCTTGGAAAGATCGTTTTAAGAAAGATCGTTTAAGAAAGATCGTCTTGGGAAGATCGTCTTTAAGAAAGATCGTCTTAAGAAAGATCGTCTTGGGAAGATCGTCTTAAGAAAGATCGTCTTGGGAAGATCGTCTTAGGAAAGATCGTCTTGGAAAGATCGTCTTAAGAAAGATCGTCTTGGGAAGATCGTCTTAGGAAAGATCGTCTTAAGAAAGATCGTCTTAAGAAAGATCGTCTTGGGAAGATCGTCTTAAGAAAGATCGTCTTGGGAAAGATCGTTTTAAGAAAGATCGTCTTAAGAAAGATCGTCTTGGGAAGATCGTCTTAAGAAAAATCAGAAACTGAAACGATCTTGGAAAGATCGTTTTAAGAAAGATCGTCTTAAGAAAGATCGTCTTGGGAAGATCGTCTTAAGAAAGATCGTCTTGGGTGAGATCGTCCTAGAAAAATCAGAAACTGAAACGATCTTGGAAAGATCGTTTTAAGAAAGATCGTCTTAAGAAAGATCGTCTTGGGAAGATCGTCTTAAGAAAGATCGTCTTGGGTAGATCGTTTAGAAAGATCGTCTTAAGAAAGATCGTCTTGGGAAGATCGTCTTAAGAAAGATCGTCTTGGAAAGATCGTTTTAAGAAAGATCGTCTTAAGAAAGATCGTCTTGGGAAGATCGTCTTAAGAAAGATCGTCTTAAGAAAGATCGTCTTGGGAAGATCGTCTTAAGAAAGATCGTCTTGGAAAGATCGTTTTAAGAAAGATCGTCTTAAGAAAGATCGTCTTGGGAAGATCGTCTTAGAAAGATCGTCTTAAGAAAGATCGTCTTGGGAAGATCGTCTTAGGAAAGATCGTCTTGGGAGATCGTCTTAAGAAAGATCGTCTTAAGAAAGATCGTCTTGGGAAGATCGTCTTAAGAAAGATCGTCTTGGGAAGATCGTCTAGAAAGACGTCTTGGAAAGATCGTTTTAAGAAAGATCGTCTTAAGAAAGATCGTCTTGGGAAGATCGTCTTAAGAAAGATCGTCTTGGAAAGATCGTTTTAAGAAAGATCGTCTTAAGAAAGATCGTCTTGGGAAGATCGTCTTGGAAAGATCGTTTTAAGAAAGATCGTCTTAAGAAAGATCGTCTTGGGAAGATCGTCTTAAGAAAGATCGTCTTGGGTGAGATCGTCCTAGAAAAATCAGAAACTGAAACGATCTTGGAAAGATCGTTTTAAGAAAGATCGTCTTAAGAAAGATCGTCTTGGGAAGATCGTCTTAAGAAAGATCGTCTTGGGTGAGATCGTCCTAAGAAAGATCGTCTTGGGAAGATCGTCTTAAGAAAGATCGTCTTGGGAAGATCGTCTAAGAAAGATCGTCTTGGAAAGATCGTTTTAAGAAAGATCGTCTTAAGAAAGATCGTCTTGGGAAGATCGTCTTGGAAAGATCGTTTTAAGAAAGATCGTCTTAAGAAAGATCGTCTTGGGAAGATCGTCTTAAGAAAGATCGTCTTGGGTGAGATCGTCCTAGACAAGAGATCTTGGAAAGATCGTTTTAAGAAAGATCGTCTTAAGAAAGATCGTCTTGGGAAGATCGTCTTAAGAAAGATCGTCTTGGGTGAGATCGTCTAGAAAGATCGTCTTGGAAAGATCGTTTTAAGAAAGATCGTCTTAAGAAAGATCGTCTTGGGAAGATCGTCTTAAGAAAGATCGTCTTGGGAAGATCGTCTTAGGAAAGATCGTCTTGGAGATCGTCTTAAGAAAGATCGTCTTAAGAAAGATCGTCTTGGGAAGATCGTCTTAAGAAAGATCGTCTTGGGAAGATCGTCTAGAAAGATCGTCTTGGGAAATCGTCTTAGAAAGATCGTCTTAAGAAAGATCGTCTTGGGAAGATCGTCTTAGGAAAGATCGTCTTGGGAGATCTCTTGGAAAGATCGTTTTAAGAAAGATCGTCTTAAGAAAGATCGTCTTGGGAAGATCGTCTTAAGAAAGATCGTCTTGGGTGAGATCGTCCTAGACAAGAGTTTGAAAAATCAGAAACTGAAACGATCTTGGAAAGATCGTTTTAAGAAAGATCGTCTTAAGAAAGATCGTCTTGGGAAGATCGTCTTAAGAAAGATCGTCTTGGGTGAGATCGTCCTAGACAAGATCGTCTTGGGAGATCGTCTTAGGAAAGATCGTCTTAGGGAAGATCGTCTTAGGAAAGATCGTCTTAAGAAAGATCGTCTTGGGAAGATCGTCTTAGGAAAGATCGTCTTGGGTGAGATCGTCCTAGATGAGAAATGAAACGGTCTCGTTGATATTGTTTTGATTTTTGAAGAATGAAACGATATTGAGAGAAGATCGTCTTGGAATCTCTGTGAAATTTGGCTAAGTAAGAGATGAAACTGAAATTGAGATTTGTTTTTGTATTGAATTGAAGGAAATGAAACGATCTTTGAAAGAGATTGTCTTGAAAGAGATCGTCTTGGGTGAGATCGTCCTAGATGAGAAATGAAACGGTCTCGTTGATATTGTTTTGATTTTTGAAGAATGAAACGATATTGAGAGAAGATCGTTTTGGAAACTTTGAGTGGAATTTGGTTAAGTATAGAGAATGAAATTGAAACTGAGGTAAATTGTTGGAATGAAATGAAGTGAATTTGAATGAAACGATCTTTAGATAATCGTTTTGGAACTTTGGAAATGAGACGATCTAAATTAAGATCGTCTTGGGTTTTGAAGAATTGTGGAAATTTTTAGAAAGATCGTCTTAAGAAAGATCGTCTTGGGAAGATCGTCTTAGGAAAGATCGTCTTAAGAAAGATCGTCTTAAGAAAGATCGTCTTGGGAAGATCGTCTTAGGAAAGATCGTCTTAAGAAAGATCGTCTTGGGAAGATCGTCTTAAGAAAGATCGTCTTGGGAGATCGTCTTAGGAAAGATCGTCTTGGTGAGATCGTCTTAGAAAAATCAGAAACTGAAACGATCTTGGAAAGATCGTTTTAAGAAAGATCGTCTTAAGAAAGATCGTCTTGGGAAGATCGTCTTAAGAAAGATCGTCTTGGGTGAGATCGTCCTAGACAAGATCGTCTTGGAAATCGTTAAGAAAGATGGTCTTGGAAAGATCGTCTTAAGAAAGATCGTCTTGGGAAGATCGTCTTAGGAAAGATCGTCTTGGGTGAGATCGTCCTAGATGAGAAATATCGTCTTGGAAAGATCGTTTAAGAAAGATCGTCTAAGAAAGATCGTCTTGGGAAGATCGTCTTAGAAAGATCGTCTTAAGAAAGATCGTCTTGGGAAGATCGTCTTAGGAAAGATCGTCTTAAGAAAGATCGTCTTGAAAGATCGTCTTAAGAAAGATCGTCTTGGGAAGATCGTCTTAAGAAAGATCGTCTTGGGAGATCGTCTTAAGAAAGATCGTCTTGAATCAGAAACTGAAACGATCTTGGAAAGATCGTTTTAAGAAAGATCGTCTTAAGAAAGATCGTCTTGGGAAGATCGTCTTAAGAAAGATCGTCTTAAGTAAGATCGTCCTAGTGAAGATCGTCTTGTGGTCATCTTCTTCAACACAACAGTTTTCAAAAACTCCATTAACAACCTTAAAACTTCAATATCTTCTGAATTACTTGGAGTTAGAACATGAAATAACCTGCAAAATGTTTGTAAACACGTCCGCAACAAATCCTTAAACAAAATTCAGTTAAAAACACAACAGAATCAAATCCCGAAATTTGAGCGCCAAAAACTCAAAATTCAATCTCGAGTTCTAGATCGAATTGGAACTTGAAACTTGACAGGATTATGTTATTAACTACCAGGAATCTATCGATGAACAAACAATTGTGATTTTATGTGATTTGATGTGTGAATTTTGATTTAACAGTAAAAAATAACGAACAAAAACTTTGATTTTTGATGAAATTGTGACTGAATTCAGTTATGGATCGGCATCAAATCGATGTTTTTCTCTGATACCACATGTTATAACACGATTTCTACACCGAATTCACGTCATCAATGGCGGATTTGGCAAGTGTGTGTTCTTGGTGTTTGTGTGTGTTTTGAGAGAGAATGAGTGTGTGAAACTGGGTGATTGGGATTAATGTGTGTGAAAAGTTGTTGTAAAGTTATCCAAGGTTATGATCCCTAAGGTATGAGGGGGTATTTATACTTTACCTATACAATTATGCTAATTATCACAATTAGCCCCTCAACCTTAGTGATCATACAATTATGACTTAACTACTAAAAAGTCCACTAATTTAAATTACAATTTATCACTATTTTTGGATTTCTAACACAACGTTGTTCTTATATGCATAGTGATATGAGCACATAACTTAGGGCTGCAACAAATAAATAAGTTTACTAAACCCCCCAAAGAGAAGTTCCAGTGAATTGATGAATCTTTAGGACTCTAGGTATAGAGCTTGCAAAATGGGTGCGGGCATTCATCACAAGTCATGGGACAACAAGGTGTTTTTGTTTCGGGAAAGGTTTTACCACCTTATGCATTCTAGTTATATGAATGGTAATTGATATCCGAGTTAAAATGATCTAGGGGATTTTACCACTTTATGCATTAGTATACACTTTGAGTGACTTTTGATCTACCACTTTATGCATTAGTATACACTTTCTCTTTTGAAGCTATTTTATATTTTACTAGGTTGGTCCATTAGAGATAAAACATAACTACATAACCAGATTTGTTCCATATATAAGTATATAGATTGAGATTGGTACCTCTAGTCGAGTTGCATCCCTTTGTGCTTTGGAATTGACCTTCCCTTGACATTCACTGCATGCAAATGCAATGATTAACCAGAAACCATGTTAAATGTATAGATGAATGGTTACGCTCAGTATGAAAAAGAGTAAAATAGAACATTTTTGGCTTATTGCTAAAGTATTAGTGGCGTTTTTGTATGCAGACCATGAGCTGCTGGAACTTGATGCTTCTTTCCAGTCTACTTCTGGAAAATATGTAACCAGATAACCGAGCATAGCAAGACGGGTTAGGAGTGTACTTAGGTCTGCAGGTAGGCCCAGATTTGCATCTACAATTTCTCAATTCAATTGTGGAGACGTGAGCCCAAATGTTCTGGGGGCATTCGGCACAGATACCAGGCTACCCTGTGACTTTAATCATAGTACTTGTGGCAGAAGATTGAGTTATGTTATGGCCGAGGACCAGGGTCCGTATTCTTTGTGTTTATACATTATTAATGCAACGGTGTCAAGACGGGAGGGTTAGGTGGTCCAGTTAGGTGTCAAAATGGGTTTGGTTAGGGTGGATACAAGGTACTTATTGCCCAATGGTTTTATAAATAGTTGATGTGTAAATATAATTGCAAAATCTTTTACGATAATGAATAAACTTGTTGAATAAAATTAATTAAAGTCGGCTATCTGTTCTATACACATTTTGGGTGACTTTCAACCCATTACATTTTTAGTTAATTTTTTAGATTTGTACATTTGACCCGTCAAAGATAAAATATGATCCCACATATATATAATCTTGAACAGCTACCCGGACAAATTTGAAAGCGCTCGAACTATTAGAGAAAGACAATTCAAAAAAGCTTCTGAACTTTTTAATAGTACTGCTGATGAGAAATTGATTTTCAAGGAGAATACAGAAGGAGCGAACACGAACTGAGCCTGATATATCTGGTTCAAACCAAACTATGGAAGAAATCTGGAAAGACTTCCGAGAAGACCTGTATTAGGCTGTCATTGCAACATTCTCCTGTTCCTAAAATACCTACAAAAATGATTCTATCAATGTTTTTAAGACTTCTATTTTGTTATTCGGTCTAGGTGTTATCTAATTGACCAACAATTTAGTGTTTGATTTTCAAAAATATGTATCGTATTTATAAAATTGTATCAAAATTTTCACAGTTAAACTTTCAATTATCAAATTATTTAGTTCCTAATGCAGATCTACAAAATCCAGATACAGATTTTGTCAAAATCTTATTGCACTTCAAATTTTTATACAAACATTGTTTTGTATATAAATACAAATCATACAAAAATGTATCTTGATATTTATGCATCTATCTAAATACAAATCATAATTAATATGCAGATTCTTATAAATAGATAGCAAGTAAAATGTGATATAATTTGTTGCGAATATTGCATTTGAAAGGTTCAATTCTCTTTTACTAACACCATTTTGATAACAACTCCTCTTTTAAGGTTGAATAACATATGTGCCTTTTGATCTATATGTGCTTTTTGATCTACTTTGGTTAGTTGAAAAGACTCGTAAGGGAATCGGAACTCTTTCGTCTTCCAATAGTTCTCGCAAAGTGATCCCCGAAAACTATCAACCTATGACCAACCCAAATTTAGAGTAGCTTATAGAGTAGAAGGTGGGATTCTATATTCTATAGCCTATGCACCTTGGTTTCTGTCTAATTTCACATGCACTGCTAATGTAGGCTTTTGGGGGGTAATGGCATTGGACTATTCGTCTGTGGCTAGCTTTGCTTGCTTCCCCCTTCCTCTGGAAAGACCTTGATTCTTTGCTTTTGATATCTATCTTACACATGTGTAAAGTGTACAACTAGCCAATTCTGAATGATCATTTGATTTTGATATCTAACTTACACTTGTGTAAGGTATACAACTTACACATGTGTAAGGTGTACAACTAGCCAATTCTGAATGATCATTTGATTTTGATATCTAACTTACACATGTGTAAGTATTCATTTACCCATTCTGAATAATCATTTGATATTGTTATCTAACTTACACATGTAAGGTATACAACTTAGCAATTCTGAATAATCATTTGATTTAGATATCTAACTTACACATGTGTAAGTTAGACATTGTGAAACTAACACATGTGTAAGGTATACAACTTACCAATTCTGAATAATCATTTGATCTTAATATCTAACGTACACATGTGTAAGTTGTTACATATGTGTAAGTTATACAACTTACACATACAACTTACTAGCTTCTTAATCATATTTCCATTCGGATTAGCAACGCCATTCTCCATCAGGGGAAAATTAGGGTCAAAGGCTTGTCAGGGATTTAAAAAATCAATTTCCCTTGGATAATTAAGCTTTAGGGTTTAGGGTTTGTGGTTCTAGGGTTAGCCGTTAGGATAGCCCTAAGACTTCAAACCCTAAAACCTATAGTGTGGCCTGAAGGGGCCGAAATCCTACTTCCATTCAGACTAGCAAGCTATAAGATTTAAGGGATAAAAGAGAGCCGAAGGCGCGTTAGCGTTTTAGGAAATAACTTTCCTTTTTTTTATGAATATCCGCATAAATATTGTGATACATTTGTTAGCCATGATTTAATTATTTAAAACTTGGTGTATGTAGGGATAACTAATCTACATTTCCCTTCTATATAAAACCCTTCATACCACTAAAATTGCAAGTCAGATTTTGACTTTTTAAGTTAAGTACACTACAAGAAAAACTGATATTACCGACAGATTTGCGACGGAAAAAAAATCCGTCCCAAATTAGAGACGGATTTCCGACGGATTTCAGACAACCAACCAATTAAAATCATACAAAAACATTTACGACGGATTAGGGACGGATTACCGACAGATATATAAACCGTCGGAAATCCGTCGCTATTAGGGACGGAATTACGACGGACTTCAACTGCCGTCCCTAATCCGTCGGTATTAGGGACGGATTAGGGACGGACAAAATCTATTTTTTTTACGACGGATTTACGACGGACTTAAATCTATCTGTCCCTAATCCGTCGCTATTAGGGACGGATTTACGACGGACTTCAATTTTGCCGTCCCAAATCCGTCGGTATTAGGGACGGATTTGGGACGGACCAAATCTAATTTTTTACGACGGATTTAGGACGGATTTACATCTTGCCGTCCCTAATCCGTCGCTATTAGGGACGGATTTGGGACGGATCAAATGTATTTTTTTTATTTTTTTTTACGTCAGCTATTAGGGACGGATTTGGGACGGATCAAATGTATTTTTTTTATTTTTTCGAGTATACGAGCAATGATTTGCATATACAAGTAATGATAAAGTGTATTTATACGATTAGAGTTGTAATGGTATGATTTACGCACCAATAGACGATTTGGTTGTGGCGTTCACACGTTCAACCGAGTCGGTGTATATGTAGTTTTATACTCGAACGTTACTATTTGTACATAAAGTCGCAGAGTTGTGTGAGTTTTTACACTTTTTAAATTTTAAATATGTTCATTTAGTTATATAATTGTATTTAGGAATGAATGTTCATTCGTTTTTGCAAAAATTGGATTTTTAAAAAATAAAAAATAATTGGCCGTCCCTAATCCGTCGCTATTAGGGACGGATTTGGGACGGACCAAATGTAATTTTTTACGACGGATTTAGGGACGGATTACCGACAGATATATAAACCCTCCCTAATCCGTCGCTATTAGGGACGGATTTGGGACGGATCAAATGTATTTTTTTTATTTTTTCGAGTATACGAGCAATGATTTGCATATACAAGTAATGATAAAGTGTATTTATACGATTAGAGTTGTAATGGTATGATTTACGCACCAATAGACGATTTGGTTGTGGCGTTCACACGTTCAACCGAGTCGGTGTATATGTAGTTTTATACTCGAACGTTACTATTTGTACATAAAGTCGCAGAGTTGTGTGAGTTTTTACACTTTTTAAATTTTAAATATGTTCATTTAGTTATATAATTGTATTTAGGAATGAATGTTCATTCGTTTTTGCAAAAATTGGATTTTTAAAAAATAAAAAATAATTGGCCGTCCCTAATCCGTCGCTATTAGGGACGGATTTGGGACGGACCAAATGTATTTTTTATTTTGAGATCTAAAGATGTTTTATATTGAATCAAATCTGATTTTTAAAAGAGTTTTGCAATAATTAGGGTTTAAAACATGTTTACAGCCAATTAATGTTCAAAACGATGTTTAACGAGTCTATAATCGATCTAGATGATCAAAAGATGTTCAATTATGTCAAAATCATGTTTTGGGAGAAGATTTAATCGTTTGTTTCTGGAAAAATCGAAGAACTTGGTCGTTTTTGAATTCTGGACGAAGTTAGGACTAAATTCGTTTCCTGTAGCTTAAATTCGTTTTCTGGAATACTAAATTCGTTTGACAAACGAAGTTTAAGTTCGTTTGAAGCTAAAATGAAGTCTAAATTCGTTTGATAAGTGAAGCTTAAATTCGTTTTGTTCAGAAAGCAGTTAAATTCGTTTGCTTGAAGCCTAAGTTCGTTTTAATGCTAAATTCATTTGTGTGAAGTCTAAATTCGTTTTTGCCAAAGAGAAGCTTAAGTTCGTTGCCCAAAACGAAGTTTAAGTTCGTTTTGCTCCGAAATGAGGTTTAAATTCGTTTGATATTAAAGGGCTAAGTTCGTTTGAAGAAGTTAAATTCGTTTTCAATGTTAAGTTCGTAAGAACAAAACTAAGTTTGTTTTTAAGGTCCCAGATGACTTATACTTCATATATTAATGTACGATAGGTGTCGGGGATTACTATTAAGCACTATTAGCTCTTTGTTTGCTCGCGTACAATACTACCAGGTAAGATACACTACTTTTGTCACGCTGAGGGTGCAACAAAAATGGTTTCATAAACTATAACCTCCATAACGGTAATGTATAACCTATAATGTGGTTGGTTGATATGGGAGGTACTCGGGGAATAATGATGACGATGCCTATGCCTAAAATGCTTCCCCGTAGTTATGTTTATGATATGATATGATGAACGGTGGTTTATGATATGATATGCGATGATATGCTTAACGATATTATATGTTATGATGAACGGTGGTTAATGATATGATGTGATGTTGATTTGTGCATGTATATGTGGCTTGTTCATCTAGAACACTAGACCTTTTTAGGTTGCCATGACACGTGCACGTTTTAAGGGCCCTAACGTGAAATGATGATAGATGATGACTAGTTTAGGATAACATAAGAAACCTAAACTAAATATGACGTATGCTCGAGCTAAATAGATGACGATAAGTGTTATGCATAACCCGTGCCCGTCCATGGAAGGGTACGTAGAGGTGGTTGCTTGGGTGGCTCCTTGCAACATTCATACGGGGCGAGTAGTTTCGGGTGGCCTGATGACCCACCTAATGTCTTGAACATAACGGGCTACTCAGGGATCGACATTGTCTTTCCTTAACGACGCAGATGGACCGTCGAAAGACTTATCCGTCAAGTCGGGTGTGAGGTTTCCCTTGAGGTCGTATGGCCGCCTACACACAAACTCATACCCTATATGGCGATAGTAACTTCGGTTACAACTTAACGGTGACCTAGTCACAACTTAACGAGATGAAGCAAAGATGATGAAATTGATTAGGCACATTTAGGGTCATGAACTCTATGCTTATATGTGATGTGGATTTGTTATTACGACGATATGTATGCCTAATTAAAATGACTTGAAGTTTTAAATGACGATTTAAATGGATGAAATGTTTTGCTTAAACCTGTGTTATCTTACTTAGCTATTTATAGCTAACACTTGTTCTTTAAATGTGTTGCTCCCCTCAGGTTAAGCAGTGAGACGACGTGTGAAGCTATGGCGAGAGATGGGTAGACACTCAAGTTGGCTTTAGATTACCCAATGACTATGTCTAGACATTATGATGATGTTGTCCTTTTATAGATTCTTATGTAATGACTTTTGTTGCGATTGCTTTATGTTGGGCAATCTTATGGATTTCTTTCATTACTGATTTGATGCTATTAGTAACACCACCCATGTTTCTCAACTGTTTTCTTTAGTTGAGTATTTTAATAAATCGTTTCCGCATGATTTAACGCCGTTAGGCAAAAGTTTTTGGAAATCCATATTTTTACGAAACGGGTGTTACAAGTTGGTATCAGAGATGTAGTTTAAGTGAACCAAGGCCTATTGACCATAGGATTTGGACTTAAACTGAAGATGTGCACGCTAGGTATTTGTAGGATGCCTTAATTTTAATGAAAGATGATATAGGATGGGTTGGGACGAGTGCGAGTGTGATAGGGCTTATGAGATGTTTACGCTACGATGATATGTTTTAGCCTTATCTTAACAAGCATTTTGCTTTAAATTGCGCTTAGACTCTGAGCCACCGGTCAATGATGTCGTTATTCCCTCTGCCAATGCTGCTGTGGTTCCTCCTCCTAATGTCGTTCAAGCACCTTGGTTCAAATTTGATAGTTTTACGAAGTGTGGTGCTCAGAAGTTCAATGGAACCCTTAATGCAGTAGGATGTATGGAGTGGCTCGATGATACGGAGATGGTCTTTGAAGCCTGTGACTGTCCCGAGGATAAGAAGGTGTTGTGCGCTAGTCGAATGTTGAAAGAATATGCTCGGGATTGGTGGAAGAGCATTACTATTTCGATGACTCCAGCTATGGTATCTGCTATCTCGTGGGCTAACTTTAAGCAGAAATTTATTGAGGAATATATTGAGGCTCATGAGCAGCGTAAGATGGAAAAGGAGTTTCGTGCCTTGACGGCTGAAGTCGGAACGGTCAACGAGTATGCTCGTTCCTTTATAGAGAAGATGAAGTTCGTGGGTCATTTATTCCGAACTGATGCAGATCAAGTTGCTTGCTATGTTGATGGTTTGCCTCCGAGTTATCGAGGTATCTGCAGGCAGCACAAGACTCTAACTGAAGCTATTAAGGAATCGAAGAAGCTGGACGATGATTTCGCTTCGGATAAGAAAGTTGAGAAAAAGAATGATGAGAAGAAGTCAGGTAATAAGAGGAGGTTTGGTGGATCTAACCGCTTCGGTAAGAAATTCAAGGGATCTTCGTCCTCTGACAAAGGAAAGACTGAGAAAGATGGAAAATGGCGCTCTAGCTGCAAAGCTATCCATTCTGGCCAGTGTTCTGCTAAGACCCGCAGGTGCAATAGGTGTGGAGCACAGGGTCATACCGTTGATGAGTGTACTGACAAAGTGAGATGTTACAAATGTGGGGACACTAAGCACCGTATTGCTGACTGCTCGCAAATGAAGAAAGACGAGGGAAAGAAGACCGAAGCCCCCAAAGCCAAAGCCCGTGCCTATCAGATGACTATGGAAGAGGCTAAAGACGACGACGAGGTGGTTACTGCTACCCTTATTGTTAACTCCAAACTTGCTAATGTGTTATTTGATTCTGGTGCGAACAAATCTTTTGTGTCTACTCTGTTTGCTCCTAAATTAGACATGATTACTAGTTCCTTACGGTGTCCTATAGAAGTAGAAGTGGCTAACGGTGCAACGACTATTATACGAGAGGGTTATTCTGATTGTCCGTTAGAGATAGAGGGTCGGTCGTTTACTGCTAACTTGTTACCAGCTACCATTCCTAGTTTTGATGTTGTTCTCGGTATGGACTGGATGTCTAAAAACGATGCTGTCGTCCTATGTTCAAAGAAAATAGTTCATATCGCTACTCCCGACGGTAAAGGTGTTTGTGTTTATGGTGACAAGAAGCCGGGAAATGTTAAGGTGATCACTATGTTGAAAGCTCTTCGTTGAATCCGGCAAACTAAGTCGCATTTCTTAGCCTATGTTATTGACTCTCGTATTGCGAAGCCTTCAGTCTCAGATGTTGATGTTGTTTCAGAGTTTCCAGATGTTTTCCCTGAAGATCTTCCAGGTCTTCCTCCTGATCGTGAGGTTGAATTTTCTATTGACCTCATTCCTGGTGCTACCCCTGTAGCCAAAGCTCCCTATCGATTAGCTCCGACAGAGATGAAGGAGCTGATGACTCAATTCAGGAACTTTTAGATAAAGGTTTCCTTCGTCCGAGTTCCTCTCCATGGGGTGCTCCTATCCTTTTTGTAAAGAAGAAAGACGGATCCATGCGCATGTGTATCGATTATCGCGAGCTGAATAAAAGAACGGTGAAGAATAAGTATCCACTCCCTCGCATTGATGATTTGTTCGATCAACTTCAAGGTGCTTCCTATTTTTCGAAAATTGACTTACGATCTGGCTATCATCAATTAAAGGTTGAAGAGGAGAGTGTAGCCAAAACAGCGTTCCGAACTCGTTATGGTCATTACGAGTTCCTTGTCATGCCATTCGGTTTGACAAATGCTCCAGGCGAAGTTTATGGATTTGATGAACCGTGTCTGTCAACCATTCTTGGATCATTTTGTTATCGTTTTCATCGACGACATCCTTGTGTACTCAAAGACGGAAGAGGAACATAGAGAGCATTTGAAGGCGTCCTTCAAGTCCTCAGAGAGAACAAGCTATATGCTAAGTTCTCCAAGTGCGAATTCTGGCTAAAGGAAGTTCATTTCCTCGGCCATGTCGTCTCCTCTGATGGTATAAAAGTGGATCCTGCAAAGATAGAAGCGGTGTCGAAGTGGGAGCAGCCTAAGTCTCCTACTGAAATTAAGAGTTTTCTCGGTTTGGCTGGCTATTACCGACGTTTTATTCAGGATTTCTCGCGCATTGCCAAGCCAATGACTGAATTAACGAAGAAAGGTGTGAAGTTTGTGTGGACCGATGCTCAAGAGAAAGCCTTCACGACGTTGAAAAAGAAGTTGTGCGAAGCTCCTGTTCTAGCCTTACCTGAAGGAACCGAAGATTTAGTGGTTTATAGTGACGCATCCATCACGGGGTTAGGGTGTGTACTGATGCAACGAGACAAAGTTATCGCTTACGCCTCTCGACAGCTGAAGCCTCATGAGCAAAATTATCATACTCATGACCTTGAGCTGGCTGCTGTTGTTTTTGCTCTGAAATTATGGCGACATTATCTGTATGGTACGAAGTGTACCCTATATACGGATCATAAGAGCTTAGAGTACGTGTTTACTCAGAAGGACATGAATGTTAGACAACGACGGTGGATGGAGTTATTAAAGGATTACGATTGTGAGATTAAATATCACCCAGGCAAAGCTAATGTGGTTGCAGATGCCTTAAGCCGCAAGAGTTACGCGAAGAGTAAGTTATGCGCATTGATTACGAAGGTTGAGTCGAACCTACTGGAACCGATTCGGTTGGCTCAAATTGAAGCGCTGAAGGACGAGAATGTGAAAGAGGAGTCTATTGGGAAAAAGAAGAAAAATAGACTCGAAATGGAAGAAAATAGTCGTGGCCTTCGAACCTATAAAGGTAGAATATGGGTTCCTCTATATGGAGGAAACCGTAAGTTAGTGATGGACGAAGCTCACAAAACTAAGTATTCTGTACACCCTGGTGCCACAAAGATGCATGCAGATTTGAAGCCCATTTATTGGTGGCCCAGTATTAAAAACGATGTGATGATGTACGTGCAGAGATGTTTGACATGTGCTAAGGTGAAAGCTGAACATCAAAAGCCTTACGGGAAGTTTCAGCAACTCGAGATCCCTGAGTGGAAATGGGATCACATTACAATGGATTTTGTGACCAAACTTCCGAGGACGCCTCGTGGTCACGATATGATATGGGTTATTGTCGATCAATTAACGAAGAGTGCTCACTTCCTCCCGGTTCGTGAGAATGCTCCTATGGAGAACTTCGCTACATTGTATATTGAAGAAGTGGTTTCTAAACATGGTGTCCCGTTATCGATTGTGTCGGATCGTGATGCTCGCTTCGTTTCCAATTTTTGGAAGAGTTTTCAACGGGAATTTGGTACTCAAGTTCGTCTGAGCACAGCCTATCATCCGCAGACCGATGGGCAAAGGGAAAGGACTATTCAAACGCTCGAAGATATGCTCAGAGCTTGTGTGATGGATTATGGTGGCTCGTGGGATAAACACCTACCTCTTGTCGAGTTTGCGTACAACAATAGTTATCATGCAAGTATAGGAATGCCACCTTATGAGATGTTATATGGTAGAAAATGTAGGACTCCTAGTTGTTGGTTGGAGCCCGGGGAAAAGCAATTTGCTGGACCCGAATTAGTACAATTTACGGCCGATAAAGTTAACATTGCAAAGAAAGCCTTACGTGTTGCTCGCGAAAGGCAAAAGTCATATGCTGATAAGAAAAGGAGGCCGTTCGATTTTAAAGAAGAGGAAATGGTTCTACTCAAGGTGTCGCCTTGGAAAGGTGTATTACGATTTGGCAAGCGAGGAAAGCTAAGTCCTAGATTCATTGGACCTTTTAAGATCATTAAGAAGGTTAATGAACAGGCATTTAAACTGGAATTACCTCCAAGACTGAAAGGAATTCACAACACTTTTCATGTGTGTTATCTACGCAAATGCCATGCAAATGAAACGGATGCTATTCCACTCGAGGACGTAAGTATTGATCCAAACAAGCAGATTGTCGATGAACCTGTTGCTATAATGGGAAGGAAACAAAAGAAATTACGACGAAAGACTATCGATCTAGTTCTCATAAAGTGGAAACACAATCACGGCGAAAGTATGACTTGGGAGACCGAGTCCGTAATGCGGGAGACCTATTCCCACCTTTTTGATGCTGAAGTGATTCCGGGGACGGAATCCTCTTAAGGGGGAGGTAATTGTAACATCCCAAAACTTAATCGTATATGTTGACTAACGTCGTTAGGTCAAATTCTAAGTCCGTAGCGTGCTTATATGTAAATTATGTGTTTAGATGTTTATGTACCCTATATGTAGGACTTAATTGTCTTTAATGAGTGGCAATAAAGTGGACTTAATGATGTGTAAAAGGCCTATGTAGTGTGCGAAAGTGCTTTGGTGTGTTATATGTATCCCCAATAGGTGTTTTTAAGTGAAATAAAGTCAATATGAAGTCCAGGGACTAGTTTTGCCAAAGGTGAAAGATTAAAAACGGGTTTAGACTAGGTTTAGCCTAATCTCTAGTCATTTGGCAGCCACTTCTCTAATCTTAAACACACACATATTCTCTATTCAATCCTTTCTTGATTTCTATAGCAAAATCTTCAAGTTTTGGTCAATCGGTTGAGTAATTTTGGGTTGAATAGATCGGCTGTCATTTGCTTCAGGTAATCAACGATTCATTGTTTATATTTTGAGATCTAAAGATGTTTTATATTGAATCAAATCTGATTAAAAAGGGATTTTGATAGAATTAGGGTTTAAAATATGTTTAAGTCAATTAATGTTCAAAACGATGTTTAACGAGTCTATAATCGATCTATGATCAAAAGATGTTCAATTATGTCAAAATCATGTTTTGGGAGAAGATTTAATCGTTCGTTTTGGAAAAATGAAGAACTTGGTCGTTTTGAATTCTGGACGAAGTTAGGACTAAATTCGTTTCCTGTAGCTTAAATTCGTTTTCTGGAATACTAAATTCGTTTGACAAACGAAGTTTAAGTTCGTTTGAAGCTAAAATGAAGTCTAAATTCGTTTGATAAGTGAAGCTTAAATTCGTTTTGTTCAGAAAGCAGTTAAATTCGTTTGCTTGAAGCCTAAGTTCGTTTTAATGCTAAATTCGTTTGTGTGAAGTCTAAATTCGTTTTTGCCAAAGAGAAGCTTAAGTTCGTTGCCCAAAACGAAGTTTAAGTTCGTTTTGCTCCGAAATGAGGTTTAAATTCGTTTGATATTAAAGGGCTAAGTTCGTTTGAAGAAGTTAAATTCGTTTTCAATGTTAAGTTCGTAAGAACAAAACTAAGTTTGTTTTTAAGGTCCCAGATGACTTATACTTCATATATTAATGTACGATAGGTGTCGGGGATTACTATTAAGCACTATTAGCTCTTTGTTTGCTCGCGTACACTACTACCAGGTAAGATACACTACTTTTGTCACGCTGAGGGTGCAACAAAAATGGTTTCATAAACTATAACCTCCATAACGGTAATGTATAACCTATAATGTGGTTGGGTTGATATGGGAGGTACTCGGGGAATAATGATGACGATGCCTATGCCTAAAATGCTTCCCCGTAGTTATGTTTATGATATGATATGATGAACGGTGGTTTATGATATGATATGCGATGATATGCTTAACGATATTATATGTTATGATGAACGGTGGTTAATGATATGATGTGATGTTGATTTGTGCATGTATATGTGGCTTGTTCATCTAGAACACTAGACCTTTTTAGGTTGCCATGACACGTGCACGTTTTAAGGGCCCTAACGTGAAATGATGATAGATGATGACTAGTTTAGGATAACATAAGAAACCTAAACTAAATATGACGTATGCTCGAGCTAAATAGATGACGATAAGTGTTATGCATAACCCGTGCCCGTCCATGGAAGGGTACGTAGAGGTGGTTGCTTGGGTGGCTCCTTGCAACATTCATACGGGGCGAGTAGTTTCGGGTGGCCTGATGACCCACCTAATGTCTTGAACATAACGGGCTACTCAGGGATCGACATTGTCTTTCCTTAACGACGCAGATGGACCGTCGAAAGACTTCTCCATCAAGTCGGGTGTGAGGTTTCCTTGAGGTCGTATGACCGCCTGCACACAAACTCATACCCTATATGATAACGGTAACTTCGGTTACAACTTAACGGTGACCTAGTCACAACTTAACGAGATGAAGCAAAGATGATGAAATTGATTAGGCACATTTAGGGTCATGAACTCTATGCTTATATGTGATGTGGATTTGTTATTACGACGATATGTATGCCTAATTAAAATGACTTGAAGTTTTAAATGACGATTTAAATGGATGAAATGTTTTGCTTAAACCTGTGTTATCTTACTTAGCTATTTATAGCTAACACTTGTTCTTTAAATGTGTTGTTCCCCTCAGGTTAAGCAGTGAGACGACGTGTGAAGCTATGGCGAGAGATGGGTAGACACTCAAGTTGGCTTTAGATTACCCAATGACTATGTCTAGACATTATGATGATGTTGTCCTTTTATAGATTCTTATGTAATGACTTTTGTTGCGATTGCTTTATGTTGGGCAATCTTATGGATTTCTTTTATTACTGATTTGATGCTATTAGTAACACCACTTATGTTTCTCAACTGTTTCTTTAGTTGAGTATTTTAATAAATCGTTTCCGCATGATTTAACGCCGTTAGGCAAAAGTTTTTGGAAATCCATATTTTTACGAAACGGGTGTTACAGTTTTATACTCGAACGTTACTGTTTGTATATAAAGTCGCAGAGTTGTGTGAGTTTTTACACTTTTTAAATTTTAAATATGTTCATTTAGTTATATAATTGTATTTAGGAATGAATGTTCATTCGTTTTTGCAAAAATTGGATTTTTAAAAAATAAAAAATAATTGGCCGTCCCTAATCCGTCGCTATTAGGGACGGATTTGGGACGGACCAAATGTATTTTTTTATTTTTTCGAGTATACGAGCAATGATTTGCATATACAAGTAATGATAAAGTGTATTTATACGATTAGAGTTGTAATGGTATGATTTACGCACCAATAGACGATTTGGTTGTGGCGTTCACACGTTCAACCGAGTCGGTGTATATGTAGTTTTATACTCGAACGTTACTGTTTGTACATAAAGTCGCAGAGTTGTGTGAGTTTTTACACTTTTTAAATTTTAAATATGTTCATTTAGTTATATAATTGTATTTAGGAATGAATGTTCATTCGTTTTTGCAAAAATTGGATTTTTAAAAAATAAAAAATAATTGGCCGTCCCTAATCCGTCGCTATTAGGGACGGATTTGGGACGGACCAAATGTATTTTTTTATTTTTTCGAGTATACGAGCAATGATTTGCATATACAAGTAATGATAAAGTGTATTTATACGATTAGAGTTGTAATGGTATGATTTACGCACCAATAGACGATTTGGTTGTGGCGTTCACACGTTCAACCGAGTCGGTGTATATGTAGTTTTATACTCGAACGTTACTGTTTGTACATAAAGTCGCAGAGTTGTGTGAGTTTTTACACTTTTTAAATTTTAAATATGTTCATTTAGTTATATAATTGTATTTAGGAATGAATGTTCATTCGTTTTTGCAAAAATTGGATTTTTAAAAAATAAAAAATAATTGGCCGTCCCTAATCCGTCGCTATTAGGGACGGATTTGGGACGGACCAAATGTATTTTTTTATTTTTTCGAGTATACGAGCAATGATTTGCATATACAAGTAATGATAAAGTGTATTTATACGATTAGAGTTGTAATGGTATGATTTATGCACCAATAGACGATTTGGTTGTGGCGTTCACACGTTCAACCGAGTCGGTGTATATGTAGTTTTATACTCGAACGTTACTGTTTGTACATAAAGTCGCAGAGTTGTGTGAGTTTTTACACTTTTTAAATTTTAAATATGTTCATTTAGTTATATAATTGTATTTAGGAATGAATGTTCATTCGTTTTTGCAAAAATTGGATTTTTAAAAAATAAAAAATAATTGGCCGTCCCTAATCCGTCGCTATTAGGGACGGATTTGGGACGGACCAAATGTATTTTTTTTATTTTTTCGAGTATACGAGCAATGATTTGCATATACAAGTAATGATAAAGTGCATTTGTTTGTTGTTGTTAACAGTATAGCAATAAATCTTTAGATCGAATGTTTGTTTGTGGTCGCCGACGGACACCACCACCAACACCACAATTCATTTATATAACAAGAACTACATCGTATGGTTATTTAAGATCCAACCTTATAAACTAATTAAGACATTAAGTTCAATTTAATATATTTTTTCAAGTTCTAGAGCTCGTTTTCTATATATGATCATATTGTAAGTTTTCAATTATCACAAAAAGCTTTGTAAATAAGTTAAGCACTTCAGCCAAAAAAAAAGTAACATATGGAAAATAGAATAGCCAATAGGAAAACTCAATCACCCCTCACATGGATTATAATCCAATGGGTCACAATCACTCTCAACAAACACACCAACCTCCAAAATGTTATCCAATGGCTTACAATTATCCTTAAAAGCACAAAACCAAACCCCAACCCCACTATCAACTTCACTGACTTTTTTCTTTTTCAAGTCTTTTACTTCTTCTTCTCTAGTCCATGAATATATTTTTTTCTTATTCTTTCTCAATATATATCCTTTTCCTATATCAATAAACAACCTATCTCTTTTCCTTAGATAAATAAATCATCACGTACGTATGGCTATAATCTTGTATTTAATATACTTGTTCTTTTCTATTCAAAAAAATCTTCGGGTATTTTTGGAAAACGATTGTGTTGAAGAAGGAAGTTACTCGTGATGCTACAAGGAAAACGATGACGAGCGATGACAATGGATATGATTTCCGACTCTAATATTCTTGGGTTGTACAGTTTTTGGTTTTTAATAACTTATTTGGTTCATATTCTTTATTTTATTTTCAGATCTGAAATAATGAATCATGTTTGAATGGGATTTTTTTTTTTTACAGATTGTTCTTTGTAAGTAGATTAAACAATATCTAGATTATGAGCATGTTGTATATATTACTCTATTAATTTCATTTAATTTCATTTTCTATGTACTTATAGTTTTTTTTTTCTCTTAAAAATATGTACTCATAGATAATTAATTTACTAGTTTTAGATAATCATGTGTGGTTTTTGTTTTCTCCTGATGGTTGTGTTTTTTAGTCAAACACAAGGTTAACTAATTTTGGTTTATATGCTTAGAGCTTGTTTTTTTGGTTTTTATTGTTATGAAAAAAACATGTACTAATGGCTTGATGCTAATGAATTGATTGGAATCTGATTCCCAGGATAATTTTTTTATTTGCATTAATTATTTAGCGACGGATTAGGGACAGAAAGTTCCGTCGGTAACCCTTTCCATCATTTTTCCATCTGACGAAAATCCGTCGCTAATACAAGCCGTCGGAAATCCGTCGTAAACCGTTTCCGTCGCTAATTTAAGCCGTCAGCAATCCGTCGCTAACTCAGGCCGTCGGTAATCGGTCCTAAATTTCCGAGGGAAAATGACGTCGTAATGTTGTCGTAAAATTTACCTTCCGTCGGTAAATCCGTCGCTAAAAATTACCGAGGCCGTTTTTAGGGTCGGACGAAATCCGTCGCAAATCCGTCGGTAAACACGTTTAGGGACGGATTTAGGACGGATATTGTCCGTCGGTAATTTTGAATTTTCTAGTAGTGGTAGTTTGCCCATTTTATTCAATTGACTCATTTGCTTGCTTCCCCCTTCCTCTGGAAAGACCTTGATTCTTTGCTTTTGATATCTATCTTACACATGTGTAAAGTGTACAACTAGCCAATTCTGAATGATCATTTGATTTTGATATCTAACTTACACTTGTGTAAGGTATACAACTTACACATGTGTAAGGTGTACAACTAGCCAATTCTGAATGATCATTTGATTTTGATATCTAACTTACACATGTGTAAGGTATACAACTTACACATGTGTAAGGTATACAACTTACACATGTGTAAGGTGTACAACTAGCCAATTCTGAATGATCATTTGATTTTGTTATCTAACTTACACATGTGTAAGGTATACAACTTAGCAATTCTGAATAATCATTTGATTTAGATATCTAACTTACACATGTGTAAGTTAGACAACTTACACATGTGTAAGGTATACAACTTACACACGTGTAAGGTATACAACTTACCAATTCTGAATAATCATTTGATCTTAATATCTAACGTACACATGTGTAAGTTGTTACATATGTGTAAGTTATACAACTTACACATACAACTTACTAGCTTCTTAATCATATTTCCCTTCGGATTAGCAACGCCATTCTCCATCAGGGGAAAATTAGGGTCAAAGGCTTGTCAGGGATTTAAAAAATCAATTTCCATTGGATAATTAAGCTTTAGGGTTTAGGGTTTGTGGTTCTAGGGTTAGCCGTTAGGATAGCCCTAAGACTTCAAACCCTAAAATCTATAGTGTGGCCTGAAGGGGCTGAAATCCTACTTCCATTCAGACTAGCAAGCTATAAGATTTAAGGGATAAAAGAGAGCCGAAGGCGCGTTAGCGTTTTAGGAAATAACTTTCCTTTTTTTTATGAATATCCGCATAAATATTGTGATACATTTTTATAAAAATCTGATACATTGTTCGCCATGATTTAATTATTTAAAACTTGGTGTATGTAGGGATAACTAATCTACAATTCCCTTCTATATAAAACCCTTCATACCACTAAAATTGCAAGTCAGATTTTGACTTTTTAAGTTAAGTAGTTTGCCCATTTTATTCACTTGGCTCATTTGATTTGATATCTATCTTACACATGTGTAAAGTGTACAACTAGCCAATTCTGAATGATCATTTGATTTTGATATCTAACTTACACTGTGTAAGTTAGAAATTATGAAACTTACACATGTGTAAGGTATACAACTTACCAATTCATTTGATCTTAATATCTAACTTACACATGTGTAAGTTGTTACATATGTGTAAGTTATACAACTTACACATACAACTTACTAGCTTCTTAATCATATTTCCCTTCGGATTAGCAACGCCATTCTCCATCAGGGGAAAATTAGGGTCAAAGGCTTGTCAGGGATTTAAAAAATCAATTTCCCTTGGATAATTAAGCTTTAGGGTTTAGTGTTTGTGGTTCTAGGGTTAGCCGTTAGGATAGCCCTAAGAATTCAAACCCTAAACTCTATAGTGTGGCCTGAAGGGCCCGAATCCTACTTCCATTCAGACTAGCAAGCTATAAGATTTAAGGGATAAAAGAGAGTCGAATGCGCGTTAGCGTTTTAGGAAATAACTTTTCTTTTTTTTTATGAATATCCGCATAAATAGTGTGATACATTTTTATAAAAATCTGATACATTGTTAGCCATGATTTAATTATTTAAAATTTGGTGTATGTAGGGATAATTAATCTACAATTCCCTTCTATATAAAACCCTTCATACCATTAAAATTGCAAGTCAGATTTTGACTTTTTAAGTTAAGTAGTTTGCCCATTTTATTCACTTGGCTCATTTGATTTAGATATCTAACTTACACATGTGTAAGTTAGAAATTATGAAACTTACACATGTGTAAGGTATACAACTTACCAATTCATTTGATCTTAATATCTAACTTACACATGTGTAAGTTGTTACATATGTGTAAGTTATACAACTTACACATACAACTTACTAGCTTCCTAATCATATTTCCCTTCGGATTAGCAACGCCATTCTCCATCAGTGGAAAATTAGTGTCAAAGGCTTGTCAGGGATTTAGAAAATCAATTTCCCTTGGATAATTAAGCTTTAGGGTTTAGTGTTTGTGGTTCTAGGGTTAGCCGTTAGGATAGCCCTAAGAATTCAAACCCTAAACTCTATAGTGTGGCCTGAAGGGCCCGAATCCTACTTCCATTCAGACTAGCAAGCTATAAGATTTAAGGGATAAAAGAGAGTCGAATGCGCGTTAGCGTTTTAGGAAATAACTTTTCTTTTTTTTTATGAATATCCGCATAAATAGTGTGATACATTTTTATAAAAATCTGATACATTGTTAGCCATGATTTAATTATTTAAAATTTGGTGTATGTAGGGATAATTAATCTACAATTCCCTTCTATATAAAACCCTTCATACCATTAAAATTGCAAGTCAGATTTTGACTTTTTAAGTTAAGTAGTTTGCCCATTTTATTCACTTGGCTCATTTGATTTAGATATCTAACTTACACATGTGTAAGTATACAACTTACCAATTCATTTGATTTAATATAACTTACACATGTGTAAGGTATACAACTTACCAATTCATTTGATCTTAATATCTAACTTACACATGTGTAAGTTGTTACATATGTGTAAGTTATACAACTTACACATACAACTTACTAGCTTCTTAATCATATTTCCCTTCGGATTAGCAACGCCATTCTCCATCAGGGGAAAATTAGTGTCAAAGGCTTGTCAGGGATTTAGAAAATCAATTTCCCTTGGATAATTAAGCTTTAGGGTTTAGTGTTTGTGGTTCTAGGGTTAGCCGTTAGGATAGCCCTAAGAATTCAAACCCTAAACTCTATAGTGTGGCCTGAAGGGCCCGAATCCTACTTCCATTCAGACTAGCAAGCTATAAGATTTAAGGGATAAAAGAGAGTCGAATGCGCGTTAGCGTTTTAGGAAATAACTTTTCTTTTTTTTTATGAATATCCGCATAAATAGTGTGATACATTTTTATAAAAATCTGATACATTGTTAGCCATGATTTAATTATTTAAAATTTGGTGTATGTAGGGATAATTAATCTACAATTCCCTTCTATATAAAACCCTTCATACCATTAAAATTGCAAGTCAGATTTTGACTTTTTAAGTTAAGTAGTTTGCCCATTTTATTCACTTGACTCATTTGATTACTCTAATATATGGTAATATGCAAACTTGCAAATTACAACCAAAGAATTACTAGAAAGAAACTAGAAGAAATAGCTTGCCCTAGTTATTTAACTTGTATAAATTTAATTTGTAATATATTCCATTGAAAACATAGTACTTGTATTAGAGAATTGACAATGTTTGGCATCACAACGAAATGATTAAATAATTTCATTAAACATTTATCCAAAATAGTATATCACATTTCAAATGAAAATCAGTTTTATTTTAATAAAAGGAATTAACATCTGAATATATCAAACTTCATTACACTAACATGATCATTTGTTCACAACTAAACAAACACCTGAACACTAAGACGGTGCATGGGATGAAAATGAATGTAGCTCCCGATGACAAGTTCGGTGCTCTTTTGGGTTGGAGGGTTAACCTATTCATGTTGGTTCCTGTCTCATTGAGAAGGGGAAGCAAAGTTGTTCAGGTAGAAAGATGCCATGTCAAAGGAACTGGACGTTTTGTCGATGTTACCAGCTCTGTTCTACCATGAATCTAGAACACACAATTGCAATGTTAAAAAGGCTAGTTGCATAGTTTCTGAGTCAAATGAATTAAAAAAAATGTGTCTTATATTTGTGGCAACGTTGTTCTTATATGCATAGTGATATGAGCACATAACTTAGGGCTGCAACAAATAAATACTAATACCAACATAAATAACAATGTACTTACTTCCAAGATTTCATGTATAAAACTCTGAAATGAAAGGACCAATATGGTATTCACATTTCAACCAAATTTCCAAAGCCCGTTACCGTTGTTTGTTTAAAATGCTCAATTATTGAAACCATCATCAACATAAACTGTAAGCATCATGTAATTCCTATCACAGATGCTACCGGAAACTAATCTCCGTTGACGGTATAACAAACTGAAACTCGACACAATTTAACTTATCTTGTACATAATTAACCGGAAAGAACACCTACTTGTTCCAAATCAGATAGCTCAAAAGTAGGCAGTCACATTTGGACAACAGCTACCAAAAAGTTTGTAACAGTTTCTAAAAAATGGAAAACAGATAGAGCTGCTCCATTAGGCACAACGCCCGAATCACATGGACTTTCAACCACATGAAAACAATCAAGCTCACTACAACAAAAACTATCACAAAACGATATATATAAAAAATCCAAACTGAAGACAGACCTTAGACACAGCTCTTGGCTCGCCTTATTGATTGCGTAACACGGAATCAGCCGACTTCTCAAAGCAAGCCTAAATTTTTCCTCAGAAGGTTGTGCATTCTCTTGCCCCAACAACTCCAATCACTTTTCTTAAGCAACCCGTCGCTTCGAACCTTCTTATTGCTACAATCCAAAAACCATATCAGATCCTAATCACTAATTCGGTATAACAATATATAGATAATTACAAAAGAAAAAAATAGAAATGCATAACAATCATATCAAACTGACAAACTAACTATGACTTGGGTCCCTAACTTGCTACTCAACTTAATGTTTCAATCAAATCCAACCCAAGAACATCATATACAGTTTTTAATCAAACCCAACCCAAGAACATCATACGCAAACTTTAATTCGAGATGATAAAGAAAACGATAAAAGATAAATCTTCAGGATGAACACACCTCAAGAACATCATCAAAGAAGATGAAGCCCTAAAGTAGGAAAAGTGATTACCTCTATACTAAGGAATGACATGAGAGAAAAACAACAACAAATCAATTAATATGAGAAAAAGCTAACTTCAAGCAACGGTCTGATCATTAACTTTGCATATAATCGGTTGATAATCCAAAAACATAATCAATTAATATGAGAATATTCCAAAAACAACAACAAATGAATAAGTAACTTCATCTTTTTTTCCTATTCATTAATTACAAATATATTTAATAAAAAACCCATAATCAATATCTATACAATAAAAGATTAAAAAACCCCCAACAAACAACAGACTCTATATTTTATGTATTGAAAAATGTATTGAAAAAGGAACTTTGCCAGCAAGCTTGAAAGGATGAGGTTTGGGGACAACATTCTGGAAAGAAGATTTGATGGGGTTAGTCATTGTGCTAGGGTTTCTTTGGTTCAAACTGATGAAGAGGATTATTTTTGTTATTTGGACCAGGAGTAAAAAAAATATCCCATTGATGGGATTTGAACCGGCGACCAAAACTATAAAAAGTAAGGTAAGAACCATCTCTACCAAAGGCAACTTTGTTTTAACTTTGGTATACACAATATATATAGTAATTCGTTTGTTTTTAACTTTTTACTGTCCACATTCAATTGCTTTAATAAAGAAGGTAATGAGTAATGAGTCAATATGATTCCATTTTTTTCCCGTTACATTTGAGCATTCCAAACTTAAAAAAATGTTTTAAAAGCATATTCTAGTTTTGAGTTGCCTGCTGAGACGTTACAATTACAACCCGAATTAAAACCCGAATCAGCGCATTCAAAAGTGGTGGTCACAATTGCAGCATCTAACTTATATAATAGGGAAACACAGACAACCTGTTGATGATCACGCAGTGCTCTTGCAAAGAAGATATTTGTTGTTAACTCTTTATTGGGGAAGGGATTGACCATTACCACATGGATAATTGAAGATGATGGAAAATATACAAGATAAATACCACGTACTTCAGATATGCTGAAAATTATAAATATGTATCAATTCTATATAATGAAAAAGAAGAGACAATTCTATATAATAGCAAGTAGCAAGGCTAATAATGTATTAGATTCTAATAAATATGTATCAATTTTTATAGAAATGTATCAGATGGAGTATATCTTGTTCGACCCGAAGACTTTGTTCATTATTTATAGATATCATAAGCTAATTTAAGCAAATTAATTACCTCTATAATAGATCTCACTAAAGAGTTGCGAAATTTGAATTACAAAAGATACTAATGAAGTTTAGGTCTTTTTACTTACATAACAGATAACAACACTGATATGCCGTATGCAAGCCTGTTCATAAGATTCACAAAACTTTTTATGTCTCAATTGATAATAGTTAGATTTTACAATTTTAAAACTACAATGGTGTATGGGTAGATAATGCCTAATTTTGTTCAGTAAAAAGAAAAACAGAAAAATGACGTACTAACTAAATGAAAACAGATTGAACATGCCATGTGTTGCTAATTTTAAATCTAAAATGCATAGAACCTCCCAATGAAACTAGATTAGTACTGTGATACATAGTTATGCGCCGCATTATATAACACATCAATTATCTGCAGTATATGAATTAAAAGATTAACCTTTTTCCTTACCCAACTTGACCCACGACCCAACCCGAGCATTTTGCACCCCTAACCTAATCCCTGAGTTACCCATACCCTAGAATTCAGAGTTGAACTCAATTAATACTACAAGATGTAACAAGTTCAACTTCATTTTCATGTTCAATCAGATAACAAGTTGGATCATTTAAGATGAATTATAGATTAAGTCTAGACATTCAAAAGTGCTTACATAAAGAAACACAAGCCATAAATATGAAAAGGCAAATACCTTACGGATTAACAAGTAGTTAGTGTTTACTCTTACGGAAAAGACATTCAAGAAGGGAACAAAACAGATCAGCACTACAATGAGTTCTGCCACGGGCGCAACAATTGCAAACGACAGAGGTTTCATGTAATTCCTTATTTTCACTTTCTAACGATTAAAGAAACCATGACTGACAGGGGCAGGAACACAGAAAGACCGGTGAGATTGACGAATGGGAGGGCCAATATTCAAGCAGTAGTCATGAACATTATGGTGATGCTGGTACTTGGTTAAGACGCTTGATATGTTCAACATTTTACATAACTACATAGAACCAAAACATTGCTAGTTTGATGGATTGCAAGATGATTATCCATTGTTTCATGTACTAACAAGTGTTTAGAACAGAAATTTAGAATATTTTCATAAAACAATCACACCAACCCCAATATATCTTTGAAGTTACTTAATCATGTCATTTCACAAACACAATTGAAGGTAAATTTGGCATCAATGACTATAATTTAACACTAATCAAATATACAAGTCTCAGGTAACAGTTATAACATCAGCGCTAATCAAATATACAAGTCTTTGTACACCAGCCAAGAATCAAACATACATAATAAAAAAATGTATCAACGTTTTTTTGAAATTAAAACCAGGGTCAACTTATTTAACAATCCCAAAACAAAAAAAAATCAAAAATCCAAACAAATCAATTACTCCTACCATACCAAAAAACAATCATATAATTACAATCAATGTATCAAAACGTATTAATCTAATTATAAAAAAATCAAATATAAAAAATTGAAAACTGTTTAATTAAAACAATTATCAAAATTATCAAAATTAGGTTAAACTTACCAATAATTGACGGATTAGTAAGGGCGATTATTCATGTTTTAATGAAAATGAAGACGGAGGTTCAGAGATTCGTGGAAATGATGGTGGCGATCTGGTGGTGACAGGGGCAGCAGTGTGGCGGAGACAGTCACGTGACGGTGGCGAGTTTTAATGGTGGAAGAGTTGTTGTAGCGTGATGGTGGAAGAGATCTGTTTAGGATTAGGTTATTGATAAATGTGTTTAAGGTGTTGATTGAGAGGACGACAGTTATGGAGGACAACGGTGGTAGATGATGGAGGACGACAGTGGTGTGGAAGATGATGACGGTGAATGGAAAAGTCGGGTTTTAGGTTAGAATGGAACGAATTATTGGTATTTATAATAGTAGACGTAAAAAGACCATTATGCCCTTCCGCGTTTTTGATCTCATCTGGAAAATGGACGGTCTAGATCTGGACCCCTGGACTTTTTTTAGGAGGTGAACTCAATTTATCCCACCCCTATATATATATATATGGAAAATATAAAATGAGTCCAGCTTAATTTTGAGTCCAAAAAGGACCTGTGTATTTTGTAACTTACACACCATCATGATCATCTACTATGATATACAAGACTTTTTTGTAAAAACACTAAGACTTTCCGGCCACCGCGTCGCCGGAAAATCATGTGTAAGTTAACTTACACATGTGTAAGTTACACATGTGTAAGTAACTTACACATGTGTAAGTTAACTTAAAATTGAATTTCCGGTGGGCCCGTCGCCGGAAAGTCTTAGTGTTTTTACAAAAAAGTCTTGTATATCGTAGTAGATGATGATGGTGGTGTGTAAGTTACAAAATACACAGGTCCTTTTTGGACTCAAAATTAAGTTGGACTCAAATTATCTCACCCCTATATATATATATATATATATATATATATATAGGGAAAAGATAAAATGAGTCCAGCTTAATTTTGAGTCCAAAAAGGACCTGTGTATTTTGTAACTTACACACCATCATGATCATCTACTATGATATACAAGACTTTTTTGTAAAAACACTAAGACTTTCCGGCCACCGCGTCGC
The DNA here is from genome assembly GCA_034093135.1 of Erigeron breviscapus. NCBI lineage: Eukaryota > Viridiplantae > Streptophyta > Magnoliopsida > Asterales > Asteraceae > Erigeron > Erigeron breviscapus. The sequence continues at coordinate 24,940,947 of CM067167.1, forward strand.
CGGAAAATCATGTGTAAGTTAACTTACACATGTGTAAGTTACACATGTGTAAGTAACTTACACATGTGTAAGTTAACTTAAAATTGAATTTCCGGTGGGCCCGTCGCCGGAAAGTCTTAGTGTTTTTACAAAAAAGTCTTGTATATCGTAGTAGATGATGATGGTGGTGTGTAAGTTACAAAATACACATGGTCCTTTTTGGACTCAAAATTAAGCTGGACTCAAATTATCTCACCCCTATATATATATATATATAATATTCAGCATGGATTTAGACTCGCAATCTTGCGTCGCAGGATGGTAAACTCCTTGCATACGTGAATGGAGACCCGTTTTCTAAACATCTAATAATAACACCTGTCTAGCTTATGCTACAGGTTCGCTTTGACCTTGAGAAACTTCGAGAAATTTTGCCCCCAATAGAACGTAACTCTTAGTGCGAAGCTAACGTCCCCACACGCTCCGGCTAAGGGACTAGAAGCTAAAATTTATAAAAGTATGCACGTTGGTGCTAAGCTAATGTCCCCAGACGCTCCGACTAAGGGACTAAAAGCTAAAATTTATAAAAGTATGCACGTTGGTGCTAAGCTAACGTCCTCAAACGTTTCGGATAAGGGACTAAAAGCTGAAATTTAAAAATAAAGTATGCACATTTGTGCTAAGCTTACATCTCCACATGCTCCGGCTAAGGGACTAAAAGTTGATCTTTTAAAAACTATGCACATTGGTACTAAGGTAGGGTCGTCACATGCGCATGCTAAGGGGCCAAAAGTTAAGGTTTAAAGGCTACGTATATTGGTGCTAAACTAAAGTACCCACGACTTCCGACTTTTTATTAAAATTTAGCGAATTGGACATACGACATCATAATAAATAAATAAAACAAATAGAAAAACAGTGACAACACCCGCCTAGCCCAGAATACGGGCCTAGCCGGCTCCAGCAATACAGTATACTTTGTCTCCTCCCACATCATATTGCGGATTGGTAGAATTATAACCTAACGCTTCATCGCTCACAATGCAACGCTAGGCTGGGAGGCTTGATAGTGTAATACCTCTCGAATGGTCTGCGACTTAGAACTAACCCTTCACTGGGGCTCCTTTTTGGAGACTTTAGGTAAGTTTGTTAATCCTTTAGTAATCTTTGAATATAAACAATGCTCCAAAAGCCTAACGCTCCATTACTTGCAATGCAACGCTAGGCTGGGAGGCTTGATGATGTACCATCTCCCTAATAGCTTAGGGTAATATAATCTTTCTGCAATATGGAGGCTACTAGGCTCCGGACTTTAAGCATGGCTACTCCATAGAGGCTCCTGATGTAGCCTCCTGACTGTAGCTTGGAGGCTCCCAACAAAGCCTCCGGATTCAAACATAGCCTAACGCTCCATTACTTGCAATGCAACGCTAGGCTGGGAGGCTTGATGATGTACCATCTCCCTAATAGCTTAGGAATGATAATATCTCTTATACCCAATGGAGGCTATTAGGCTTCAGCCCTGATCTAGCCTTCGGACATGAGCATGGATGTTCCATGGAGGATCCTGATGCAGCCTCCGGACCCTGTTCAATGGAGGCTCCTGACGCAGCCTCCGGACCCTGCTCCATGGAGGCTCCTGACGCAGCCTCCGGACCTAAACCATAAAGGCTCCTAACATAGGCTCCGGACCTAAGCATGGCTGCTCAATGGAGGCTCCTGACGTAGCATCCGGACTTGAGCGTGGCTGCCTCATGGAAGCTCCTGATGTAGCCTCCAGACTTATGGAGGCTCCTGACGAAGCCTCCCTCAAACCTGAACATGACCCAGCCTTGTTAAGTCATGGGCTTGATTTAGGCCCACACATGGAAAGCCCATGGCCCAAATCATTAAACCCTAGAATCTATTCCCTATAAATAGAAGACAAGGGAACTAAGTCAGGGGACCTTCTCCCACTTCCTCCCTACTCTCTCTCTCTCTCTTCTCACACACTCCTTAGCCTACTTCGACTTGTGGCGTCACGTCTTGTGGTCACCAGTTGGGAACCGCCACCCGAAGTAGCAACAACATCATTTCCCAAATACGCCTTATAGATCCAGAATTAACCCTCTAGTACCTAAGTGTAGAAATATGCTTAAACACCAACACAAGGGCACTTCCATAAACTTTGTGACATTTAGGAAGTTCAAGAATGACCATTTCTCTTTAATCATGATTCCCTTGTACAGTTATCACTTAATATGGACATTGGTCAAAGTCAAATAACTAAAGACATTATTATAACCTCCCTTTTTGTTTTTGAAGCGATACACACCTCCTTTGTTCCCAACTGGGTGAAGAAACAGTCAAGTAAGCTACATTTTGCCTCGCGTACTTGACAATGAACGACAGACTTTGGGATGGAATGCCTTAATGTTTCAACCACCATGTGGATATAAGATAACACATTTGATCCTGTTTCATTGGTAGAAGGAAAATATAAGTAGTTGAATTGATGATACTTAAAGTGCAGGTTATGCAACGTCATGGTACCATGTGCCATTTAAAAGAACCTACCAACACAACGAAGATAAGGTTGACCCAAAACCCATTTAAAAGAACCTACCTCATGTGGGAATTACGTGACGGAGAAAATGGAGGCCAGTTGACGGCCGTTAAAATAAAAGATTGAGCTAGAAACTTATCCTCCTATAAAAGATAACACGTGTCGATATTAAACCATAAGGACGAAACATGATTTTTTAGGTAAAACACAGAGACGATCCGTGAAATCAACTCTATATACATGTCAAATGGTTCATTTAACATCGAACTGTTTGTTTTACTTCTTCTTTGAACTGAAAGCTAATTGGTTTCATGTTGGTTCAGCTTAAAATGATTTGACGAAACCAAGTTTTTTGCTTAGGTAGACGGGTTGGCTGGAACACGACAAAATGGGGCTAGACGTGTTGGCTGGAACATGGGATCCTTACACCAGTTGGGGTGTTGGTTTGATGAAAGATAGTCTAAATGATTTAAAGTGTAATCACATGAGGTTCATCATACTAACCATACTTGCATCAATAGAAGAAGCAACAGAATAAGCATTAGTTAAACGCCACAGATCTGCAACATATGTAATCTTCACAACAGTCAGCGAAGGTTGACCCAAAACCCATTTTGCACAAGCAACTATAGACTAGCGTTAATTTGTGCATGTGACTGCCTTCACTATTATTTTGTTAGGTTTCGAAAGGAAACTTATCTTTTTATTTAAATCCGTGCATACGAAATAAAACTATCTTATGAATTTGTACCAAGAGTTTTAAATTTAATCTTTTTTATCCTGCCATAATTTTTGGAACCCTGTTCCAAAGTAAATATTTCTCAATCATCATAAATATATTAGGTATCCCAGGACGCAATTAAGTTTAACACGCCATAACTAGTACAATACTAAGGTTTCAAAAGCTGACTATCAGAAGACAGAAAACTTGTTTCCCTAGATCAGCATATTTTCTTTTGAGGCAGAAGCAGCAGCAGCAGCAGCAGCGCCATACACTGAAATTTTGTTGATTATAATCAAGTTAGCAACCATAAACTAGATGACATTGTAATGCAGCAAGAAAAAAACAAAAAGAAGCTTATAAAAACTATCGTCACTCAAGAGTGACACGTAACATTCACATAAAATCACATTGAAAAATATGTTGCATAAAAAACCAAACCTGACGCGACTCTTGTTAAAATTTCACTTAAAAAATCAAGATCTACTGAAGGAAAGTATCTTTGGCATTGCTCTAATTGGAGATACATCTAATCAAATTGAATAGATGGACAGATATATTTCACCAGATGCCGCCCAGAAGGAAATTTATTATCATATCAATGGAAGCCTAAATATACATGCAGTAAAAAAAATATAAAAAATTTCAAACATGTATCTTTACACCACCAATCGTTAGTAAGAAGAAAGGATGGCAGAAACCAGTCAGACCATACAAAACGACATACCTTTGTTGGAAATATGTTTTATCTCACAATAAGACGACCAAACATTAAATTTACACAAAATCTAATTTCAAGATTGATGAGTTGTCCATGTAGGAAACATATTCACCCAGGCACAGCAAAGAACCATTGACTTCAGTCTAAGCTATTGGAAAATTGAAACACACGACCTAGTTGGTTTTCCTGCCAGTGATTTTGGATGCTTTTCATATGATATGAAACGCAATTACGGCTATTGTTTCTCTTTTATCAGAGTATTTTATGACAATGAACCAAACAAAAATCAGTTGCTCAATTATCAGCCAGAACAATATGACCCGGTGGCCATTTCTACCACACAAGCAATTCGGCATCAACTCCGGTCATATGAAAAAAGGATGGAAGTGTTGGTGAAATCAAATTAAAAATATGCAAGCACCTGGCAGATATCTTTACTTGCCAAAAGAAGATATTCCTAATACCACAAGATGCACTTGGTAACACATTCAGAAAGGCGGGGGGAGTGTAATATCATCTCTATATAATTTAGAAATAATGAAGCATCTCTATATAATTTGGCTTCAACTCGGGTGATAGGGAAAAAGATGGAAGTATTGGTGAAATTGAATTAGAACTTTGCAAACACTTGGTGTTAGCCAACATAGTCAGAAGAGGCGGGAGAGTGTAATAAGACCTCTATATAATTTACATATAATGAAGTAACTACAAGTTTATAAGAGCTACTGTAAATTTGAACATGTGTGATAAATAGAAGATAGAGGCCAATTCCCCTTTTAAAATTTTCCAGAAGTTATTTTCCAACCTCATGATACCGAAACACAGTTTTAGTGTTAATTGTTCATTATTAATCAAACTACCACCAAACTTTTCTTGGGCTTGTCTTAAACCCTAACAGGTTTCATAAATAAACAAACAATTTCTTGTAGTGAAAATCAAAAACTACATAAACAAAACAATCATGATAAACCAGAAAACCCAATGTTTATTTGGTTGAAGTAGTCGTAACACCTACTTAATTTTGCTTTTATAAATCTAAAAATGTTTAAGACATGCACCTTTTTGTAAGGGCCATCACATATTCAAATGAGATCAAAAAAATAGCTCTAGTCGCATCCTATGAAGCTTCAGATGTTTGTAACAATTGTATATAGGGTTGTCATATATTCATATGCGAAAAATATACAGCTCTACTCACTATGCTGCCAATTTCTTCGACCCATACCCACCACGCACATAAAAGCGGAAATAAAAAAAAAGTAACATGATAAACCACAAGAGTGTTAATGTATTAGCTTTCATAAAAACTAACCTGCGGCCCAATGGTCTATTGTTGGACTATGGGAACATAGATCACTTGAAAGAAATCACGAAAGAGTACTCTGCTGTATCCACCCACTCCCCAGTCCGGCCCCCAAGAATTTTTCACTTCCATGAAGTGTTCTTCTGGATTATCGGACATTGTATTCACACCTGTAATCAGCAAGGCATGGTTACTCCTTGCATCTCTTAAACGGTCACGGGTGGCTGTGTCTTGTGTGTTATGGGAGAAAGGAGTATTGTGGTATGCAAAGGCTGCCACATGGTTATTTTGGAACTCATCCATCGTGCATACCCCCACTAATGGGTACCCTGGCCCATCCGAAAAATTCTTTACGACCGCCTTTTTCATCACACTTTTACGAGAGTATCCATCGATGTCGTTCAAATAGTATCTTCTGCCATTTTGGTAGCGGTATTTTAGTTGGGGGGGTGTGGGAAAAAGGATCTCTGTGGATGTGTTGTAAGCCAAAGTTTCTGTTTGTGGTGTAAAATCTCATTCTACTTAACGACCAACACTGGTAGTGGATGAGGGCCTGCGGGGATACATCCACTTCCATATCGCGGTCGACCATCCTGAAGATGATGGTGATGGCTTGGGCCATAGCCAGTGGAAAGCAGATGTTCTCCTCACGTTGGTTATAGAGCCTAGTGTAAAAATCCCGCACAGAGCGTGCAAAATGCTGGATTGCTCTCAAATCGTATGCTCTGACTAACCTATAGATCACAATTACAAACTTAAATTCAAAACTTAGACTATTAAATCAATGGCAGATAAACAAAAGACACTAAATCCAACATCCATACAAGCTGAGGGACTCCTGTGAACAAAATGTGAAAGTTGAGGGTCCTTATATGGGGTAATTGGGAGAGAAGTCAATTCTCATCTTATTCAATTCAATTATTGAGTAGAGTAGATATATATTTCTATTCCTCTCATTTGATTCTTTGTTAGTCTCTATATATTCTCCCCTTTCTGTATATACATTCCATATTCAATTCTATCATTCTGTATTCATATGATTTATTTCTAATAATAATTTTTTATCTATATCAGTTGGTTCTCTCTCTCTCTCTCTAGAGAGACGTTGGAGTTCTCTCTGACCTCTCTCTAGATCTGAGATCGAGACTTCTTTAGATCTTAGATCGGAGAATATTTTTGAAGGGTTAATAGCCCTGGGCCGGAGGTCCCTTCCACTTCGGTGGATCTGGAAGCAGCCTCCCTACCTTTGAGTAGGGGTAAGGTCTGTCTACATCATACCTCCCCATAGCCCGGCTTATGCTGGGATTGGGTACCCTTGTTGTTGTTGTTGTTGTTGTAATAATTTTGTAAACTTATATTCAAAATATAATATAATAAATAATATAATTGATTCTTGTTCAATTCCAGACCAGAAATCTTACACAAATTAACTGATACTAATTACTTCAACATTTTAGTCATTAATAATTAATTATATCGTAACCAGAGCCCACCAAAGCCCGCGAATAAAAAGCCGATAATGACCATTAACGGATAATTACTCCACGTTTTACTCATTATTATTGTAATCAAAGCCCAAAACTTTATTGATAAAAGTCCATAATCTAATTATTCCACATTTTAGTAAATTAACCCCCCCGCCAAATCACAATTAAGTTACACAGTTTTCCAGTTTGAAAAAGAAGAAAAAAGGGAGAGAGGAATACCTTATCCTAGCAATCTTAGCCATTTTTCTCTGATAAATTTGTGCTCTCGTTAACCTCGGACCCACGCCATCCATCTTTTGCGATTGTAGTCAAGTGAGGAGTTAAAATTTAGGGTAATTAGGGTTTTGTTGTTGTTGTTTAACTTGTTGTAAGAGAAGTGACATTTGTACCTCAACAAATGATAAATGGGAAAATGTCACAAACTCACTCATATCATTTTTATACATGTCAAAATGACCCTCATAAATTTTATAGTTTGTGAAAGAGTAGTGATATTCCCACAATATTTTTTAGCCATCCACAACAAATGTACTTATTTTACTGCATAGTGTACAACTGTGTAAAACAATGATTGTTGTAAATGGCTAATTTGTGTTGTGGGAATATCATTTCCCTTTGTGAAAGCAACATCATTTAACTTAGATGATATTCTATCATCTATCACATATACGCATTATTGGTTTATATTGTGTGCTTTAAAACTTGTACATTATGGTAAGTGAATTAAAATTAGTGGTGCTATTATCATTTCCCCAAAAAAAAAAATGATATATCCTTTTATTCGCCTAATAATCATAATCAATCTTAAATATGAAAAGTAATAACTTATGGTGCGTTTAGTTTATTTCTTATTTTTCTTAGAAAATGAAATGAGTTTTTCATCTCCAAAAAACAAATGAAAATTTTAAAAACGCGTTTAAAACTATAAAATGGAAAACAATTTGAGCTTTTCAAAATTTGAAAAATGGAAAAATGAAAAGTGGAAAACAATAATAAAATTAAAAAAAATGTTTTCTAATCTTCCTTAAAAAAAAAATTTTGGAAAACATTGTTTTCTAGTTTTCATGGAAAACGTTTTTTAATAATGTTATTAGAATACTCTAAAATTTATTGCACTGATATAGCTATAGAAAAGAAGAAAAATATAATAGTATCTATATAACTTACAAATAGGGGTAAGTTTATTCCATGAATTACTCAAGTTCGACTCGTTTAAAAGCTCAAATTGGGCCGAGACTAATTAAACAAGTTCGAGCACAATCTAGAGATCGTTCATTAATCGATCTCGAGTTTGAGCTTTGAAAAGTAGGCTCGATTAAGCTCCCGAACCTAAACAAAATTAAACGAGCTTAAACAAATATCTAATTTAACACACGTAATGTAAGTTGATTTTATGTAGTTTAAACATTTATACTAATATGAAGGAGGTTTGGGTGTTACATAAAAAACTAATTGTATCGTGTATAACCTAATGAATTTGTGTAAAAAGGAATAATCATATACAAAGATGGAATTTGATTGACTTTATAAACAACCCGAGCTCGAACCTCAAAAAATCCCTCACAAGGCGAGCTCAAACTTTGCTCATAAGACCCGAAATGAGCTAACGAGTTTGAGCCCGAGCTTAGGTGAGCTCTAGTTCGGGTCGGTTAACTTAGATGTGCTACCAAACAAATCGTATGGCTATGTTGTGGCACCCTGGTCATAAACCGATGATACTCATGGAGTTGGCAACCACATAGTCATTTATTTTGATAACTAATCCAAGATCGATATTGAAATCCTTGAACCAAACGCCCCTAATTTGGAAAATGGGTCGTGAATAGGTGAAAAGGAATGAGGTTTATCACGTCAAAGATGTTATTCGATGAAATGGGAAAGGATATGATCTTTTAACAACTTTTGCGAAAGTAATCGTGAATAAAAAGCCCATAATGACCATTAACTGATAATTACTCCACGTTTTAGTCATTATTTGCCCAAAACTTGATTAGATCAAACCCTGATGAACATATATTTGCAACTTCATGCCTCATCTTCTTTGGCCCACATACAAGAACTCCAACACTTGACTCTTTTTGCTCAACAACATTCCTACAAAAGTAAAAGAAACAAAATATAAATCATAAATATTGATGGAACAATCGATATAATGTTAATTGTTAAAGAATGATGATGAACTTACTCTTAAGATCCGGCCTTTCACCAAAATGCACATTTGTGGATAGATGGAGAGATTGTTGGGGGACACTTTCAAGCTCTCTATCCGCGTTATAGAACGCTCAGTTTGGTGAGCTAATGGGTGTGGCTCCCTCCATGTTCTGAATTTGCTTCGAATCCATTGCGTTTTTCTTTTTGTTCCACCAAAATCCGATACAACATGTCAGCATTATGGATGCACACATTAGCGACATATTTAGCACAGCCCTCGACCCTAAGGGGAACACCTTGTTGGTGTTTTTATCAATAGGGTAGATGTAGAATCTTGTTAGAAGTCCCATAGATAGAAGGAAAAGCACAAAAGAGCATGAAACAATTGCACCAAGCCATAACCATCCATTTTGTCCTAAAATTGGAGTTATGGGCGTATCAGATGGGTTCGGTTTGAGCCATATGCTTCTCACCGTGTTCTTATCAGTGGTCATGGGTTGCTTCTCTCTTGTCACATAGGCCTCAATTTGTATATCCAGTTTTGACAACTCTATAGGTGCACCGGATGCAGGCAAAAGCAATTCTAACATGGTGAGATCTGAAGAGTCTTTAAAAGCACTTATCAACAGAATTTTCGGAGCTTTACGCTTTAAAGTTTCTGTGGTGAAAACAAGTTCCCTAATATTGAGATAAATGGAGTTATCCCACTTCCTCCACTCACCATCACCAGCATATCGTGCCTGAAACCATATATGTAGCTTGATTAATTTAGTATATATACACAAATTGAACGTAATAACTATCATTCATTTTCATGAACCTAGATTAGTTTTACCTTAGGAAATTAGTAGAGACAGGGCCATACGGTCCTTCAATGCATACATCAAGCCGGTCAACAGGATTTGGGGATGATAACATTTGGTAAAGCTTCTTGGACCAACTTCCTTCACCTTTATCATAACGCTAAGCCTCTCAGGCTCCAAATTGCTACTTGAACTAATTGTGAATGGATGCCATTGAGCCTTTAAAATGATTGGGACATTGATAAACATGATGCTTGTTGGTGTATAATTCAAACCTATAAAAAAGAAATCATTATAATTGTTATCACTTATAAGGCTTAGTAGTACTAATTTCATTTTTCTATCTTTGTGCCAAAATGTACCTTGGCTCTTGGAGAAGTTGAGCTCGAGAGTTTCACATGGAAGGACACGCGTAGAAATCAAACGAACATTCCCCTTTGATTGTAAGAATCTTAAGAATCGATCAATCATGAAGAGGTAGAATCCAGGAAGCATGATGGAGGCGTAAGATATGCCAACGTGGAACACAAAGAAGACGACAAAGAGGATGTACAAGTGGTGTGTGTAGAAGAAGACTTCAAACATCTTTCGCCTAATTTTAGGAAACGTTGTAGCCCTGCTACCAAAGCCAACTCTCCAGCTACATTTGATATATCCGTTTTGGCCCATTTCAACATCTATAATAATTCAGCGTGTAAGAAATGTACATTATTTCACGATATAATTGAGTATGATCATAGTTATACATGACAATTATGTATTATTGCGTGCTTAATTAATTTTATGACTAATTAAAATGTCTAAACACCGAATTAATCTGTGGCAAAAGCCAAAAGGTTGATAATAGTCGATCCAGACCGACCCACAATCAATTGCCTATCCATTTTAACTTAACTTGATATGTTTGGAATCAAAACTGCCACTTTGTCTGCAAAGTAGCACTAATTATTTCCAAAAAAAGGCAATCTGCAGTTTGTGGAGGGTTGGACAAAGTTTGACTGATTTGTCAAAAGTTTAAATATATAATCACCAAAAGTTGACTTTCTAAGTGGAGAATATTCTACCCAACCAATCAGCTGCATGCACGTTATAGGTCATGGATTTTCCAAAGTGAATGGTTCAATATTTCCTGAACTTATGAGCCGTCTACGTGTTCAAAGGATTTACGAATTGGACCCACCAATTACACGTGACGTCAGTGTACTCTCCTCGGCGTACATTTTGGAAACTGGATTATCGATTTATTATGGTGTTTATTATTATCAGTTCGTAATTAGTGGTTCTTTCCATTCAATTGATTTTCTCATGAGCCTTTTCCAAACAATATATAATCTTTATATCTTTATCTTTACTCTTTATCTTATCTAATACTATCTTATAAAGCATTTTGCCCTTTTTTCAAATCTCAATTAAGTAATTGAACTACCTAAATTACCCCTCTTCTTTATTCACTAATATAAACATCTCTACCTAATATACATATAATACCCTTAAATCTCAACCATTCATTTTTCTCTCTCTCCTCAAATCTCAACCACTCATTTTTTTTCTCTCCTCCATAAATCATTTTATTCATCTAATTCATTCAAAATCTTTTATCTCAAAAACCGTATATCGATAAATTATAAAAATTGTGTGGGTGTTCTTAAAATTTCATGCTCTTTCATTAGAGATGTCATTCGATATACTTTCGACGAATTTTTAAATCCGAGGGCGGAGCCCGTACGGCTAAGGCATTTGGCTATCATACTCTATGACTTGACCTATCACCTCCACCATCTCACCGCCGCAACGCGCGGACACTATCTCTCGTATATAATAATAGAGGAGTCCCTTTTTTTAAATCTCAAATTACAACTTTGAACTACCTAAATTACCCCTCTTCTTTATTCACTAATTTAAATATCTCTACCTAATATACCTATAATACCCTTTAAATCTCAACACTCATTTTCCTCTCTCTCTCCTCAAATCTCAATCACTCGTTTTGGTCTCTCTCCTCCATAAACCATTTTATTCCTCTAATTCATTCAAAATCTTTTATCTCAAAAACCGTATATCGATAAATTATAAAAATTGTATGGGTGTTCTTAAAATTTCATGTTCTTTCATTAGAGATGTCATTCGATATACTTTCGACGAATTTTTAAATCCGAGGGCGGAGCCCGTACGGCTAAGGCATTTGGCTATCACACTCTATGACTTATCACCTCCTATGACTTATCACCTCCTATGACCTATCACCTCCACCATCTCACCGCCGTAGCGCGCGGGTACTTTCTCTCGTTATGAGGTAGCTTGCCTTTAGAAAATGAACTCGAGTATAAAATACGATAAAGAGATAAGCTTATCCCATAGTGTATTCGGAGTTGACACTATGAACCTACGAGTTCCACGGGTATTCTAGACATAACCCAAAGTGGAATACGATTGATTGAATGTGTGTATAGGTTAGCTCCCTATTCGTTGCATAGCACATATTCCGGGATTTGGTTATGCATTTCCTTAACGACACCGATGTACCGCATTTATATGTTTACACGTCACGTCGGATAGTAGGCCACCCTTTGGTCCTTAGACCAACCTACTTATTTTGATATTGTTGGCATAACTATTAAGACGAGAATTACGTTGTATAGTCCATAATGATTGATGGATGATTCTCGCAAATTGAGATAGGATTCCTTATTGTTGTTTAGGAACCCTATATGAGATAGGCACATTTAAGGATTTCGTGCTAATCCTATTGTTGATGTGTATAGGTTAGCTCCCTATTCGTTGCATAGCACATATTCCGGGATTTGGTTATGCATTTCCTTAACGACACCGATGTACCGCATTTATATGTTTACACGTCACGTCGGATAGTAGGCCACCCTTTGGTCCTTAGACCAACCTACTTATTTTGATATTGTTGGCATAACTATTAAGACGAGAATTACGTTGTATAGTCCATAATGATTGATGGATGATTCTCGCAAATTGAGATAGGATTCCTTATTGTTGTTTAGGAACCCTATATGAGATAGGCACATTTAAGGATTTCGTGCTAATCCTATTGTTGTGTTTATATGGATATGTTGATATTATATATGCAGGTTTATATGATCGTGATCAACATAATTGGTAAATATATATGTAATTGTTTTAATAAACAGTTTTGATTTAACATGTATATTTTTGGATAATCTTATCTTACTCAGCTTTATAAGCTGACACTTGTCTCTACTTTGTCGATTGTGTCTCGCAGAGTAACAAGGAAGAAGGATCGCGCGGTGAGGAATGGGTAGACTATTAGACATTAGATCTGAAGATTACCCTTAGCCGCCATTTGCTTATTATGTTGTTAAATCCTAGTTCAGGTTTGTGTAGGCCTGCAGGATACCTATATCGGATTTCTTGTAAAATAAGTGCTACGATAGTAACACCTTTGGATAATTTAACGTCAACCTTATGTGACAAATAGGTTGACATTTGTTTAAATTGAAATAGACCTTTTCCGCCATTGTGGTCTTAATGAATGTTTAAAAGTTTTTAAAATCCGGTATTTAGTCTACAACCTTGAGATACACCGGCTCACCCATTTGAACAAACTCTAAGAGAGGTATAAGTCGGAGTGCGCTAGCCTCCTAAAAGAGCGGGTTTTTAATTGCGTCTATCGCATACCTTTGCTCTTGCGCTTCTTTGTGGGTTCAAGTGGAGCTACCGAGCTCTCTTGTGTTGTGGACAATATGAAGGAGGTTTGCGTGTTACAAGATGGTATCAGAGCCTTAGTTTAAGTGAACTTAGGATCTAAAGGTGTAGGTTCTAGACTTAAACTATAAAACACTTGTCCAGATGTAAGTACATATGCCTATAGGATTAGGTTTGCTTGTACTTAGGATGGTTTGGGTTGAGCGAGCGTGTGTTAGAATAGGGTCATAATATATATTGCTATATGTTATAATTGTGGGCTCCATTTTCTCATTATTCTCGCTATCATCCGTCGCTAATCCATGTTTCGTTCAAGTTTAGACGAAAATGGTTGCCACTCGCGGACAAACAAGCAGAGTAGATGGTGCGGAGGCTAGCATTACCAACCCATCTAATGGGAACATGAACAATAATGCTAGAATTGTTCGTCCTCTGCCACTTCGAAGGCAACTTCCAATCGATGTCATGCCACCACCACCTAATCATGTTGATGTGGCACCTGTTCTTGAAGAAGTCCCTAATGCACTGGAGATGTTTACGATAATAAGGGATTTACAGGCCAGACTGAGAACGACTGAAGAGGAGTTACTAAGAGTTAGGGAAGAAAGGGAGATCGAACACTCAGTTGGGAATTACTCTCAACGTTCCAGGAGTACTATTCGACACAGAAATGAAGTTAATTCTGCTGGTCCTCGTATTGTTCATGCTCCTATTGCTGCCCCACAGGTTCCGATTGTACCTGTTGTTGCTCCAGAGATTATTCCTCCTCAGGTTGCTGCTGTTCCAGTTACTGCCGACAGGAAAGGTTTTAAGTATCCTGATTTTATGAGGTGTGGTCCAACTAAGTTTGCGGGAAGTCCTAATCCCGTTACTTGTGTTCAATGGCTGTCAGAAACTGAAGTAGTATTGCAATCTAGTGACTGTCCTGATGATAAAAAAGGTTCTCAGTGCTTCTAGAATGTTAGAAAAAGAAGCAAAGAATTGGTGGGGAGTCATCACAGCTCCATTAGCACAGGCAGCGATAGATGCTATTACTTGGGAATATAAGTCCCAACTCGTAAGATGGTACTACTGAAGACACCTCTATGTCGATGGTGGAGTTACTTTGCAATATACTCGCTGAACTGGAGACGACCAGTTGCAGAGGTATATACCAAGTTCTAGATAGATTACTTATATAAAGACAATAAGTAAAGAACAATGCAATAATACAAATAACTTGTAAACAATCTTGATGAGACAATATGTAGTTTTCAATGTGTAATTTATTTATTGATTTTAAACAAATTACAAGGTTGATGCGGAACCAAGATAATACACGAATGTAAATATCCTAACAACCTATGAAATACAATTGATCTATACTCGGAATTTCTCTTCAACAATCGAAACACTTAAAGTAGTGAAATGTTCCTTTTAGCGATTGAGAGAATATTGCACAAGTTCACCAAGAATATTGCAGGTATGCAAAGTGTGAAGTATTTTTACTTTTGTGAGTTCGAACACTTGGAATTCTTGGTTGTGCAATGACTTGTATTTATAGGCAAAGTTAACATTGGAATGTCAACTTTGTCGTACAAATGTGGTTGGGAGCATTTAAGGAATAGCATTTAATTCCTTAAAAGGCAGTGTAAAGTCACGTGTAAGAGTGTCTTTAACCAACCACCTTTATGTACCTTATATTACTTAAATAATAAGACTAGGCTTATTATAATGGTAAAGGTACATAAAGTATACAGTCAATTCCTCGTAATCAGTGTAAAGCTTTGTAAGAGCTTTCCACTGAAGGTCTCCAGTTTGTAACTGACTAGAATGTCAACTGGGCTTCGCTGCCATTGGCATTCTCTATCTTCCATTTGTTGTCTTCGACTTCAACTGGAATGCTTCTTCAACTTGGTCAGTTCTCAACTGGAGGAAGTCTTCAGTTGCGTTAACTGTACGGTGCAACTGGACTTCAAATATTTCTCGACAAATCATCTTGGTCACCAGTTTACTGGGTCACCAGATGCAACTGGTGACTGGTCAGTGTGAACTGGTGACTGGCCAGTTCCAGGTGAACTGGTCCTAACAAATTCCCCCTATTTGTCTAGAAATATTGTCTAAGTCTTTTTCTAGTTTGTGTATCTATACAAGTGTTAACTAGAGAGACTTGTTCGATTTAAATCTATTTATGTTTCTAAGGCATCTTTATAGATCAATAAATGCCTTAGAATTTTTCTTTTATGTTTGTTAGATTTTAATCTTTTATCTGCCTTGTGGTTACAGACTGGTAACTTCTTTTATACAAGGGAAGAACTTTACATAAGTTACAGAATGTAAAACAAATTACAAGAAGATAAAAAATGAAGAAGAACTTAAACAGATGGCCCTTCGCCAGTTCTCCTTCTTTTAACAACTGTAGAAATGGGCTGTTTGTCTTCTGGATCAACATTTAGTCTTTCTTCAATATTTTCTTTAAACTTGAGCAGACTTTGAAGAACAAACATCCATCCTCTTTCAACCTTATTCTTTTGTTGCTTGGTCTCCAACAGTTTCATCATCTCCACCAGCTCCGAATAGCCATATGAAAGTACATCAGGATTCTCAGTTTGCCTCATGGGTCCATTAAGGTGTTGAACCCCAATAGTGAAGTGTTTGGAACCTGGTTTGATTGAGACTTTCATTTCAGTAATCTTACCAGGGTGATATCTCCGCTGTTGTACTTCAGATAAGTACTCTCTAGCTTCAGATTCATTGGCCAGTTTGATCTGGCCAGTGCTCATACTATGCACTGCAGCTTTGATATCTTCACTAGAGGGTTCAGTTGTTTCCACCCAGGTTCTAAGGTCAGCATCTCTTGGCAACATCTTAGGTTTACCTTTGGACTTGGGTGGATTCAACACTTGTTTGACCACCTTCTTAACATGTTCGGCCCTCTTGAGAATTCCTTCAGTTCTTACTTCTTTTGCCTTATCCACTGTGATATTTAAACACCTGGCATCATATTCAGCCTCATCCTCCCTATAGTGTTTGTCAAGCTCAATCTCCAGTTGTTCTTTTAGTGCATTAATAATTCTGGGATCAGCCTTGACTTTGGCATATTCTGCAAGTGTCATGCCCAGGAGACGCGCATCACTTATATCAAGAAGAGTTGGGGCTAAAGTATTTCTATCTTTTGCTTGATTAACCCTTATTTGTTTCTTTCTCTCCTTGATTGCATCTCCAAGCCTTGCCAGTTGGTTACTGACATCTTCTGACACTGGAGGTAGCTGATCAATGTTACCAGTTTCTAACACACTGGCTTCAGTACCAGTTGTTTTTGCTTGTTCATCAGTGGCCAGCACAACTTCCTTTCCTTTATTCTTATTCCCCCTATCAACAACATCATCAAACTGCTCAATAACCTGCTGCTGGTCATCACCTTCATCTGACCCAACAACAGTCCTTTCTACCAGTTGTCTTGCACTAAATGGACCTGGCAGTCTTGGTCCAGGTGCAAGGATATTCCTTCGTTCCCTTTCCCCCTTGGCAGCATCTAGGCCAGCTCGAATGGCTGCCCAATCTTCATTACTGGAGGGCAAACGGGCTAGAGGCTGCCACGATTGCATATCCTTGCACTCCCTAAAAACTGTGCAAATCATTCTAAAGGATCTCCACAAGTGGTTAATCTCTTGAGACTGGACCAATACATTGGCTGCAGTTTGGTCCTGTCCAGTCTTCAAGTCTTTTAATATTTTTGAGTCTTCATCCAAACCCTTAACCACTTGTTCCTTTACTTGATCATCCTTCTCCTTCAAGTTCTCTACTTCAGTAACCAATTTATTAATAGATGAAGTGTGGGAAGCCAACTGAGTGTTTATGGCATTAATTGCTCCCCTTAACTGCCTAACTTCAAGTGCCAGAGGCTCCAGATTAATCTGAGGAGGTGGGAGCTTGGCAAATTCAGCCATAACCTTCTTTTATACAAGGGAAGAACTTTACATAAGTTACAGAATGTAAAACAAATTACAAGAAGATAAAAAATGAAGAAGAACTTAAACAGATGGCCCTTCGCCAGTTCTCCTTCTTTTAACAACTGTAGAAATGGGCTGTTTGTCTTCTGGATCAACATTTAGTCTTTCTTCAATATTTTCTTTAAACTTGAGCAGACTTTGAAGAACAAACATCCATCCTCTTTCAACCTTATTCTTTTGTTGCTTGGTCTCCAACAGTTTCACATCTCCACCAGCTCCGAATAGCCATATGAAAGTACATCAGGATTCTCAGTTTGCCTCATGGGTCCATTAAGGTGTTGAACCCCAATAGTGAAGTGTTTGGAACCTGGTTTGATTGAGACTTTCATTTCAGTAATCTTACCAGGGTGATATCTCCGCTGTTGTACTTCAGATAAGTATGCTCGAGCTTCAGATTCATTGGCCAGTTTGATCTGGCCAGTGCTCATACTATGCACTGCAGCTTTGATATCTTCACTAGAGGGTTCAGTTGTTTCCACCCAGGTTCTAAGGTCAGCATCTCTTGGCAACATCTTAGGTTTACCTTTGGACTTGGGTGGATTCAGTACCAGTTGTTTTTGCTTGTTCATCAGTGGCCAGCACAACTTCCTTTCCTTTATTCTTATTCCCCCTATCAACAACATCATCAAACTGCTCAATAACCTGCTGCTGGTCATCACCTTCATCTGACCCAACAACAGTCCTTTCTACCAGTTGTCTTGCACTAAATGGACCTGGCAGTCTTGGTCCAGGTGCAAGGATATTCCTTCGTTCCCTTTCCCCCTTGGCAGCATCTAGGCCAGCTCGAATGGCTGCCCAATCTTCATTACTGGAGGGCAAACGGGCTAGAGGCTGCCACGATTGCATATCCTTGCACTCCCTAAAAACTGTGCAAATCATTCTAAAGGATCTCCACAAGTGGTTAATCTCTTGAGACTGGACCAATACATTGGCTGCAGTTTGGTCCTGTCCAGTCTTCAAGTCTTTTAATATTTTTGAGTCTTCATCCAAACCCTTAACCACTTGTTCCTTTACTTGATCATCCTTCTCCTTCAAGTTCTCTACTTCAGTAACCAATTTATTAATAGATGAAGTGTGGGAAGCCAACTGAGTGTTTATGGCATTAATTGCTCCCCTTAACTGCCTAACTTCAAGTGCCAGAGGCTCCAGATTAATCTGAGGAGGGGGGAGCTTGGCAAATTCAGTCATAACCTTCTTGACCAGTTCATCTTCACGATTGGCCAGTTTTTCATCAATCATCTGGCCAACTGAAGTGGCCACCTGCTGTCCAATTTCAACTACATTTAGGCCAGGTCTCTCAAACAACTCTTTGACCTGCCTCTCTATCTCCTTCAGATCCACCTCTGATGATCTAACAGTATTGCTCAGTAGGTTTGAGATAGATGTATTGACATTGGAATGAGTTAAGTCAAAAGCCTCTTTCAAAGATGAGGTCAGATTATTACAGCTGGTGACTAACTCATTCAATTTTCTGAATACCAAGTCCTCATTTGCAGCAAACTTGTTTATGCCCAAATCAACAACCTTAGAATTTGTAAGTGTATCTTTGTTGTATTTGGCAATGGACTTGGCATTCTGCTCAATTGTCTTATGAACACCCTCCACCCGTTTGATCAGGTTTTGGATGTCGGTTGAGAACGAGACAAATTGAGTTTCCAGTGACAAAGGAGAAGTTGTCACTGGACCAGTAGCAGGCTGCACCAGTTCAACTTGAGGGGGCAAAACAAAGGAAGCTTCTCCAGTTGTTCTAGTGGCAGAAGAAGGAAAAATTGGGGGTGAAGAAGAACGCTGAGGAGATTCAATGTGTTGGTCAGGCTGAGAATGCTCAGGTATGACCAACGGCGACGGTGTTGATTGAGTTCTTTGTGGGGAAATATTTGTAAGCGTATCTGGATGGGAAACTGAAACTTGGTGTTCTAGGGGTTGATCAGAGAAAGAAGGGAGTTGAGCATGTACAGATGCATCAACCATTTCTTGATCATCTTGTGTTCCTTCCGAATCCGAAGATTCAAGATGGAACTCATCCTCATTTATGCCTAGATTCATAAATGATAGGGATGGCTGAACATCAAGTTCAGGCTCCTGATGACCAGTTCCAGTTACCTGGATGGTTTCATCAGTTTGAGGATCAGATGCCGAAACATCTTCACCAGGGATAGACGTGATAGGAATGGCTTCAGTTATGGTTGTACTATCCTCAACCACAACTTGAGACGAACTGGAGGGTCCCTCATTATTTTGAGGCCCGCCCAGTTGTCTTTCTGATTCACTTTCCAAAGGTGCATCAGTTTTAGCAAATGCCAGCCGCATCTGCTCTGGAATCTCGACCTCTCCAGCTTCAGAAACAAGAGAGTCTAAATTCCTCATCAAATCTGGCCTCGTGAACGGAGAGTCTGTATTTCTATACTCTTCTTCGCCCAGAATTTGTTTAAAACATAATGAAAGAAATCTGGAAAAGGGGATACACACACCCCTGGAGCCTTTCAGCTTTTGTACGAGACTCCTATACAAGATGTTAGCAAAATCCACCCTCAACCCTCTCCATAAGCAGTAAGCCATTTCTGCTTGAGAGGAGTTGATCTGGTCAAGACCACCTGAACTACCACCTAAACTTTCCACCAGGTGTATGAAGAAATACCTCCATGAAGGTGTAAGACCCTTCATGGTCATAGCCCCCTTGGTCTTTAAAACACCATTGTCCAAGCACTCCTTATGACCCATCTCTTGAACGGGATGATTTAGGAGCCATTTGAAATTGAAAATGAAATTTGTGATTTAGGGTTTACGATTTGCGAAGCAGAGAGACAAATGAAGCAATGTGATGATTGGTAGTAAATGAAGAGAGTAAATGAAGAGAATGAAAAGAGAGTAAATGAGTTTTGGAGTAAATAAGGGTATTTATAAGGGGATTGAAGAGTAAATGAAGAAGTAAATGAAGAGAGTAAATGAAGAGAGTAAATGAAGAGAATGAAGAGAGTAAATGAGTTTTGGAGTAAATAAGGGTATTTATAAGGAATGAGAGAGATAAATGAAGAATAAATGAAGCAATGTTTATGATTGGAAGTAAATGAAGAGAGTAAATGAAGAGAATGAAAAAGAAAGTAAATGAGTTTTGGAGTAAATAAGGGTATTTATAAGGAATGAGAAGTAAATGAAGAGAGTAAATGAAGAGAATGAAAAAGAAAGTAAATGAGTTTTGGAGTAAATAAGGGTATTTATAAGGGGATTCAATGAAAGAGTAAATGAAGAGAGTAAATGAAGAGAGTAAATGAAGAGGATGAAAGAGTAAATGAAGAGAGTAAATGAAGAGAGTAAATGAAGAGAGAATGAAGAGAATTTATGATTGGAAGTAAATGAAGAGAGTAAATGAAGAGAATGAAAAAGAAAGTAAATGTGTTATGAAGTAAATGAGAGAGTAATGAAGAGAGAAATGAAGAATGAGAGAGTAAATGAAGAGAGTAAATGAATAGAATGAAAAAGAAAGTAAATGAGTTTTGGAGTAAATAAGGGTATTTATAAGGAAAAGAGAAGAATGAAGCAATGTTTATGATTGGAAGTAAATGAAGAGAGTAAATGAAGAGAGTAAATGAAGAGAATGAAAAAGAAAGTAAATGAGTTTTGGAGTAAATAAGGGTATTTATAAGGAAAAGAGAAGAATGAGGCAATGTTTATGATTGGAAGTAAATGAAGAGAGTAAATGAAGAGAATGAAAAAGAGAGTAAATGAGTTTTGGAGTAAATGAAGAGAGTAAATGAAGAGAGTAAATGAAGAGGATGAAAAAGAAAGTAAATGAAGAAGTAAATAAGGGTTTATGATTGGAGGTAAATGAAGAGAGTAAATGAAGAGAGTAAATGAAGAGAGTAAATGAAGAGGATGAAAAAGAAAGTAAATGAAGAGAGTAAATGAAGAGAGTAATGAAGAGAGTAAATGAAGAGAGTAAATGAAGGGAATGAAAAGAGAGTAAATGAGTTTCGGAGTAAATAAGGGTATTTATAAGGGGATTCAAGATCCCAATGTAAATGAAGAGAGTAAATGAAGAGAGTAAATGAAGAGAGTAAATGAAGAGAGTAAATGAAGAGAGTAAATGAAGGGTAAATGAAGAGGTAAATGAAGAGAGTAAATGAAGAGAGTAAATGAAGAGAGTAAATGAAATAAATGAGGAGTAAATAAGGGTTAAGAGAGTGAAGAAGAGAAGAATGAAGCAATGTTTATGATTGGAAGTAAATGAAGAGAGTAAATGAAGAGAATGAAAAGAGAGTAAATGAGTTTTGGAGTAAATAAGGGTCCTATTGGAGAATTCTTCAAAAACCTTCGAATTCTACCAATAAGGGTATTGGACCCTTGAGAACCTTGTAGGCTAGCCAATGGATTATTAGGGTTTAGTTTAAGGGCTGCACTATAAGGAGCACCAGGTGCCTGGGAGACATCTGGTGAGGGATTATATGGGGCAGTCAAGAGATTTACATCTCTTGAACGGGATGATTTAGGAGCCATTTGAAATTGAAAATGAAATTTGTGATTTAGGGTTTACGATTTGCGAAGCAGAGAGACAAATGAAGCAATGTGATGATTGGTAGTAAATGAAGAGAGTAAATGAAGAGAATGAAAGAGTAAATGAAGAGAGAAAAGAGAGTAAATGAGTTTTGGAGTAAATAAGGGTATTTATAAGGGGATTCAAGATCCCAATGTAAAACCAAAAATTATAATTTATTAAACCAAAACAATTTTGAAGATATTTTGACAAAATGTGTTTGAATTTTGTAATAAAATATAATTTTCCATGTAAGCATTAAATGTTACCATGTCAGCATTAAATGCTACGACGGCTTACTTTACCCATGACCCCACTCACTTTTTGTTATCCCAACATGAACAGTTGTCAAGTACTAAAAATGGTTCCAAACACGTCAGATCACGATATCAAGTGGTTTAAAACACTTGAGTATCATCACGTGGCACACATATTAACCAAGTATTTGTAACGTTATAAAATTTAGATAAAGACTGAACCTGGTGACTGGAGGATCAATCCAGTACCAGTTTCCAACTGAAGGGTTCTCCAGTTGCATTTTCAAACAAAAATAAATTTTAGTCAGAAAATAATTTTGAGTCTTTCCCCCTAAAATGATGATCCAGATATCAATTAGTGCCAAGATAGTATCACAAAGGCGTTCGATAGCCTGGCGAGCAAAGATAATCTGGACCTCCTCAACTGGAGAACTTCATCAGTGTCACTGACGCGTTCAATAACAAAGAAAGCTCCAGTTAAGGGTTTAACATTCCCAGTTCGCTGATGAGATGTTTAAAAGTTTTCTCATCGAGAGGTTTAGTAAAAATATCAGCTAACTGTTTGTCAGTGGGGATGAAATGAATTTCAATATCACCTTTCATAACATGATCTCGAATGAAATGATACCTGATGTCAATATGCTTTGTTTTTGAGTGCATCACTGGGTTGTGAGAAATAGCAATTGCACTGGTGTTGTCACAAAAGATTGGGGTCCTTGTAAACTTTTGACCATAATCTAGTAACTGGTTTTTGATCCAGAGAATCTGGGCACAACAACTGGCCGCAGAAATGTACTCTGCCTCAGCAGTGGACATAGAGACTGAAGTCTGCTTCTTGCTGGTCCAACTCACCAGTTTTCCTCCAAGGAAATGACAACCACCAGTTGTTGATTTTCTATCAATCTTACAACTTGCATGATCAGAATCTGAATAACCCATTAGATCTAATCCTGAGCCTTTGGGGTACCAAAGACCAAGATTAGGACACCCTTTCAGGTATCTAAAGATACGCTTTACAGCGTGCAAATGTGATTCTTTTGGGTTAGCCTGAAACCTGGCACATAAACATGTTGCAAACATTATATCTGGTCGACTGGCAGTTAAGTACATTAGTGAACCAACCATACCTCTATAGTCAGTTATGTTAACTTGTTTGCCAGTTGGGTCAGAGTCCAAATTCAGTGGTGCTGCAATTGGTGTGTTTTTCGATGGGATTGAATCATATTTGTATTTTCTTAACAAATCTCTGACATATTTTCCTTGGTTTATAAAGATTCCATTTTCAGTTTGCTTAATCTGAAGACCTAAGAAAAATGTTAATTCACCCATTAAACTCATCTCATACTCAGATGACATGATTTTAGAAAACTTTTGACCATAATCTAGTAACTGGTTTTTGATCCAGAGAATCTGGGCACAACAACTGGCCGCAGAAATGTACTCTGCCTCAGCAGTGGACATAGAGACTGAAGTCTGCTTCTTGCTGGTCCAACTCACCAGTTTTCCTCCAAGGAAATGACAACCACCAGTTTTCCTCCAAGGAAATGACAACCACCAGTTGTTGATTTTCTATCTATCTTACAACTTGCATGATCAGAATCTGAATAACCCATTAGATCTAATCCTGAGCCTTTGGGGTACCAAAGACCAAGATTAGGACACCCTTTCAGGTATCTAAAGATACGCTTTACAGCGTGCAAATGTGATTCTTTTGGGTTAGCCTGAAACCTGGCACATAAACATGTTGCAAACATTATATCTGGTCGACTGGCAGTTAAGTACATTAGTGAACCAACCATACCTCTATAGTCAGTTATGTTAACTTGTTTGCCAGTTGGGTCAGAGTCCAAATTCAGTGGTGCTGCAATTGGTGTGTTTTTCGATGGGATTGAATCATATTTGTATTTTCTTAACAAATCTCTGACATATTTTCCTTGGTTTATAAAGATTCCATTTTCAGTTTGCTTAATCTGAAGACCTAAGAAAAATGTTAATTCACCCATTAAACTCATCTCATACTCAGATGACATGATTTTAGAAAACTTTTTACACATTGCATCATCAGTTGAACCAAAAATAATGTCATCAACATAAATTTGTACCAATAAGATATTACCTCTTTCTTTCAAGATAAACAAGGTATTATCTATTGCACCTCTTTGAAAGCCATTTTTAAGAAGATGTTTAGTTAGAGTATCATACCAGGCTCTTGGGGCTTGTCTAAGACCATACAATGCTTTGTTCAGTCTATAGACCCAATGTGGATGCTTTTCATCGATGAAACCTGGAGTCTGCTTAACATAAACTTCTTCTTCCAATGTTCCATTAAGGAACGCACTTTTGACGTCCATCTGGAAGACCTTGAACTGCAGATGGGCTGCATAAGCCAAGAAAATTCTTATGGCTTCAAGTCTTGCAACTGGAGCAAAAGTCTCATCAAAGTCAACGCCCTCTGCTTGACAATAACCCTGGGCAACTAGTCTGGCCTTGTTTCTTACAACATGGCCATCTTCATCCATTTTGTTTCGGTAGACCCATCTGGTACCAATGGGTTCTTTCTTTAACCCTGGTGGACAAGGAACAAGCTCCCAAACATTGTTCCTTTCGAACTGGAGGAGCTCTTCTTGCATAGCTTCCACCCAGCTTGGGTCTGCCATAGCCTCGTCAATCTTCTTTGGTTCAATTAAAGATAAGAAGGTGACGTTTAAGCATTGCTCACTGGTGGCTCTTCTAGTCTGAACCCCACTAGTTGGATCACCCACAATTTGTTCAATTGGGTGGGCTTGAGTCCATCTAGTGTATTGACTAGGCTGGTGAACTACAACATCAGTGCAAGTCACCTGGCGATCTTCTTCAGTTGCAACAGCTTCTGGAGAAGGATCAGCCCAAACAACTTCTACATCCTCATCAGAGTCAATGAGGTCTCGATTAGCATCATGGAATTCCTCATTAGAAGGTATTTCACGAAGAACTGGAGAAGTAGGTGTTTGAACTGGTGCTGATATTGGTGTGGCACGTACATCTGATCCAATCACCAACTCTTGTGGTAAGTTGAAGTTGATGGAGGGATAGAATGATGTGTCACTGGTGCTTTTCTTCTTCTTAACTGGTTCCAGTTTGTTGTAACTGGAAGCATTATCTGGTGAAACAACTGACCGATGAACTTGGTCAGTTTCACCAAAGTTGATTGGAATGACTGGAGAAATATCAAGGCTTGGTCTCTTGTTGATTGCTTCAGTTGACTCATCGAATGTGACATGAATTGTCTCATGAACCTTTTGGAGTCTATAATTATAAACTCTAAAGGCCTTTCGAATATCTGAATAGCCTAAAAATACTCCTTCATCAGCTTTTGCATCAAACTTTCCAAGCTGACTGGAATCGTTCAGTATGTAAACTGGACAACCAAATACATGGAAATATCCAATATTTGGTTTTCGATTCCTAAGTACTTCGTAGGCAGTCTTCTTGTGTCTCTTGATGTAGACAGACCGGTTTTGGGTGTGACAAGCAGTTGCAACTGCCTCAGCCCAAAAACTGGTGGGAAGACCAGATTCAGATAGCATGCTTCTGGCCGCTTCTATCAGTGTACGATTCTTTCTTTCAACAACTCCATTTTGCTCTGGAGAGTGAACTGATGAGAAGTTTTGAGAAATGCCAGTGTCATTGCAAAATGTTTCAAGTACCTTATTTTGGAATTCGGTACCATTATCACTTCGCAACTGACAAACTTTTCGAGAATGTTTGAGCTCAATTCGTTTGATAAGGGAGATGATTTCAGCAGGTGCATCACTTTTGGATCTGATGAATACCACCCAGCAAAATCTGGTGAATTCATCAACCACAACTAGAGTGTACTTCTTTCCAGCTCTAGTTTGAACATTCACTGGACCAAAGAGATCCATATGTAGCATGTGAAGAGGTTCAGTGATGCTAAAATTTTGCCTAGTCTTGAAACTGGCTCTTTTCTGCTTGCCCATCTCACAACCTGGACATGGCTTTTCCTTATTGAAGGAAATCTGGGGTATCCCATCAACCAGTTGCTTGCGAGACAACTTGTTGATATTTTTGAAATTAAGGTGGGATAACCTTTTATGCCATAGCCAGTTGGTGTCCTCATCAGCTTTGGTATAGAAGCATTGCTCTTTTGGAGCTGGTTCCATATCCATGATGTACACATTCCCTTTTCTTGGTGCAATCATCACCACTTTCCAATCCTTGTTAAATATGGTGCCTTGAGCAATATCGAACAATACTCTGAAGCCATCATCGCAAAGTTGGCTGACACTGATCAGGTTGTATTTCAAACCATTCACAAATGCAACTCTTTTGAATTCGACTTGTCCATTATTGAGCACACCATATCCTTCAGTCTTTCCAGATTGATCGTTACCAAACGTCACTGTCGGTCCATCTTGGACAGTGAACTCTTCCAGTAGGGGCTTACATCCGGTCATAGTCCGGCCAGCAGCGCTGTCCAGATACCAGATATTCTTCTTTCGATCGCCCTACACACACACAAAAATCATTAGTTCTTTTTGTGAACCCATCTTTTCTTGATGGGTCCACTGGACTTCTCTACAGAAGCCACAGTTGATTGTTGAGGTGTTGAACTGGAGGACACATCTGGAGCTTTATCACCAGCTCCAGGTGCAGAAGTAAAGACGATTGGTATTTGATACTTACTCACCTTAACTTTACCAGATTTTGTTCCAGAAGGAACATTCTTTTGATTAGGTTTAGAAGGGGAGTGTTTAACATTTTGTTTTAAAACTGGAGGTGGTGAACTTCCTTCCAGATTGTTAATCCGGGCAGTGCAACTCTGAACCTGCCGAGACAAAAGTTGGAGTTGCCTTTCCAAATTAACCAAAATATCATTTTGGTCAGGCAGTTGAACCTTGGACCTTGGTTCAACTGGAGATTAGTCTGTCGGGTCTTGGGCTCCTTAGACTTATGAGGTAAAGGCTTGTTACCAGTGGCCCTTTTGACTGGAGCTTTAGCCTGTTTGGCTCCAGTTTTAACCTCAATGGGGGTGGTCTCATTGGTTTCAGTCTTATCAGCTTCAGGTTGATCATAAGGTGTTTCAACCTGGAGAGCTGGAGGCAATGCATGAATATCTGGTATGAGAGCTGCCATCTCCAGATCTTCAGATTTCCATGCATTTTTCTGGGCATCAATAGTTCTTGAAAATGCATCATAGTTTTTGCCAGATGCTTTTACCCATGAATTGATAATCTTTTGTGCTTTTTCAAAATCAAAAGATAGTTTTTGATTATCAAGTTCTAAAGCCTCAATCTTTAAAACTGACTCCTTGAGAGCCAACTGGACACTTTGCAAATCATTTAGTTGTGGTTTGACATTGTTCAGTTCAATTAGGATAGTGTCAAGATATCTTTCACTATCAGCTCTTACAGTTTCCACAAATGCCAGATCACTACTTAATGATTCAGCCAGGTCCAGTTTTAATTCAGGGTCAACCTGGTGATCATAATCACATACCTTCTTCAGTATGATGTCCACCCATCTTCCAGAGATGACATCTTCTTTCACCATGTGTTGCTGCTTTTGATCTTCCAAGGCCATGAAACACATGTCCCTTTCCTCTTCTTCATCATCAGATGAGTCATCAGAGTACTCCCATTTTCCTTCAGTTTGTGCAATTAAGCACTGGTCTTTTTCTTTTGCCATGGAAAGGAGGGCAATCTGGGCCTTAAGCTTCTTGTACTTAGCTTTGTAGCTATCATCAGGCCGATTGAAATTTGGGACAGAGGGGCCAGTTTGGTTATTCATCTGACTAGATCTGCATTCCTTCATGAAATGACCTTTCTTGCCACACTTATAGCATGTAAGATTGGTCTTATCCAGAGAGTTGGAGCTGGAAGCATTATTGGGGCCATTAAATCTTTTAGATTTATGCTTAAACCTATTGAAGGTTTTAGCAATCATGGCGACCAGATCATCATCGTCAGTTTCATCATAACCAACACTGTTTTCAGTGGTCAGTCCAGAGTTTAAGAAACTGTCCAACATCTCCTTCATCGAGTGTGCCTGGACACTCTCAGCAGACATTAGAGCAGCACAAGGTCGCTCAGTTACACTAGCAACCTTTGGACTCTGGGCATGGTTCATGGCATCTTGCTCAGCCACAAGCCTTGCAGCATTATTATCTTCAGTGAATCTGAAGGCTCCATAGAGCGATGCAAGGGTATGAGTGTGCAAGGTTTTACCTTGTCTTAAGACAAGAACCATGTTTTCCCATTTAGATGGAAGAATATCACAAAACTTTTCAAGAAGAATATCCTTATCCTTCTCTACACCCAAACCTCTCAACTGATTGATAAGGCTAGAGAATCTGGTGTATGTTCCAGTTAGACTCTCATTGGGCAAGGCAAAGAAGGATTCATACTTCTTGTTCAAAGCAACTTTTCTGGTGACAATTGTATCATCACCTCCTTCAAATTGAATCACTAATTCATCCCACATTGACTTGGCACTGGGAAACAACACAAGTGTTGGAATTAGGTCTTCAGGGACAGCCCCAAGGATCATGTTTTTCAGTCTGGTGTCCAAATCCACCAGTCTGCGATCCTCATCAGACCAATGGTCTTCTGGCTTTTCCCTTGAGCCTCTTCTTCCAGTTGGATCAAGAAGAGGACTCACCCCAAGAGACATGGGTATATATGGTCCATCCTTAAGGATTTTCAACATATACCTCTCAATACCACCAAAATGCAAAAGCATTCTAGCTTTCCATGTACCAAAGGTCTCACTGTTTTCCCATTTAGATGGAAGAATATCACAAAACTTTTCAAGAAGAATATCCTTATCCTTCTCTACACCCAAACCTCTCAACTGATTGATAAGGCTAGAGAATCTGGTGTATGTTCCAGTTAGACTCTCATTGGGCAAGGCAAAGAAGGATTCATACTTCTTGTTCAAAGCAACTTTTCTGGTGACAATTGTATCATCACCTCCTTCAAATTGAATCACTAATTCATCCCACATTGACTTGGCACTGGGAAACAACACAAGTGTTGGAATTAGGTCTTCAGGGACAGCCCCAAGGATCATGTTTTTCAGTCTGGTGTCCAAATCCACCAGTCTGCGATCCTCATCAGACCAATGGTCTTCTGGCTTTTCCCTTGAGCCTCTTCTTCCAGTTGGATCAAGAAGAGGACTCACCCCAAGAGACATGGGTATATATGGTCCATCCTTAAGGATTTTCAACATATACCTCTCAATACCACCAAAATGCAAAAGCATTCTAGCTTTCCATGTACCAAAGGTCTCACTGTTTCCATCAAATTTTGGAACAGGAGTGTTAGAGTAGTGTACATGGACGTGGTTTGGGGTAGAAGGAGGAGGAGGATTAGTATTAACATTTTGAAAAGGTTGGTTGTTATTATTCAAAGGTGTTTCACCTGAACCAGAACCATCTCCACCTTCAGTAGGGTTCATCTTAGCAGATCTAGGCAAGTTTATTAGCCTTCTGCTCTGATACCACTTATAAGTCCCAACTCGTAAGATGGTACTACTGAAGACACCTCTATGTCGATGGTGGAGTTACTTTGCAATATACTCGCTGAACTGGAGACGACCAGTTGCAGAGGTATATACCAAGTTCTAGATAGATTACTTATATAAAGACAATAAGTAAAGAACAATGCAATAATACAAATAACTTGTAAACAATCTTGATGAGACAATATGTAGTTTTCAATGTGTAATTTATTTATTGATTTTAAACAAATTACAAGGTTGATGCGGAACCAAGATAATACACGAATGTAAATATCCTAACAACCTATGAAATACAATTGATCTATACTCGGAATTTCTCTTCAACAATCGAAACACTTAAAGTAGTGAAATGTTCCTTTTAGCGATTGAGAGAATATTGCACAAGTTCACCAAGAATATTGCAGGTATGCAAAGTGTGAAGTATTTTTACTTTTGTGAGTTCGAACACTTGGAATTCTTGGTTGTGCAATGACTTGTATTTATAGGCAAAGTTAACATTGGAATGTCAACTTTGTCGTACAAATGTGGTTGGGAGCATTTAAGGAATATCATTTAATTCCTTAAAAGGCAGTGTAAAGTCACGTGTAAGAGTGTCTTTAACCAACCACCTTTATGTACCTTATATTACTTAAATAATAAGACTAGGCTTATTATAATGGTAAAGGTACATAAAGTATACAGTCAATTCCTCGTAATCAGTGTAAAGCTTTGTAAGAGCTTTCCACTGAAGGTCTCCAGTTTGTAACTGACTAGAATGTCAACTGGGCTTCGCTGCCATTGGCATTCTCTATCTTCCATTTGTTGTCTTCGACTTCAACTGGAATGCTTCTTCAACTTGGTCAGTTCTCAACTGGAGGAAGTCTTCAGTTGCGTTAACTGTACGGTGCAACTGGACTTCAAATATTTCTCGACAAATCATCTTGGTCACCAGTTTACTGGGTCACCAGATGCAACTGGTGACTGGTCAGTGTGAACTGGTGACTGGTCAGTGTGAACTAGTGACTGGCCAGTTCTAGGTGAACTGGTCCTAACAAGTGTGAACTGTGACTGGTCAGTGTGAACTGGTGACTGGTCAGTGTGAACTGGTGACTGGTCAGTGTGAACTGGTGAACTGGTCAGAGTGAACTGGTGACTGGTCAGAGTGAACTGGTGACTGGCCAGTTCCAGGTGAACTGGTCCTAAAGGTCATGAACTGGTGCTGGTCAGAGTGAACTGGTGACTGGTCAGAGTGAACTGGTGACTGGTCAGTGTGAACTGGTGACTGGCCAGTTCCAGGTGAACTGGTCCTAACTGTCAGTGTGAACTGGTGACTGTCATTGAACTGGTGACTGGTCAGTGTGAACTGGTGACTGGTCAGTGTGAACTGGTGACTGGTCAGTGTGAACTGGTGAACTGGTCAGAGTGAACTGGTGACTGGTCAGAGTGAACTGGTGACTGGTCAGTGTGAACTGGTGACTGGTCAGATGCAACTGGTGACTGGTCAGTGTGAACTGGTGACTGGCAGATGCAACTGGTGACTGGTCAGTGTGAACTGGTGACTGGCCAGTTCCAGGTGAACTGGTCCTAACAGGGAAACATTTAAAGAAAAGTTCATGGAGGAGTACTGTGGCTCGCGTGAACGTCGATTAATGGAGAAAGAATTCTTGGTGCTGAAGAAAGGTAGTTTGACTATTCATGAGTATGCTAGGCTATTCATGGAGAAACTAGTATTTGTGGAACATCTGGTTCCAAATGAGGAGGCTAAAGTTGCTGCTTATGTGGATGGTCTTCCACCAAAGTATCGGGGTTTGTGTCGCAAGAGTTTGACTCTGACTGAAGCAGTTAGAGAATCTAAATGCATTGATGATGACTATAGTGACGTTACCAATACTGAGAAGAGGGTTGGTGATAAGAGGAAGTTCAATGGTCAAGGAGGGTCCTCTAACAAGAAGGCTTCGGTTCAACAGGATAAAAGGAAAGCTGGTGGCAGTAACAATGACAAGTGGTGTTCTAAATGCAAGGCTAAGCATTCTGGTGATTGTACTACGGCTACCCAAAGATGCATACACTGTTCTCAAATGGGTCATTCTGTCAATGATTGTAAGAACGAGATTACATGCTACAACTGTAAGCAACCCGGTCATATAAGTAGTGTATGTCCACAGAATAAAGATGAGCCAAAGAAGGATGACAAAAAGGCAAAAGGAAGGGCTTTTCAGATGACGGTGAATCAAGCAAAAGATGCTGATGATGTCGTAAACGGTACATTTCTAGTTAACTCACATCCTGCAAATGTATTATTTGATTCTGGTGCAAATCGTACATTTGTGTCTATATCTTTTGCTTTGAAACTTGGTACGCCGTTGTCAAAACTTGCTTCTCCTTTACAAGTAGAAATTGCTGACGGTAAACTCTCGACCATTCGAGGGGCTTATCGAAATGTTATGTTGAAATTGAAGGGAAGATTTTCCCTATCAATTTATTACCTATTACCCTTGGGGGGTTTGATGTGGTAATTGGGATGGATTGGTTAGAAAGATTTGATGCTCACATCCTTTGTAAGCAAAAGATCATTCGTTTGACTGCACCTGATGGGGATATGGTCCTTGTTCATGGCGAAAAGAACAAAGGAAACTTGGGAATCATCACTTTGGTGAAGGCTCTCAAGCATATTCGTCAATCTAAAGAGCACTTTTTGGCTTACGTTATTGACACTCGGAAAGAAAAGCCTGCGGTTCATGATGTTGAAGTTGTGTCTGAATTTCCTGATGTATTTCCTGAAGAGCTTCCTGGTATTCCACCTGATCGTGAGGTAGAATTCTGTATTGATCTTGTCCCTGGTGCTACGCCCGTTGCTAAAGCACCATACCGTCTCGCTCCAACAGAAATGAAAGAGCTTATGTCTCAGTTGCAGGAGTTACTAGAGTTGGGATTCATTCGACCGAGTTCCTCGCCTTGGGGAGCACCGGTTTTGTTTGTGAAGAAGAAGGATGGATCGATGCGTATGTGTATTGACTATCGTGAGCTTAATAAGAGGACAGTGAAGAATAAGTATCCTCTTCCCCGTATAGATGATCTGTTTGACCAACTGCAAGGTGCATCTTATTTCTCTAAGATTGACTTGCGATATGGTTATCATCAGCTCAAGGTGAAAGAAGAACATGTTGCTAAGACCGCTTTTAGAACACGGTATGGCCATTATGAGTTCTTAGTAATGCCATTTGGGCTGACTAATGCTCCAGCGGCTTTCATGGATATGATGAATCGTGTATGTCGGCCTTACTTGGATCACTTTGTCATTATCTTCATTGATGACATTCTTGTTTATTCAAAATCCAAGGAAGAACATCGTGAGCATTTGAGGGTTATTTTGAAGTTACTAAGAGAGAAACAACTCTATGCTAAGTTCTCAAAGTGTGAATTTTGGCTTCGTGAGGTACAATTTCTTGGCCATGTGATTAGTGAAAAGGGAGTTATGGTTGATCCTTCCAAGGTTGAAGCTGTAATGAAGTGGACTCAGCCAAAGACGGTGACAGAAATTAAGAGTTTCTTGGGTTTAGCCGGATATTACCGACGGTTTATTCAAGACTTTTCTCGAATAGCCAAGCCTATGACTGCGTTGACTAAGAAAGGAGTGAAATTTTTATGGACAGAAGATCAAGAAAAAGCTTTTCAAATCTTGAAATCCAAGCTATGTGAGGCTCCTATTTTATCTTTACCTGAGGGTACTGATGATTTCGTTGTATATAGCGATGCTTCTATAACTGGATTGGGTTGTGTATTGATGCAAAGGGATAAAGTAATTGCGTATGCTTCGAGACTGCTTAAGACGCATGAAAAGAATTATCCTACACATGATTTGGAACTGGCTGCTGTTATTTTTGCTCTAAAACTTTGGAGACATTACTTGTATGGTACGAAGTGCACTCTTTTCACTGACCATAAAAGTCTTCAATATATGTTTAGTCAACGAGAGTTGAATGTTCGTCAGCGAAGGTGGATGGAATTACTTAAGGATTATGATTGTGAAATCAAGTATCACCCAGGAAAGGCGAATGTTGTTGCTGATGCATTGAGCCGAAAGGAGCATCATACTCTTCATCAACTATATGCTGTGAAGGTTGAAGTAAGGTCTGGATTGCTTGATAGAATCAAGTCAGCACAAGTTGAGGCTTTACTTGATGTGAATGTGAAAGAAGAACATGTTGCTAAGACCGCTTTTAGAACACGGTATGGCCATTATGAGTTCTTAGTAATGCCATTTGGGCTGACTAATGCTCCAGCGGCTTTCATGGATATGATGAATCGTGTATGTCGGCCTTACTTGGATCACTTTGTCATTATCTTCATTGATGACATTCTTGTTTATTCAAAATCCAAGGAAGAACATCGTGAGCATTTGAGGGTTATTTTGAAGTTACTAAGAGAGAAACAACTCTATGCTAAGTTCTCAAAGTGTGAATTTTGGCTTCGTGAGGTACAATTTCTTGGCCATGTGATTAGTGAAAAGGGAGTTATGGTTGATCCTTCCAAGGTTGAAGCTGTAATGAAGTGGACTCAGCCAAAGACGGTGACAGAAATTAAGAGTTTCTTGGGTTTAGCCGGATATTACCGACGGTTTATTCAAGACTTTTCTCGAATAGCCAAGCCTATGACTGCGTTGACTAAGAAAGGAGTGAAATTTTTATGGACAGAAGATCAAGAAAAAGCTTTTCAAATCTTGAAATCCAAGTTATGTGAGGCTCCTATTTTATCTTTACCTGAGGGTACTGATGATTTCGTTGTATATAGCGATGCTTCTATAACTGGATTGGGTTGTGTATTGATGCAAAGGGATAAAGTAATTGCGTATGCTTCGAGACTGCTTAAGACGCATGAAAAGAATTATCCTACACATGATTTGGAACTGGCTGCTGTTATTTTTGCTCTAAAACTTTGGAGACATTACTTGTATGGTACGAAGTGCACTCTTTTCACTGACCATAAAAGTCTTCAATATATGTTTAGTCAACGAGAGTTGAATGTTCGTCAGCGAAGGTGGATGGAATTACTTAAGGATTATGATTGTGAAATCAAGTATCATCCAGGAAAGGCGAATGTTGTTGCTGATGCATTGAGCCGAAAGGAGCATCATACTCTTCATCAACTATATGCTGTGAAGGTTGAAGTAAGGTCTGGATTGCTTGATAGAATCAAGTCAGCACAAGTTGAGGCTTTACTTGATGTGAATGTGAAAGAAGAAAGTTTGAAAACTAAGGAAGACCAATTTGAGGTTAACAGTCGTGGTTTTCAGACTTATCGAGGCAGACTTTGGGTTCCTAAGTTTGGGGGTAATCGTGAGTTGATTTTAGAAGAAGCTCATCGTTCTAGGTATTCTGTGCATCCGGGTATGACAAAGATGTTCCATGATTTGAAGTCTTTGTATTGGTGGCCAGTGATGAAACTTGATATAGCACGGTTTGTGGAGAATTGTGTTATTTGTGGTCAAGTGAAGGCAGAACACCAAAAGCCTTATAGGAATTTACAGCAACCTATGATACCAGAGTGGAAATGGGATAATATCACCATGGATTTTGTGACGAAGCTCCCTAGGACAACCAGAGGAAATGACATGATTTGGGTCATTGTAGATCGTCTCACTAAAAGTGCTCATTTTTTGGCAACTCGTCAAACTATACCTATGGAGAAACTCTCTAAACTCTACATCGATGAGATTGTTTCGAGACATGGCATTCCATTGTCAATTATATCGGATCGTGATACCCGATATGTGTCGAACTTCTGGAAGAGTTTACAGAGAGAATTGGGTACGAGAGTTAATTTAAGCACCGCCTATCATCCTCAGACTGATGGGCAAAGTGAGAGAACTATTCAGACGTTAGAGGACATGCTTAGAGCATGCGTTATAGAATATGGTGGCAATTGGGATACTCATTTGCCGTTGATTGAGTTTTCATATAACAACAGTTACCATTCAAGTATAAAAATGGCTCCTTATGATTGTATGGGCGAAAATGTAGGACACCTAACTGTTGGTTAGAGCCAGGTGAAAAGCAATATGCGGGGCCTGATATTGTCCAAATTACTGCGGACAAAGTGGCAATTGCTACTGAGGCTCTAAGGGTGGCACGTGAAAGACAGAAAGCCTATGCAGACAAAAGGAGTAGACCAGTGTCTTTTAAGGTAGGAGACCTTGTGTTTCTTAAAGTTTCACCTTGGAAAGGCATCATTCGATTTGGGAAACGGGGAAAGCTAAGTCCACGTTTTATCGGACCATTCAAGATTCTCAAGAGAATTAAAGATCAAGCTTATCAATTGGATTTACCGCCAGAGTTGGAAGGAATTCACAACACTTTTCATGTTTGTTATTTGAGGAAGTGTTTGGCTAAAGAGGAAAGCATCATTCCTATATCAGAGTTGCGGGTTGATCCAAAGAAAAGACTCGTTGAAGAACCGATCGGAATCTTGGATAGGAAAAAGAAGAAACTACGAAAGAAGTTGATTGAGCTCGTGTTAGTTAAGTGGAGGCACAACCGAGGCGAGAGCATGACTTGGGAAACGGAAGCTGAGATGCGGGATCGTTATCCTCACCTGTTCGGGGAAAAAGATTCTGAGGACAGAATCCTTTTAAGGAGGAGGTAATTGTAACATCCTAAATCTTTATTTCGTTTATTTGTTGACTTTGATTGACTAGTCAACCGTGCTTTGACTTGTCTAGGTTCCACTCGACTTTACAAATCAATTTAAAGTATGATTTAATATATATTTATGTGTAAGAATTATGTGTAAATATAATTAATCATATGTATATATGGGTATACATTTTGGTTAATTATCATATATGTATTATTTGTGCTTATATGTTTATATGCAATTGTGTACCTAAATTAGCTACTAATAAATATATATACTTGTAATTGAATTATAACTAAATGAATAAAAGCAAACAAACTTACATTAACTAGTTACTACACATAATTACACAAATAATAATCAAGAATCAAAGTCTAGAGTCAACCAAAGTCAATTAGTCAAGTCAAGTTTGTGTTCTTGACATAAACCCCACACAAACTAACCAAGACTTGGATTATAGCTTGTAATCATGTAATGAACATGTTCTAGTTTGTCTTAAGGCCAAAGTTTCAGCCATTACACTCAAGGATGAGTTGTAAACACATGGGTTAGATTTAAATACACCTAATGGTCAAGACTAGTAGTCTTGACTTCTTAACACTTAGTTGCCACTTAGGGGCTATATAAACAAGCCTTTGATGATCAATTCTATCATCCCTCTCTGATCTTTCCTCTCTCTCTCTCACATTCATAACACAAAACAATCAAGTTCATAAAGTCTTGGGTTCATCACTTGAAGTTTCAAGTTGAATTTAAGAGCTCTATAGGACTGAAATTTTCAGTCATCTTGCAAACATCATAGAAGATTCATCTGGACGAATTAGAAGTCGAATCTTATATATTTGGAAAGGTCCAAGTGTCGGTGAAGTTTCATAAGAACAAAGTTTCTTCTGGTTTTGCTCATAAGAGTGCTTAAAACGACGATCTTCAGAACTGGTCGGATTTCTGACGAGGCTACAGGTTTGTTTTTGTAAAAATCATATCTCTTTCATTAAAGCTCTTCAAGAGCCAAACCTTATATTTTTGAAAAGGCCTTTGAGTGCCCAACAAATGTCTAGAACGGAGTTTTGTTGTATCTGGTCTTCTTGACCTCCCAAAGTCGTTGTCAAATAGATGGCGCAAAGCTGGGAACATGCTGAAATTTCCCTATTTTGCACTTAGGCTTTGTGGTAGCTTATAAGTTGATCTTATATCATATGTATAGGTTACGGGAACACCTAGCAAGCTTGAAGAACTTGTTTAAGTGCCATTATACACGTGCTAAGGTAAGATATTGGTTATCCCTGCGAACACAATCAAAATGTCCTTTTTAAAGTGTCAAACATAGTTTAAACAAACTTTCATGTCCTATATGATGGATTGGGCATTGGGGGAAGGGTTTAATCTATATTGGGTGACTTTGGGACTATAATTTATGTATGCATGTGGGTGGGATTGTTGTTTAACCCTTATGATTACTAATGACTCAACCATAGCTTAATTATGTTAGTTAATCTATTGCGGGTTGAAATGAATGATCATTGGTCCTTGGATTTGTTGACACCCTATGGTTATATAATTGAACCATGTTGGGAGGGTGATTATGGGCTATTGTAATGTTTGTATCAATAGTAGAATGATGCGGTTATTATGCTACATATACTTGACTTGTTGTTAAGATTGATTGCATGATTATATGATCTAGCTCTTATGTTGATGAGTTGAATGATAGTGACACTAGTAATCATAGGATGGTATGATCACTTGTGCACATTACTAAGGGCCTTGTTATGTTGAACATAGATAGCTTATGAGGTAGCTTGCCTTTAGAAAATGAACTCGAGTATAAAATACGATAAAGAGATAAGCTTATCCCATAGTGTATTCGGAGTTGACACTATGAACCTACGAGTTCCACGGGTATTCTAGACATAACCCAAAGTGGAATACGATTGATTGAATGTGTGTATAGGTTAGCTCCCTATTCGTTGCATAGCACATATTCCGGGATTTGGTTATGCATTTCCTTAACGACACCGATGTACCGCATTTATATGTTTACACGTCACGTCGGATAGTAGGCCACCCTTTGGTCCTTAGACCAACCTACTTATTTTGATATTGTTGGCATAACTATTAAGACGAGAATTACGTTGTATAGTCCATAATGATTGATGGATGATTCTCGCAAATTGAGATAGGATTCCTTATTGTTGTTTAGGAACCCTATATGAGATAGGCACATTTAAGGATTTCGTGCTAATCCTATTGTTGTGTTTATATGGATATGTTGATATTAT
The DNA here is from genome assembly GCA_034093135.1 of Erigeron breviscapus. Taxonomy (NCBI): domain Eukaryota; kingdom Viridiplantae; phylum Streptophyta; class Magnoliopsida; order Asterales; family Asteraceae; genus Erigeron; species Erigeron breviscapus. The sequence goes on from CM067167.1 coordinate 24,979,542, forward strand.
ATATGCAGGTTTATATGATCGTTGTTGATGCATGTTGATGTGACAACAGCAACTTAGATTTGATTAGTCTTATAGATTAAGACATTATGTTGATTTATGTCTTATTCATATATGTGTAATTGATAGATTATGGACTTCGTGTTTTGGTAATGATCGATTACATATTTAGGTGTTATATATGTTTATATATGATGTTTTTTATGTATGATATACAAGTACAAACGTAATATATGTTAGGTTCCTTATACGTTAAGTAATTGGAAAATAACAAACGGATTACAGCTAACGAAGATAAACTTCGTTATGCTCAAACGAAGATTATCTTCGTTTGATGGGCCGGGCTGCTAAGTTCGTAGAACAAAGCCCAGCAGCCCACGAATATTCTGAAACATATATAAATGAACGTAAAACCCTAAATTGAGGTATCACGTTCATCTCTGACACACCGAAGGCGACTAAGTTCGTTTGTAATCAATAGCAAACGAATATAGAGCAATTATGGCTGATTACACTCTCGTTAATTAGCAATAATATAGATAACTAATCAAACAGTTATCTCGTGAGGATTCCGCACTCACGACATAACCATAGACGATCTCGAGAGCGATCCAGAGCTATCGAGGGACTCACAAGTGGTATCAGAGCCTATCGATATCTAATCGAAGGTTTCAGATCGTCTGTTTTGATTTTTATTTTCTGAGAAATTCGTAAACCCTAACTGCTTTTTAAGTTCGTTTTCCTCTACGAACTTAGCCAAACGAATTTAATCTTAAATTTGTTCCTTGGCTTCTCCTTACGAAGATAGAAAACAAAGTAATTTACTTTCGTTTTGAATCTTCCTACGAAGTTATCTTTCAACGAAGTTATTAACGAAGTTAAACCTATTTTCGTTAGCTTTACGAATTTAGACCATCTTCGTTTTACGAAGTTAGATTCATCTTCGTTCTGTTTCACCTTACGAACTTAGAACTGCTTACGAACTTAGACCTATCTTCGTTCGTAGTTCTATCTTCGTTCCAACCTTATCTTCGTTTGATCATCTATCTTCGTTCACTTAGGGTTTTAGCAATATTACTTATTCACTCATGGCTTCCACATCGACTGTCAACAGTGCTGTTGCACAATATCTGAATTCTTTGGTTTATCATGATCATTTAGTCGGAAGGACCAATTCTCCACCGAAGCTAGTTTCTTTAGCTGACTTCTGGGCATGGAGAGGTCGATTCGAAGATTTCATTCAAAGAGAAGATTTAAATATGTGGATTATGATTACTGAAGGATATGAGTGGCCTACTCTTACTGTCAATGGCGTTACTTCGACTTACAAGATGGCAGAATTAAAAGGAGAAGAAAAGGCTGCATATGCAATCGAAGTAAAGGCTCTTTCGACTCTTCGGATGTGCATTCCACAAGAGTTAGTGCATCTGTTTCCCAAACAAGAATACAAAACTTCAAAGCAGCTGTTCGATGCTATTGAAGCACATTGTGAAGGAGATCCACTACTGAAGAAAAACAGAATTAAAATGCTTAAGAAACAATTTGACTGTTTCAACGCTACCAAGAACGAACAAGTTGAAGATCTTATTCTGAGATATCAACATCTGCTTGCCGAGTTAGCGTATTTTGATCTTAAGTATTCTCCAACTGAAATTGTGGATAAATTCTTGGATGGTTTACCGAAGGCCTATAAAGAGTTTTGTCATGGACTACAAGAAAGAGATGATTATGCATCTTTGCGAATAGATGGAGTTATATCTACTCTTAGGAACAGAGTGATGAAAGACAAAGCAAAGGATCTCTGATATGTCCATTTATATGTATATTCCCATATCATTTCTAAGTCGTTTTAAGCTTGATTATGTGCAAATTATATGTATATTCGATGCTTTGATGGTATTGTTAGTGATTGCAGGCTTTGAACAGGTAAAATGATGAGAAATGGCTTTTGGATGGTTTAAAGATGCATTAAGATGGTTCGTGGACGAGTACGTGAAGTAACGAGTTGAAAATCACAAGTTTTGGTGAAAAAGTGAAGAGGTGCGCCGCACAGGATGGGTGGTGCACCGCACAGAATGCTCAGAAAATTTGTGAAGCTGGGAAAAGAAGGAGGTGCGACGCACCACACCCTTGGTGCGCCGCATGGATTGATCAGGAGAATTTCAGTTAAGAAAAAAAGGCAAGGTGCGACGCACCAATCCCATGGTGCGCCGCATATCGAGCGAAGAAGGTTTTTGGAAACAAGGCAGGTGCGACGCACCTGGCCAGTGGTGCGCCGCACCTGTAGGTCGGCCCAGCTAGGTTTTTTGGAAACAAGGCAGGTGCGACGCACCTGGCCAGTGGTGCGCCGCACCTGTAGGTCGGCCCAGCTAGGTTTTTTGGAAACAAGGCAGGTGCGACGCACCTGGCCAGTGGTGCGCCGCACCTGTAGGTCGGCCCAGCTAGGTTTTTTTGGAAACAAGGCAGGTGCGACGCACCTGGCCAGTGGTGCGCCACACCTGTAGGTCGGCCCAGCTAGGTTTTTTGGAAACAAGGCAGGTGCGACGCACCTGGCCAGTGGTGCGCCACACCTGTAGGTCGGCCCAGCTAGGTTTTTTTGGAAACACTATAGATACAATACCAAAACCCTATTTTTCGATATACTCTTACTTCCAGCCGATTTTAGGGTTCTTTGAGGCATTATTCAGCAGCTTTTACATCCCCCAAGATCTAAGAGTTGTTCAAGAGTTTCAAGGCATTCAATCATCGATTTCTTTAGCTTTTCATTGTCTTTCACACTTTGGTACAAGATGTTTATTCTTTCTTTTGCTATTTGTGATTTATTTATGATTATGTTAGGCTAAACACTTCATCATCTACTAAGATGAAGTGACACAATGAATAATGGTTGCATAATCTTTTGAATTCAAGTTGATAATTAAACGTTTCATTGAGATCTTAATATATTGAGTTTTTGTTATTTATTCTATTGTTTGTTGATAATTTATGAATGATTTAATGGTAGTTAAATCCAGGAGTGCATTGTTCTAGTTGATTTGGTAGAATCAATAGATGAAATTGTTTAATAATAACAAAACAAATTAATCAGTTCGGTAGATCTTAATAGAAAAGATGGTAGTCGGATCTTTAGGATTGAATCAATTGGTTAATGGGTTCGGATCGGGTAATAAGCTAGGTGCGCAACTAGTGAGTTCTTTGTCTTAACCTCGTTATTTAGATCAACGTATTTGAATTGGTTTTAACTTAAATGCAACCAAAATGAAATGTGTCATGGAGTCGAGGTAGATGATCTTTTAAATTCTTGTTTTAAACAACAAAATTCTCTCTCGATTAATCCTTTGGGATTACTAATCAACTACTAATTTTGCAACGTGACAATTCGGTCACAAAACCCCCTTTTTAATTAGAATTACTTAATGTATACAATTACTTAGTTTTAGTCCCTGTGTTCGATCCTGGACTTACCTTTTAGCTATACTATATACGAACGGGTCCACTGCCCGCGAGTGTGTAGTAGTCAGTTTTAGGGTATTTCTTGTTTATAAATTTTAAACTCGATTTTACACATCAAGTTTTTGGCGCCGCTGCCGGGGACTAAAATTAAGTAGTTTTTTTTGTTTTGTTATTCGATCCTTCTTTGCAGTCATTTGTGGGGAAGTTACTTGTTTTAATAGATAGATTTTGTTTATTTTATTTTATTTTATTTTGTTCCAGGTACGTTTGACGTTTTGTCTTGTGGTGTTTGTGCAGGGTCTTTGTAGTTGATGAACACAAGAGCTTCTGGCAGACCTTTGGTTAGCCCTTTGTCAAATCCGGGGAAAGTCAGACGTCGCTTAACTCAACACGACAACACGGAGACCTCTACATCCAACAAGATAGATTCTGAAAATTCTGACCAAGTCCAACAGGACTTTGATCTTTCCTTTAAAACGTCAACATCAGAAGATCAAGCGGTTAAGAACTTGAAAGATCCAGCTTGGATTTTTAAATCAGGTGCAGATTTAGATTCAGACGGAGAAGAGAAAGTTACAACACCTGAACCGGATAGCTTGATATTTACAAGGGATCACAGAAATCAAGCAATGGGAGATAGAGATCAAGGAGCTCGACCAGTTGATCCTAACAACCGTCCTTACGGACAAAGAAGAAGGGAAGTACCGGCAAATCGGGGTACCCCGATTCGTGCTCCAACTACCGGAATTAACTTTAATCTCAAGGGAAATCATTTGAAGAGTGTTGAAGAGGAGAAGTTCGATGGTGTGACAAACAGTGATCCTTATGGCCATTTAGAAAGGTTTGAAAAGATTTGCAGGTTTTATAATTATGGTGAAGGACAGAATGACATAGTGAAACTTGAGCTCTTTCCACTTACTCTTTATGGAGAGGCAAAAGCTTGGCTCAAGGAACAACCAGATGATTTGTACACCACATGGGCTGAACTTCGAGAAGGTTTCATTGATGAGTTCTATTCTATAAGAACTTAAAGACAACTGGAGAATAAGATAAGGGCATTTACTCAAGATGCAGGTGAAGATGTAGTTGATGCTTGGAAACGGTACAAGGAAATGCTTAGAAATTGTCCAGGACATAATATGAATACTGAAGCAGTAGTTGAGATTTTCTATGATGGGTTGCTTAGGAAAACTAGAAGGGAACTTGCAGGTGCATTCGGGGGTAGTTTGAACAATGTAACTCCAAGTGAAGGTTACAAGATCCTCGATGATATGGCTAAGGAGTTCTCTGTTCGTGAAGAAACCCAAGGTAGGAGATCTGGAGGTAGGACAGTTGCTCAGATTGAAAGTGGTGAAGAATCAAGACTTGTCGCTGAAGTCAAAGCACTCTCAAAGCAAATGAATGAGAGGTTTGACAGCCAAGATAATAGGTTCAAGAGTCTTGAGAGAGATGTGAAGGTTATGGCGGATGGGTGTGATTACTGTGGAGATTTGCACTATAGTAAGGATTGCCCGGACAAGCCGGCTCAGGATGTTAATTATATTCAGAATCAACCGCAACGGAATTTCAGTCAGAACACCAGTTATCAAAACCGGAATTCAGGTACTTCTTATCCCTCGTCTTCTTTTAATGCTAACAATTCTGGGTTTGGTGCCAACAGGTTCAGTAGGTTTAACAGTCAGCAGAACATGACTGCTGAATTGAGAGATATTGTGAAGGATTTCATTGGTGCTCAGAGACATACAAACGAGCAATTAGCTTCAGAAAATAAGAAGATGCATTCGGCATTGGATTCAGTGACTACTCGTTTAGATGGTTTGAGTCATAAGTTGGATCAAAGTACAAAGAGCACTCAAGCTACATTCCAGGATATAGAGGCTAAGCTTGAAAGGCTAGGAACTTCAAACAGGCAGCCCGGTACATTACCGAGCAATACTCAGCAAAATCCTAAGCCTCAGCAGAATAGCCAAGGATCGGGAGCCAAGTACAGTCATCCAAATGCCCGGAATGAGCAAGTGAATGCTATTACAACAAGGGCAGGTAAGACTTATGATTCAGCAACCCTTTACCTAATGACTTTTCTCCACTTGTGCAGGTTCATGAAGAAGATGAGACTGTTGATGAAGAAATTGAGATGGAGCCGAACCAAGCCGTGAAGACACCGGCCGTTCCATCCAAGACTGTTGAGAAACCAACCGTTGAAAAGCCACCGGTTAAGCCGTATCAACCGCATATTCCATTTCCTCAACGGTTGAAGAAAGCAAAGATCAAGAAGGAGTTTCAGAAATTTGTTGATTTAATACAAAATGTTAACATTACCATTCCTCTAGTTGATCTTCTTGCAGGTATGCCAAACTATGCGAAGTTTCTCAAAGAGCTTGTCTCGGATCAAAGGAAGTTGGAAGAGGCGAAGACGGCAGTCATGAGTGCCGAGTGCTCCGCCATCATCAAGAACGAGATTCCTCCTAAGTTGGAAGATCCAGGGAGTTTTCTCATCTCTTGTTCTTTTGGTGCTTTGTTGTATAAGGCATTGGCCGATCTAGGGGCCAGCATTAATTTGATGCCTTATTCGGTTTATAAAAAGTTGTCTTTAGGTGAATTGACCCCCACCCGCATGAGCATTAGGCTTGCGGACCGATCATTCCAATATCCCATGGGGATAGCGGAAAATTTACAAATTAGGGTGGGTCACATGATTTTTCCGGTCGATTTTGTTATATTAGAAATGGAGGCGGATGTTAATGTGCCTCTAATTTTAGGCCGACCATTCCTTATGACCGCGGATGCCATCATCCGGGTAAAGGCTAAGGAGATTTCCTTGGGAGTCGGTGAAGACCGGGTTGTCTTTAATGTTGATAAAGCTCTTAAGCATCCTTACTCATGTGATGAATCTTGTTTCAGGATCGATGTTGTGGAAGAGGAAGATGCATTGGAAAAGGAACTTATGGATATCTTGGGTATGGAGGAAGGAGAGTCATTGCTATCACTTAGTGAAGAACACCAAGAGCTTGATGAAGAGATGTTACAAGAGATCATGGCCTTGAGTGTAGATGAAACTCCACCGGATGATGAGACATTTGAAGAAATCAAGGTTGATCAAAGCACACGAGTGCTAACATCGGTTGAGAGCCCTCCCACCGACTTGGAACTCAAACCGCTTCCGGATCATTTGGAGTATGCTTACTTAGAAGGTACATCTTTTCTTCCCGTTGTCATTTCATCCTCTTTAATGGAAGATGAAAAATCTAGGCTTATTACCGTCTTAAAGGCTCATAAAAAGGCCTTTGCATGGAAAATTTCCGATATTCCGGGTATAAGTCCAGAATTTTGTAAGCACACAATCAATTTTGTCGATAATTTTAAACCGGTTGTGCAAAGACAACGGAGATTAAACCCAAACATGAAAGATGTTGTGAAAAAGGAAGTGATAAAGTTGTTAGATGCGGGAATCATATTCCCCATTTCAGATAGTTCTTGGGTTAGTCCGGTACATTGTGTACCGAAAAAGGGTGGGATGACTGTTGTCTTAAATGATAAAAATGAATTAATTCGCACTAGAACTGTCACGGGGTGGAGGGTATGTATTGATTATCGGAAATTAAATGATGCAACCCGCAAGGACCATTTCCCATTGCCCTTTATCGATCAAATGCTCGAACGGCTAGCCGGAAATGAGTATTTTTGCTTCTTGGATGGGTTTTCCGGGTATTTCCAAATACCTATTGACCCTAAAGACCAAGAGAAGACCACGTTTACTTGTCCCTATGGCACTTATGCTTATAGGAGGATGCCATTTGGTCTTTGTAATGCTCCCGGTACCTTTCAACGCTGTATGATTGCAATTTTTCAAGACATGATTGAAACTTCCATGGAAGTTTTCATGGATGACTTTTCGGTTTTTGGTAGTTCATTTGAGAGTTGTCTAGAAAGTTGTAACACCCGTCGTTTAAAAATATGGGTTTTCAAAAACTTTTCACCTAACGGTGTTAAATTGCGGAAGTAAAGACTGTAAAAGTCGAAACCAATAAAACATTTTGGTTTATGCATTTATTTGGTGTTACTTGCGACATCATAAAATAGTCCAATTGAAAACCCCACGGTTGCCCAACATAAAACAACCGTCCAAACGTCATTACATAAATTCGACATCAAGTTCAGAATGTAAATGAATGTCTAAAGGGAACATCTATGGGTTGCTAAGGCTCCTGCATCATCTACCCGAGCCTCACTCGCACTGCAACTAATTCCTTCAAGCTAAACCTGAGGGAACCACATTAAAAGAAACAAGTGTTAGCTATAAAAATAGCTAAGTAAGATAACACTTAGTTTAAAACGTTTGTCCAATTAAAACCTTCATCATTATTAAACAAGTTCTTTAGGCACAACACACATCACATAAATCTGCATATCAACTTTATATCAAATAGGATCATCATCCTAAGTGTGCCTATCCTGCATTACTTCGTTACACACATTTAACCACATAACTGCTTTCTACATTATCTGCTTTACTACATTATTAACTGCATTATGTTTTTTTTTTTTTTTTTTTTTTTTTTTTTTTTTTTTTTTTTTTTTTTTTTTTTTTTTTTTTTTTATTCTTCACGATAATTTTTTTTTTTTTTTTTTTTTTTTTTTTTTTTTTTTTTTTTTTTTTTTTTTTTTTTTTTTTTTTTTTTTTTTTTTTTTTTTTTTTTTTTTTTTTTTTTTTTTTTTTTTTTTTTTTTTTTTTTTTTTTTTTTTTTTTTTTTTTTTTTTTTTTTTTTTTTTTTTTTTTTTTTTTTTTTTTTTTTTTTTTTTTTTTTTTTTTTTTTTTTTTTTTTTTTTTTTTTTTTTTTTTTTTTTTTTTTTTTTTTTTTTTTTTTTTTTTTTTTTTTTTTTTTTTTTTTTTTTTTTTTTTTTTTTTTTTTTTTTTTTTTTTTTTTTTTTTTTTTTTTTTTTTTTTTTTTTTTTTTTTTTTTTTTTTTTTTTTTTTTTTTTTTTTTTTTTTTTTTTTTTTTTTTTTTTTTTTTTTTTTTTTTTTTTTTTTTTTTTTTTTTTTTTTTTTTTTTTTTTTTTTTTTTTTTTTTTTTTTTTTTTTTTTTTTTTTTTTTTTTTTTTTTTTTTTTTTTTTTTTTTTTTTTTTTTTTTTTTTTTTTTTTTTTTTTTTTTTTTTTTTTTTTTTTTTTTTTTTTTTTTTTTTTTTTTTTTTTTTTTTTTTTTTTTTTTTTTTTTTTTTTTTTTTTTTTTTTTTTTTTTTTTTTTTTTTTTTTTTTTTTTTTTTTTTTTTTTTTTTTTTTTTTTTTTTTTTTTTTTTTTTTTTTTTTTTTTTTTTTTTTTTTTTTTTTTTTTTTTTTTTTTTTTTTTTTTTTTTTTTTTTTTTTTTTTTTTTTTTTTTTTTTTTTTTTTTTTTTTTTTTTTTTTTTTTTTTTTTTTTTTTTTTTTTTTTTTTTTTTTTTTTTTTTTTTTTTTTTTTTTTTTTTTTTTTTTTTTTTTTTTTTTTTTTTTTTTTTTTTTTTTTTTTTTTTTTTTTTTTTTTTTTTTTTTTTTTTTTTTTTTTTTTTTTTTTTTTTTTTTTTTTTTTTTTTTTTTTTTTTTTTTTTTTTTTTTTTTTTTTTTTTTTTTTTTTTTTTTTTTTTTTTTTTTTTTTTTTTTTTTTTTTTTTTTTTTTTTTTTTTTTTTTTTTTTTTTTTTTTTTTTTTTTTTTTTTTTTTTTTTTTTTTTTTTTTTTTTTTTTTTTTTTTTTTTTTTTTTTTTTTTTTTTTTTTTTTTTTTTTTTTTTTTTTTTTTTTTTTTTTTTTTTTTTTTTTTTTTTTTTTTTTTTTTTTTTTTTTTTTTTTTTCGATCCTACGTTATTTAGTTTAGGTGACTGCATTACCTAAACATTTTACTTCGTTACTGCTTTTACGTTTGGGCCCTTAAACGTGCAAGTGACATGGCAACCTAGCAGGTCTAGTGCACTAGGTGATCAAGCCATTTAAACATGCACACAACATACTTCAAACTTCATTTCGACATTTCATGCATAAAAGGATACTTCATATTACTACAATAAGCAATACTACATTACACTACATTAGGGACTGCATTTCATGTAACATCCCAAAACTTAATCGTTTATGTTGACTAACGTCGTTAGGTCAAATTATAAGTCCGTGATATGTTTATGTGGAAATACGTGTTTATATGTTTATGTGCCCTATATGTAAGATTTAATTATCTTTAATGAGTGACAATAAAGTAGACTTAATGATGTGTAAAAGGCCTATGTAGTGTGCGAAAGTGCTTTAGTGTGTTATATGTATCCCCGATAGGTGTTTTTAAGCGAAATAAAGTCGATATGAAGTCCAGGGACCAAATTTGCCAATGTTGAAAAGTTAAAAACGGGATTATGATTAGGGTTGGCCTAATCCCTGATCATTTGCAGCCAAATTACTTTCATTAATCTCATACACAAACCCTTTAATCCTCTTTTGATTTCTCAAGCAATTCTTCAAGGTTTTGATCAAACAAATCAAGGGTTTTTGTATTGAATCGGATCGGATATCATTTGTTATAGGTAATCTATGTTTTGATGTCTATATTACAGATTTAATGATGTTTTATATAGGATCAAATCTGATTTTAATAAGGTTTTGAAGTAATTAGGGTTTCAAACGTGTTTAAGCAAATTAACGATCCAAACGACATCAAACGAGTTTGTAATCGATCATTATGATCAAAATATGTTTATATGTGTCAAAAACATGTTTTGGGTGAAGCCCAAGTCGATTGATTTCTGGAAAAATCGAAGAACAAGTCGTTTTGTAAATTCTGGACGAAGTTAGGGTTTTTCTGATGCTAAATTCGTTTCTGGTTGTCCGAACGAACTTTAAGTTCGTTTTGGATGATTAAATTCGTTTTGGGCAAGTTCGTTTGGGAATGGATTAAATTCGTTTTTGAAGGTCCTAAGTTCGTTTGGCTTAAGTTCGTTTGATGGTCTAAATTCGTTTGAAGCTGATTTGAAGTTAAGTTGAAGTTTAAGTTCGTTTTGCCCTAATGAAGGCCTAAATTCGTTTTAAAGGGTCTAAGTTCGTTTTATCATTGCTCAAACGAAGATAAACTTCGTTCAAGGTCTTCTAAGTTCGTTTGGAAGCAACTAAGTTCGTTCAGTATGGCCTAAATTCGTTTCTGGAAGCTAAATTCGTTTGATTTTTCAAATGGCCATATCTTTTGAACCGTAACTCCGTTTTTGACAAATAAGCTATCCCTAGAATCGTGAGAGAGTCTATTTTCTAATGGTAATGAGTTTAAAGGATGATTTTGAGGTCAAGTTTCTGAAAGGTTGAATTAGTGAGTGAAGGTCGAGTTTCGACGGATTCTATGAGTCCTAAAGTCGTACGAAAGTCCATTTAATGTCCCTAATGACTTATATTTCATATGTGGAGAGTACGTAGTGCCCGTATGTGGGAGGGTACTAGATACGTATAAATCGTGCTCGTATGTGGAGAGTACGTAGTGCCCGTATGTGGGAGGGTACTAGATACGTATAAATCGTGCTCGTATGTGGAGAGTACGTAGTGCCCGTATGTGGGAGGGTACTAGATACGTATAAATCGTGCTCGTATGTGGAGAGTACGTAGTGCCCGTATGTGGGAGGGTACTAGATACGTATAAATCGTGCTCGTATGTGGAGAGTACGTAGTGCCCGTATGTGGGAGGGTACTAGATACGTATAAATCGTGCTCGTATGTGGAGAGTACGTAGTGCCCGTATGTGGGAGGGTACTAGATACGTATAAATCGTGCTCGTATGTGGAGAGTACGTAGTGCCCGTATGTGGGAGGGTACTAGATACGTATAAATCGTGCTCGTATGTGGAGAGTACGTAGTGCCCGTATGTGGGAGGGTACTAGATACGTATAAATCGTGCTCGTATGTGGAGAGTACGTAGTGCCCGTATGTGGGAGGGTACTAGATACGTATAAATCGTGCTCGTATGTGGAGAGTACGTAGTGCCCGTATGTGGGAGGGTACTAGATACGTATAAATCGTGCTCGTATGTGGAGAGTACGTAGTGCCCGTATGTGGGAGGGTACTAGATACGTATAAATCGTGCTCGTATGTGGAGAGTACGTAGTGCCCGTATGTGGGAGGGTACTAGATACGTATAAATCGTGCTCGTATGTGGAGAGTACGTAGTGCCCGTATGTGGGAGGGTACTAGATACGTATAAATCGTGCTCGTATGTGGAGAGTACGTAGTGCCCGTATGTGGGAGGGTACTAGATACGTATAAATCGTGCTCGTATGTGGAGAGTACGTAGTGCCCGTATGTGGGAGGGTACTAGATACGTATAAATCGTGCTCGTATGTGGAGAGTACGTAGTGCCCGTATGTGGGAGGGTACTAGATACGTATAAATCGTGCTCGTATGTGGAGAGTACGTAGTGCCCGTATGTGGGAGGGTACTAGATACGTATAAATCGTGCTCGTATGTGGAGAGTACGTAGTGCCCGTATGTGGGAGGGTACTAGATACGTATAAATCGTGCTCGTATGTGGAGAGTACGTAGTGCCCGTATGTGGGAGGGTACTAGATACGTATAAATCGTGCTCGTATGTGGAGAGTACGTAGTGCCCGTATGTGGGAGGGTACTAGATACGTATAAATCGTGCTCGTATGTGGAGAGTACGTAGTGCCCGTATGTGGGAGGGTACTAGATACGTATAAATCGTGCTCGTATGTGGAGAGTACGTAGTGCCCGTATGTGGGAGGGTACTAGATACGTATAAATCGTGCTCGTATGTGGAGAGTACGTAGTGCCCGTATGTGGGAGGGTACTAGATACGTATAAATCGTGCTCGTATGTGGAGAGTACGTAGTGCCCGTATGTGGGAGGGTACTAGATACGTATAAATCGTGCTCGTATGTGGAGAGTACGTAGTGCCCGTATGTGGGAGGGTACTAGATACGTATAAATCGTGCTCGTATGTGGAGAGTACGTAGTGCCCGTATGTGGGAGGGTACTAGATACGTATAAATCGTGCTCGTATGTGGAGAGTACGTAGTGCCCGTATGTGGGAGGGTACTAGATACGTATAAATCGTGCTCGTATGTGGAGAGTACGTAGTGCCCGTATGTGGGAGGGTACTAGATACGTATAAATCGTGCTCGTATGTGGAGAGTACGTAGTGCCCGTATGTGGGAGGGTACTAGATACGTATAAATCGTGCTCGTATGTGGAGAGTACGTAGTGCCCGTATGTGGGAGGGTACTAGATACGTATAAATCGTGCTCGTATGTGGAGAGTACGTAGTGCCCGTATGTGGGAGGGTACTAGATACGTATAAATCGTGCTCGTATGTGGAGAGTACGTAGTGCCCGTATGTGGGAGGGTACTAGATACGTATAAATCGTGCTCGTATGTGGAGAGTACGTAGTGCCCGTATGTGGGAGGGTACTAGATACGTATAAATCGTGCTCGTATGTGGAGAGTACGTAGTGCCCGTATGTGGGAGGGTACTAGATACGTATAAATCGTGCTCGTATGTGGAGAGTACGTAGTGCCCGTATGTGGGAGGGTACTAGATACGTATAAATCGTGCTCGTATGTGGAGAGTACGTAGTGCCCGTATGTGGGAGGGTACTTTAAATGAAACGGTAACTTCGGTTACAACTTAACGGTGACCTAGTCACAACTTAATGAGATGAGATGAGATGACGAAATTGATTAGGCACGCTTAGGGTCATGAACTCTATGCTTATATGTGATGTGGATATGTGATGTGGATATGTGATGTGGATATGTTTATACGGTGGTATGAATGCCTAATTAAAATGACGTAATGTTTTAAAGTGACGATTTAAATGGATGAAATGTTTGCTTAAACCTGGTGTTATCTTACTTAGCTTTATAGCTAACACTTGTTTCTTTTAATGTGTTGACACCCCTCAGGTTAGGCATTGAGATGACGTGTGAAGCTTTGGCGAGAGATGGGTAGATGATCAAGCTGGCTTTAGTTTACCCAATAGCTTCGCATAAACCTTATGTTATTGATTTCCTTTATGGAACTTATGTAATGACTATGTTATGATTGCTTTATGTTGGGCAATCTTATGGATTTCCTTTATGGAACTTATGTAATGACTATGTTATGATTGCTTTATGTTGGGCAATCTTATGGATTTCTTTTATTACTGATTTGATGCTATTAGTAACACCACTTATGTTTTCTCAACTGTTTTCCTTAGTTGAGTATTTTCCTAAATCGTTTCCGCATGATTTAACGCCGTTAGGCGAAAATTTTTGGAAATCCATATTTTTACGAAACGGGTGTTACAAGTTGGTATCAGAGAAGTAGTTTAAGTGAACCAAGGCCTATTGACCATAGGATTTGGACTTAAACTTAAGATGCGTATGCTAGGTATTCGTAGGATGCCTTAGCTAGTGATGACATGTGATGTAGGATGGGTTGGGACGAGTGCGAGTGTGATAGGGCTTATGAGATGTTTACGATACGAAGTATGTTATAGCCTTATCTTTGCGCTTATCGACTCTATCTTTCAGTGAAGGAAAGATGGTTAACACTCGTCAAGGCAACTTACGACGCGATGGAGTTACTGCTAGCGTTACTCCACCTGTCCATCCGGGTGCAGGTGCTTCTAATGCTGCTGCTACTGCTACTGCAGCTAACGTGAATAGAAATCAAGTGAATCCTCAGCAGGTCAATCGACAAGGCTCGTTAGGCCCTATGCCTCCACCTCCTGGTAATCAACCTATAGTTAACGAAGCAGTGGTGGAGCAAATCCCTAATGCAGCTGAACTGTACAACCTTGTGCTGACTCTCCAAGCCCAGTTAGCACAGACTCAGGAGCAACTGAACAACGCTCTTGCTGAGAATGCTGAAGGAACTGATGGCAACTACTCAGTGCCGTCTCACCACATTGAGCCACCAGTGGATAATGTTGTCGTTCCCCCTGTTAATGTTGATGTGGCTCCTCCTAATGTAGTTCAAGCTCCTCGATTTAAGTTCGAAAGTTTCCAGAAGTGTGGAGCTCAGAAATTCAATGGAACACTTAACGCAGTAGGCTGTATGGAATGGCTTGATGATACTGAGATGGTCTTTGAAGCTTGTGACTGTCCAGAGGATAAAAAGGTGTTGTGTGCGAGTAGAATGTTGAAAGAAGGTGCTCGAGACTGGTGGAAGAGCATTACTATTTCAATGACTCCGGCTATGGTAACTGCTATTACGTGGGCTGACTTTAAGCAGAAATTCATTGAGGAGTATATCGGGACTCATGAACAGCGCAAAATGGAAAAAGAGTTCCGTGCTTTGACAGCTGAAGTTGGCAAAATTAATGACTATGCTCGTTCCTTTATGGAAAAGATGAAATTTGTGGGTCATCTATTCAGAACTGATGCAGATCAAGTCGCCTGCTATGTCGATGGTTTACCTCCAAGTTATCGAGGTATTTGTAGGCAGCATAAGACCCTAACGGAAGCAATCAAGGAATCCAAAAAGCTTGATGATGATTTTGCTGCGGATAAGAAAGTTGAAAAGAAAGAAGATGAGAAGAAGTCTGGCAATAAACGGAGGTTTGGTGGGTCAAATCGTTTTGGTAAGAAATTCAAGGGATCTTCGTCCTCTGACAAGGGAAAGACAGACAAGGATGGAAAATGGTGTTCTAGCTGCAAGGCTTTTCATTCTGGTCAGTGTTCTGCTAAGACCCGCAGGTGCAATAGGTGTGGAGCGCAGGGTCATACTTTTGATGAATGCACTGATAAAGCAAGATGTTATAAATGTGGAGATGCAAAGCACCGAATTGCCGATTGTCCCCAAATGAAGAAAGATGAGGGAAAGAAAGCGGAAGCTTCCAAAGCCAAAGCCCGTGCTTTTCAGATGACGGCTGAGGAGGCAAAAGACGACGATCAGGTAGTTACTGCTACCCTTATTGTTAACTCCAAACCTGCTAATGTGTTATTTGATTCTGGTGCGAACAAATCTTTTGTGTCTACTCTGTTTGCTCCTAAGTTAGACATGACTACTAGTTCTTTACGGTGCCCTATAGAAGTAGAAGTGGCTAATGGTGCAACGTCTATTATTCGGGAAGGTTATTCTGATTGTCCGATAGAAATAGAGGGTCGTTCATTTACTGCTAACCTGTTACCCGCTACCATTCCTAGTTTCGATGTTGTACTTGGTATGGACTGGATGTCTAAGAATGATGCTGTCGTCCTATGTTCGAAAAAGATAGTCCGTATCGCTACTCCCGACGGTAAAGGTGTCTGTGTTTATGGTGACAAGAAGCCGGGAAATGTTAAGGTGATCTCGATGATGAAAGCGCTTCGTTGTATACGGCAAACTAAGTCACATTTTCTAGCTTATGTAATTGATTCTCGTATCGCGAAGCCTACAGTTTCTGATGTCGAAGTTGTTTCCGAGTTTCCTGATGTTTTCCCTGAAGATCTTCCAGGTCTTCCTCCTGATCGTGAGGTTGAATTTTCTATTGATCTCATTCCTGGTGCTACTCCTGTAGCCAAAGCTCCCTATCGATTAGCTCCGACGGAGATGAAGGAGTTAATGACGCAAATTCAGGAACTTTTAGATAAAGGTTTCATTCGTCCGAGTTCCTCTCCTTGGGGTGCTCCTATCCTTTTCGTAAAGAAGAAAGACGGATCCATGCGCATGTGTATCGATTATCGCGAGCTGAATAAAAGAACGGTGAAGAATAAGTATCCACTCCCTCGCATTGATGATTTGTTCGATCAACTTCAAGGTGCTTCTTATTTCTCAAAGATTGATTTACGGTCTGGCTATCATCAATTGAAGGTTGAAGAAGAAAGTGTAGCCAAAACAGCGTTCCGAACTCGTTATGGTCATTATGAGTTCCTTGTCATGCCATTCGGTTTGACAAATGCTCCAGCGAAGTTTATGGATTTGATGAACCGTGTCTGTCGACCATTTTTGGATCATTTCGTTATTGTTTTTATCGACGACATTCTTGTGTATTCAAAGTCGGAAGAGGAACATAGAGAGCATTTGAGAGCTGTCCTTCAAGTCCTCAGAGAGAAAAAGCTATATGCTAAATTCTCCAAGTGCGAGTTCTGGCTAAAGGAAGTTCATTTCCTCGGCCATGTCGTCTCCTCTGATGTTATAAATGTGGAGATGCAAAGCACCGAATTGCCGATTGTCCCCAAATGAAGAAAGATGAGGGAAAGAAAGCGGAAGCTTCCAAAGCCAAAGCCCGTGCTTTTCAGATGACGGCTGAGGAGGCAAAAGACGACGATCAGGTAGTTACTGCTACCCTTATTGTTAACTCCAAACCTGCTAATGTGTTATTTGATTCTGGTGCGAACAAATCTTTTGTGTCTACTCTGTTTGCTCCTAAGTTAGACATGACTACTAGTTCTTTACGGTGCCCTATAGAAGTAGAAGTG
The DNA here is from genome assembly GCA_034093135.1 of Erigeron breviscapus. Taxonomy (NCBI): domain Eukaryota; kingdom Viridiplantae; phylum Streptophyta; class Magnoliopsida; order Asterales; family Asteraceae; genus Erigeron; species Erigeron breviscapus. Next base: position 24,996,389 of record CM067167.1, read on the forward strand.
GCTAATGGTGCAACGTCTATTATTCGGGAAGGTTATTCTGATTGTCCGATAGAAATAGAGGGTCGTTCATTTACTGCTAACCTGTTACCCGCTACCATTCCTAGTTTCGATGTTGTACTTGGTATGGACTGGATGTCTAAGAATGATGCTGTCGTCCTATGTTCGAAAAAGATAGTCCGTATCGCTACTCCCGACGGTAAAGGTGTCTGTGTTTATGGTGACAAGAAGCCGGGAAATGTTAAGGTGATCTCGATGATGAAAGCGCTTCGTTGTATACGGCAAACTAAGTCACATTTTCTAGCTTATGTAATTGATTCTCGTATCGCGAAGCCTACAGTCTCTGATGTCGAAGTTGTTTCCGAGTTTCCTGATGTTTTCCCTGAAGATCTTCCAGGTCTTCCTCCTGATCGTGAGGTTGAATTTTCTATTGATCTCATTCCTGGTGCTACTCCTGTAGCCAAAGCTCCCTATCGATTAGCTCCGACGGAGATGAAGGAGTTAATGACGCAAATTCAGGAACTTTTAGATAAAGGTTTCATTCGTCCGAGTTCCTCTCCTTGGGGTGCTCCTATCCTTTTCGTAAAGAAGAAAGACGGATCCATGCGCATGTGTATCGATTATCGCGAGCTGAATAAAAGAACGGTGAAGAATAAGTATCCACTCCCTCGCATTGATGATTTGTTCGATCAACTTCAAGGTGCTTCTTATTTCTCAAAGATTGATTTACGGTCTGGCTATCATCAATTGAAGGTTGAAGAAGAAAGTGTAGCCAAAACAGCGTTCCGAACTCGTTATGGTCATTATGAGTTCCTTGTCATGCCATTCGGTTTGACAAATGCTCCAGCGAAGTTTATGGATTTGATGAACCGTGTCTGTCGACCATTTTTGGATCATTTCGTTATTGTTTTTATCGACGACATTCTTGTGTATTCAAAGTCGGAAGAGGAACATAGAGAGCATTTGAGAGCTGTCCTTCAAGTCCTCAGAGAGAAAAAGCTATATGCTAAATTCTCCAAGTGCGAGTTCTGGCTAAAGGAAGTTCATTTCCTCGGCCATGTCGTCTCCTCTGATGGTATAAAAGTAGATCCTTCGAAGATAGAAGCAGTGTCGAAGTGGGAGCAGCCTAAGTCTCCTACTGAAATTAAGAGTTTTCTCGGTTTGGCTGGCTATTATCGACGTTTTATTCAGGATTTCTCGCGCATTGCCAAGCCAATGACTGAATTAACGAAGAAAGGTGTGAAGTTTGTGTGGACCGATGCTCAAGAGAAAGCCTTCACGACGTTGAAAAAGAAGTTGTGTGAAGCTCCAGTCTTAGCTTTACCCGAAGGAACAGATGATCTAGTGGTTTATAGTGACGCATCCATCACGGGGTTAGGGTGTGTACTAATGCAACGAGACAAAGTTATCGCTTACGCCTCTCGACAGCTGAAGCCTCATGAGCGGAACTATCCTACTCATGACCTTGAGCTGGCTGCGGTTGTTTTTGCTCTGAAGTTGTGGCGACATTATCTGTATGGTACAAAGTGTACCCTTTATACGGATCATAAGAGCTTACAGTACGTGTTTACTCAGAAGGACATGAATGTTAGACAACGGCGGTGGATGGAGTTATTAAAAGATTACGATTGTGAAATTAAATATCACCCAGGCAAAGCTAATGTGGTTGCTGATGCCTTAAGCCGCAAAGGATATGCGAAAAGTAGATTATGTGCGATGATTACAAAGATTGAGTCGAATTTACTGGAACCTATTCGATTAGCTCAAATCGAAGCGTTAAAGGATGTTAATGTGAAAGCGGAGTCTATTGGGAAAAAGAAGAAGAACAGACTCCAAATGGAAGAAAATAGTCGTGGCCTTCGAACCTACAAAGGTAGAATATGGGTTCCTCTCTATGGAGGCAATCGTGAGTTAGTAATGGATGAAGCTCACAAAACTAAGTATTCTGTACACCCTGGTGCCACAAAGATGCATGCAGATTTGAAGCCTATTTATTGGTGGCCCAGTATTAAGAACGATGTGATGATGTATGTGCAGAAATGTTTGACGTGTGCGAAGGTGAAAGCTGAACATCAAAAGCCTTACGGGAAGTTTCAGCAACTTGAGATCCCTGAGTGGAAATGGGATCACATTACGATGGATTTTGTGACCAAACTTCCGAGGACGCCTCGTGGTCACGATATGATATGGGTTATTGTCGATCGATTAACGAAGAGTGCTCACTTTCTCCCAGTTCGTGAGACTGCTCCTATGGAGAACTTCGCTACGTTGTATATTGATGAAGTGGTTTCTAAACATGGTGTTCCGATATCGATTGTGTCAGATCGTGATGCTCGATTCGTTTCCAACTTTTGGAAGAGTTTTCAACGGGAAGTTGGTACGCAAGTTCGTCTGAGCACAGCCTACCATCCGCAAACCGATGGGCAAAGTGAAAGGACTATTCAAACGCTCGAAGATATGCTCAGAGCTTGTGTAATGGATTATGGTGGTTCGTGGGATAAACACCTACCTCTTATTGAGTTCGCGTATAACAATAGTTATCATGCGAGCATTGGAATGCCACCTTATGAGATGTTATATGGTAGAAAGTGTCGGACTCCTAGTTGTTGGTTGGAGCCCGGGGAAAAGCAATTTGCTGGACCCGAATTAGTGCAGCTTACGGCCGATAAAGTTAACGTAGCAAAGAAAGCCTTACGTGTTGCTCGTGAAAGGCAAAAGTCATATGCTGATAAGAAAAGGAGGCCGTTCGATTTTAAAGAAGGCGAAATGGTTTTACTCAAGGTGTCGCCTTGGAAAGGTGTATTACGGTTTGGAAAACGTGGAAAGTTAAGCCCCAGATTCATTGGACCTTTTAAGATCATTAAGAAGGTTAATGAACAGGCATTTAAGCTGGACTTACCTCCAGAACTTAATGGAATTCACAACACATTTCATGTGTGTTACCTACGTAAGTGCTATGCGAATGAAACGGATGTCATTCCACTCGAGGACGTAAGTATTAATCCCAACAAGCAGATTGTCGATGAACCTGTTGCTATATTGGGAAGGAAACAAAAGAAGCTACGACGAAAGACTATCGATCTAGTTCTCATAAAGTGGAAACACAATCACGGCGAAAGTATGACTTGGGAGACCGAGTCCGTAATGCGGGAGACCTATCCCCACCTTTTTGATGTTGAAGTGATTCCGGGGACGGAATCCTCTTAAGGGGGAGGTAATTGTAACATCCCAAAACTTAAACGTATATGTTGACTAACGTCGTTAGGTCAAATTCTAAGTTCGTGGATATGGTTAAACGAAGATAAATTCGTTAAGGTCTTTAAGTTCGTTTTATCATTGCTCAAAACGAAGATAAATTCGTTTAAAGGGTGTAAGTTCGTTTTATCATTGCTCAAACGAAGATAAACTTCGTTCAAGGTCTTCTAAGTTCGTTTTATCATTGCTAAAACGAAGATAAATTCGTTTAAAGGGTGTAAGTTCGTTTTATCATTGCTCAAACGAAGATAAACTTCGTTCAAGGTCTTCTAAGTTCGTTTTATCATTGCTAAACGAAGATAAACTTCGTTCAAGGTCTTTAAGTTCGTTTTATCATTGCTCAAAACGAAGATAAATTCGTTCAAGGTCTTCTAAGTTCGTTTTATCATTGCTCAAACGAAGATAAACTTCGTTCAAGGTCTTCTAAGTTCGTTTTATCATTGCTAAAACGAAGATAAATTCGTTTAAAGGGTGTAAGTTCGTTTTATCATTGCTCAAACGAAGATAAACTTCGTTCAAGGTCTTCTAAGTTCGTTTTATCATTGCTAAACGAAGATAAACTTCGTTCAAGGTCTTTAAGTTCGTTTTATCATTGCTCAAAACGAAGATAAATTCTTTAAAGGGTGTAAGTTCGTTTTATCATTGCTCAAACGAAGATAAACTTCGTTCAAGGTCTTCTAAGTTCGTTTTATCATTGCTAAAACGAAGATAAATTCGTTTAAAGGGTGTAAGTTCGTTTTATCATTGCTCAAACGAAGATAAACTTCGTTCAAGGTCTTCTAAGTTCGTTTTATCATTGCTAAACGAAGATAAACTTCGTTCAAGGTCTTTAAGTTCGTTTTATCATTGCTCAAAACGAAGATAAATTCTTTAAAGGGTGTAAGTTCGTTTTATCATTGCTCAAACGAAGATAAACTTCGTTCAAGGTCTTCTAAGTTCGTTTTATCATTGCTAAAACGAAGATAAATTCGTTTAAAGGGTGTAAGTTCGTTTTATCATTGCTCAAACGAAGATAAACTTCGTTCAAGGTCTTCTAAGTTCGTTTTATCATTGCTAAACGAAGATAAACTTCGTTCAAGGTCTTTAAGTTCGTTTTATCATTGCTCAAAACGAAGATAAATTCGTTCAAGGTCTTCTAAGTTCGTTTTATCATTGCTCAAACGAAGATAAACTTCGTTCAAGGTCTTCTAAGTTCGTTTTATCATTGCTAAAACGAAGATAAATTCTTTAAAGGGTGTAAGTTCGTTTTATCATTGCTCAAACGAAGATAAACTTCGTTCAAGGTCTTCTAAGTTCGTTTTATCATTGCTAAACGAACCTAAATTCGTTTTAAAGGGTCTAAGTTCGTTTTATCATTGCTCAAACGAAGATAAACTTCGTTCAAGGTCTTCTAAGTTCGTTTGGAAGCAACTAAGTTCGTTCAGTATGGCCTAAATTCGTTTGAAGTAATTAGGGTTTCAAACGTGTTTAAGCAAATTAACGATCCAAACGACATCAAACGAGTTTGTAATCGATCATTATGATCAAAATACGTGTTTATATGTTTATGTGCCCTATATGTAAGATTTAATTATCTTTAATGAGTGACAATAAAGTAGACTTAATGATGTGTAAAAGGCCTATGTAGTGTGCGAAAGTGCTTTAGTGTGTTATATGTATCCCCGATAGGTGTTTTTAAGCGAAATAAAGTCGATATGAAGTCCAGGGACCAAATTTGCCAATGTTGAAAAGTTAAAAACGGGATTATGATTAGGGTTGGCCTAATCCCTGATCATTTGCAGCCAAATTACTTTCATTAATCTCATACACAAACCCTTTAATCCTCTTTTGATTTCTCAAGCAATTCTTCAAGGTTTTGATCAAACAAATCAAGGGTTTTTGTATTGAATCGGATCGGATATCATTTGTTATAGGTAATCTATGTTTTGATGTCTATATTACAGATTTAATGATGTTTTATAAAGGATCAAATCTGATTTTAATAAGGTTTTGAAGTAATTAGGGTTTCAAACGTGTTTAAGCAAATTAACGATCCAAACGACATCAAACGAGTTTGTAATCGATCATTATGATCAAAATATGTTTATATGTGTCAAAAACATGTTTTGGGTGAAGCCCAAGTCGATTGATTTCTGGAAAAATCGAAGAACAAGTCGTTTTGTAAATTCTGGACGAAGTTAGGGTTTTTCTGAAGCTAAATTCGTTTGATTTTTCAAATGGCCATATCTTTTGAACCGTAACTCCGTTTTTGACAAATAAGCTATCCCTAGAATCGTGAGAGAGTCTATTTTCTAATGGTAATGAGTTTAAAGGATGATTTTGAGGTCAAGTTTCTGAAAGGTTGAATTAGTGAGTGAAGGTCGAGTTTCGACGGATTCTATGAGTCCTAAAGTCGTACGAAAGTCCATTTAATGTCCCTAATGACTTATATTTCATATGTTAATGTACGATAGGTGTCGGGGGATTACTATTAAGCACTTGTAGCCTTTGTTTGCGCGCACATACTACTACGAGGTAAGATACACTACTTTTGTCACGCTGAGGGTGCAACATAAATGGTTTCATAAACTATAACCTCCAAAACGGTAATGTATAACCTATAATGTGGTTGGGTTGATATGGGAGGTACTCGGGGAATAATGATGACGGTGGTTAATGATATGTTTACGGTATGATATGTTATGATGACGGTGGTTAATGATATGTTTGTGATATGATATATTATTGATTTCCTTTATGGAACTTATGTAATGACTATGTTGTGATTGCTTTATGTTGGGCAATCTTATGGATTTCTTTTATTACTGATTTGATGCTATTAGTAACACCACTTATGTTTTCTCAACTGTTTTCCTTAGTTGAGTATTTTCCTAAATCGTTTCCGCATGATTTAACGCCGTTAGGCGAAAATTTTTGGAAATCCATATTTTTACGAAACGGGTGTTACATTTCAGGTCTCATGGTCAACTACGTAATCCCATAACACCTCCCAAGTAACCCCATATGCTCACATGCAATATAAGTTACCAATTGGAAGTATTTAAGTTTGAAACCTGCTTTTAGTTGATCCCCCAGCGTGACAAAAGTAGTGTATCTTACCTGATAGTAGTATACGCGCGCAAACAAAAGCTAATATTGCTTAAAGGTAACCTCCGACACCTATCGTACATTAACATATAAAGTATAAGTCATTTAGGACCTTAAATGGACCCTCGTACGAACTTAAGACTGACTACGTAAAATTCCAGAATTACACCTTACGAAGATAGGCTTCGTACGAACTTAGCTTACGAAGTTATTCTTCGTACGAAGTTTATCTTCGTTTGATCTGCTTTACGAATTTAACTTTGAACGGACATAATATAACTAACGAAGATGACACTGAACGAACTTAGCTGCTTTACGAATTTTATCTCCAAAAGTCCCTTTTACGAAGTTAAGCATAAAACGAAGTTTATCTTCGTTAGGTCTACGAACTTAAATCCAGCGTACGAAGTTAACGTGAATTCGTCCAAAATCCCAAAAACGACTATCTTCATTAATTTTTCCAGGTTTTGATCGATCAAGGTTTCTTCCAAACATATTTTGATCATCAAGATCGACTTTGGACTCGTTTAACACCATTTTGAAAGTTAATTGACCAAAACACCATCTAAACCCTAATTACTTGCATAATCCCATTTTAATCAGATCTGTTTCATAATTAAACCACCTCTAATCTGAAATACAAACAATTAATCAATGATTGCCTGCTTGACAAGATGATCGATCAATTACAACACCAAATCGTTTGATCAAATACTTGATTAATTGCTTTAGGATTCAAGAAAGGCTTTGCTATACTCAATGTGTGTTTTCCAATTGTTAATGGCTGCTAAATCACCCTAATTACACTTTCCAAAGCCCTAAACCCGTTTTTAGATTTCAACCTATGTCAAAATCAGTCCCTGGACTTCTATACCCTTCACTATTGGTCACAAACTGCATTATTGACCATATACAACATTAGTCCTTCATTAAAAGGCACTACGTAGCCTTTAAGCGACATTAAACACACTTTCATACGTCATTAATATTTAGGCTTTCAAACCTAACTACTTTATCTACGTTAATCTCACATAACTACATTGTAAGTATTAAATCCATTATAGACTTAACGACACCCCAAATTGACTTAACGGCATTAGTCAAACGTTAAATAAAAAGTTTGGGATGTTACAAATACCTCCCCCTTAAGAGGATTCCGTCCCCGGAATCTCATCATTAAGGAACAACTCGGGATAATTCTTCTTCATCACTGCTTCAGTTTCCCAAGTCAAGCTTTCTCCATGATTATGCTTCCACTTTATCAAGACAAGATCTATCACTTTCCTGCGTAACTTCTTTTGCTTCCTTCCAAGTATTGCCACTGGTTCTTCAACCATTTTCTTCATTGGGTCAATGCTCACATCTTGAATTGGAATCACACTTGACTCCTCGGCTAGACACTTCCTTAGGTAGGATACATGAAAGGTGTTGTGAATTCCATCCAATTCTGGAGGTAATTCCAACTGATACGCTACATCCTTAATGCGTTTCAAGATTTTAAAAGGTCCAATAAATCTTGGACTCAACTTGCCCTTCTTTCCAAACCGGATTACTCCTTTCCATGGTGACACTTTCAGCATCACTAAATCACCTTCATTAAACTCCATTGGTCTCCTTTTCTTATCTGCATAAGTTTTCTGCCTTTCTCTGGCCACACGTAAAGATTCCTTAGCTACATTAACTTTCTCAGCGGAGATTTCAATAATTTCGGGACCGGTTAACTGCTTTTCACCGGGCTCCATCCAACAACTTGGAGTCCTACATCTTCTTCCATATAACATCTCAAATGGTGGCATTCCAATACTTGCATGGTGACTATTATTATAAGCAAATTCAATCAACTTCAAGTGTTCATCCCATGCTTCACCATAGTCTAGTACACACGTTCTCAACATATCCTCTAAGGTTTGAATGGTTCTCTCACTTTGCCCATCGGTTTGAGGATGATAGGCGGTACTCAAGTTCACTCTAGTACCCAATTCTCGTTGAAGACCCTTCCAAAATTTAGACACAAACCTAGTGTCCCTATCCGATACAATGGACAAAGGAACTCCATGCTTCGACACTACTTCATCAATGTAAATCTTTGCCATCTTCGTTAAAGGCACATCTTGTCGAGTAGCTAGAAAATGAGCACTCTTCGTCAATCTATCTACAATCACCCAAATCATATCATTCCCCTTCGGCGTTCTCGGTAGCTTCGTTACAAAGTCCATCGTGATATGATCCCATTTCCACTCGGGGACGTCTAATGGATGCAACAAACCATACGGCTTTTTATGGTCCGTTTTCATACGTGCACATGTCAAACACTTTGCTACAAAATGAGCTACTTCACCTTTAATATCCGGCCACCAATAAATCGGCTTCAAATCTGCATACATTTTGGTGACACCGGGATGCATCGAATACCTACTTCTATGGACTTCTTCAAGGATCAACTCTCGGTTACCACCAAGCAATGGCACCCAAATACGACCCTTGTATGTTTTAAACCCACGGCTATTAGTCTCCATCACAAGTCGTTTCTTCTTCCCAATACTTTCTTTATCAATATTATCCTTCATCAATGCCATCTCTTGTGCTTCTTTAATTCGATCTAATAGACCTGACTTGGCTTGAACTTGCATGCTCATCAGCTTACAAGAAGAGCTTTGCACTTTCCTACTTAGTGCATCCGCCACTACATTGGCTTTACCCGGATGGTATTTGATTTCACAATCATAGTCTTTAAGTAATTCCATCCACCTTCTTTGTCTCACATTCATCTCCTTTTGAGTAAACATATACTGTAAACTCTTATGGTCGGTGAAAAGTGTGCATTTAGTACCATATAGGTAATGTCTCCATAATTTCAATGCAAACACAACCGCCGCTAGCTCAAGATCATGGGTAGGGTAATTTTTCTCATGAGGCTTTAACTGACGTGAGGCATAGGCAATTACTTTGTCCCTCTGCATTAGGACACACCCCAAACCCGTAATAGAGGCATCGCTATATACCACTAATTCATCCGTACCTTCAGGCAAGGCAAGGATAGGAGCTTCACACAACTTCTTTTTCAACGTTTGGAATGCATTTCCTGCTTTTCAGTCCACTCGTACTTCACACCCTTCTTTGTTAATTCCGTCATAGGCTTGGCTATTCGGGAAAAATCCTGAATAAACCTTCTATAATACCCAGCCAAACCAAGAAAACTCTTAATCTCGGTAGGAGTCTTTGGCTGCTCCCACTTTGAAACAGCTTCAATCTTTGAAGGATCTACTTTAATACCTTCTGATGAAATAACATGACCAAGGAACTGCACTTCTCGGAGCCAAAACTCACATTTAGAAAACTTTGCGTACAACTTCTTCTCCCTCAACACCTCCAAAACTGCTTTCAAATGCTCACGGTGGTCATCTTCTGACTTAGAATAAATCAAAATATCGTCAATAAACACAATAACAAAATGATCTAGAAAAGGACGGCATACTCGATTCATTAAATCCATAAACGCGGCTGGAGCATTAGTCAACCCAAATGGCATGACCAAGAACTCATAATGACCATATCTAGTCCGGAAAGCTGTCTTTGCTACATCTTCCTTCTTTACCTTCAACTGATGATAACCGGATCGCAAATCAATCTTTGAAAAATACGAAGCACCATGTAGTTGATCAAAAAGATCATCAATTCTCGGGAGAGGATACTTGTTCTTGACCGTTCGTTTGTTCAACTCACGATAGTCAATACACATGCGCATCGATCCATCTTTCTTCTTAACAAAAAGAACCGGAGCTCCCCAAGGCGAGGAACTAGGTTGTATGAACCCTTTGTCAAGTAACTCCTGAAGTTGCGTCATTAATTCCTTCATTTCTGTAGGGGCTAATCGATAAGGTGCTTTAGCAACGGGTGTAGCACCGGGAACAAGATCTATCTGAAAAGTAACCTCACGATCGGGAGGAATACCGGGAAGATTATCGGGGAACACATCGGGAAAATCAGATACCACATCAATACTAGCAATAGAAGGCTTCTCCTTTCTCGCATCAATAACATAAGCCAAGAAATGACTCTTGTTTTTCCTTATACATTTCATAGCCTTCATCATGCTAATGATCTTTATTCCTCCTCTCCTCTTATCTCCATACACTGTTATCACTTTACCATCGGAAATAGGCAATCGAATCATCTTTTGGGAACACAAAATGCTAGCTTCATTTTGAGACAACCAATCCATACCTATCACTACATCAAAACCACCTAAGGTAGTAGGCAATAGTTGGACCGGAAAAGAACGACCTTCAATCTCAATGTCACATTCATCATAACCCACACGTATATCATTAATCGTACCGTTAGCAATTTCCACTTCTATTGAACAATCTAAGGGAGTAGTAACTCTTTCTAACTTAGGAGCAAATAATGTCGACACAAACGACCTATTTGCACCCGAATCAAATAAAACAGAGGCAGGTTTTGAGTTAACAAGGAAAGTACCACTTACCACTTCATCGTTGTTCCTAGCATCATCAGCAGTCATCTGCAAGGCTCTTACTTTTGTCGCTGTCGTAGCTGTCTTCTTTCCATCATTCTTCATTTGCGGGCAATTGGCAATGAGATGACCCGTTTCTTGACACTTATAACAACGAGCTTTGTCTCTGCATTCAGCTGCAAGGTGTCCTGACTTCCCACAATTATGGCACCTTCTAGTCTTGTCGGAACATGTACCTTCATGCACATTCTTGCATGAAGCACACCACGATCCCTTCTTCTTCTTATCTTTGTCACCGCTTGAGCTAGAATTTCCACGGAACTTCTTATTATTATTATTGTTATTAGAGGACCAGTTTGATCTTCTTTTAAATCCCACTTTCTTGTCGTCGACTCTGTCACACCCCGCCCTAGACGGGGCGCGACGTACATGGATTCACAACACAAGATATACTGAACGACACAAAACGTTGTCGTTTTAAAATACATTTATATAAAAACATTGTTCACAAATTTATATTACAATTTATGAAAGATATTATTCTTGAAAACATTTATTTAATATTAAACAATATTAAACAATAGCTTGAGACTTTAGCAAATTGATGAGTCTTTACTAGAGTCTGAGGGTAGGTCAGGGTCCAGTATGTTGTATGCAGCGGAAAGTGTCCCATGTATAGTGTATCGTCTAGTTACCTGAGAATACATGCTAAAATACGTCAACATAAAGTTGGTGAGTTCCATAAGTTTTTCATATAAAAAATAGAGTTTCTCAAAATATCATTAGTTCAGTAGTGATGATACAATATCGGCAAAGAGTATCATCGATTTTTAATAGAAAATAGAGTTCAGTGTGACCATTGCCATACTGCAATGTCAAGTAGTGATGATACAATATCAGCAAAGAGTATCATATGTTTTTAATTAAAATACAGAGTTCAATGAACCACAAGACTTAAGTAACCATTTGATCACACAATGGATCAAACATAAGCAAGAGTAGATGCTGTATATAAAATTCTAAGCTCATGAACCGAAACTAGACAAAAGTAAGTTTGTTTGCCTCTAAGTAGGTACCTTGTTCAGGGTACCCAAGTTTTCCAGATATAATGCATCCGTATCCAGTTGGTGCGACCAACACGAATGGGGGTGCCTACCCCAATAGTACTATTCAATATACCCACGTTTATGTTTCCATAATTAATCGTTCATGATAGAGAGGACTTTGGGTGAACAGAGCAACTTAGAATCAACAATATATACAAATCTGAAGTACTTGTGTTCATCATAACAGTAAGAGTTTGTACTTTACCCCGAAGGTAAAATAAGAAGTGGGGTTATATAATATATCATATTATATAAAATTTGTAATCCGTATACATATATAAAGTTTATATTTTACCCCGAAGGTAAAATAAGAAGTGGGGTTATATAATATATCATATTATATAAAATTTGTAATCCGTATACATATATAAAGTTTATATTTTACCCCGAAGGTAAAATAAATAAAGTGGAGTTACAAAATATATATAATATATATAATTTTGTAAATATACATATAAGTATAACAAATAGTTTTATTTGCATGTATCTCAGCCCCAATATATAAAAGAGATTGAAGAGGGGATTATAGAACTCACATAGTATATCATATAGTTTTGCAAATATCCTTCAAAGTTCCATACATATAAGTACATCAAATAGTTTTTATGCATGTATCTCAGTCCCCGAAATAAATTATATAAAAGAATTTAAAAGGGGAATATGAAAACTCACCTTAGTTGCAGTGGCAATTAAGTGTAACAAATAATCTTCATGATCAGTTAACCTAAAGCATATAAAGTATAATTAATAAATAATTATACTTAGGGTTTTATTTAACGATTTCTTATTCATCAATTATTATCATGATGTATTTTATTGGGATAATAATTTATGAGACGTTTCATTTGTATTTTAAATTAAACAAGTTATTACATTTAAATAACTTATTTAATTTTAACAACATATTTTATAATTAAATAATTTTAGAAAATCTTATAAATTAATCTAACAGCTTTGTAAATATATTTAAAAATGTATTTCTTTTTATTATCAAACAATTTAAGTTATTAACAAAAATCATTATTTTAATTTATTTAATTTAAACAATTACATAAAATATATAGAAAAATCTTATAATTTTTATTTAACACTTTTATAATTATATTTCAAGTTTATTTAAATTTTATTGTTATAAATAATCCATTTGGTAGTTATTAAATATACTGACGGTCAAAGGACTAAGTCTGTAAGAAAGTTAACGGTTTAGGACCAAAACTGTCAGAAAATCTAACGGTGTTTAACAGTCAAATTATAATTTATAGTTCTTGTTTCAAGTATGTAATGGGAAGCTTAGAGTGATTAAACAACCTGTTGGAAGACTTCCCAGGGCTGTCAGCGGTGGCTGATGGTGGTGGTTCGTGGCGGTTTTGTGGTGCCGATCTAGAAACAAAGAAAACGTTTAGAGTTTTTAATCGTGAATAAACAAGCATGTATGGACATCAAACGATCAGTTATGATGCTAGCATGTCTTAACTTGCCTTTTGGTTGTCGAACAGAGGTGTTGACTCGGTGGTGACTTACGAACGAGAAAGAGAAGAAACCGAAAGGGTTTGTTTAAACACAATTACAAACGTGTTATCACCTTCCTAAAGTGTTTAGGAGTCGACTGGTGATATGCTGGATGACGGAAAAGCAGTGGCAGCGGCGGCATAAAGTGGCCCAGCAACAACTGTAGCAACAGTATGTGGTGGTTCAAAGATGATGATTTCTCATTGGCGAACAGTAGCAGTAGCGAGCAACAGGTTAATGAAGGTTGTTTGGTGTTGGTGGTCGTTGCACGTACAGTAGCAACATAATATCAACAGTAGCAGTAGTAGTTCGAGCAGTTGCATCAGTTTCGAGGGGGTGCTCGGTGGTGATGATACAAGGTGGTGGTAGGGCAGTTCGAGAATACTTTTAACCATCGTATATATATATGTATGCGTGGTGGGTTTGTATGGATATATATATATATATACCGTGTGTATATATATATATATATATATATTCTAGTTTTGAAGGTGGTGGTGGTGTTCGATGATAAAGGAGCGACGATGAACCAACTGTACTGTATATTAAGGTCGAGCAGCAGCCGTGGTTGTTTCATGTTG
>CM067167.1:25011400-25038900 GCA_034093135.1 Erigeron breviscapus
TGATGGGAACAGTGAAAACTTTCAAACATGGAAAGCATGCATGTTAAAATATATTGCTGGTGTTGAAAGACATTTGCCAGACATTTTAAAAGAAGGACCCTTTGTCCCCATGAATGCTTCTACTGTTGTCAGAAATGCCGATGGGACTCCTAGGCAGTCACCTAAGGAGAAGGATCATTGGTCTGAAGAAGATCATAGACTTGTAGACCTAGACACTAAGCTACAAAATATGATTTTATATGCAGTTCCAGAAACCCTAATGCCCACTCTTGTCTTACTTGAAAACTCAAAATTAATGTGGGAGGAACTAATGACACAGTTTGAAGGCACTAATGAGACAATTGTCACAAGAAAAGTTGCTTTAAACAAAAGATATGAGTCTTTCTTTGCTATACCTGGGGAGTCTTTAACTCAAACTTACATCACGTTTACAAATCTGGTAAACCAACTGAAAGCCCTAGGTGTAACCAAAGACAAAGAAATTTTGTTGGAAAAGTTTTGTGACATCTTACCTTCTAAATGGGAAAATTTAATCTTGGTCTTGAGACAAGGCAAAACCCTGCACAGTCATACTCTTGCTTCCCTTTATGGTGCCTTCAGATATACTGAAGAGAACAAAGCTGAAAGAGCCTTGGCTGAGCAGGATGCCAAGAACCATGTTTCTACCAATTCTGGTACGGTTCAGTATTCTGAACCACATAGTACTGCTTTACTATCTTCTGAGAGTGATGTTTTTGACTCGATGAAGAAGATGGTTTCTGAAATGTTAAAAACTGGTGTCTCTGCTAATGTCACTCATGATTGTGATGAGGATGACAATGATGATCTGGTTGCCATGCTGGCTAAAACGTTCAATCGTTTTAAGGCCAAATCAAATCGATCTGGCAAACCTTTTGCTTCCAGTGCTTCTATTGATAAGTCTAATCTTGAATGCTTTAAATGTGGCAAGAAAGGACATTTCATGAAGGAATGCAGATCTAGTCAACCATCATCATCACAATCTGCTCCTAACCACTCTATCTTTCAGAAATCTGATGACAGCTATAAGGCCAAATACAAGAAGTTGAAGGCACATATGGCTCTCATGGCACAAGACAACTCAAGCAGCAGTTGTATGATTGCCAAAACTGAAAGATGGGAAGACTCTGATGAATCATCCGATGATGAGGAGGAAGTTAGGGACATGTGTTTCATGGCACAAGAAGACCAAGGTCATTTGGTCAAAACTGATGTTGAATCTGGTCGATGGGTGGATATAGTGATGAAAAAGGTCAGTAATTTTGGCTATGAAGAAAATGAGGAACACAAACTGGACCTTCTGGTTCTTTTAGAGGCTGACATCTCATTTGTTGAGACAGTGCGTTCAGAAAGTCTTAAAATGTTTGAAAACAATACCTCTGAACTGAACGCCAGTCAGGCCAGACTGAAGGAACTGAAAGATATCCATTTGGCCCTAAAAAGTTATCAATCTATGGTTGCCACTTTAGAATTGGAAAAGGAAGAACTAAAAACTATCCTTGAAAAAGAACAGAAAATAATCAAATCATGGATGAGTGCACCAAAACCAGATGCTGCAATTAAAAATACTTTTGCAAATCAAAAAACAGCATATGAGTCTGGTGATCTTCACATGGCATCTATAATCACTGATTTAGATGCACTTCCAAAAGAAATGAAACCGGAAATTATTTTTCCTAAAGTTGGCAAACAAAAAATTGTGACTAACAAGGTCAAGGAACATTCTGAGGGAAAATCTGAAACAACTCAGACAACTGTTTCAGAAAAGAAGGCTAAAACCAGAAAGCCATCCCCTCAGACTTCATCTAAGGTTCCCAAGGACCAAAGAAAGAAGAAAAATATCTCCCCCACTGAGCCATCTACCTCAGATTCTGGTAAGGCTCAGATGTCGAATGAAGAATCAATTTTGTTAAGGTTAGAAAGTCAATTTCAACTATTGGCTAGACAAGTGCAGAGTTGTAATGCACGTTTAAAAAATGTTGAAACCACTCCTCTTCAACCTAAACAGAATGCAAAACCTTTCTCCAAACAAATCAAGATAAAATCTGAGAAGAAAAAGGTTGTGCACCCCATCAAACCAACAACTTTTGTGTCAACTGAGATAATGACTGAAATCCCATTTGACCCTTCTGTTCCTCATATACCAAAGAAATCTGAGACTGCTAAGGGAGAGTCTAGTGAACCCATCCATAGATGGGTTCCCAAAAAGAACTAATCTTTGTTTGTGTGCAGGGAGACCGAAAGAAGAACATATGGTTTCTGGACAGTGCTGCTGGCCGAACCATGACTGGTTATCAGACCCTGCTAGAGGAATATAGGGTGCAAGAAGGGCCCTCAATTGTTTTTGGAAATGATGGAAATGGAAAAACTGAGGGATATGGTGTGGTGAATAATGGTCAAGTCAAATTCACACGAGTTGCATATGTGAATGGTTTGAAATATAACCTGATCAGTGTCAGTCAACTATGTGATGATGGCTTCAAGGTTTTGTTTGATATTTCACAAGGCACCATATTCAACAGAGATGGAAAGGTAGTATTGATTGCACCAAGGAAGGGAAACATTTATGTCATTGATATGAATCCATCTATCTCTGAACAATGTTTCTACACAAAGGCTGATGAAGACACAAATTGGTTGTGGCACAAGAGATTATCCCATCTGAACTTCAAAAACATTAATAAGTTGTCAAGAAAACAACTCGTTGATGGGATACCCTCTATGTCTTTCAATAAAGACAAGCCATGTCCAGGTTGTGAAATGGGTAAGCAGAAAAGAGCTTCATTCAAGACCAAGCAAAGCTTTAGTATAACTGAACCTCTTCACTTGCTTCACATGGATCTTTTTGGGCCAGTGAATGTTCAGACCAGAGCAGGAAAGAAGTACACCCTTGTTGTCGTTGATGAATATTCAAGATACTGCTGGGTGATTTTCCTCAGGTCCAAAAGTGAAGCTGCTGCTGAAATCATTGCTCTCATCAAACAAATTGAGCTCAAGCATAAGCGAAAGGTTTGTCAGCTCAGAAGTGACAATGGCACTGAATTCAGAAATGCCACTCTGGAGTCCTTCTGCACTGAAACTGGCATATCTCAGAACTTCTCCTCAGCACACACACCAGAGCAGAATGGTGTTGTAGAAAGAAAGAATCGTACGCTGATTGAAGCTGCTAGAAGTATGCTGAATGAATCTGGTCTTCCCAAGAATTTCTGGGCTGAAGCTGTTGCAACTGCTTGCTACACTCAAAACAGATCTATTTATGTCAAGAGACATAAGAAGACCTCCTATGAAGTACTCAGAAATAGAAAGCCTAATATTGGATACTTCCATGTATTTGGGTGTCCAGTATACATTCTGAATAACTCTAATCAGCTTGGAAAATTCGATGCAAAAGCTGATGAAGGGTACTTCCTAGGATATTCATCAAATCGCAAAGCCTTTAGAGTCTTTAACAAGAGACTTGAAAAGGTTGATGAGTCAATTCATGTTACCTTTGATGAATCCAATTCTGCAATCTTTAAAAATTCCATTTCTGAACCACCCTCAGAAAGTCCAATCAGTTTTGGTGATTCTGATCCTATTGCAGAAACTGATCAGTCACCTGAACAAAGCTTTATATGGTCTGAGACAAGCACCCAGAGCCTGGTATGATACTCTTACTAAACATCTTCTTAAAAATGGTTTTAAACGAGGTGCAATCGATAAAACTTTATTCATATTGCATGATAAAAGTGATATTCTTTTAGTACAAATTTATGTTGATGATATTGTGTTTGGTTCTACTAATGAGAAGATGTGTAAAAACTTTTCTAAAATCATGTCTTCTGAGTATGAAATGAGTATGATGGGAGAACTAACATATTTTCTGGGACTTCAAGTAAAACAAACTGAAGATGGTATCTTCATAAACCAGGAAAAATATGTTAGAGATTTATTAAAGAAATATCAATTTGATTCAGTCTCATCAAAAGATACTCCTATTTCTGCTCCACTAACTTTGGATTCTGATCCACATGGAAAACCAGTGGACCATACAAAATATCGAGGTATGGTTGGTTCACTGATGTATTTAACTGCAAGTAGACCAGACATAATGTTTGCAACATGCCTTTGTGCTAGATTTCAGTCTGATCCCAGAGAAGCACATGCAAATGCTGTTAAAAGGATCTTCAGATACCTTAAGGGTGTCCCCAGATTGGGTCTTTGGTATCCCAAAGGCTCCAGTCTAGATCTAATGGGTTATTCAGATTCTGATCATGCAGGTTGCAAGATAGACAGGAAAAGCACCACTGGTGGGTGTCATTTCCTTGGTGGCAAATTAGTAAGCTGGACAAGTAAGAAACAGACTGCAGTATCTCTATCCACTGCAGAAGCTGAGTACATTTCTGCAGCAAGTTGTTGTGCTCAGATTCTATGGATGAAGAACCAGCTGACTGATTATGGTGTTACTTACACAAAGACTCCAATCTTTTGTGATAACACAAGTGCCATTGCCATATCTCACAATCCTGTAATGCACTCGAAAACCAAGCACATCGACCTCAGGTATCATTTCATTCGTGATCATATTCTGAAAGGAGATATTGAATTGCACTTTATTCCACTGATAACAACCTCAATCTGAAGAATTTCATGATGCAAGTCATGATATGCAGGAAGAAGAAGAAGCTGAAGATGTATTTTCTGAAGCTCCTCCTGAAGTTACTCAGAGAAATTCTTGCACTGATATCATTTCTCACCCTGGTCAATACTCTAAATGGACAAAAGCACATCCAATCGAGCAAATTATTGGAGAGTCCAGTAGAGGGGTTCAGACCAGAAGAGCCACAAGCGATCAATGCTTGTACGTCAGCTTCTTATCTCTAATTGAACCCAAGAAGATTGATGAGGCTATGAAGGACCCAAGCTGGGTTGAAGCCATGCAAGATGAGCTCAACCAGTTTAAAAGAAACGATGTATGGGAACTCGTTCCTTGTCCCAGTAACCTGAAGAAGGAACCAATTGGGACAAGATGGGTCTTCAAACAAGATGGGTCTTCAGAAACAAGATGGATGAAGATGGTCACATCATAAGAAACAAAGCAAGACTTGTTGCAAAGGGATATGCACAAGAAGAGGGAATAGATTTTGATGAAACTTTTGCACCAGTTGCTAGACTTGAAGCTATCAGAATATTCCTAGCTTTTGCAGCTCATCATCAATTCAAAGTCTATCAAATGGATGTCAAAAGTGCCTTTTTGAATGGAGAACTAGAAGAAGTAGTGTATGTGCATCAACCACCAGGGTTCATCAATGAAGAAAAACCACATTGGGTGTACAGACTGAACAAAGCTTTATATGGTCTGAGACAAGCACCCAGAGCCTGGTATGATACTCTTACTAAACATCTTCTTAAAAATGGTTTTAAACGAGGTGCAATCGATAAAACTTTATTCATATTGCATGATAAAAGTGATATTCTTTTAGTACAAATTTATGTTGATGATATTGTGTTTGGTTCTACTAATGAGAAGATGTGTAAAAACTTTTCTAAAATCATGTCTTCTGAGTATGAAATGAGTATGATGGGAGAACTAACATATTTTCTGGGACTTCAAGTAAAACAAACTGAAGATGGTATCTTCATAAACCAGGAAAAATATGTTAGAGATTTATTAAAGAAATATCAATTTGATTCAGTCTCATCAAAAGATACTCCTATTTCTGCTCCACTAACTTTGGATTCTGATCCACATGGAAAACCAGTGGACCATACAAAATATCGAGGTATGGTTGGTTCACTGATGTATTTAACTGCAAGTAGACCAGACATAATGTTTGCAACATGCCTTTGTGCTAGATTTCAGTCTGATCCCAGAGAAGCACATGCAAATGCTGTTAAAAGGATCTTCAGATACCTTAAGGGTGTCCCCAGATTGGGTCTTTGGTATCCCAAAGGCTCCAGTCTAGATCTAATGGGCTATTCAGATTCTGATCATGCAGGTTGCAAGATAGACAGGAAAAGCACCACTGGTGGGTGTCATTTCCTTGGTGGCAAATTAGTAAGCTGGACAAGTAAGAAACAGACTGCAGTATCTCTATCCACTGCAGAAGCTGAGTACATTTCTGCAGCAAGTTGTTGTGCTCAGATTCTATGGATGAAGAACCAGCTGACTGATTATGGTGTTACTTACACAAAGACTCCAATCTTTTGTGATAACACAAGTGCCATTGCCATATCTCACAATCCTGTGATGCACTCGAAAACCAAGCACATCGACCTCAGGTATCATTTCATTCGTGATCATATTCTGAAAGGAGATATTGAATTGCACTTTATTCCCACTGATAAGCAACTCGCTGATGTTTTTACAAAACCCTTAGATGTCAAAACTTTTAAACATCTAATCAGTGAGTTGGGTATGTTAAATCCTTAGACTGGTAATCTTGTTATGAACGCCTCAGTGACACTGATCTGGTTCACCAGTCTGAGCGATCCATGTAATTTTTGCTCGCCTAGCTATCGAACGCCTTTGTGATACTATCTTGGCACTTATTAATTCATGGATCATCACTTCAGGGGGAATGTTAAATATTTTTCAAAATGTAAAATAAACCTTCATTTTTGAGGGGGAACTTTTTGCTCAGAAAAACGTATTTAACTGAAGCACTTCAGAAAATCAAAATATTTCAGATGAATTTTATGGACTGAGATGGCTCAGATCTCTTTGGAACTGACCATGCTCAGAATTTGCTTAGTCATCTCTGAAATACAAAAACCTTTCAAGATATTTTATTTTGATACTTGGTCAATTGTGTGTACACGTGACCTACTGCATACTATGTTTTTAACTTACGTTGGTCATGCTGATGTGTCACACAAGTGGCGCCGTAAAAGAGAAAGAAATGAGTACTTTTATTGAAAAAGTGTACAGGGTGGGGTCCCTCAAACGTCTCTGCATTAAATGCTGACTTGACCCCAGAAATTGTTTTTAATTGGAAAAATCCTTTTTGTTCCATCTTAAATACAAATTCCTTATTCATTCTTTCATTTACTTCGTTTTTCATTTACTCTCTAATCATCAAACTCTCTCATCTTTACTCTCAATATTCCTTAAACTCTTCATATTCCTTTTCAATTTCATCTCTCAAAACAATGGCTAAATCATCTTCTTCTTCACATAAATCACTCATAACATTTGAATATATTCCAACGAGTGATGTGAAAACATCTGCCATATGGCCTAAGAACTTCACTCCATCCCAAATCCGATTCAATATGAGCAACTTTTTGGCTCAATTGAATGTACAGTCCGAAACCTTAATGGGAAGAATCAACAAATTTTGGGAGCAATCCCCTTTCCATTATGCGCTGACCGCTAATCCGCAAGCAATGTATCATCGATACTTGCTTGAATTCTGGTACTCTGCAGTGATTAGTAAGGATGAACAATCTATATCCTTTACTCTAAATGAGGGCACCAAGAAGTGTGTCATCACTCTTGAGGGGTTCAGAACTTCCCTTCATCTGAACTACCTCAAACCTCCCCAGGTGTTTGTTAAAAGGCTCAAAGGAGTCAATTTCAGGGAGGTTTTGGTCGCCACTGGTCATGGTGACATGGAGGATGATAATGGAAACTTGAAGACCTCTGGACATATTTTCATGTCTGGTTTTGGTATATGTTGGAGGTTCTTCTGGACTCAAATCGTGGAGAGTCTTGGTGGCAACCATGGAGGGTTGGACCAACTTTCACTACCCCAAGTAGAGATGGGGTATTATATATGGAATGGGATGCAAGTGGACTTCGCTGAGATTCTCTTCTCTCAGTTGATTACAAAGTTAAAGGGGAAGAGAAGTCTACATGTTGCATTCCCAAGGTTTTTAAGCTTGTGCTTCAAGGATATACTTGGTGATGCTTATGATCAAGCTGGATATGATGCTTCTGTACCAGAATATAGCAGAGATTTCTCTAAGGCAACAATTACTAAAGATGAGCCTGAACTCTCCTCTGCTATGATTCAGGTATTTGTTAAAACTGGTTCAGCCACACTAGCTGGTCCAGAAAGGTCACTAAGTGGGCCACAAAAGAATGTGGGACCCGTTAGTGTACCTACGGTTGAATTATTGAATCTGGTGACGATGCAACTGCTGAAGCAGCTGTTGAACCAGAATCTGGTGAGGGTACTAGTGACCCAAACCAGGGCATATCTGACCAGATCGCACAAGTGAATGCCTTCTGGGATGACGATGAGCTACCTCAGGAGAATCTCGATTCTCTTGCTGACTTTGAGTTTGACGAGGGCTTATTGGAGGCGAATCAATCTGATTCTGAGCCAGCCCCCATCCTCGCAAACGCCCCTCCTCCTCCCCCAGAAATCCAACAAAATGAACCTTATGTACCACCACCACCATCTCACCAAAATCCCATCTTTCCACCAGGCACCAATCCCGCATATGTAACCGATCCTTCTTTCACTCCTTCACTTCAATTTCTACACCCACAAATTCACAACGTACCACCACCAATTAATTATGATGCCCCTACAGAAAAAGACTTGGATTCTGAGACGGAATCTGAGAGTCCAACAGATGTTCAAATGAACAAGGTTTTAAAAGGGCTTGGTAGTTTACCTTTTGTGGCTCCTGCTTCTGCACAACCCCCACCTCCTTTCAACATAGAAGCACAGTTAGAGAAAAACCAAACCGAAGTCCAAGGCCTTATTCTTAGGGTGGAGGACTTAACTAAATCTCTAACTGCCAACACTAGCTCCTTGGCTGATATGAAAGGTGCTCAGATGTTCCTTGGAACTGAGTTGACCAAAGTTGCTGGGAATGAAGGACTAGTGGTTGGAAAATTGAATGAGTTGGTAATGACGTGCAATAAGGTGAGCTCTGCAATCAGAGAAGCCTTCAGATTGACGAAGAGAGATGTGCAAGCTTCAGTAGTTGCGAACTTGACATCTGGAGTTGAGCTGTTGAAGCAAGAGGTTATGGCAGTTGGAAATGAAGTTCATGAGCTGGTTCAGAAGCCAAGTGTCAATGAAAAAGAACTTGGGACTTCTATAAGTGCATGTATTGTGGAAGATCTGAAGTCTGAGCTATCTCAGAACTTAGCTGCTCAGATTTCAGAGTCTGTTGCTCAGAAGGTTGGTGAAGATGTCAGAAAGATGATTGCTGAACTGACCAAGGATACAAATGACAAGGTGGAAAAAGCTGTACATGATATTAAAAACTCAATTTCCACGCTTGAAGGTTCAGTTCAGAATCAGTCAAAGCAGTTAGATGAAGTTCTAACACTTCTGAAGAAAGAGAATGTTGTTGCTCCCCCTCCCCCTGCTTCTTTCACTGAAGAGGATAGAAAGATGCTCAAAGACTTAAAAGATCAAGAAGCATTGAACCTTAGTTCTTCCTTCAGACTAAAGGCTCAGTTTGCAACAATGGCAAAAGGCATTTGTGAGTGCCTAGAACAACAAAGTTGGAAACCTCTGCAGGCACTTAAAAATACACTTGATCTTTATGCTAAAATGCCTGTGGAGATTCCCAAAGGGGGAAGTGTGCCTCTTGGGTTGCTGGCTAGTACTCAAGAAATGATTCATGCAACCAAGAAGCAAACTGAGGTGCCTTCTGGTAGTGCCTCAGTTCAGGGGGAACATGTTCAGAAACCAGAATCTGAAGCTGGAAGGAAAGATAAGGGAAAAGCCTTAGTGGTGGCAGAACCTACAAAGAAAACTGATAAGGGTTCTGGTCTGGTTGTTGGTGAAGATGTTGATGAACAAGGTTATCCACTTCATGATCCTAATGCTGATAGCAAAAAGTTGGAGACTCTGCAGAAGCAAGTCTCTAACCAATTTATCATGTGGAGTGAGAATAAGGAAAGGGAAAGGGTTCAACACCAAAGTATGGGAACCCTTGATCACATTGATGCTGCATCTCTTGGTCTCTCACTAGAAAGATTTCAGAAGATCAAACATGATCCAAGAGTGCAGAAGGCAGTTAAAGATATGCTCGATTATGAGTATGGGGTGAACTACTCTCCTTTGGAACAAAAGCTGGACCATCTCACTTTCAAGATGTCCATTCAAGACTTAGTGAAAAATAGAGAAATGGAAATGGCCAGAAAGAAGAAAGAGGTTCTGGCTGGAGTTCTGCAGGTAGAGAAGGAGTTGTTCAGACCACCAACAAAGCCCAGAACTGGAACAAGGACTGCAAAGAAAGATTCTCGTGATGTTGTCCATACTTCAATCAAACCAATTTCTGATGATGCTGCTGAGCTCCAAAGAAAACATGAGAAGGACCAGTATGATCGTTATATGAATCATCGATCGCATCCAGCCAAAATTGTTGATATGGTAGTTGCAAAGGCTGATGGATTGAAGCTGTTTGATTTGGTTGTGAAAAGAGAAGGAAGGGCTACTGAAGAATATAGTCAGGTTTCAGTGCATGAATTTGGGATTTCTGAGCATAGGGAGATGATCCAGATTCTGAAAGGAAAGCCAAAGTCTGCCTTGACTGGTGCATGGTTAGCAAGAATTCAGCAAAAGATGCAAGCCAAGGTAGAAATTGAAAACAGGCTGTTTGGCAAAAGGGATCATTCTCCACTGAAGAGAAAACCTACTGAGGCACCTTCTGGTTCAAGGCCTGCCAAGAAGTAGTTTTCTATTCAGAATTATCATGTACTTGTAAATATTTGCATTTGTAACTTTCATTTCAGTTTATATATACAAGTTGCAATTGTAACAAATAAGTAGATGATAAGTTTAAGTTAGAAAACCATAAGTAAAATTCTGAGACATCAATGATCTATAAGATGTACTTAGAAAATTTTACAACTTAAACAAAAACTTGTATTTCAGACTTACAAACATGTATAGATAGAAGTCTGGAATGCATGCACTATTTCAGAACAAATAGGGGGAATTTGTTAGGTCGAAAATCGACCATGTATAATTTGTTCAGAAATAGCTTGAAGTTTAGTGAAGACATTAGTTCAGAATTCTGAGATGCCTCAGAATTCCTTCACTGAAGCTTCACTTCAGTTCAGATCAAGACAAATCTGAAGCATTCATTCTGAAGTCAAAGACTGAAGTATGAAGAAGAGAATCATCTCAGAAGCGAGCATCAGAGTGATTCTACCAGATCGAAGACTGAAGCATCTCAGTGTTAAAGTATTTACAACACTTTACACTGATTACGAGGAAGACTTTTACCTTACACAGTTACCAAGTTGATAGATTTATCTATTAATAAAAGGTACAAGGATAGGTATGGAACCTAGTATGTTAAGTCACATCAAGTGACTTATATACTCTTCCTAGTGCAGCATGTAAGGAATTATGACTTAATTCCTTAAATGCTCACAACCACATTTGTACGACATTGTCCATGTCATCATGAACAATGTCTATAAATACAAAGTCTTCTCATAACTTGCAAATAGCTTGAAACCTTAGCATTGCAACTTGTGAGATATACTCTAAGTAAACTTACGAGTATTTCCAAGTCAATTAGATCACTTGTATTTCGGGATTGTTTAGATATTTACACTTGGGTGTTTATCTTTGTTCCGCAACAATCCTTGTATTTGTTTATATATCAATAAATCAAATACATTAGAAAACAACGTATCTCAATGCTTTATACTTGATTATATTTATATATATCTTTATATAGTTTCTGCCATTTGTTCTTACATTTATTTATATTGTCAATTGTTTCTTGTTATCCACATCTGGATCGTAAACTGAACTTGTCCATTCAAGATCAGTTGTACTTGCCAGTCGGGTTTGTTATTCATCTATATATATTGGGACTCACATCACTTTAACACGCGACTTTACACTGCATTTTAAGGAATTAAATGCTATTCCTTAAATGCTCTCAACCACATTTGTACGGCCAAAGTTAACATCCCAATGTTAACTTTGCCTATAAATACAAGTCATTGCACAACCAAGAATATCCAAGTATTCAGAATACAAAGTGTTCGAACTCACAAGAGCAAAAATACTTCACTTTGCAAACCTGCAATATTCTTGGTGAACTTGTGCAATTTTCTCTCAATCGCTAAAAGGAACATTTCACTACTTTAAGTGTTTCGATTGTTGAAGAGAAATTCTGAGTATAGATCAATTGTATTTCATAGGTTGTTAGGATATTTACATTCGTGTATTATCTTGGTTCCGCATCAACCTTGTAATTTGTTTAATATCAATAAATAAATTACACATTGAAAACTACATATTGTCTCATCAAGATTGTTTACAAGTTATTTGTATTATTGCATTGTTCTTTACTTATTGTCTTTTATATAAGTAATCTATCTAGAACTTGGTATATACTTCTACAACTGGTCGTCTCCAGTTTAGCAAGTATATTGCAAAGTAACTCCACCATCGACATAGAGGTGTCTTCAGTAGTACCATCTTAACAAGTTGGGACTTACACATCAAGTACGTATAGTACCCGTGTAATGTCATCAAGTACTTATAGTACCCGTTTATTTGTCATCATGTCTATCATGTCCATCATTGTCCATCAATGTCCCACAAATCTCCATCAATGACCCACAAATGTCCATCAATGACCGTCAATGTCCATCAACCAATCAACAATATACAATACACATACATACACTTAGAAACGATACTACCTAGGGGTGTCATAGATGCTTATATATAGGGTCACCCGCAGCCTTCCAACCACATCTATAATACTTCGTCGGCATTAACGTCCACCATGTATGCATAACTATCCTAAGAAATAAATTATAACTAATAACTAATACACAATCAATCAATGTCCATCAAACAAAACATGTCATCCAACTCAACTACAATGTCCACCAATGCTCAATTAATCAATATGAACATACACTTTAGAAATGATACTACCTTCGAGGGTGTCATAGATGCTTATATATAGGGTCACCCGCAACCTTCCCACCACATCTATAACAATTCGATGGCATTACCGTCCACCATGTATGCCCTACTAAGTTCAAACCATAATTTGTGACTAACAACTAATGCACAATCAAACAATATCATCAAATAAGACAAACATACGATTGCACAATCAAACTGTAAGTGCATGATTCTGTTGACAACAGCAACAGCGATTTGATCAGTATATGTTGATGTTTTGTAATATGTAATCATAGACTTATGTTATGTTTAAACTTGTTATTTGGACTTAAGTAATGTGAATGATTACATATTGATCAGAGTTTTTGGTATGCTTAATGTTTACGACTTGTATGAATGTGATTATAAATAACATACAGATACAAGTGATAAACTAGTCACGTTTTGAGTACTTAAAGTATACTTAAAAGATGACAAAAGGAAGTGTGTACAAACTCGTGCTACAGTAACACGAGTTTGCCTAAACACGTGGTCATCACGTGTTTACATATTAACACGCGTTTGTTAATGGGCTATGGGCTTTAAGATATACGGTCCATATTAGCACGCGTTTATGAACAGTATAGTATAAATACACACACATAATACGTATTTATTAACAGTTAATTAAGATAATACGTCCAAACTCTGTCCAATTGCAAACTCGCGCGCGTTTAAGGTCTTAGGTTGTTTCAACAACGAAAGACGATAATATAATTAAGCAAACGGGTTATCACGAGAGGATTCCGCACTCTCGTCATAACTATAAGCGTTCTCGTTGACGATCAGTCCACAAGGACCTACAAGTGGTATCAAAGCCTAATGGGCTGTTTTGTAAGTCTAACTATAATACGTATTTTTGGTGCACAATTTGTGTCCGATGCATCTCAATTAATGGGTTGTTTTGCTACATGTGAATAGTGACACGGGTTTAGACTAAACACGTGTGAATAGTGTCACGTGTTTAGACCAAACACGTGTTACTGTTTACACGCGTTTGGAAGCCCACGAGTTTGAAGCCCAGCCCATTTCTAGCCTATATATAGTGTTCTTAGGTTTCGGTTTTAGGTAATGATTAGGGTCTAGACAGAGGTCATTCACGGCAGGCTGAGGTATGCGCAAACCTCAGTCCGTAAGTCCACCATATTATTCGATTATCAAGAGTCGTCTCGTTGATTGTAATCCGTAATCATCGTAGATGTATTGTAAACGGATTTATTCATGTAATCATTCGACTAATGATAAAGGAATCAGATTTATATCTCCTGTTCTTATTGATTTCGTGTTTGTTTCATTCAATTACCTCAATAACGATTATGTTTGGATTCCGCACTTACATAGTCGTAGGAATCACGAATCGATCGGTCCCCTGCACTTTCAATTGGTATCAGAGCAGGAGAGGCTTTATGTCTCTGATTCGTGGTTCGTTTTTAGGGTTTTTGGATGAAGAACATAGATCAGATCTGTTCTGTGCAGATGAGATCACACGCACTTGGAAAAGGACGTGGTACTGGTAACACGCGTTTGGATTTAGACCACGCGTTTGGCTTTGGACCACGTGTTTGATGCTAGACCATGTGTTTGACGGAGGCCCACGCGTTTGGTTTAAAACTGCGTCACTGTAGCACGCGTTTGGTTTGGAGAACGTGTTTGAGATTAGTGTACCACGCGTTTGAGTCCAAGTACGTGTTACTGTAACACTAGCACGCGTTTTATGTCCAAGCACGTGCATAGAAGAACGTGTTTGAGTTGTCGAAATGGAATCGAGGTTCAAGTATGTTTCGGTGTGTGTTAAACAGAAATTTGAGCTAGATTTGTGCAAAAATGGAGTTAGTGTGTGAAAAGGTGAAGTGTGTGTTTTGGAGGTTGAAGATGAAGATCAGAGAGAAATATGGTTGAATTATTGTGATTAATTAAGGAAATGGGGAAAAGCTTACAATTATGGGTATGGAAAGGAGTATTTATACACTAGACTAACTTTCACTAATACTCCTTCCATTGTTAAAATAATTACATTTTAACACCATTTTTGGATTTCTAACATTCTTCCCCTTGGTGTTGAAATGTAATTCATGCACGATATCATCTATAATTACGAATTTGTTGATGAAGGTCTTCGAAGCTTTCTCATTGTCTTCAAGATCTTCCATCAAACTTGTCTTTACGTCTTTAATCTTCGCACTTACCTTAAAGATGTATCTTTAAGTCTTGAACTTCTCAGAGTATGAGCATTGCGGAAACTTGATCTTGGCTCATTAGATTTGAACATGAAAGCCTCTTCTTGACAATCTTAACTTTGTCACACTTCCCCTTAATTAATGAATCTTTCTTTTGAAGCATTTGAACAAACATCTTTTTCATCACAAACTTCCCCTTGATCAAACAATCATATTTGCGTACCACCAACGCTTATGTATAGGGTGTACCCACGGCGTACCCACCACGTTGGCGATAACTATCTTCAAAGAATAATTTGGGGATCACTTTAGTCAACAATTTATCTTTCTTCCCCTCAACTGATGAATTCTTCTTTCTCCCCATCAAAATTCAAAAAAGCAAACAAACTTGTTCGACTTCATTATCCTCTTTCTTCCCCTCATGATGAATGTGTGGCAACATGTTCATCATGTCTCTTTGAAGTCGAAACTGGGGAATCAATCATTATGAAGTAGTAGTCCAATAAACAACATCTTTAGCCCGGGTTATACACTGACATGTGTATAAGCCATATTCATCAAATCACTTATGAACAACCTTTGGGACCCATTTAAGTGTAGGCCCAACGGTTTTTGTCTTGACATTCCAAATGTATGTGTCATCGATTCGACGAATAGAATCTGCAGTCCATGGTGGATGAAAACTCGAGGTTGATGAAAAGTTGAGTTTTCGTGGACGCAGTGGAGATGCAAAGACATTCACTTTTTGCACTGCAAATGGTTTTGGTGCAAGATCAAATAACTCCCAAAGTGAATATTTGAATGTCCTTGACTCAGTTGACTTAGGCTTATAAAAGGACGTTGGCTTAGTCTTTGTCAACTGAGCTTTTGCTTGGGAGATGAACTGAGAGTTGTCTTCAAATGATAGGAATGGAATAAGAGTTTGTGTTCCATCAATAGTAGGCTTCGAAGAATACTTTCTATCCTTGAATAAGGCATAGTTAGTAAATTGAGAAGCTTTACGTTCAGCAGGTGATGAAACTTTGATCTTTGAGTTCTTTGGGATGGACTCAGTGCAAACTTTCTTTGGGGCATCAAGTTTAGTTGGAAGTATTGGACTTGCATCATGATAAACTGATCCATCATCACTTTGAGTGTCACAAGATGTTGATTGTGTTTGCAATTCCATCTCAAGTTCAGAGATTCTCTTTTGTAGAGATGTTTCATTTGATTGATATCGCAAACAATTCTCTTCAAGAGTCTTGATTTTGTTGCAAACATCTTGTTTCTCCTTCTCAACTTTGTTCATCTCATCAACGAATTTGCTCTCCATGGTTAAGAAAATGGATGTCTCATTTTGCAACTGAATTTGAAGACTTGAAATCTTCTCTTGCAAAATAAGTTCTCTTGATTTGCTCTCCAAGATACTATCATTCAGCTTCTTGTTGGAAGTTTCCAATTCTTTTGACATTTTTGAAATCTTGGACTGCAAAAGATCATGTTCTTTTTGAACACTTTCCATGTTGGACAACTTTAGATCATTTGCATGTTTGAGCTCTTTGTTTTCTTCTTTGAGATGTTGAACTTCAAGTTGGAAATTGTGGTGTTGTTCCAAAATATTAAGAAGCTTTTTCAAATTAGCTTCTTTTCGTTCATATTCAGCCACAATACAATTCGTTGAACGATACTTGTCACCACATGAACAAGTTTGAGTACCATGATAATGTATCTCTTTCCAACTTGGTTCTAAGCCCGTTAAATCTTCTGTTAAGGAATGAATAAAATCTTTGGATATTTCAATTGACATTTTGTTAAGCAAAGGGTGAAATGAAATGAAAAGGTAGTTGTGATTGAAATTGAAGTGAAAGAATTAAAATTGAAATTTGGAGATTTGTATTTCAGGTTTCCCTCCAAATTTTTTGCCGAAATATGTTCTCACAAAACTTTGAATTTCATGTAAACTTTGGATATTATGATCATGGGAAAAATTTGATAATTTCTAAAAATTTTCGCCAAAACTGCGTCGAGAGGACCAGCCCCACCTCTCGCCTTCTATTCATGCACTAGAGTCTAGATCCCCTAGGCACACGGAAACACAAGCCCAGTTGAGTACTGGTGCCGGAACAAGCGGAGAGGGACCCACTTTGTGTGACCCTCAAGGACAGCTTGGAAATCCTGCCTTAGCTTACATCACGCCAGCTTTAGCCGCAGGTAACAGTCCTCAAACAGAGACTGAGGAGCAGTATGAACGCCGTTGTGACACTGCTGTTCCTCAGGATCAACCTGAGACTGTATTAACGGGCATTCTCAGTGACCCCGGAATTGTTAGTGGTGTTGCCCAACAACAACCTGATTCTAGTTGCAAAGCCGAATCATCAACTGTTGTTCATACTCTTGAACCAACAGGAAATCCTGAGACAGTAATGATGTCTTCGGGTCACTCAGTAGAATCACTTGAGACTACTGATGTGCCAATTTCTGATATTCCATTACCTCCTGAGGCTCAAAGGTTAATTTCTCATTTAGTTGAAGGGATTGAAGAGGGACAGAGAAGTGAGTTACTTATATCGAGAAACATTATCACTGGTAAGCTTCCTGCAACTCAAACCACATCACAATCACCTCAATTACGTACTGGAGGAGCCTTACGAATTCGTTCTCCAGAAGAAACTCCAACCCCAACAACTACAACAACAACACCCCCACAAACAACAACAACACAACTACAACAACAACAACAACAACAACACAACAACAACACCCCCACAAACAACAACAACAACAACAACAACAACAACAACAACCTTACCACCAACTCCACCATCACAATCATTTCCAGATCCAAGTTCACCACATCATTCTTCAAGTTCATCTTCTGAATCATCTGATTCATCTGAATTCTTAAGTGATTGCTCATCAAAAAGAATTGCCACCAGTGGGTTATCTACCGATACTTTAATTGTCGCTCTCATGAATCGGTTGAGATCAGAAGAACCCCATCTTTCTTCACATAAACGATCAATTTTTCAATCACTTCTTGCATACTTGTCTTTCCAAAATATACAACAGGAACAACAGGCTCAAATTGACGCTCTTCAAAAGCGGGTTACTGAGCTTGATCAACAATGTCGACTGACTAATATCTCAAGGCGTCGGGATGATCAAGATCCTGATGATCAACCCGAGGGGGAGAATATGAGAGATATTAGAGAGGGTCATGAGACACAAGCTCAAAATGATCAAGAAACTGTTCAAGAAGTTGTTACAGAGACACAAGGAGGAACTCAAGTTCAAGTAGATTCAGATGATGATTTACCTCCACTCATCAGAAACATTTCTCATTATTATTCTTCTACTTCAAGTTCTGATGAGTCGATTGATCCTGATCCATTTCAACCAGAAGATGATATTGATTATGAGACTGATGCTGATTCTCAATCTCAGCAGTCTACTCAAGAAGAATATGGAGAAGATATCTTTGAAGAGATAGTTCATCATTTCACAAACACTGAAAATCTTGAAACTCCAAATGAACTTGGACGAGGAGTGAGACATCCAAGGATCTCAAGAGACAAGATATGGCAGATTAATGAAGGGTACTTTGCTGAGAATTATGAACAGATCTTGGATTTGAGCAAAAGACCTGAAGAAATTGTATGCAGAGCAAGATACCTTGAAGAAAGAGCCTTTCAAATTTATTGCTCACCAAGTGAAAGACTCAACATGACCTTGAACCGATTAAGAGCATTCTTTCTGTTCAGACATCAAGGTCAAAGAGATGCTTATATGGAGCTAATGAATGCTGAAAGTTCAGTGAGAGCTGAATGGTGGTACCAACAATTTCAAATTCCGATAACTAAAGTCCTTCAGTTGTTTACTCCTCTCAAAAACCACAATCTTAGACTTGTTCGATTCAGAATTCGTCGAGCAGATGGCAATGTCTATGTTGTTCAAGAAGAATCATTTCAACATATGACGATCTCAGACATCCTATTCCTCTACAATCAATATGCTTATCTGATCATCAAGAATCAAGATCAACTTCTAGCCTATGAAGCATTAAAGAGTCATATTCAAGCATTAATCAGATTCTTTGAATTTAATGACTTCCAGATTGGTTTAGAAAGAAGAACTAGCAGGATTAACCTTACAAGACCAAATCAAAGAGCGGAAGGTTATGAGCTAGATTCATTTCAGATTGGAGATCCAATAGAAAGTTTGGATGGATTTGTCTTCATCAATCGACTGAAGAAAAAGATCTTCATTCGTGCCTCTGAGTTTCCCAAATATTCAGATGGTACCTTGAAATATTGTCATTCAATTCTGAATGCAATAGATGAAGACTCTGACAATGAAGAAGATGAATAAATCAAGTCTCAGAGAGAAGGTCATATAAGACGTATCAAAGATACTCTTGATATGAGACAGAGGATTAGAGATCTTATTATTACCAGAACTCCCAGGTCACAGGAAGGAATTATTCACACAAAGACAGGTTCATGGGTTCATTGGAATCCTAGTCATGAACGTGGTCCCCATAACATTCCTCCTGTTAACTTCCAAGATAACATCAGATTGCCAGATGAACGTCCTGTTGGTGATAACTGGCACTTCATTCCTAAGAAGTTTTGGAATGACTCATGGAACAGTTATAAGAAGAGAGCATTCTGGAGTGCAAAGATTGACAAGCCATCAACATCAAATGCTGCACGACGATATAAGAAAAGGAAGAACAAGCAGAGACGTGCAAACAAGAGGAGGAGACAACAGAGGAAGTGATGATGGACAACCAAGCACTAAGGGGGAGAATGTTAGAAATATAAAAATAGTGCTTAGTTGTATTTCCAAACATTGTATTTTATGTATTTTATGTAAGGTTGAGGGGGAGCTTTTGTAATATACTTTGAGTATAAATACCCCTCAAGCCTTCATATTTTGTAACAGTTGACAAACCTTTTCACACACATTTGATTATTAATCAATCCTTCTTCCCAGATTATCACATCTTTCTCTCTCTAAAACACACACTAACACACACACATTCCACCATTGATGAACATCAACTTCCGCACTTTAAACACGAATTATTAGGTTTTAACAAGAAAAAGAGGATAATGAAGTCGAACAAGTTTGTTTGCTTTTTGTTAAAAAAAATTTATTTTTGGTTTTTCTACTTGGAAAAAAATACATAAACAAAAAAATTATTTATGGTTTTCTAAAAGAAGACAAAAAATTATTTTTGATTTCTTATTTTTCTAAAAAAAATGTTTTTGGTTTTTCTAAAATAAACAATAAGTTTCTCTTCAATTAGTGCAAATACACAAACTCCCCCTTGATTCATGAATTATCCTTTTTCTCCCCCTCAAACATTGCATGATATTAAGTACATTGCACATAAGCATAGCATCAATGTTTGACAGATAATGAATGAAAGAGAAAGAGATGAAGGATTTGTACAGAACATGCAGAGGCAAGTAAGTGCATTGGTAAGAAGCACTTATTTGAGATTGTTTCTTGAAAAGAAACTCATTCCAGGATCATGTGTTGTATAGTATCCGAGATAGAAATACTAAACACAGACCTTTATTACCTGCAAAACAAAATTAGGTTTTTCTAGGTACCCACCTTTGAATGGGTCCTTTGGGGTTAGTGGAATCATTCAAAGTATACAAATGGGGTTTTCGAACAAGAGGTTCATGCTTTAGATTCATCACAGTTCCAGTAGAATCAACAATCAAAGGTTTAGAAATCATGGTAGAAGGTTTAGAATTTCTTACTGACCTTGGTTTAGCTAGATTACTTAAATTTGAATCAATTTTCCTATCAGGAACTTTCTTCTTGTAATCATTAGCTATCCAATTTCTTCTAACTGATGATTTAGAAATCCATTTTGGATTATTAGATGCTGTCTTCTCTCCTGTACCAGATAAATTCTTAGAATTAGTTCGAGGAGTTAATAACACATTCTGATTTTTGCTTTGCTTGGTTGAGGTTTTGATTTTCTGTTTCTTTTGAGTTGCAACAGTGAACCATCCATACTGATCTCTATAACTAGTTATACCATTAGATGTATTCTTTATTAGCAAATCTTGGTTTGGTTTGGACATCTTATGGAAATAACTAGATTGAGAGATAGCTTTAGAAACAGAGGTTCTAGAAACAGATGAAATATCAACTTTAAGCTTTGTGTTAGCAGAAATGGTATTTTTACCTTTGACAGCTGGGGCATGCTGACCTTTGGGAGAATAAAATGAAGTTGGAGCAATTTTAGATTTAGATTCCTTCTTTGGTTTAGACTTTTTGGGTGAGAGTTTTTCAAGCTCTTTTTCAATTTCTGGAGCAAAAACATGATCAGTTTCCAGAAACTTATCAAATTCTTCAATAGAAAGATCTGGATAAGTAAACTGTAATTCTTTGGTTGAATTTCTGTGTTTGAAACAGTTTTGTTAGTCAACTTTTCAATC
The DNA here is from genome assembly GCA_034093135.1 of Erigeron breviscapus. Lineage (NCBI taxonomy): Eukaryota > Viridiplantae > Streptophyta > Magnoliopsida > Asterales > Asteraceae > Erigeron > Erigeron breviscapus. The sequence continues at coordinate 25,032,917 of CM067167.1, forward strand.
AGTGCTTTTGCTTTAGTCTTAATATCAGTAGGAATCTCAATCTTTTGCTCTAAGTTCAATTTATGTTGGTCAACAGGGGTGATTACCGGAGTATCAAAAGAAAGTATCTTCTTGACAGAAGCAAGATGTTTAGCTTTCAAAGCTTGTACTTTCTCTTCAATGTGAAAGAATGATGATAGCATTGAGGTGGACATATCATGGAGATCTTGATGAGAGATGCTATCACCCTGCATATCTTTGTTAAAATTCTCACTCCCATTGGATGGAGTGGAGCAATCAACAGAAGTTAGATTATGCAACATTTGAGTCTTGGTGGTCTCACTTACCTTTGGAGACTGATTTTGAGTTTTCAGATGTTCAATGACTTGTTGTTGAGACTCAATCTTTTGTTTTAAACCGTCAATTTCTTTTTCCAACATGGTGGTTGGAATATAAAATCTTTCTGAATTTGGTTTTAAACATTCTTTTTGAGACTCAATTTCAGGAATTGAAATGTTGTCTATCTCTTCTAACTCATAAATGGATCTGTTATGAGTTTTCTTGTATTTGTCATTAATAGCAACATAATCAACCTGAAATTTGTTTGGGATTTGTTTTTCAACATCATCTGACTCAAAATCATCCTCAGATGGTCTGATGAATTCTTGAATCATGCCAAGTCTAAGACATTTTCCATCATAAAGTGGACCAAGGTCTTCTTTTTGGACTTTTTCTAAATGTGCTGGATTCTCATAACCCAAACCAAGAAGAAGTTCTGATCTATCAATCTTGGACTTATTGTAGTAAGCAGTGAAATTCAGAAGAGGATTTTGTTCAATCTTATAGATTTTTTCTTGATAAAACAAAATGTTTGTTTTCAAATCCTCAACTTGTTTTTGAAGAGTCTCAATTTCAACTCCTTTGAGAAAACAAGTACTGTTTAGATCAGAAATCTGTCTTTCATGTTTTTCACAGTTGGGTCTAAAATCTTTCATTTTATTTGTGAGAAACTCAACATCAGCTTGTCTTGCATTTGCTCTTAACCATTCATTGGCTTTCTCAAGCTTTAAAGTTTCAATTGTTTGCTTGAGTGAATGAACAGTTTTTTCAAGGTCTTGACATTTGTTGGTCAATTGAGCATTGGGTGAAACAACTTGAGAACTGTTACTTGACAAATGCATTTCTTTTAAAGAATCATAGTTCACTTTGAGAGCTTCATGAGCTATTGAGAGTTCTGAAAAATCTCCATTGATTTTATCAAACTCTTGTTTAGCCATTTTCAGATTATTTTTCAAAGTAACATTTTGTTTTGTCAAAGTATCAGCAGTTGTTTGGACAGACAAGTAGTCATCTGTAGAGATGAATTGTACCTCACTGGTTGTTTGTGAAGTATTTTGTGAAAGCTTGGTTGTTGATGTCATTAAACATGTGAGATCTTCAGAATCAGCATCAATATCCCCGAATAGCCATGGTTTCATCTTTTGTTGTTTGGCTAAGAAATTCTTTCTGATTTGAAGCTCTGAAATCTTCATTGTTGACATCTGAAATGAATAAACAATGATTTGTAATTATTTTTGTTGTTTTTGATTAAAACAAATGAAACGATCTTGAATAAGATCGTTTTGACAATTTGGAACTTTGAAGATCGTCTTAGAAAATTGGAACTCAAAATTTTCTAAGTAATAATGATGAAATATTAGGACGATCTTGAGAGAAGATCGTCTTAGAAAACTTTGTTGAAAATATTCTAAGTAAAAATTGATAGGACGATCTTGTATGAAGATCGTCTTAGAAAGCTAGTTGAAAAAATTCTAAGTAACAGAAATGGTAGGACGATCTTATGTGAAGATCGTCTTAGAAACTTTGGAGAAAATTATTCTAAGTAAAAATTGTAGAACGATCTTATGTGAAGATCGTCTTAGAAACTTTGTTGAAAATTTTCTAAGGAAAAGTTAAGAAAATGTAAGACGGTCTTGAAGGAAAATCGTCTTTAAAATTGTTTGAGACAAGGTAAGACGGTCTAGGTCAGAATTTTGTTGAGCAAAACCAATCTCAATGAGATTAGTTACCCAATTAATCCACAACACACAGTTCACACAGAACCAAAAATATTAGGACGATCTTAGGAAGATCGTCTTAATTGTGAAAATATTCTAAGTAAAAATGGTAGGACGATCTTATGTGAAGATCGTCTTGGAAACTTTGTTGAAAAATTTCTAAGTAAAAATTGTAGAACGATCTTATGTGAAGATCGTCTTGGAAACTTTGTTGAAAAATTTCTAAGTAAAAATTGTAGAACGATCTTATGTGAAGATCGTCTTAGAAACTTTGTTGAAAATATTCTAAGTAAAAGAAATGGTAGGACGATCTTGTGAGAAGATCGTCTTAGAAACTTTGTTGAAAATATTCTAAGTAAAAGAAATGGTAGGACGATCTTGTGAGAAGATCGTCTTAGAAACTTTGTTGAAAATATTCTAAGTAAAAATGGTAGGACGATCTTATGTGAAGATCGTCTTGGAAACTTTGTTGAAAAATTTCTAAGTAAAAATTGTAGAACGATCTTATGTGAAGATCGTCTTGAAAACTTTGTTGAAAATTTCTAAGTAAAAATCTAGGACGATCTGGTAGAAGATCGTCTTAGAATCCTGAAGATCGTCTGGTTGAAGAACTGTAAGATCACCAGAAAATTTCGATTGTTTCACTAATTTGTCTATAATTCACTCAATTTTGAGTGTTATAACTCGATTCAAGCCCAGAAACACTCAAAATTCGATCGCGCACAACCCTAGAAACAATTCCATTGCTGAAATCAACTCAAATTGAAAAATCAAAATCTCATCAACTTTCCAAAAATTTTGGAATTTGATCAATTCTGTGAATTGGATTCTGAAACTTGACAGGATGTTTGAAGAGGTGATTTAGAATGTATTTGTGAACAAAAACAATAAAATTGAGTGAAAATTGAGGTTGAATTTGTTGAAGAACAGTGACAGGTAAAACGGTTATATTGAAGAACACGAATTCTTAATTTTGAACAAAATTTGCATCAATCTGAATGAAATTTGTTCTGGATCGTCAACAGATTGTTGTTTTGCTCTGATACCACTTGTTAAAACCTAATAATTCGTGTTTAAAGTGCGGAAGTTGATGTTCATCAATGGTGGAATGTGTGTGTGTTAGTGTGTGTTTTAGAGAGAGAAAGATGTGATAATCTGGGAAGAAGGATTGATTAATAATCAAATGTGTGTGAAAAGGTTTGTCAACTGTTACAAAATATGAAGGCTTGAGGGGTATTTATACTCAAAGTATATTACAAAAGCTCCCCCTCAACCTTACATAAAATACATAAAATACAATGTTTGGAAATACAACTAAGCACTATTTTTATATTTCTAACAGTGTGGAAGGATCACTATAAGCGTTCTCGTTGACGATCAGTCCACAAAATACTTTTAATAAATACGTATTATAGTTATGTCAACAAACAAGACAAACATATAATTTCACAACCAAACAATGTCAACACACAAGACTTGTACACTTTCCAGCCTGAATCTCTATTGAGTAGGGAACTACGGAACTCACCTTGATTGAGCAATAACAACCCCAAGATGAAAGGAGATAGAACCGACGTCCACGATAGCTGAAACCTATCATACACGTATCACATTAATCCTAAAGTATCTCAAGAGATAAGGTCCTATGAATATTGAACTAATCTTACTATAAATGTGTAACACCACGAGTTAGGCCCGAAGTATTACGGAAATTATATAGCACACAGTGGAATTATCGTAGAACATAAACTATATGAACATAGTGGACTCAGTGAATCCAGCAGATGAAGTTATGTACAAGCACACATTACATAAAGAGTATTTAACATCACACGTTCACATAGCAACTCAAAAGATAGTGATAAATCCTCAAACAGGATGACATAGTTGGCCAAATGAATCCTTGATCCATATCAGTCCAAGCAACCAATAATCATGCATTTTGATCTTGTTTCACCTGATTTCCTGAAAAGTGTACTAAACAAGGTCAACACTAGGTTGGTGAGTTCGTAGTAATGGTTTACAAGAAACCATCATCAATAACATTAACATATGTAATAACAACATCAAACAATTAAGCACGTATGTGTACACTTTTCAGCCCGAATCTCAATTGAGTAGGGAGCTGCGAAACTCACTTTTATTGGAGTGAATCGTGGGGTGAGGAAAGAAGAAAGTAAGTAGACTATGTTGTGCTTCGTGGAACCTTTTCAAAGAAAGTAATACTTGATTTAGTTAATATGTTCTTGTTAGAAGATAGATGAAAGGAAGTTTGTTTTTGTAATCTTCATCACCCAAATTAGATTGTTATCATGACATTTGTTTAATTTACATATATAAATAACTTCTACACATGAGATTATGTATGTACACTGGTTCCTATCAAACAAGGATGTAGTGTAAACACTGGTTCCTATCAAACAAGGATGTAGTGTAAACACTGGTTCCTATCAAACAAGGATGTAGTGTAAACACTGGTTCCTATCAAACAAGGATGTAGTGTAAACACTGGTTCCTATCAAACAAGGATGTAGTGTAAACACTGGTTCCTATCAAACAAGGATGTAGTGTAAACACTGGTTCCTATCAAACAAGGATGTAGTGTAAACACTGATTCCTATCAAACAAGGATGTAGTGTAAACACTGGTTCCTATCAAACAAGGATGTAGTGTAAACACTGGTTCCTATCAAACAAGGATGTAGTGTAAACACTGGTTCCTATCAAACAAGGATGTAGTGTAAACACTGGTTCCTATCAAACAAGGATGTAGTGTAAACACTGATTCCTATCAAACAAGGATGTAGTGTAAACACTGGTTCCTATCAAACAAGGATGTAGTGTAAACACTGGTTCCTATCAAACAAGGATGTAGTGTAAACACTGGTTCCTATCAAACAAGGATGTAGTGTAAACACTGGTTCCTATCAAACAAGGATGTAGTGTAAACACTGGTTCCTATCAAACAAGGATGTAGTGTTGTAAATACTGTTCCTATCAAACAAGGATGTAGTGTAAATACTGGTTCCTATCAAACAAGAATGTAGTGTAAACACTGATTCCTATCAAACAAGGATGTAGTGTAAACACTGGTTCCTATCAAACAAGGATGTAGTGTAAACACTGATTCCTATCAAACAAGGATGTAGTGTAAACACTGGTTCCTATCAAACAAGGATGTAGTGTAAACACTGGTTCCTATCAAACAAGGATGTAGTGTAAACACTGGTTCCTATCAAACAAGGATGTAGTGTAAACACTGGTTCCTATCAAACAAGGATGTAGTGTAAACACTGGTTCCTATCAAACAAGGATGTAGTGTAAACACTGGTTCCTATCAAACAAGGATGTAGTGTAAACACTGGTTCCTATCAAACAAGGATGTAGTGTAAACACTGATTCCTATCAAACAAGGATGTAGTGTAAACACTGGTTCCTATCAAACAAGGATGTAGTGTAAACACTGATTCCTATCAAACAAGGATGTAGTGTAAACACTGGTTCCTATCAAACAAGGATGTAGTGTTAACACTGTTCCTATCAAACAAGGATGTAGTGTAAACACTGGTTCCTATCAAACAAGGATGTAGTGTAAACACTGGTTCCTATCAAACAAGGATGTAGTGTAAACACTGGTTCCTATCAAACAAGGATGTAGTGTAAATACTGTTCCTATCAAACAAGGATGTAGTGTAAATACTGGTTCCTATCAAACAAGAATGTAGTGTAAACACTGATTCCTATCAAACAAGGATGTAGTGTAAACACTGGTTCCTATCAAACAAGGATGTAGTGTAAACACTGATTCCTATCAAACAAGGATGTAGTGTAAACACTGGTTCCTATCAAACAAGGATGTAGTGTAAACACTGGTTCCTATCAAACAAGGATGTAGTGTAAACACTGGTTCCTATCAAACAAGGATGTAGTGTAAACACTGGTTCCTATC
>CM067167.1:25043900-25092478 GCA_034093135.1 Erigeron breviscapus
TGGGGTCAGTCCTCTTCTTGATCCAACTGGAAGAAGAGGTTCTAGGGAAAAGCCAGAAGACCATTGGTCTGATGAGGATCGCAGACTGGTGGACTTGGACACCAGACTGAAAAACATGATCCTTGGGGCTGTCCCTGAAGACCTAATTCCAACACTTGTGTTGTTTCCCAGTGCCAAGTCTATGTGGGATGAATTAGTGATTCAATTTGAGGGAGGTGATGACACCATTGTCACCAGAAAAGTTGCTTTGAACAAGAAGTATGAATCCTTCTTTGCCTTGCCCAATGAAAGTTTAACTGGTACATATACCAGATTTTCTAGCCTAATCAATCAGTTGAGAGGCTTGGGTGTAGAGAAGGATAAGGATATTCTTCTTGAGAAGTTTTGTGATATTCTTCCTTCCAAATGGGAAAACATGGTTCTTGTCTTGAGACAAGGTAAAACCTTGCACACTCACACTCTTGCATCGCTCTATGGAGCCTTCAGATTCACTGAAGATAATAATGCTGCAAGACTTGTGGCTGAGCAAGATGCCATGAACCATGCCCAGAGTCCCAAGGTTGCTAGTGTAACTGAGCGACCTTGTGCTGCTTTAATGTCTGCTGAGAGTTTCCAGGCACACTCGATGAAGGAGATGTTAGACAGTTTCTTAAACTCTGGGCTGACCACTGAAAACAGTGTTGGTTATGATGAAACTGACGATGATGATCTGGTTGCCATGATTGCTAAAACCTTTAATAGGTTTAAGCATAAATCCAAAAGATTTAATGGCCCCAACAATGCTTCCAGCTCCAACTCTCTGGACAAGACCAATCTTACATGCTATAAGTGTGGAAAGAAAGGTCATTTCATGAAGGAATGCAGATCTAGTCAGTTGAATAACCAAACTGGCCCCTCTGTCCCTAATTTCAATCGGCCTGATGATAGCTACAAAGCTAAATACAAGCAGCTTAAGGCCCAGATTGCCCTCCTATCCATGGAAAAGAAAAAGGATCAGTGCTTAATGGCACAAACTGAGGGAAAATGGGAGTACTCTGATGACTCATCTGATGATGAGGAAGAGGAAAGGGACATGTGTTTCATGGCCTTGGAAGATCAACAACAGCAGCATGTGGTGAAAGATGATGTCATCTCTGGAAGATGGGTGGACATCATACTGAAAAAGGTATGTGATTATGATCACCAGGTTGACACTGAACTAAAACTGGACCTGGCTGAATCATTAAGTAGTGATTTGGCATTTGTAGAAACTGTAAGAGCTGATAGTGAAAGATATCTTGACACTATCCTAGTTGAACTGAACAATGTCAAACCACAGCTAAATGATTTGCAAAGTGTCCAGTTGGCTCTCAAGGAGTCAGTTTTAAAGATTGAGGCTTTAGAACTTGATAATCAAAAACTATCTTTTGATTTTGAAAAAGCACAAAAGATTATCAAGTCCTGGGTAAAAGCATCTGCCAAAAACTATGATGCATTTTCAAGAACCATTGATGCCCAGAAAAATGCATGGAAATCTGAAGATCTGGAGATGGCAGCTCTTATACCAGATCTTCATGCATTGCCTCCAGCTCTCCAGGTTGAAACACCTTATGATCAACCTGAGGCTGTTGAAACTGAAACCAATGAGACCACCCCCATTGAGGTTAAAACTGGAGCCAAACAGGCTAAAGCTCCAGTCAAAAAGGCCACTGGTAACAAGCCTTTACCTCATAAGTCTAAGGAGCCCAAGACCCAACAGACTAAATCTCCAGTTGAACCAAGGTCCAAGGTTCAACTGCCTGACCAAAATGATGTTTTGGTTAATCTGGAAAGGCAACTCCAACTTTTGTCTCGGCAGGTTCAGAGTTGCACTGCCCGGATTAACAACCTTGAAGGAGGTTTATCACCTCCAGTTTTCAAACAAAATATCAAACCACTTCCTTCTGTACCTAAAAAGAAGAATGTTCCATCTGGAACAAAACCTGGTAAAGAAAGGAGTAAGTATCAAATACCAATCGTTTTTACTTCTGCACCTGGAGCTGGTGATAAAGCTCCAGATATAGCCTCCAGTTCAACACCTCAACAATCAACTGTGGCTTCTGAAGAGAAGCCAGTGGACCCATCAAGAAAAGATGGGTTCACAAAAAGAACTAATGATTTTGTGTGTGTGTAGGGCGATCGAAAGAAGAATATCTGGTATCTGGACAGCGCTGCTGGCCGGACTATGACCGGATGTAAGCCCCTACTGGAAGAGTTCACTGTCCAAGATGGACCGACAGTGACGTTTGGTAACGATCAATCTGGAAAGACTGAAGGATATGGTGTGCTCAATAATGGACAAGTCGAATTCAAAAGAGTTGTATTTGTGAATGGTTTGAAATACAACCTGATCAGTGTAAGCCAACTTTGCGATGATGGCTTCAGAGTATTGTTTGATATTGCACAAGGCACCATATTTAACAAGGATTGGAAAGTGGTGATGATTGCACCAAGAAAAGGAAATGTGTACATCATGGATATGGAACCAGCTCCAAAAGAGCAATGTTTCTATACCAAAGCTGATGAGGACACCAACTGGCTATGGCATAAAAGGTTATCCCACCTTAATTTCAAAAATATCAACAAGTTGTCTCGCAAGCAACTGGTTAATGGGATACCTCAGATTTCCTTCAATAAGGAAAAGCCATGTCCAGGTTGTGAGATGGGCAAGCAGAAAAGAGCCAGTTTCAAGACTAGGCAAAATTTTAGCATCACTGAACCTCTTCACATGCTACATATGGATCTCTTTGGTCCAGTGAATGTTCAAACTAGAGCTGGAAAGAAATACACTCTAGTTGTAGTTGATGAATTCACCAGATACTGCTGGGTGGTATTCATCAGATCCAAAAGTGATGCACCTGCTGAAATCATCTCTCTTATCAAAAGAATTGAGCTCAAGCACACTCGAAAAGTTTGTCAGTTGCGAAGTGATAATGGTACTGAATTCCAAAATAAAGTACTTGAAACATTTTGCACTGGCACTGGCATCTCTCAAAACTTCTCATCAGTTCACTCTCCAGAACAAAATGGAGTTGTTGAAAGAAAGAATCGTACACTGATAGAAGCGGCCAGAAGTATGCTATCTGAATCTGGTCTTCCCACCAGTTTTTGGGCTGAGGCAGTTGCAACTGCTTGCCACACCCAAAACCGGTCAGTCTACATCAAGAGACATAAGAAGACTGCCTATGAAGTACTTAGGAATCGTAAACCAAATATTGGATATTTCCATGTATTTGGTTGTCCAGTTTATATACTGAACGATTCCAGTCAGCTTGGAAAGTTTGATGCAAAAGCTGATGAAGGAGTATTTCTAGGGTATTCAGATATTCGAAAAGCCTTTAGAGTTTATAATTATAGACTCCAAAAGGTTCATGAGACAATTCATGTCACATTCGATGAATCAACTGAAGCAATCAACAAGAGACCAAGCCTTGATATTTCTCCAGTCATTCCAATCAATTTTGGTGAAACTGACCAAGTTCATCGGTCAGTTGTTTCACCAGAAAATGCTTCCAGTTACAAGAAACTGGAACCAGTTAAGAAGAAGAAAAGCACCAGTGACACGTCATTCTATCCCTCCATCAATTTCAACTTGCCACAAGAATTGGTGATTGGATCAGATGTACGTGCCATTCCAATATCAGCACCAGTTCAAGCACCTACCTCTCCAGCTGTTCATGAAATACCTTCAAATGAGGAATTTCATGATGCAAATCGAGACCTCATTGACTCTGATGAGGATGTAGAAGTTGTTTGGACTGATCCTTCTCCAGATGCTGTTACAACTGAAGAAGATCGTCAGGTGACTTGCACTGATATTGTAGTTCACCAGCCTAGTCAATACACTAGATGGACCAAAGCCCACCCAATTGAACAAATTGTGGGTGATCCAACTAGTGGGGTTCAGACTAGAAGAGCCACCAGTGAGCAATGCTTAAACGTCACCTTCTTATCTTTAATTGAACCAAAGAAGATTAACGAGGCTATGGCAGACCCAAGCTGGGTGGAAGCTATGCAAGAAGAGCTCCTCCAGTTCGAAAGGAACAATGTTTGGGAACTTGTTCCTTGTCCACCAGGGTTAAAGAAAGAACCCATTGGTACCAGGTGGGTCTACCGAAATAAAATGGATGAAGATGGTCATGTTGTAAGAAACAAGGCCAGATTAGTAGCCCAGGGTTATTGTCAAGCAGAGGGCGTTGACTTTGATGAGACTTTTGCTCCAGTTGCAAGACTTGAAGCCATACGAATATTTTTGGCTTATGCAGCCCATCTGCAGTTCAAGGTCTTCCAGATGGATGTCAAAAGTTCGTTCCTTAATGGAACATTGGAAGAAGAAGTTTATGTTAAGCAGACTCCAGGTTTCATCGATGAAAAGCATCCACATTGGGTCTATAGACTGAACAAAGCATTGTATGGTCTAAGACAAGCCCCAAGAGCCTGGTATGATACTTTAACTAAACATCTTCTCAAAAATGGTTTTCAAAGAGGTGCTATAGATAATACCTTGTTTATCTTGAAAGAAAGAGGTAATATCTTATTGGTACAAATTTATGTTGATGACATTATTTTTGGTTCAACTGATGATGCAATGTGTAATAAGTTTTCTAAAATCATGTCATCTGAGTATGAGATGAGCTTAATGGGTGAATTAACATTTTTCTTAGGTCTTCAGATTAAGCAAACTGAAAATGGAATTTTCATAAACCAAGGAAAATATGTCAGAGATTTGTTAAGAAAATACAAATATGATTCAATCCCATCGAAAAACACACCAATTGCAGCACCATTGAATTTGGACTCTGACCCAACTGGAAAACAAGTTAACATAACTGACTATAGAGGTATGGTTGGTTCACTAATGTACTTGACTGCCAGTCGACCAGATATAATGTTTGCAACATGTTTATGTGCCAGGTTTCAGGCTAACCCAAAAGAATCACATTTGCACGCTGTAAAGCGCATATTTAGATACCTGAAAGGGTGTCCTAATCTTGGTCTTTGGTACCCCAAAGGCTCAGGATTAGATCTAATGGGTTATTCAGATTCTGATCATGCAGGTTGCAAGATTGATAGAAAATCCACAACTGGTGGTTGTCATTTCCTTGGAGGAAAACTGGTAAGTTGGACCAGCAAGAAGCAGACTTCAGTCTCTATGTCCACTGCTGAGGCAGAGTACATTTCTGCGGCCAGTTGTTGTGCCCAGATTCTCTGGATCAAGAACCAGTTACTAGATTATGGTCTAAAGTTTACTAAGACCCCAATCTTTTGTGACAACACCAGTGCAATTGCTATCTCTCACAACCCAGTGATGCACTCCAAAACAAAGCATATTGACATTAGGTATCATTTCATTAGAGATCATGTTATGAAAGGTGATATTGAAATTCATGTCATCTGAGTATGAGATGAGCTTAATGGGTGAATTAACATTTTTCTTAGGTCTTCAGATTAAGCAAACTGAAAATGGAATTTTCATAAACCAAGGAAAATATGTCAGAGATTTGTTAAGAAAATACAAATATGATTCAATCCCATCGAAAAACACACCAATTGCAGCACCATTGAATTTGGACTCTGACCCAACTGGCAAACAAGTTAACATAACTGACTATAGAGGTATGGTTGGTTCACTAATGTACTTGACTGCCAGTCGACCAGATATAATGTTTGCAACATGTTTATGTGCCAGGTTTCAGGCTAACCCAAAAGAATCACATTTGCACGCTGTAAAGCGCATATTTAGATACCTGAAAGGGTGTCCTAATCTTGGTCTTTGGTACCCCAAAGGCTCAGGATTAGATCTAATGGGTTATTCAGATTCTGATCATGCAGGTTGCAAGATTGATAGAAAATCCACAACTGGTGGTTGTCATTTCCTTGGAGGAAAACTGGTAAGTTGGACCAGCAAGAAGCAGACTTCAGTCTCTATGTCCACTGCTGAGGCAGAGTACATTTCTGCGGCCAGTTGTTGTGCCCAGATTCTCTGGATCAAGAACCAGTTACTAGATTATGGTCTAAAGTTTACTAAGACCCCAATCTTTTGTGACAACACCAGTGCAATTGCTATCTCTCACAACCCAGTGATGCACTCCAAAACAAAGCATATTGACATTAGGTATCATTTCATTAGAGATCATGTTATGAAAGGTGATATTGAAATTCATTTCATCCCCACTGACAAACAGTTAGCTGATGTTTTTACTAAACCTCTCGATGAGAAAACTTTTAAACATCTCATCAGTGACACTGATGAAGTTCTCCAGTTGAGGAGGTCCAGATTATCTTTGCTAGCCAGGCTATCGAACGCCTTTGTGATACTATCTTGGCACTAATTGATATCTGGATCATCATTTTGGGGGGAAAGACTCAAAATAATTTTCTGACTAAAATTCGTTTTTGTTTGAAATACAACTGGAGAACTCTTCAGTTGGAAACTGGTACTGGACTGATCCTCCAGTCGCCAGTTTCAGTCTTTGTCTAATTTTTATATAACGTTAAAGATACATGGTCAATATTTATGCCACGTGATGATACTCGAGTGTTTTAAACCACTTGATATCGTGATCTGACGTGTTTGGAACCAATTTTAGTACTTGACAACTGTTTGTGTTGGGATAACAAAAAGTGAGTGGGGTCATGGGTAAAGTAAGCCGTCGTAGCATTTAATGCTGACATGGTAACATTTAATGCTTACATGGAAAATTATATTTTATTTCAAAATTCAAAAACATTTTGTCAAAATATCTTCAAAATTGTTTTAGTTGAATAAAATATAATTCTTGGTTTTACATTGGGATCTTGAATCCCTTTATAAATACCCTTATTTACTCCGAAACTCATTTACTTTCTTTTCATTCTCTTCATTTACTCTCGTCATTTACTTCCAATCATAAACATTGCTTCATTCTTCTCTTTGCTTCACAAATCTAAAACCTTAAATCTTAAACTTCATATTCATTCAATGGCTCCTAAATCTTCCCGTTCAAGAGATGTAAATCTCTTGACTACTCCTTACAATCCCTCACCAGATGTCACCCAGGCACCTGGTGCTCCTCATAGCGCTGCCCTAAAATTAAACCCAAATAATCCATTGGCAAGCCTACAAGGATCCAAGGGTCTAATACCCTTATTTACTCCGAAACTCATTTACTTTCTTTTCATTCTCTTCATTTACTCTCGTCATTTACTTCCAATCATAAACATTGCTTCATTCTTCTCTTTGCTTCACAAATCTAAAACCTTAAATCTTAAACTTCATATTCATTCAATGGCTCCTAAATCTTCCCGTTCAAGAGATGTAAATCTCTTGACTACTCCTTACAATCCCTCACCAGATGTCACCCAGGCACCTGGTGCTCCTCATAGCGCTGCCCTAAAATTAAACCCAAATAATCCATTGGCAAGCCTACAAGGTTCTCAAGGGTCTAATACCCTTATTTACTCCGAAACTCATTTACTTTCTTTTCATTCTCTTCATTTACTCTCGTCATTTACTTCCAATCATAAACATTGCTTCATTCTTCTCTTTGCTTCACAAATCTAAAACCTTAAATCTTAAACTTCATATTCATTCAATGGCTCCTAAATCTTCCCGTTCAAGAGATGTAAATCTCTTGACTACTCCTTACAATCCCTCACCAGATGTCACCCAGGCACCTGGTGCTCCTCATAGCGCTGCCCTAAAATTAAACCCAAATAATCCATTGGCTAGCCTACAAGGTTCTCAAGGGTCTAATACCCTTATTTACTCCGAAACTCATTTACTTTCTTTTCATTCTCTTCATTTACTCTCGTCATTTACTTCCAATCATAAACATTGCTTCATTCTTCTCTTTGCTTCACAAATCTAAAACCTTAAATCTTAAACTTCATATTCATTCAATGGCTCCTAAATCTTCCCGTTCAAGAGATGTAAATCTCTTGACTACTCCTTACAATCCCTCACCAGATGTCACCCAGGCACCTGGTGCTCCTCATAGCGCTGCCCTAAAATTAAACCCAAATAATCCATTGGCAAGCCTACAAGGTTCCAAGGGTCTAATACCCTTATTTACTCCGAAACTCATTTACTTTCTTTTCATTCTCTTCATTTACTCTCGTCATTTACTTCCAATCATAAACATTGCTTCATTCTTCTCTTTGCTTCACAAATCTAAAACCTTAAATCTTAAACTTCATATTCATTCAATGGCTCCTAAATCTTCCCGTTCAAGAGATGTAAATCTCTTGACTACTCCTTACAATCCCTCACCAGATGTCACCCAGGCACCTGGTGCTCCTCATAGCGCTGCCCTAAAATTAAACCCAAATAATCCATTGGCAAGCCTACAAGGTTCCCAAGGGTCTAATACCCTTATTGGTAGAATCAGAAAGTTTTTGAAGGATTCTCCAATAGGACCCTTATTTTCTAGGAACCCACGCAAGATGTATCATGACTACTTGTGTGAGTTCTGGTACACTGCCATCATTTCCTCTGATTGTTCCTCCATCAGTTTCACATTAAAAGATGGAACAATCGAGTGTACCTTAACTGCTGAAGTATTGAGGGATGCTCTTCACCTCAATTACTGGAGAGAGGGTGAATCTCCAGTTGTCTTGCCCCCTAACATCAATTTTCGTCAAGTACTCCTTGAGATGGGTCATAAGGAGTGTTTGGACAATGGGGTGCTAAAGACTAAGGGTGCTATGACCATGAAGGGTCTTACTCCTTCATGGAGGTATTTCTTCATACACCTGGTGGAAAGTCTTGGTGGGAGTTCTGGTGGTCTTGACCAGATCAACTCTTCACAAGCTGAGATGGCTTACTATTTGTGGAAAGGGTTGAGGGTGGATTTTGCTGAAATCTTGTATAGGAGTCTCGTACAAAAGCTGAAAGGCTCCAGGGGTGTGTGTATCCCCTTCTCCAGATTCCTTTCCTTGTGTTTTAAACAAATTCTGGGCGAAGAAGAGTATAGAAATACAGACTCTCCGTTCACAAGGCCAGATTTATTAAGGAATCTAGACTCTTTGGTTTCTGAAGCTGGAGAGGTCGGAATTCCTGAGCAGATGCGACTGGCATTTGCTAAAACTGATGCACCTTTGGAAAGTGAATCAGAAAGACAACCGGGCGGGCCTCAAAATAATGAGGGACCCTCCAGTTCGTCTCAAGTTGTGGTTGAGGATAGTACAACCATAACTGAAGCCGTTCCTATTACGTCTATCCCTGGTGAAGATGTTTCGGCATCTGATCCTCAAACTGATGAAACCATCCAGGCAACTGGAACTGGTCATCAGGAGCCTGAACATGATGTTCAGCCATCCCTATCATTTATGGATCTAGGCATAAATGTGGATGAGTTCCAACTTGAATCTTCGGATTTGGAAAGAACACAAGATGACCAAGAAATGGTTGATGCATCTGTACATGATCAACTCCCTTCTTTCTCTGGTCAACCCCTAGAACCACAAGTTTCAGTTTCCCCTACAGATACGCTTACACATACTTCCCCACAAAGAACTCCTTCAATTATATTAACTCCTTTTGTGCCTAGTAATAGGCAAACTTCCCTACCGTCGCCGTTGGTCACACCTGAGCATTCTCAGCATGACCAACACATTGCAACTCCACAGCGTTATTTTTCACTACCAACTTTTCCTTCTACTGCCACTGGAACAACTGGAGAGGCTTCTTTTGTTGTGCCCCCTCCAGTTGAACTGGTGCATCCTGCTACTGGTCCAGTGACAGCTACTCCTTTGTCACTGGACGCTCAACTGGTCTCATTCTCAACCGACATCCAAAACCTGATCAAACGGGTGGAGGGTGTTCATAAGACCATTGAGCAGAATGCCAAGTCAAATTCCAAATACAACAAAGACACGCTCACAAATTCTAAGGTTGTTGATTTGGGAATAAACAAGTTTGCTGCAAATGAAGACTTGGTATTCAGAAAATTGAATGAGTTAGTCACTAGCTGCAACAATCTGACCTCATCTTTGAAAGAGGCTTTTGACTTGACTCATTCTAATGTCAACACATCTATCTCCAGCCTACTGAGCAATACTGTTCGATCATCAGAGGTGGATCTGAAGGAGATAGAGAGGCAGGTCAAAGAGTTGTTTGAGAGACCTGGCCTAAATGTTGTTGAAATTGGACAGCAGGTAGCCACTTCAGTTGGCCAGATGATTGACGAAAAACTGGCCAGTCGTGAAGATGAACTGGTGAAGAAGGTAATGGCTGAATTTGCCAAGCTCCCCCCTCGTCAGATTAATCTGGAGCCTCTGGCACTTGAAGTTAGCCAGTTAAGGGGAGCAGTTAATGCCATAAATACTCAGTTGGCTTCCCACACTTCTTCAATTAACAAACTGGTGACTGAAGTGGAGACATTGAAAAAGAAGGATGACGAAGTGAAAGAACAAGTGGTTAAAGGCTTAGATGATGATTCCAAACTGTTGAAAGACTTGAAGACTGGTCAGGACCAAACTACTGCTAATGTCTTGACCCAGTCTCAAGAAATTAACCACTTGTGGAGGTCCTTTAGAATGATCTGCACAGTTTTTAGAGAGTGAAAGGATATGCAGTCGTGGCAGCCTCTAGCCCGATTGCCATCCAGTAATGAGGACTGGGCAGCTATTCGAGCTGGCCTAGATGCTGCCAAGGGGGAAAGGGAACGAAGGAATATCCTTGCACCTGCACCAAGATTGCCAGGTGTAAGTGCAAGGCCTTTGTTTCAAAGAACAGTTGTTGGAACTGATGATGATGATGACCAGCATGTTATTGAAACATTTGAAGATGTTGGTCATGGGGGGAATAAAGGAAAGGAAGTGATGCTGGCCACTGATGAACAAGCAAAAACAACTGGTACTGAAGCCAGTGTGTTGGAAACTGGCAACATTGATCAGCTTCCTCCAGTTTCAGAAGATATTAGTAGGCAATTGGCAAGACTGGGGGACTCAATCAAGGAGAGAAAGAAAATGATGAGGGTCAATCAAGCAAATGATAGAAAAGCATTGACCCCAACTCTACTTAATATGTGTGATTCAAGTCTCCTGGGCATGACACTTGCAGATTATGCCAAAGTCAAGGCTGACCCCAGAATTATTAATGCTTTAAAAGAACAACTGGAGGTTGAGCTTGACAAACACTATAGGGAGGATGAGGCTGAGTATGATGCCAGATGTTTAAACATCACAGTGGAGAAGGCAAAGGAAGCAAGAACTGAAGGAATTCTCAAGAGATCTGAGCATGTAAAGAAAATTGTCAAACAAGTATTGAACCCACCCAAGTCCAGAAAACTGAAGCAACTGCCAAGGGATGCAGATCTTAGAACCTGGGTGGAAACAACTGAACCCTCTAGTGAAGATATCAAAGCTGCTGTACACAAAATGAGCACTGGCCAGATCAAACTGGCCAATGAATCTGAAGCACGAGAATATCTATCAGATGTGCAACAGCGGAGATATAACCCTGGAAAGATAACTGATGTGAAAGTTTCAATCAAACCAGGTACAAAACACTTCACTGTGAGGATTCAATACTTGAATGGACAAATGCTTCAAACTGAGAATCCTGATGTAAGGCAATATGGGTATTCGGAGCTGGTGGAGATGTTGAGCTTGTTGGGAGAAAAGCAACACATTAACAAGGTTGAAAAGGGTTGGATGTTTGTGCTTCAAAGTCTGCTCAAGTTCAAAGAAAATGTTGAAGAGAGACTGCATATTGATCCTGAAGACAGACTGCCCATTTCTTCAGTTGCCAAAAGAAGAAGAACTGGCGAAGGGCCAACTGTTTAAGTTCTTCTTCATTTTATCTTCTTGTAATTTGTTTTACATTCTGTAACTTGTAAATTTCATTCCTTGTATAAATGAAGTTACCAGTTTGTAACCACAAGGTAGATAAAAGATTAAAATCTAACAAACCTAAACTGATAAACCTAAGGTATTTATTGATCTATAAAAATACCTTAGAAACTTAGATAGAATTTAATCAAACTAACCTTTCCAGTTCATACTTGTATAGACACAAAGAACTAGAAAGACTTAGCAATATTTCAGGACAAATAGGGGGAATTTGTTAGGACCAGTTCACCTGGAACTGTCCAGTCACCAGTTCACACTGACCAGTTCACCTGAATCTGGTGACCAGTTCACACTGACCAGTTCACCTGGCATGGTGTACCAGTTAGGACCAGTTCACCTGGAACTGTCCAGTCACCAGTTCACACTGACCAGTTCACCAGTTGCATCTGGTGACCAGTAAACTGGTGACCAAGAAGATTTGTCCAGAAATATATTGAAGTCCAGTTGCACCGTACAGTTAACGCAACTGAAGACTTCCTCCAGTTGAGAACTGACCAAGTTGAAGAAACATTCCAGTTGAAGTCGAAGACAACAAATGGAAGATAGAGAATGACAATGGCAGCGAAGCCCAGTTGACATTCTAGTCAGTTACAAACTGGAGACCATCAGTGGAAAGATCTTACAAATCTTTACACTGATTACGAGGAATTGACTTGTACACTTTATGTACCTTTACCCGGATAATAAGCCTTGTCTTATTATTTAAATATAAAAGGTACATAAAGGTGGTGTGTAAAGTCACTTTTACCTACGACTTTACACTGCCTTTTAAGGAATTAAATGCTATTCCTTAAATGCTCTCAACCACATTTGTACGGCCAAAGTTAACATCCCAATGTTAACTTTGCCTATAAATACAAGTCATTGCACAACCAAGAATATCCAAGTATTCAGAATACAAAGTGTTCGAACTCACAAAAGCAAAAATACTTCACTTTGCAAACCTGCAATATTCTTGGTGAACTTGTGCAATATTCTCTCAATCGCTAAAAGGAACATTTCACTACTTTAAGTGTTTCGATTGTTGAAGAGAAATTCCGAGTATAGATCAATTGTATTTCATAGGTTGTTAGGATATTTACATTCGTGTATTATCTTGGTTCCGCATCAACCTTGTAATTTGTTTAATATCAATAAATAAATTACACATTGAAAACTACATATTGTCTCATCAAGATTGTTTACATATTATTTGTATTATTGCATTGTTCTTTACTTATTGTCTTTATATAAGTAATCTATCTAGAACTTGGTATATACCTTGCAACTGGTCCTCTCCAGTTTAGCAAGTATATTGCAAAGTAACTCCACCATTGACATTGAGGTGTCTTCAGTAGTACCATCTTAACAAGTTGGGACTTACATATATATATATGAGTCTAAATACAATAAATATAATTTGTTTACTAAAATAATTATTAGTATTTTCTATGTAAAGGTACGAACTAGTCGTTTAAATGTTTTAATGATTTTGTAACCTAAATACAAAATGTTTAACACAAACAATTAATCATAAAAATTAATCATGGCTAGATTGTGCAAATAAAGTTTGCCCTTGTCTAGTTCATCACCTCGATGAATGTTTGTCAGTTCGTTAACTCATAACGATGTTTGTTCACATTGTTTTATTTGCATAAGAGTTTAATAAATCATATATTTAAATTAATAGTCAACCTGAAATTTTTGCAGATGTTACAAAGTGCTTTACTATGTCCATTTTATAAGGCTTTTGATCGGTGTCGTTGGACCAATCAAAAATATAAACTAAATACCACTAATTAGCAAGGGTAAGTCGAGTATCGTTTCCACAGGGAATCAAGGGAAAGTGCTAAACAAGTTACAAAAGTTGATTAAACTAGACATAAAAGTAAAACCGATTGATTGATTGATTTTGATTAAAACTACAATTGATTATGAACTTAATAACTTAAACAATAATAATAAAGAGGACTATTCTCATGCTTCAAATTATATTTTCAAAAGTATAACCTAACTTATATTCGTTGGGAATCACATAGACATGATTCGTTATAAGCTTGGATTGAATGAATGCTAAGAACTAATTAATTAGGTTGTGATGATTCACGATAACAAAAACCGGGGAATTGACACAACTAAATTATCCTTTCATTAACAAGATTACAAGTTCATAAGAGATTCTTTCAATAATCCATGATAAACAAGAATTTGAAATCACAAGATAGATGAAATTCATTCAAAGTTATAAACAAGTAATCATTCATTCAATTCCAAACAACATTAGATGCAAAACACAATGAAGAATTAAACATCTAATCCAATTTGAACATAAGAAAGGTTGAATACAATTGTCTTACATAATTGTTCACATGAGAATGATCAAAAGAGAATTAGCCTAAAGTCTTCATCATTGAATCTTCAATTCGGATTGTCATCTCCATGAATTTATGATTTGATGATGAAATTGGGGTGTTGTGTGTGTTAGGAACTGACTCCAGGGATAAAAAAAAATATGAGTTGTAACTTCCAAAAGTCGTCCATAGAAGGGATATAACTGAACTTGAATTAAAACCATGAAATTCGGAATTTTGGTTCAGCAACTGGCGT
This sequence comes from Erigeron breviscapus, assembly GCA_034093135.1. Taxonomy (NCBI): domain Eukaryota; kingdom Viridiplantae; phylum Streptophyta; class Magnoliopsida; order Asterales; family Asteraceae; genus Erigeron; species Erigeron breviscapus. The sequence goes on from CM067167.1 coordinate 25,058,340, forward strand.
AACCTACGCCCCTCCTGGGATTTCCAGATTTCCAGTTTTTCCTTCTTCACTTGATTCTCGACTTTGCTTGACTCGTTTATGATCCAATTAGTTCCAAATTGTCACCAATGACCTGAAACACTTAAACAAACATAAAAAATATGAGTTGTAACTTCCAAAAGTCATCCATAGAAGGGATATAACTGAACTTGAATTAAAACCATGAAATTCGGAATTTTGGTTCAGCAACTGGCGTAACCTACGCCCCTCCTGGGATTTCCAGATTTCCAGTTTTTCCTTCTTCACTTGATTCTCGACTTTGCTTGACTCGTTTATGATCCAATTAGTTCCAAATTGTCACCAATGACCTGAAACACTTAAACAAACATAAAAAAAAAAAATATGAGTTGTAACTTCCAAAAGTCGTCCATAGAAGGGATATAACTGAACTTGAATTAAAACCATGAAATTCGGAATTTTGGTTCAGCAACTGGCGTAACCTACGCCCCTCCGGATTTCCAAGATTACAAGTTCATAAGAGATTCTTTCAATAATCCATGATAAACAAGAATTTGAAATCATAAGATAGATGAAATTCATTCAAAGTTATAAACAAGTAATCATTCATTCAATTCCAAACAACATTAGATGCAAAACACAATGAAGAATTAAACATCTAATCCAATTTGAACATAAGAAAGGTTGAATACAATTGTCTTACATAATTGTTCACATGAGAATGATCAAAAGAGAATTAGCCTAAAGTCTTCATCATTGAATCTTCAATTCGGATTGTCATCTCCATGAATTTATGATTTGATGATGAAATTGGGGTGTTGTGTGTGTTAGGAACTGACCCAGGGATAAAAAAAAATATGAGTTGTAACTTCCAAAAGTCGTCCATAGAAGGGATATAACTGAACTTGAATTAAAACCATGAAATTCGGAATTTTGGTTCAGCAACTGGCGTAACCTACGCCCCTCCTGGGATTTCCAGATTTCCAGTTTTTCCTTCTTCACTTGATTCTCGACTTTGCTTGACTCGTTTATGATCCAATTAGTTCCAAATTGTCACCAATGACCTGAAACACTTAAACAAACATAAAAACGTCCCACTCGTCTATTAACAAGCACAAAGTGATCCAATTTTATCCATTAAGATCATGAATTTTAGGCGTTTATCACATTCCCCAACTTAATTCTTTTTCGTCCCGAAAAAGGCATTCATCATGTAACAAGTCAATTTACAATCTCATAATACTTCCTATTACCAAAGAAACACCATATAGGAGTTATACCAACTATACATACTTGTAAAACTCAACTCTCAAGCAATCTTCAAAGTACACTTGGGCGAAACTAAGTAATGCAAACCAAATCACATAACACAACCAACTCATGAGACTTGCAACTATCAAAAGATTTACGACTAGCAAATAGAAATATATAAATATGCAATTAAACCTAATAAACCTCAAGTTTGCCACAATACATGCACCACCCTATGTGCACTCCCCTCGGTTCATATATTGAGTGAATTAGCAAAAGATGTGCTAATATATGTATATGAAGCTCTCAACCCATTATTGCACACTAAAAGTCATAGGCTAGTACACAAATCGAACCAAGACCTCATAACACCAAATTATCACTTCGGTATTCATACAAGATTGATGGAAATATGGAATGAAACACGGTAATGATTCTCATTTGGGTGATTTACTAGAACGATTTCGGAACATTTCATTTTGGTTCTTTTTGATCAACTTACATCGATAATTGAATTGATTTTCATTTATGACCATATACTTTGACTTTTTCAACCGGATATTGCAATTTTGACTTTGACTTTGTTCTTTCTTTCAATTCATCATAAACAACACAACTTTGAACAATTAACGGATTTCATGACGAGGTAAGATGGAATATGGAGTGGATTGTATGATTGTTTTATGATTTTAAGCACATAATCCGGGTTAGAGGTCTCAATACGGTAAGTGCACTAGTTCTAACCTAATGTACAATAATGGTTCACACAATATAGTTATCACGAGAAATCATGCTACGCTAACAATCTAAATCAATCGTCGACGAGGCATTTTTCTCTCATGAAATTGAAGAATATAACGGATATATAAGTGTGATACTTGCATTGTAGCTCACAATTGACATATTACCCTTATTTGCACATTTCTATGTTTTTACTTGCTAGCAACTCTATCAAGACGCTCATAAGTCAACCATGTCATGCAATCTAATCTACACTACCTAGCCCCACTTACATGTACAAATCCAATCACAAGAAAATCTCATTTTACAAACATGTATAGCCAATATAACTCGAATATTTCGCCCCTAAGGGTCAATTTCATATTACAAGAAAGTAAATCAACATCTAAACTAGAAACATAAATGAAATTAACAAGAAAATTGAAATCTACCTACGAAATTAAAATTGCAAAAACACAAAATAAACACATAGTCACATAATCACACAATAAGAACAGAAAGATAAATAACTGGTACCAATCACTGCCGTGGACCTTGCGGTCCAAAGATTGACTCTATTAAGCCCCAATATAGAGATTGGGCCTCAAATGGATCAGAGGCTGCTGGTGGAGTACCCGAGGTATCCTCAACTCGACCGACACAAGAATGTCTGGGAAACCACTCAGAATCGTGGCTCTGAGGATAAGCTGGATGGGATGTAGGAACATACGGCTGCCTGTAATCATATGAAGGAGGAGTCTCCACATAGTCAAGTCCCGCAATGTGGTCCTGGTGATGGCGTACTCGCTCTGAGTACTCAAACTGCCTCCTCACATTCTGCTCATGAGCATATGCCATACCTAACTCATAACTCCTCCGTTGCACACCCTGCTGAGCAGTCATATCCCACATATTTCTCTCATAGGATGTCCACTGATTATAATCACTAGGCTGCTCATAACCAAAACTCGGCCCAGTACCTCCTATCCCAGCTCCTAACAAACCATCTCTCCTTCCTTCAACACCCCCTCTAGCTGCACTAGACTCACCCCTCTCATTAGCACACATTTGTTCCATCTGTGCTATCGCCTCCTCCCTAGTAACCCCAGCCTTAGGAGCTATCAAATACCCATTGGTTTTCAGATCCTTAAGGAGTTTAAACTGTGGATGATCCTGAAACTCCCACTCATTCCCTTTCAACAACCTCTTCATGGAATAAGGAGTATTACTCAAATACTGCAAATTGGTCTCCTTTGGGACTACCTTGTGAATTTGGAGAAGGCGGGCGATGAGTTTCGGGTGAGGAATGACAAGTTTGTTTCTTTTGTTTCTTGCCTCCCAAATGTTAGACATTTTGTCTAAATGATAAGGCTAGGTTTCCCGTGACCAAGGCATATAACACAATAACATCATGGTGCCTAACCATGCTCTTGTCACTAGTTCAGGGGCACACATTCCAACTCAAAATTGACATAATTAACCGGGGTAATGGCTTCAACAAAGCACGCTCCATCCTAAAGGTTGTACTCAAATTGTCTCGTGTAACATCAAAAACCTCAACAAGCATATCAAGCCAATTATTAGGTGTTTCTACCCACGTTAAATACTTCTCATCCACATAATCAAAAACCCTCCCCGAAGTAGCACCCGTGTCAAATTTGGCTATCTTATCTAAGGTAGCAAAAGACATTGTTACCTTTTTCCCATTAACCGTGCCTACTAACTTAGAAGTCACCGGGGGGTTATTACCGGGAGTCAATTCTAGAGTACCCAACCAATTAATGATACCATCTAAATAAATCTCACCATTATCACCATTATTCCAAATCAACACTTGTTTCCATCCCATTTTTTCAAATGCTTCAACCATCCCAAACCCCCTGAATTCTGACAAGACAAGTGTTCTTTCACCCAACAATTGATCCATCAAATTCTTGGCCTCAGCCATCTTTTCTTTAAACAAAATCAATTGCCATTCATCGAGTAAAGTATGTAAAGGTATACCTTGTCTCCATTCGGGTTTTTCGACTTCAACCTCCATCTCTTCACTTGTCTGTGGTGAGTTTTCTTCTTCTTCTGATTCATCTTGAACCATTGGCCTTTTCTTCTTGTTTGGTTGTTGACTTGATGAAGTATCACCTTTCTTGCTTAGACTCTTTATAAATTTTCCCGCTGCTTTCTTCATCCTATTATCAACAAAACTAATCAAAAGTAACAAATTTAAGTAATGATTAATGGATTAAAGCAAAATTAAAGAAAAGATTGCAAAAATTCGTTTTTGTTACTTACTTGAATCTTACAAACAAATCTGAAATTGAACAAATAACGATAGGGGTTTTGTAGCTCTTGAAAAACTATGCAATTTAGACCCTAAAATTATTTGATTTGATGGAGAATTGATGGATTAATTGATGATTGAAGGTTAGGGTTTGAAAGAAAATAAATGGGGAAAGAAAAAGATTCATCTTGAACCATTGGCCTTTTCTTCTTGTTTGGTTGTTGACTTGATGAAGTATCACCTTTCTTGCTTAGACTCTTTATAAATTTTCCCGCTGATTTCTTCATCCTATTATCAACAAAACTAATCAAAAGTAACAAATTTAAGTAATGATTAATGGATTAAAGCAAAATTAAAGAAAAGATTGCAAAAATTCGTTTTTGTTACTTACTTGAATCTTACAAACAAATCTGAAATTGAACAAATAACGATAGGGGTTTTGTAGCTCTTGAAAAACTATGCAATTTAGACCCTAAAATTATTTGATTTGATGGAGAATTGATGGATTAATTGATGATTGAAGGTTAGGGTTTGAAAGAAAATAAATGGGGAAAGAAAAAGGAATCGTGAGAGATAGCAGATATGGGTGAATGAACATAAAGGATCGGTCTTGTGGCTGTAAAGTAAAAGATTTTTGATTTTTAGATTTTTATTAAAATATAAAAAAAATCGAACAGGGACCTACCGTAATTTACGCTAGTCAGAGGCGTAACTTACGCTCATTGTTTTTCTCAAGCCGTAACCTACGCTTAAGCACCCCGTAACTTACGCTCGGTCAAAACCCTATACTGCCTTCGTTTATGCTGGCGTAAACTACGCCAAAATCCACCGTAACCTACGCCTTTTGTAAATCATCCACCGTAACCTACGCCGAGTGTGGGCGTAAGTTACGCCTAACTGGAAATCACACTTTTGGCGTCTCGTGTGGCGTAAACAGTGAGATTTTGGCGTAAGCTCTATTTGGGCTTTCTAGAGGGCCGTAAGGTACGCCCCTTTGGCCGTAACCTACGCCCGACTTGAAATTTTTTTTTTTTTTTAACTACAGCCACAAACCTGATTTCAAAACTTGCAATTACATTAAAATTAAACTCCCTTCCCCAACTTAAAGGTACATTGTCCCCAATGTACACCATAAGTTAGAGATAAGTTAACCGGCTCGAAAAATTGCAAAAACGTTTTCTTTCTCACCCAAACCGACCTTCCCCAACTTAATTCACAAGCCTAAGTGCTGGGAATTAAGTTTCATGTGTGATTATGCGATAAAATTACCAAAACAAGTAAACAAAAGTGCACGAAAGTAAACATACCGAAAATGAAGCCATAAAACAAACAAACAACGGGTTGCCTCCCGTGTAGCGCTAAGTTTATTGTCCTCAACCCGACATTACCTCGATTTGATTCATGCAACCTCATAGGATGGTGGACTTGATATGAAGTTTACCATTTCCATTGTAGCTCCATTGATGTCTCTTGCATCCAAATAAGGCTTAAAACGGTGTCCATTGACCATTTGCTTCACTCCATCCTTCGGATTCTCAATCTCAATTTCTCCAAACTTTCCAACTCTTGTAATAACATATGGACCCATCCACTTGCTTTTGAGTTTTCCGGGAAAGAATTTGAGTCTTGAATTATAAAGCCACACCTTTTGGCCAACTTCAAACACCTTTTTCTTCAATTTAGCATCATGAATCGCTTTCATCTTGTCCTTGTAAGTTGATGCGCATTCATATGCTTCATTCCTTAATTCTTCCAATTCGTACAATTGCAACTTTCTTTCCTTACCTGCATTCTCAAAATCCATATTAACGGCTTTAACGGCCCACAATGCCCTATGTGCAAGCTCAATTGGAAGATGACAACCTTTTCCATAAACCAACCGGTAAGGAGTAGTGCCAATAGGTGTCTTAAAAGCGGTACGGTAAGCCCATAAAGCATCATTGAGTTTGGTTGACCAATCTTTTCTATCGGGTCTTACCGTCTTTTGCAAAATCTCTTTAATTTGCCTATTGGACACTTATACTTGCCCACTTGTTTGTGGGTGATATGGGGTAGCAATCCGGTGGTTTATGCCATACCGTTTAAGAAGTTTGCCAAACTGAAAATTTTTAAAATGAGACCCCCCATCGCTTATAATCACACGAGGGATTCCAAATCTTGAGAAAATGTTGCTTTGGACAAACTTGCATACAACGGTATGGTCATTGGTTCTAGTGGCAATGACTTCTACCATTTTGAAACATAATCTACGGCCACTAGAATGTAGTAATTACCAAAGGAATTAGGGAAGGGACCCATAAAGTCAATGCCCCAACATCAAAAATATTAACAACTAAAATAGGTTGCATGGGCATTTCATTCCTCTTGGTAATACTACCTAGTTGTTGACACCTCACACATTTCTTAACAAATTCAGCGGCATCTTTAAAGATACTAGGCTAAAACAAACCACAATTTAAAACCTTGTAACCTGTCTTTTGACCGCTGAAATGACCTCCACATGCAAATGAGTGTGCATGAGTCAACACCTCTTGAATCTCTTCTTCCGGAACACATCTTCTCACCAATTGATCCGGGCCAACTTTGAACAAGTCCGGCTCATCCCAAATGTATTGCTTTGCTTTTGCCAAGAATTGTTGCTTCTTTCTTTTGGCCCAATGCTCCGGTATCTTACCTGCGGACAAAAAATTCACAATATTTGCATACCAAGGAACAATAGAAACGGTTAGTAATTGCTCATCCGGAAAGGTCTCATTGATCTCCTTGGTTGAACTATCATCCATAACTTGAATTCTTGACAAGTGGTCCACCACCACGTTCTCACTTCCTTTCTTGTCTCGGATTTCCAAGTCAAACTCTTGTAATAGCAACACCCATCGAATTAGCCTTGGCTTTGCATCCTTCTTTTCCATCAAATGCTTGACCGCGCTATGATCTGTGTACACTATAACCTTGCTACCACAAATATAAGAACGAAACTTGTCAAATGCATAAACAATCGCAAGCAATTCTTTTTCGGTGGTTGTATAGTTCAATTGGGCATCCGATAAAGTCTTGCTTGCATAATATGTAACACCCCAAGACGGGGCTCGGAATGCTATGGAAATCACATAGCACAAGGTGGGATTGCAATAGAACAAACTAAATGCAATTAAAGATTCGGTGAATCCAAAACATAACGAAACAAGTAACAAAATACAACAGGAGCAAATAGCCATCAAAGTTAACAAAATAACAACCAAAGATGGCAAACGATCCTAAGTATAATGCAAAAGGCAGGCCAATGAATCCTTGATCCATGAAGTCCATAGTCCGGGTTTACAGCAAGCAAAGCAACTAAACTCCACGCCCTGGGAGAACCTGATTACCTGAAAAGTGTACTAAGCATAGTCAACACAAGGTTGGTGAGTTCGTAGTAATGGTTCGTAAAGAACCAACATCAATAATCACAATATAAGAATAGAGGCTAGACATGACTTACAGCGAGCCTCTACATAACACAACATCGCCCAACAACGAGATTACACAAGACAAGTAAATGTGTAATGAAAATGCACAAATGATATGCGAATCAATGTGAGTGCCAAATGCATGAATAAGCAAACATGCCTATCCTATACGTGAGCTCAAGTCACCAATGCAACGATACCCTTCTGTCATCGCAATGAACAAGGCTGTATCTCAAAATCATCGAGATATATATGTCTATATACTCGGAGTCAGGTCTACATCCAAAATGGGTGCATACATTTATGCACCAGGATGTCGGCAATCCCCTGCCGAGGGTCATCAACAATGTATGCGAAGCTTACAATCGAATGTAAATGCATAAATCATGAACCAACAATCAAAATACGATAAACCTGTGCCAACAATCAATATACGATAGACCTGTGCCAACAATCAATATTCGTCAAACATAACCCAACAACCAATATACGACAATCATACGCCAACGATCAATAATCAACAACATAAGCCACTAATCACAATTTAGACCGACTATACGTACATATACTTCAGAGGATTCTACTTTCTTCAAGTCCCAGATGCTTATATATAGGGTCACCCGCAGCCTTCCCACCACATCTAAAACCCAATGAAGGCATAACCGACTTCCATGTATGTACGTCTATCCTAATATAAAAGTAATACTTAACTAAAACATAACCCAAGTCAATCAAACGAAACGAACTGTCACATCAATCCAACAATCAAGTCAACCAATCAATAAATCAATAATGCAAGTAAACACGCCAGGTTTACACTTTTCAGCCCGAATCTCAAGCGAGTAGGGAGATACGAAACTCACCTTGATCAGCAAAGAAGCTTAAGTCGAGTTAATAAAAGATTAATAGCGAGTATTGGGCCCCACGTGTTCACAACCTATCAAAGGATGTCATATAACATAATGTCAACTTTATAATCATAAATAAGTTGGTTTAACACAATTAGGTCAAGTCACAAACCCTAAACGCCTTTACAACTTAAACGAGTAGGAACAAGACGCATTCGACTCAACCTTTTTAGAAATGGCAAAAGATTCATACAAAAAGAGTGTTACTACTAGAAACTAGACTCTCTTACGATTCTAACGATAGGTCATACGACTTATTTGGACTTACGGATTAAAAGTTATTAACGTTTGAAAATCGACGCGCAATATTTCACAGTAACTAACCACTGCGCCGCAGTGAGCTAACCCAAACTTGACCAGGCCCTAGCCACTGCGCCGCAGTGGGCTAGCCTAAGCCACTGCGCCGCAGTGGCCCCATACTGGACCAGAAGAGCAGCAGCACCAGCATATGCAGGAAACCTAAACCAAAACCCTTAAACTCGACCCAAACCAACTCAAATCGATTTGTAGGAACTTGTAACTTAATGTGAAGCATAAATAAACACCAAACATAAATAAACACCATTAACCATAAATAAACATAACCCAATCCACAAATTCGACCCAAAACATCAAAATCATAACAAATCGTTCCAACCCTAATCGAAACCCTAGTTTGACCTAAATCGTCTTTTGACTCGATTCAAGACTTGCAATTGTTCAAGATGACTAGAAATGCATAAACAAACATAAGTAGGTGTAAATGGGATGAATTTGACTTACCAAAACTTCTCCTTGAGCTAGAACCCGAAATTAGGTCAAATGGATAAAATGCAAGACTTCTACCTTTTGATTCTTCGATATGACGATAATGTGGTATAGATGGCGATGAATCTAGTGTTATACCCTTTCTAAACACTAAGTAGATGGTAGGGAGAAGGGGAGAAATGGTCTTGCTTTGTTTTTGAGAGAAAGAGAGAAAGATATAGATAGATAGAAATGAGAATGAGAAGGAAAGGATAAGGGGGGGGGAAATGGGTCTTGGGGCTGGTGGGTCATGGACTACCTACGGGCCGACCCGCTTCCCTTCCCAAATCACAACACAAAAGCTACACATTTAGATATCGACTAACCCATATTATCGACCCGAATATACCACATTGCCATTTAATTCACAAAACGACCCAAATAATTCATTAACTTAAATTGTTAGTCATATTACACGTAAAGTCAACGGGTCAAAATTCACGGATGTTACATTATTCCCCCGTTGAAAGAATTTCGTCCCGAAATTCAACAAAACCCTAATTATTAAATAAATGTGGATACTTAGACTTCATGTGGTCTTCTCTCTCCCAAGTGAACTCGGCTCCACGTCTAGCGATCCATCTTACCTTCACGATGGTGTAGCGCTTCTTCTTGAGTTTCTTTTCTTGGCGGTCCAAAATCTCTACCGGTTCTTCAACAAAGTTTAGGCTCGAATCAACCCTAATTTCGTCCATAGGCACATGATGTGTAGGATCCGCCAAACACTTGCGCAAGTTACAAATATGAAACACCTCATGCACACCGCTAAGCTCTTGAGGCAATTCTAGCCGATAAGCAACTTTCCCAACCCGTTCAAGAATCTTGAAAGGACCAATATACCTTGGTGCAAGTTTTCCCCGTTTCACAAAACGTACGACTCCTTTCCAAGGTTACACTTTCAATAGCACAAACTCACCAACTTCAAACTCTAATGGTCTCCGTCTCACATCGGCATACTTCTTTTGACGTTCACGGGCCAATTGCAACTTCTCCTTAATTTGAGATATTACCTTAGTTGTTTCAATCACAATTTCTGGCCCGATGAGTTGGCTCTCTCCAATTTCCGCCCAAGCTAGAGGAGAACGACATACTCTACCATACAATGCTTTAAAGGGTGCCATTTGAATGGTAGCATGGTAGCTATTGTTGTATGAAAACTCTACTAGCGGCAAATGGTCTTCCCAACTTCCACCAAAATCGATTGCACACGCCCTCAACATGTCTTCAAGTGTTTGAATGGTTCTCTCGGTTTGCCCATCCGTTTGAGGGTGAAACGTCGTGCTCATGTCAAGTCGAGTACCCATGGCTTTTTGAAAGGCTTCCCAAAATTTTGATTTGAATCGGGCATCTCTATCCGAAATGATAGAAATTGGCACTCCATGCTTAGATATTACTTCCTTGATGTACAATCGAACCAAGGTGTCAAATTTATCGGTCTCACGAATGGCTAAAAAGTAGCCGATTTCGTTAACCGATCTACTATCACCCAAATCGTGTCACGGCCGCTTCTCGTCTTCGGTAGTTTGGTAATGAAATCCATCAAAATGTGCTCCCACTTCCATTCGGGCATCACCGGTTGCACCAACAATCCGGGTGGCTTCTTGTGATCGGCCTTAACTTGTAAGCAAGTAAGACACTCACTCACGTACCTAGCCACATCACGCTTCATGCCCGGCCACCAATACAAGTTCTTCAAATCAAAGTACATCTTATCCGACCCGGGATGGACTGAATAAGGCGATTGATGAGCTTCATTCAATATGAGCGTTCTTAAGTCGCCGAATATAGGAACCCAAAGTCTTTCAACCATGTATAGCCCATTATCATTCTTTCGGTCAAATAGTTGTTCCATGCCATCTAGGTTTTCGTTTCCAAAGTTTTCCGGTAGGGTGGCTTGAATTTGGGCTTCAATAATTCGATCACGAATACTTGGCCCTACCGTGAGGCTCATAGCTCTAGCCCGTCTTGGTTTCACTCTCTCCTTTCGGCTCAAGGCATCGGCTACTACATTTGCCTTGCCCGGGTGATAACGGATGTCACAATCATAATCGCTAAATAGTTCTAACCAACGCCTTTGCCTCATGTTCAATTCACTTTGGTTAAAGATGTGTTGGAGACTTTTGTGATCGGTGTAAATCACACATTTGGTGCCGTAGAGATAATGCCTCCAACACTTCAAAGCAAACACGACCGCCCCCAGTTCCAAATCATGTGTCGGGTAGTTCTTCTCATGCACCTTCAATTGCCGAGAGGCATAAGCAATGACTTTACCCCTTTGCATAAGGACACAACCCAACCCTTGCCCCGAAGCATCACAATAAACGACAAAATATTCGATCCCATCCGGTAGCGTCAAAATAGGAGCATCACATAGCATATCTTTAAGAGTTTGGAAGGCATTCTCTTGCCTTTCGCCCCATTCAAAATTTCTCTCCTTCTGAGTCAATAGCGTGAGTGGTTGTGCAATACGGGAAAAATTTTCAATAAATCTTCTATAGTAACCCGCCAATCCAAGGAATTGACGGATCTCGGATGGCGTTTCGGGTCTTCTCCAATTCTTAACCGCTTCAATCTTGCTTGGGTCCACATGAATACCATCCTTGCTCACTACGTGACCAAGGAAGTGAACCTCTTCCAACCAAAACTCACACTTGGAAAACTTTGCATACAATTTCTCCTTCCTTAGTAACTCAAGCACTTCCCGCAAGTGCTCAACATGCTCCTCCTTCGTCTTCGAGTATACAAGTATGTCATCAATGAACACAATGACAGACTTGTCTAACTATGGTTGACACACCCGGTTCATCAAGTCCATGAACACCGCCGGTGCATTAGTCAACCCAAAAGGCATTACGGTGAACTCGAAATGGCCATACCTTGTGCGAAAAGCCGTTTTGGGGATGTCATCTTCATGTACTCGGAGTTGATGATAACCCGAGCGAAGATCGATTTTTGAGAAGTGCTTAGCACCTTGAAGTTGATCAAATAAGTCATCAATTCTAGGGAGAGGATACCGGTTCTTCACGGTGAGCTTGTTTAATTCCCGGTAATCAATACACATTCTGAAGGATCCGTCTTTCTTTTTGACGAAGAGAACAGGAGCACCCCAAGGAGATTGACTAGGGCGAATGAAACCCTTCTCTTGGAGTTCTTTGAGTTGAGTTTGCAATTCTTGCATTTCGGTTAAGGCTAGTCTATATGGGGCTTTTGCTATGGGCGCGGCTTCGGGAATAAGATTAATACGAAAATCGAGCTCACGGGTTGGAGGTAACCCCGGTAAGTCATCCGGAAAAACATCGGGAAAATCACAAACGATAGGAACGGTCTTCAATTCTACCTTAGAGATGGTAGCACTAAAGACTTTATAATTCGAGGAATCGGATATTTCACCTTGGACCCTAAGAATTTTACCACTAGCCAAAGGTATTTTAACAACTCTCTCGCCACAAACAATGGTTGCATTCACCGCCGTCAACCAATCCATACCCACTATAATATCAAAACTACCAATTCAAGAGGCATAAGCAATGACTTTACCCCTTTGCATAAGGACACAACCCAACCCTTGCCCCGAAGCATCACAATAAACGACAAAATATTCGATCCCATCCGGTAGCGTCAAAATAGGAGCATCACATAGCATATCTTTAAGAGTTTGGAAGGCATTCTCTTGCCTTTCGCCCCATTCAAAATTTCTCTCCTTCTGAGTCAATAGCGTGAGTGGTTGTGCAATACGGGAAAAATTTTCAATAAATCTTCTATAGTAACCCGCCAATCCAAGGAATTGACGGATCTCGGATGGCGTTTCGGGTCTTCTCCAATTCTTAACCGCTTCAATCTTGCTTGGGTCCACATGAATACCATCCTTGCTCACTACGTGACCAAGGAAGTGAACCTCTTCCAACCAAAACTCACACTTGGAAAACTTTGCATACAATTTCTCCTTCCTTAGTAACTCAAGCACTTCCCGCAAGTGCTCAACATGCTCCTCCTTCGTCTTCGAGTATACAAGTATGTCATCAATGAACACAATGACAGACTTGTCTAACTATGGTTGACACACCCGGTTCATCAAGTCCATGAACACCGCCGGTGCATTAGTCAACCCAAAAGGCATTACGGTGAACTCGAAATGGCCATACCTTGTGCGAAAAGCCGTTTTGGGGATGTCATCTTCATGTACTCGGAGTTGATGATAACCCGAGCGAAGATCGATTTTTGAGAAGTGCTTAGCACCTTGAAGTTGATCAAATAAGTCATCAATTCTAGGGAGAGGATACCGGTTCTTCACGGTGAGCTTGTTTAATTCCCGGTAATCAATACACATTCTGAAGGATCCGTCTTTCTTTTTGACGAAGAGAACAGGAGCACCCCAAGGAGATTGACTAGGGCGAATGAAACCCTTCTCTTGGAGTTCTTTGAGTTGAGTTTGCAATTCTTGCATTTCGGTTAAGGCTAGTCTATATGGGGCTTTTGCTATGGGCGCGGCTTCGGGAATAAGATTAATACGAAAATCGAGCTCACGGGTTGGAGGTAACCCCGGTAAGTCATCCGGAAAAACATCGGGAAAATCACAAACGATAGGAACGGTCTTCAATTCTACCTTAGAGATGGTAGCACTAAAGACTTTATAATTCGAGGAATCGGATATTTCACCTTGGACCCTAAGAATTTTACCACTAGCCAAAGGTATTTTAACAACTCTCTCGCCACAAACAATGGTTGCATTCACCGCCGTCAACCAATCCATACCCACTATAATATCAAAACTACCAATGTCAAGAGGCATAAGGTCAATGAAGAAGTCGACATCTTCTAAAGTCAAGACACAGTCGCGGAGTATTTGACTAATTCTAGTTAGTGACCCATTTACCATTTCAATGTAAAGCACATAGTTTAGAGCACACGGATGCACATCAATCAAAGGAACAAAGTTAGAAGACACGAGTCTATAATCGGCCCCGGAATCAAATAGAACGGTTGCATAGAGACCATTAATGAGAAAAGTACCTGCTACTACGTTAGGGTCATTGCGAGCTTCATTTGCATTGGCCGCAAAGGCTCGGCCGCGTGGTTGCACTTGATGGCCTTGTTGTCCCCGGTTTTGATTAGGCCCGACCATTTGTAGTTGATTGGGATGAACGGCTACTTGAACTTGTTGCCCCACCCATCGAGGACAATTATTACGGTAGTGGTCACGACTACCACATTCAAAACACTCGCCTCTTCGTTGGTTGCCTTGAGGAGGAACGGCCCGAATAGAAGCCACATTCATTGGGCCCGCTCTTGGAGCTCTACAGTTCTTGGATGCGTGCCCAACTTGGTTGCAATTATAGCATGCCCCACATGGAGTAGTGGCGGGATGGTGCCTGTTGCACCTCCCACAGAAAGGATGAGGCCCGGTATAAGGCCTCCTAGCCGGTTCTACCGCCGCCATTACCCTACCCCTATAAGCATTCTTGGGGTCAAACCTTCCCGCTTTCTTTACCCCACTTGACTCACCCACTTCTTTCCTCTTGCTTGATGAGGATTTGCTCAAAACACCACACCTCAATAAATCTTCAGTCACACTCCCGGCTTGGTTGACCGCATTAGCCAAAGAAGTAGGCATGTTGGAGTTTACATAAGATCGGACTTGAGGATTCAATGTAACACCCGTTTCGTAAAAATATGGATTTCCAAAAATTTTCGCCTAACGGCGTCAATAAAGCGGAAACAGTTTATTAAAAAACCTCAACCAATGAAAACAGTTGAGAAACATAAGTGGTGTTACTAATAGCATCAAATCAGTAATAAAAGAAATCCATAAGATTGCCCAACATAAAGCAACCATAACATGGTCATTACAATAGTTCCATAAAGGAAATCATTAACATTAAGTCTATGCGAAGTTATTGGGTAAACTAAAGCCATCTCGATCATCTACCCATCTCTCGCCAAAGCTTCACACGACATCTCACTGCTTAACCTGAGGGGTGTCAACACATAAAAAGAACAAGTGTTAGCTATAAATAGCTAAGTAAGATAACACCAGGTTTAAGCAAAACATTTCATCCATTAAACACGTCACTTTAAAACATTACGTCGTTTGAATTAGGCATTTATATCACCACATAACGTATCCATATCACAAATAAGCATAGAGTCCATGACCCTAAGTGTGCCTAATCAATTTCGTCATTTCATCTCATCTCATTAAGTTGTGACTAGGTCACCGTTAAGTTGTAACCGAAGTTACCGTTAAGGAAAGACAATGTCGATCCATGAGTAGCACGTTATGTTCATGACATTAGGTGGGTCATCAGGCCACCCGAAACTACTCGCCACATATGACTTGTCGCAAGGAGCCACCCGAGCAACCATTTAACGTACCCTCCCACATACGGGCACTACGTACTCTCCCACATACGAGCACGACGTACTCTCCCACATATGAGCACGATTTATACGTACCTATTACCACATCAGGCACGGGTTATGCATAACACTTAACACCTAATTAGCTCGAGCATTTACCACGTTTAGTTTAGGTTTCCACATTAATCCTAAACTAATCCACATCTATCATCTTTTCACGTTAGGGCCCTTAAAACGTGCACGTGTCATGGCAACCTAAAAAGGTCTAGTGTTCTAGATGAACAAGCCACATATACATGCACATATCAACATTACAACACGTCATTAACCACCGTTCATCATATCATATCACATCATATCATCATCATTGCATATCATATCATAACCATGTGTACGGGGAAGCAACATGGTAAATATCGTCATCATTAAGGAGGGAAGAAGTGGAATGAAGCGGGGGGGGACAAATAACCATGTGTACGGGGAAACATTTTAGGCATAAACATCGTCATCATTAATCCCCGAGTACCTCCCATATCAACCCAACCACATATGAGTTATACATTACTGTTTTGGAGGTTATAGTTTACAAACCATTTTCGTTGCACCCTCAGCGTGACAAAAGTAGTGTATCTTACCTCGTAGTAGTGTACGCGAGCAAACAGAGAGCTAATAGTGCTTAATAGTAATCCCCGACACCTATCGTACATTAACATATGAAATATAAGTCATTTGGGACCCAAACGAACTTTAAAACGAACTTAGGTTTGTTCTTACGAACTTAGACTCACTGAACGAACTTAGCAATGTTCAAACGAACTTAGGAATGTTCAAACGAACTTAGGACATGCCCAACGAAGTTTAACTTCGTTTGGTGAAACGAATTTATCATTGGCAAAACGAATTTAGACATCAAAATGCAATTAAACTTCACTTAGTTTCCAAACGAATTTAGGTCACACCAAACGGACTTAGGCTTCAACTTAAAACGAATTTAGGGATACTAAAACGAACTTAGAACCTTAAAAACGAATTTGAAGTTCGTTTGGAATCATCAGGAACGAACTTAAGCTCAGAAAAACCCTAACTTCGTCCAGAAATCATAAAACGACTTGTTCTTCGATTTTTCCAGAAACGAACGACTTGGGCTTCACCCAAAACATGATTTTGACATTGTTTAAACATATTTTGATCATTCATATCGATTACAAACTCGTTTGACACCGTTTAGATCATTAATTAGCCAAAGACACAACATGAACCCTAATTAAACAAAAACCCTTTTAAAATCAGATCTGAAACATCAATTAATGACCTTTAAATCTGTAAATACATCGATGAATCATTAGTTACCTGATAATACAATGACCGATCCAATCCAATGCCAAAACACACGATCGATTGACCCAAAACTTGAAGATTTGCTTAAGAAATTCAAGAAGGATTGAAGGGACTTGTTTTCTTGACTTAATTATGATTAATGGCTGCAACTAATGAGAGATTAGGTTTCCCTAATCACTTAACCCGTTTTTAACTTTCCAACTTTGGCAAAATTGGTCCCTGGACTTCATATCGACTTTATTTCGCTTAAAAACACTTATTGGGGATACATATAACACACTAAAGCACTTTCACACACTACGAAGGCCTTTTACACATCATTTAATCCACTTTATTGTCACTCATTAAAGATAATTAAATCTCACATATAGGGCACATAAACATATAAACACATATTTCCACACAAACGTATCACGGACTTATAATTTGACCTAACGACGTTAGTCAACATGAACGATTAAGTTTTGGGATGTTACAATTACCTCCCCCTTAAGAGGATTCCGTCCCCGGAATCACTTTAGCATCAAAAAGGTGGGGATAGGTCTCCCGCATTACGGACTCGGTCTCCCAAGTCATACTTTCGCCGTGATTGTGTTTCCACTTAATGAGAACTAGATCGATAGTCTTTCGTCGTAACTTCTTTTGTTTCCTTCCCATTATAGCAACAGGTTCATCAACAATCTGCTTGTTTGGATCAATACTTACGTCCTCGAGTGGGATGACATCCGTTTCATTCGCATAGCACTTACGTAGATAACACACATGAAATGTGTTGTGAATTCCATGAAGTTCTGGAGGTAATTCCAGTTGAAATGCCTGTTCATTAACCTTTTTAATGATCTTAAAAGGTCCAATGAATCTGGGGCTTAACTTTCCACGTTTTCCAAACCGTAATACACCTTTCCAAGGCGACACCTTGAGTAAAACCATTTCGCCTTCTTTAAAATCGAACGGCCTCCTTTTCTTATCAGCATATGACTTTTGCCTTTCGCGAGCAACACGTAAGGCTTTCTTTGCAACATTAACTTTATCGGCCGTAATTTGTACTACTTCGGGTCCAGCAAATTGCTTTTCCCCGGGCTCCAACCAACAACTAGGAGTCCGACACTTTCTACCATATAACATCTCATAAGGTGGCATTCCAATGCTCGCATGATAACTATTGTTATACGCAAACTCAATGAGAGGTAGGTGTTTATCCCACGAACCACCATAATCCATCACACAAGCTCTGAGCATATCTTCGAGCGTTTGAATGGTCCTTTCACTTTGCCCATCGGTCTGCGGATGATAGGCTGTGCTCAAACGAACTTGAGTACCAAATTCCCGTTGAAAACTCTTCCAAAATTTAGAAACGAATCGAGCATCACGATCGGACACAATCGATATCGGAACACCATGTTTAGTAACCACTTCTTCAATATACAATGTAGCAAAATTTTCCATAGGAGCATTCTCACGAACTGGGAGGAAGTGAGCACTCTTCGTTAATTGATCGACAATAACCCATATCATATCATGACCACGAGGCGTCCTTGGAAGTTTGGTTATAAAATCCATCGTAATACGATCCCATTTCCACTCAGGGATCTCGAGTTGCTGAAACTTCCCATAAGGCTTTTGATGTTCAGCTTTTACTTTAGCACATGTTAAACACTTCTGTACATACATCATCACATCGTTTTTAATACTGGGCCACCAATAAATCGGCTTCAAGTCCGCATGCATCTTTGTGGCACCAGGGTGTACAGAATACTTAGTCTTGTGAGCTTCGTTCATCACTAACTCACGATTGCCTCCATATAGAGGAACCCATATTCTACCTTTGTAAGTTCGAAGACCGCGACTATTTTCTTCCATTTCAAGTCTATTTTTCTTCTTTTTTCCAATAGACTCCTCTTTCACATTCTCCTCCTTCAACGCTTCGATTTGAGCTAATCGAATAGGTTCCATTAAGTTCGACTCAACCTTCGTAATCATTGCACATAACCTACTCTTCGCATATCCTTTGCGGCTCAAGGCATCAGCAACCACATTAGCTTTGCCTGGGTGATATTTAATCTCACAATCATAATCCTTTAATAACTCCATCCACCGTCGTTGTCTAACATTCATGTCCTTCTGAGTAAACACGTACTGTAAGCTCTTATGATCCGTATAAAGGGTACACTTCGTACCATATAGGTAATGTCGCCACAATTTCAGAGCAAAAACAACAGCAGCCAGCTCAAGGTCATGAGTAGGATAGTTCCGCTCATGAGGCTTCAGCTGTCGAGAGGCGTAAGCGATAACTTTGTCCCGTTGCATCAGTACACACCCTAACCCCGTGATGGATGCGTCACTATAGACTACTAAATCATCGGTTCCTTCGGGTAAAGCTAGAACCGGAGCTTCACACAACTTCTTTTTCAACGTTGTGAAGGCTTTCTCTTGAGCATCTGTCCACACATACTTCACACCTTTCTTCGTTAATTCAGTCATTGGCTTGGCAATGCGTGAGAAATCCTGAATAAAACGTCGATAGTAGCCAGCCAAACCTAGAAAACTCTTAATTTCAGTAGGAGACTTAGGCTGCTCCCACTTCGACACCGCTTCTATCTTTGCAGGATCTACTTTTATACCATCAGAGGAGACGACATGGCCGAGGAAATGAACTTCTTTTAGCCAGAACTCGCACTTGGAGAACTTAGCATATAGCTTTTTCTCTCTGAGGACTTGAAGGACAGCCCTCAAATGCTCTCTATGTTCCTCTTCCGACTTCGAATACACCAGTATGTCGTCGATGAAAACAATAATGAAATGATCCAAAAATGGTCGACAGACACGGTTCATCAGATCCATAAACTTCGCTGGAGCATTTGTCAACCCGAATGGCATGACAAGGAACTCATAATGACCATAACGAGTTCGGAACGCTGTTTTGGCTACACTTTCCTCTTCAACCTTCAGTTGATGATAGCCAGATCGTAAGTCGATCTTCGAAAATAGGAAGCACCTTGAAGTTGATCGAACAAATCATCAATGCGAGGGAGTGGATATTTATTCTTCACCGTTCTTTTATTCAGCTCGCGATAATCGATACACATGCGCATGGATCCGTCTTTCTTCTTTACGAAAAGGATAGGAGCACCCCATGGAGAGGAACTCGGACGAATGAAACCTTATCTAAAAGTTCCTGAATTTGAGTCATCAGCTCCTTCATCTCTGTCGGAGCTAATCGATACGGAGCTTTGGCTACAGGAGTAGCACCAGGAATAAGGTCGATAGAAAATTCAACCTCACGATCAGGAGGAAGACCTGGAAGATCTTCAGGGAAAACATCAGGAAACTCGGAAACAACCTCGACATCAGAGACTGTAGGCTTCGCGATACGAGAATCGATGACATAAGCTAGGAAATGTGACTTAGTTTGCCGTATACAACGAAGGGCTTTCATCATCGAGATCACCTTAACATTTCCCGGCTTCTTGTCACCATAAACACAGACACCTTTACCGTCAGGGGTAGCGATATGGAACATAAGACGACAGCATCAAGTATTCACCATAAACACAAACACCTTTACCATCAGGGGTAGCGATACGAACTATTTTCTTTGCACATAAGACGACAGCATCGTTTTTAGACATCCAGTCCATACCGAGTATAACATCAAAACTGGGAATAGTAGCTGGTAACAAGTTAGCAGTAAACGACCGACCCTCTATCTCTAATGGACAATCGGAGTAACCTTCCCGTATAATAGACGTTGCACCGTTAGCCACTTCTACTTCTATAGGACATCGTAAGGGACTAGTAATCATGTCTAACTTAGGAGCAAACAGAGTAGACACAAAAGATTTGTTCGCACCAGAATCAAATAACACATTAGCGGGTTTTGAGTTAACAATAAGGGTAGCAGTAACTACCTGATCGTCGTCTTTTGCCTCCTCGGCCGTCATCTGGAAAGCACGGGCTTTGGCTTTGGAAGCTTCCGCTTTCTTTCCCTCATCTTTCTTCATTTGAGGACAATCGGCAATACGGTGCTTTGCATCTCCACATTTATAACATCTTGCTTTATCAGTGCATTCATCAAAAGTATGACCCTGTGCTCCACACCTATTGCACCTGCGGGTCTTAGCAGAACACTGACCAGAATGAAAAGCCTTGCAGCTAGAACACCATTTTCCATCCTTGTCTGTCTTTCCCTTATCAGAGGACGAAGATCCCTTGAACTTCTTACCAAAACGATTTGACCCACCAAACCTCCTCTTATTGCCAGACTTCTTCTCATCCTCTTTCTTTTCCACTTTCTTATCCGCAGCAAAATCATCATCAAGCTTCTTAGACTCTTTGATAGCTTCAGTTAGAGTCTTATGCTGCCTGCATATACCTCGATAACTCGGAGGCAAACCATCAACATAGCAAGCAACTTGATCTGCATCAGTTCGGAATAAATGACCCACGAACTTCATCTTCTCCATAAAGGAACGAGCATAATCATTGATTTTACCCACTTCAGCCGTCAAGGCACGAAACTCTTTTTCCATTTTTCTCTGCTCATGAACTCCAATATACTCTTCAATAAATTTCTGTCTGAAGTTAGCCCACGTAATAGCAGATACCATAGCTGGAGTCATCGAAATGGTAATGCTCTTCCACCAGTCCCGAGCACCTTCTTTCAGCATCCTGCTAGCACACAACACTTTCTTATCCTCGGGACAATCACAAGCTTCAAAAACCATCTCAGTATCATCAAGCCATTCATGCAACCTACTGCATTAAGTGTTCCATAGAATTTCTGAGCTCCACACTTCTGGAAACTTCAAACTTGAATCGAGGGGCGTGAACATCATTAGGAGGAACCACATTAACATTAGCATGGGGAATAACCACATCATCGACCAGTGGCTCAGTGTGGTGAGAAGGCACAGAGTGACTGTTACCAGTTCCTTCTGCGTTAGCTGCCAACGCCTGATTCAACTGTTCTTGCGTTTGGGCCAACTGGGCCTGAAGAGTTAGCACAAGATTATACATCTCCGCTTGATTGGGAATCTGATTCACCACTACATCGTTAACTCTCGGAGGATTGCCAGGTGGTGGAGGCATCGGACCCAATGAGCCTGGTTGATTGACTTGCTGGGGGTTTCCTCGATTTCTATTCGCATTGGCTGCAACAGCAGCAGCATTGGCAGCATTACTAGCACCGGCACCTGGATGGACAGGTGGGGTAATGCTTGCAGTAACTCCATCGCGTCGTGAGTTGCCTTGACGAGTGTTAACCATCTTTCCTTCACTGAAAGATAGAGTCGATAAGCGCAAAGATAAGGCTAAAACATACTTCGTATCGTAAACATCTCATAAGCCCTATCACACTCGCACTCGTCCCAACCCATCCTATATCATCTTACGTTAAAGCTAAGGCATCCTACAAATACCTAGCATGCGCATCTTAAGTTTAAGTCCAAACCCTATGGTCAATAGGCCTTGGTTCACTTAAACTACTTCTCTGATACCAAATTGTAACACCCGTTTCGTAAAAATATGGATTTCCAAAAATTTTCGCCTAACGGCGTCAATAAAGCGGAAACAGTTTATTAAAAAACCTCAACCAATGAAAACAGTTGAGAAACATAAGTGGTGTTACTAATAGCCTCAAATCAGTAATAAAAGAAATCCATAAGATTGCCCAACATAAAGCAACCATAACATGGTCATTACAATAGTTCCATAAAGGAAATCATTAACATTAAGTCTATGCGAAGTTATTGGGTAAACTAAAGCCATCTCGATCATCTACCCATCTCTCGCCAAAGCTTCACACGACATCTCACTGCTTAACCTGAGGGGTGTCAACACATAAAAGAAACAAGTGTTAGCTATAAATAGCTAAGTAAGATAACACCAGGTTTAAGCAAAACATTTCATCCATTAAACACGTCACTTTAAAACATTACGTCGTTTGAATTAGGCATTTATATCACCACATAACGTATCCATATCACATATAAGCATAGAGTCCATGACCCTAAGTGTGCCTAATCAATTTCGTCATTTCATCTCATCTCATTAAGTTGTGACTAGGTCACCGTTAAGTTGTAACCGAAGTTACCGTTAAGGAAAGACAATGTCGATCCATGAGTAGCACGTTATGTTCATGACATTAGGTGGGTCATCAGGCCACCCGAAACTACTCGCCACATATGACTTGTCGCAAGGAGCCACCCGAGCAACCATTTAACGTACCCTCCCACATACGGGCACTACGTACTCTCCCACATACGAGCACGACGTACTCTCCCACATACGAGCACGATTTATACGTACCTATTACCACATCAGGCACGGGTTATGCATAACACTTAACACCTAATTAGCTCGAGCATTTACCACGTTTAGTTTAGGTTTCCACATTAATC
The DNA here is from genome assembly GCA_034093135.1 of Erigeron breviscapus. Lineage (NCBI taxonomy): Eukaryota > Viridiplantae > Streptophyta > Magnoliopsida > Asterales > Asteraceae > Erigeron > Erigeron breviscapus. The sequence continues at coordinate 25,081,822 of CM067167.1, forward strand.
CTAAACTAATCCACATCTATCATCTTTTCACGTTAGGGCCCTTAAAACGTGCACGTGTCATGGCAACCTAAAAAGGTCTAGTGTTCTAGATGAACAAGCCACATATACATGCACATATCAACATTACAACACGTCATTAACCACCGTTCATCATATCATATCACATCATATCATCATCATTGCATATCATATCATAACCATGTGTACGGGGAAACATTTTAGGCATAAACATCGTCATCATTAATCCCCGAGTACCTCCCATATCAACCCAACCACATATGAGTTATACATTACTGTTTTGGAGGTTATAGTTTACAAACCATTTTCGTTGCACCCTCAGCGTGACAAAAGTAGTGTATCTTACCTCGTAGTAGTGTACGCGAGCAAACAGAGAGCTAATAGTGCTTAATAGTAATCCCCGACACCTATCGTACATTAACATAGGAAATATAAGTCATTTGGGACCTAAACGATTAAAACGAACTTAGGAATGTTCAAACGAACTTAGGAATGCAAACGAACTTAGGAATGTTCGAACGAACTTAGCAATGCCCAAACGAACTTAGGAATGTTCAAACGAACTTAGGACATGCCCAACGAAGTTTAACTTCGTTTGGTGAAACGAATTTATCATTGGCAAAACGAATTTAGACATCAAAATGCAATTAAACTTCACTTAGTTTCCAAACGAATTTAGGTCACACCAAACGGACTTAGGCTTCAACTTAAAACGAATTTAGGGATACTAAAACGAACTTAGAACCTTAAAAACGAATTTGAAGTTCGTTTGGAATCATCAGGAACAAACTTAAGCTCAGAAAAACCCTAACTTCGTCCAGAAATCATAAAACGACTTGTTCTTCGATTTTTCCAGAAACGAACGACTTGGGCTTCACCCAAAACATGATTTTGACATTGTTTAAACATATTTTGATCATTCATATCGATTACAACTCGTTTGACACCGTTTAGATCATTAATTAGCCAAAGACACAACATGAACCCTAATTAAACAAAAACCCTTTTAAAATCAGATCTGAAACATCAATTAATGACCTTTAAATCTGTAAATACATCGATGAATCGTTAGTTACCTGATAATACAATGACCGATCCAATCCAATGCCAAAACACACGATCGATTGACCCAAAACTTGAAGATTTGCTTAAGAAATTCAAGAAGGATTGAAGGGACTTGTTTTCTTGACTTAATTATGATTAATGGCTGCAACTAATGAGAGATTAGGTTTCCCTAATCACTTAACCCGTTTTTAACTTTCCAACTTTGGCAAAATTGGTCCCTGGACTTCATATCGACTTTATTTCGCTTAAAAACACTTATTGGGGATACATATAACACACTAAAGCACTTTCACACACTACGAAGGCCTTTTACACATCATTTAATCCACTTTATTGTCACTCATTAAAGATAATTAAATCTCACATATAGGTCACATAAACATATAAACACATATTTCCACACAAACGTATCACGGACTTATAATTTGACCTAACGACGTTAGTCAACATGAACGATTAAGTTTTGGGATGTTACATTCAAGCCCAATACGAACTTCTGGATGGCCTGTGACTCGGTACCCACCAAGTGAGGAATAAGGGTAGACAACTCTTGAAATCGTCTCACATAGCCCTTGTAGTCGGCTCCCTCCATGTTGAGATTTGCAAATTCAATAGTTAAGTTTTGTAGTTCATACGGAGGACAAAACTTTGCTTTTACTTTGTTTTTGAAGTCAATCCACTGCAAATTTTGAGTTCGCCCCAACGTTATTTCTTGGTTCCACCAACTCAAGGCGTCATGCCTAAACATGCCGGATGCATAGGAAATCCGGTCATCGTAGGTGCAATGACTCCTTTCTATCACCGCCTCTATCGCCTCAAACCACCTTATACATTCCGTGGGCCCACCTTTCCCGTCAAACTCCGGTGCCCCACAACTTTTAAAGTCTTTGAATATGCATCCTTAACGGTATCCACCATATTGATTATTCATGGGCATCCCAATATTAACTCCTACTGGTCCCTCTTCTTCATCCTCAACGGCATGAGGTTGGGCATTTTCGTTATCCATATTTTCTGGGGCTTCATTGTTTTGAGGCCCATTGTTTTGCCCAAGATTTGCCGTGACTTGAGCAATAATGGTTGGCATGATATTGGCGATCGTTTGAGCGATCACCTCAGCCATATTTGGCTCAGGATTTCACCACGACCCCTTCCCCGGCCCCTACCACGGCCTCTACCACGGCCCCTACCACGGCCCCTACCTCCTTGTACTTCCGGTTGAGGTTCTTCCTCTTCAGTCCTATAGTTCGTTCCGATCGACTCTCCTTGGTCTCACCATTTCTATAAAACAAGTGACACGTTGACCCGAGAGTTAGTCTCAAATGCTCGCATGTTAGTCACACAAGTAGTCAATGCTCTCATACCGATACCACATACTCATTTTATAACATTGTGCTAAGGCAAAAGTGTTAGAATCATAAGGGATTTTTACATATCATAACATATCATCAAGGTAATCATGCTCATACATCATGCAATCAAACAACTAACACGAATGATTCAAAGTATAATCCGAATTCGATATGCTCTCTAGTTATTGACCGGGTATGTATACAAGGTGTACCAACGACTAACCTTCCACCTAATCAACTTCCATTAAGCATATCGGTTCCTTATTATACTTTAAGCCACACGTGCGCAATCCACGATGTCATGAACTTGCTATAATATCGGGTAACCATAAAAGAGTTGATCGGGTTTTTTTAGGGTTGCCACAATATTATACTAAGTTAATGGCATCCCATCATTTTGCCCTAAATCATCACATTAGTTCCAACAATTAACAACAACCCATATTAACTACAATCCACATTCATCACATTGAATTCGAGCTATCATACAAGTGGTCTTAACTACGAACTCACATGGGGATTCACATAAATCATATTGCACACGAATTTCCTAACCATGCATGCTATATGAAGAGTTTTAACTTAAGCCGTAGTCTAGGTCAAACCGCCTATTCTCTACGACCACGCATGGGCCACCATTCTGTAACACCCCAAGCCGAGGCTCGGAATATCACGGAAATCACATAGCACCAGGTGGATTACAATAGAACAAACTAAATGCAATTAAAGATTCGGTGAATCCAAAACATAACGAAACAAGTAACAAAATACAACAGGAGCAAATAGCCATCAAAGTTAACAAAATAACAACCAAAGATGGCAAACGATCCTAAGTATAATGCAAAAGGCAGGCCAATGAATCCTTGATCCATGAAGTCCATAGTCCGGGTTTACAGCAAGCAAAGCAACTAAACTCCACGCCCTGGGAGAACCTGATTACCTGAAAAGTGTACTAAGCATAGTCAACACAAGGTTGGTGAGTTCGTAGTAATGGTTCGTAAAGAACCAACATCAATAATCACAATATAAGAATAGAGGCTAGACATGACTTACAGCGAGCCTCTACATAACACAACATCGCCCAACAACGAGATTACACAAGACAAGTAAATGTGTAATGAAAATGCACAAATGATATGCGAATCAATGTAAGTGCCAAATGCATGAATAAGCAAACATGCCTATCCTATGCGTGAGCTCAAGTCACCAATGCAACGATACCCTTCTGTCATCGCAATGAACAAGGCTGTATCTCAAAATCATCGAGATATATATGTCTATATACTCGGAGTCAGGTCTACATCCAAAATGGGTGCATACATCTATGCACCAGGATGTCGGCAATCCCCTGCCGAGGGTCATCAACAATGTATGCAATGCTTACAATTGAATGTAAATGCATAAATCATGAACCAACAATCAAAATACGATAAACCTGTGCCAACAATCAATATACGATAGACCTGTGCCAACAATCAATATTCGTCAAACATAACCCAACAACCAATATACGACAATCATACGCCAACGATCAATAATCAACAACATAAGCCACTAATCACAATTTAAGACCGACTATACGTACATATACTTCAGAGGATTCTACCTTTCTTCAAGTCCCAGATGCTTATATATAGGGTCACCCGCAGCCTTCCCACCACATCTAAAACCCATGAAGGCATAACCGACTTCCATGTATGTACGTCTATCCTAATATAAAAGTAATACTTAACTAAAACATAACCCAAGTCAATCAAACGAAACGAACTGTCACATCAATCCAACAATCAAGTCAACCAATCAATAAATCAATAATGCAAGTAAACACGCCAGGTTTACACTTTTCAGCCCGAATCTCAAGTGAGTAGGGAGATACGAAACTCACCTTGATCAGCAAAGAAGCTTAAGTCGAGTTAATAAAAGATTAATAGCGAGTATTGGGCCCCACGTGTTCACAACCTATCAAAGCATGTCATATAACATAATGTCAACTTTATAATCATAAAAGTTGGTTTAGCACAATTAGGTCAAGTCACAAACCCTAAACGCCTTTACAACTTAAACGAGTAAGAACAAGACGCATTCGACTCGACCTTTTTAGAAATGACAAAAGATTCATACAAAAGGAGTGTTACACTAGAAACTAGACTCTCTTACGATTCCAACGATAGGTCATACGACTTATTTGGACTTACGGATTAAAAGTTATTAACGTTTGAAAATCGACGCGCAATATTTCACAGTACCTAACCACTGCGCCGCAGTGAGCCTTTGCCAAGCTCACTGCGCCGCAGTGAGCTAACCCAAACTTGACCAGGCCCTAGCCACTGCACCGCAGTGGCCCCATACTGGACCAGAAGAGCAGCAGCACCAGCATATGCAGAAAACAAGACCAAAACCCTTAAAAACTCGACCCAAACCAACCCAAATCGATTTGTAGGAACTTGTAACTTAATGTGAAGCATAAATAAACACCATTAACCATAAATAAACATAACCCAATCCACAAATTCGACCCAAAACATCAAAATCATAACAAATCGTTCCAACCCTAATCGAAACCCTAGTTTGACCTAAATCGTCTTTTGACTCGATTCAAGACTTGCAATTGTTCAAGATGACTAGAAATGCATAAACAAACATAAGTAGGTGTAAATGGGATGAATTTGACTTACCAAAACTTCTCCTTGAGCTAGAACCCGAAATTAGGTCAAATGGACAAAATGCAAGACTTTCACCTTTTGATTTTCTTCGATATGACGATAATGTGGTATAGATGGCGATGAATCTAGTGTTATACCCTTTCTAAACACTAAGTAGATGGTAGGGAGAAGGGGAGAAATGGTCTTGCTTTGTTTTTGAGAGAAAGAGAGAAAGAGATAGATAGATAGAAATGAGAATGAGAAGGAAAGGATAAGGGGGGGGAAATGGGTCTTGGGGCTGGTGGGTCATGGACTACCTACGGGCCGACCCGCTTCCCTTCCCAAATCACAACACAAAAGCTACACATTTAGATATCGACTAACCCATATTATCGACCCGAATATACCACATTGCCATTTAATTCACAAAACGACCCAAATAATTCATTAACTTAAATTGTTAGTCATATTACACGTAAAGTCAACGGGTCAAAATTCACGGATGTTACATAATAAATCACAACGGGTTTCTTGTCCACCCGTTGTCCCAAAACAGCCCCAATGGCAAAGTCACTTGCATCACACATAATTTCAAAAGGCATGGACCAATTAGGTGATTGCAAAATGGGGGCTTCAACCAATTTTTCTTTCAAGGTTTCAAAAGCCTTCAAACATTCATCATTAAACACAAAAGGTACATCTTTTAACAACAAATTGCACAAAGGCTTGGTAATGACACTAAATCCCTTGATGAACCTTCTATAAAAACCGGCATGTCCAAGAAAGAACGGACACCCTTGACATTGGTTGGAGGGGGTAAAGTAGAAATGACTTTGATTTTGGCCCGGTCAACTTCCATGCCTTTACTTGAAATTACATGACCCAAAACCGTCCCCTCTTGAACCATAAAGTGGCTCTTTTCCCAACTTAAAACCAAATTTGTCTCAACACATCTTTTCAAGACTTTAGTTAGCTCATTAAGACAATTATCAAAGGTTTGGCCAAAAATTGAAAAATCATCCATAAAGATTTCTAGGGAATCACCGACCATATCCGAGAAGATACTCATCATGCACCTTTGGAAGGTGGCGGGAGCATTACATAACCCGAATGGCATTCGCCTAAAGGCAAAAGTCCCATATGGGCATGTGAATGTGGTCTTGTGTTGATCATCGGGATGGATGGGAATTTGTTAGGACCAGTTCACCTGGAACTGGCCAGTCACCAGTTCACACTGACCAGTCCCCAGTTGCATCTGGTGACCCAGTAAAACTGGTGACCAAGAAGATTTATCCAGAAATATATTGAAGTCCAGTTGCACCGTACAGTCAACGCAACTGAAGACTTCCTCCAGTTGAGAACTGACCAAGTTGAAGAAGCATTCCAGTTGAAGTCGAAGACAACAAATGGAAGATAGAGAATGGCAATGGCAGCGAAGCCCAGTTGACATTCTAGTCAGTTACAAACTGGAGACCATCAGTGGAAAGCCCTTACAATGCTTTACACTGATTACGAGGAATTGACTTGTATACTTTATGTACCTTTACCCGGATAATAAGCCTTGTCTTATTATTTAAGTAATAAAAGGTACATAAAGGTGGTTGTGTAAAGTCACTTTAACATGCGACTTTACACTGCTTTTTAAGGAATTAAATGCTATTCCTTAATTGCTCCCAACCACATTTGTACGGCTAAAGTTAACATCCCAATGTTAACTTTGCCTATAAATACAAGTCATTGCACAACAAGAATATACAAGTGAAAAACATACAACACTTCACACTTTGCAAACCTGCAATATTCTTGGTGAACTTGTGCAATATTCTCTCAATCGCTAAAAGGAACATTTCACAACTTTAAGTGTTTCGATTGTTTTGAGAAATTCCGAGTGTAGATCAATTGTATTTCATAGGTTGTTAGGATATTTACATTCGTGTATTATCTTGGTGTCCGCATCAACCTTGTAATTTGTTTAATATCAATAAATAAATTACACATTGAAAACTACATATTGTCTCATCAAGTTTGTTTACAAGTTATGTGTATTATTGCATTGTTCTTTACTTATTGTCATTCATATAAGTAATCTATCTAGAACTTGGTATATACACACTGCAACTGGTCGTCTCCAGTTCAGTGCATATATTGCAAAGTAACTCCACCATCGACATAGAGGTGTCTTCAGGTAGTGCCATCTTTTGAGTTGGGACTTACAGATAGCAATTTGATTATACCCCGAATAACCATCTAGAAAACAATAAAACTTCTGACCTGCAAGCTTTTCGATGATTTGATCAATGAATGGCAATGGGAAATGATCCTTGGAAGTAGCGGTGTTCAACTTTCGGTAGTCAATGCACACCCTCCACCCGGTGATGGGTCGGGTAGCTATTTGTTCACCACTATCTCCTTTCACCACTTGAATTCCAGCTTTCTTAGGCACCGTTTGTGTTGGACTTACCCATGTACTATCCGAAATTGGGTAAATAATTCCAGCATCCAACCACTTAAGCACCTCTTTCTTCACCACTTCACGCATATGAGGATTCAATCTCCTTTGAGCATCATGTAACAATTGTCATTTTGGTCCATTAATTGTCAAAAATAATAAAAGCAAACTTTATGAATTTATGAAAGACTTTGAGTACTTATGGTTGCTTATATATATATATATGTACGTGTTGGGCTAATAACAATATGATTTTTGCTCACATTCTGTCCATGTGATTGGGCCAAATGAAATATGAGGATGAATTTTATATCTTGATTGGGCTACTGTGAATAGACCCACGTTAAGAAGCCTTAGTGTAATGTACAGTTTCAAATAGTGTCGGTGGATAAATAATAATGGTACAGATAAGACAAAGACCGACACAATTATATGAAAAGTATGAATACCCGTGAATTTATCACGGACCATGTTTGGTTCATTAGCTGAATAATGATACTAGTGGACACCCGACATAACTTTATGTAAAGAAATAATACCCGTGATCCCTTTTGTTTGTTTACTTGACTATGAATCAACAATACATCTTTACTTAAATTTGATAAAAGGCGACCAATGAAGGATACAAAAATCATAAGGTATTATGTCTAAAGCCTTAATAAGACCACATTTAAAGTTTGACAAAATAACGTCAACTATTTAGATTAAATCACGGGTTAAACATTTAGCAAACAATGATTATTAATTTAATAAAATAATTATATCATGATTTTCGGTCGTCAGTGAATTACATCCGTGATCTTTGCATTATCATCTAAATCTCGTGAACTAATAATATGATTGCAATAATGTGATAGAATGAAGCTATTATTATATATTATATATTATATATATGACACTCACACTACACTGCATACACACGTACACTACACACACTCACAAATTTGGTTCCTTCATTCTTATATCTCCTTCTTCACACACACATACAAATACATATATATACATACCGATTATATATATATAAATATAGATATAGATGATGAAACAACCTTCAAGCAAAACTCCCGCGACTACAATTTGGAACACCATTTCACCACCTGCAACTCCCGTTACCCTTGCTGCTAGTTACCATCGAAAAGCTTCACCCCCTTTATAACATGGTTACTGCCATGTTACTACTACTATTCGACCACTGCTACTACTTGAATGTTGGTACTGCCGCTGCAAACTCTCCATCACCATAACTGCTGCTCTGTTTTTCAACACCACCGTGAAATACTACTGCCATTGCTGCTGGTTACCACCCCATGGCTGTAAACACCTCACGACCACCATCTTTTAAACAACATCACCACTGCTGCTTATTGCTGCTACTCGTTACTGTTCCTGCCACCACCATGACAACTTGCTGCTACTATCTTGTTGTTACTACTCGATCATGGCTGCTGTTTTTGTTGCTACGGCTGCTGCTAATACTACTCACCACCATTAGAGCTGCTGCTCTGTTTTGTTTTTCGTTTTCATCACCGAACCAGCCTCCTCTAAACTCTTGCAACTGCTCGCTACCACCAAGAAACCACCAGGGTATGGCTGCTGCTGTTTGTAAAACCACCGAAATACCACTATTCATCATCTTCTTCACTCGGTTGCTACTGTTCATCTTCTTCTAGCCACCATCATTGACTCCTAAACACTCAAGAAATCCGTGAACCAACTCCTTACTACTACTTGACATTCAGACAGCCTAGGAGAGTCACTCGAAGTACACGTAAGGTTTGTAAGTCGACCAATGCTCACTTATTTACGAATGAAACCTTAAAACGTTATTATATATAAAGTTATGAAATCATTACGAGTCGTCACTTTCTATCATCACCAACCACTTAGAATAATCACTAAACAGGTTATTTAACTCCTTATAAGCTTCCCATAACGAATTTGAAACAAGAATATACAAAGTTGTAATCTGACCGTTAACATCGTTAGATTTTCTGACAGTTTCAGTCCTAAACCGTTAGATTTTCTGACAGTTTCAGTCCTGAACCGTTAAACTGTTTACAGTTTTAGTCCTCCGTTTGTTAGTTTCTTACTAAACTGATGAATATATAAAATGGGTTATTCTATACAGTTTCCTTTACTGAAGGCTAATACGTTTGGGCTATTCGGGTACATTTCTGACTGTTACATACGTCATACTGTTTGACAAGCGTTCCAGGTGAGTTTCGTAGCTCCCTACTCAATTGAGATTCGGGCTGAAAAGTGTACACATACGTGCTTAATTGTTTAATTGTTTGATTTGGTTGATTTGATTGATGGATGGTTTTGATTGATTGGGTGATGGTTTACGCATATGATTGTGATATTTATGATTATTTAGGATAGATGTACATACATGGAAGTCGGTTATGCCTTCAAAGGGTTTTAGATGTGGTGGGAAGGCTGCGGGTGACCCTATATATAAGCATCTAGGACTCGTTGAAAGTAGAATCCTCCTAAGTGTATGTGCGTATAGTTTTGTTTGGTTGTTGGACCTATGAACATGTTTATTAATGATTATGCTTATTGAGACGTACTTGTTGTGTGCATTGAAAACTTACACCAAGGCAAGTTGTTTAACTGTAAGGCCACCAAGGCAAGTTGTTGAACTGTAAGGCCACATTTCGAGTACCTTGGGTACTATATGTATATGTACATCCGAGTACTTTCAAGTACTTGATGCCAAGTATTGGCCATACTTGATGACTTGATATGATTAACACACGATGTGGACTAAGCATTGTGATACTTGATGACTTGATATGATTAACACCACGATGTGGACTAAGCATTGTGATACTTGATGATTTTGAGGTACATTGCATAACATTGATACACATATGATGCACGCATTGACATTTATACACATTTGATCAATGGACTGACGATGAAAGGAGACTTGTTAATCTTGATGCAAGGCTCAAAAACATGATTGTCAGCACTCTTCCCACTGACCTCATGAAAGTGGTTATTAGATATCCCTCTTCAAAGGAAGTTTGGTGAATGCTCTTGAGGTAAGAGAAAGAGAAACTGCTAACGAACGAAGAGTCAAAGCTTTACAATATCAAGTTGAAAAACAGAAGGCTAAATTATGA
>CM067167.1:25093478-25125687 GCA_034093135.1 Erigeron breviscapus
CGGACCAATGAAGGATACAAAAATCATAAGGTATTATGTCTAAAGCCTTAATAAGACCACATTTAAAGTTTGACAAAATAACGTCAACTATTTAGATTAAATCACGGGTTAAACATTTAGCAATCAATCATATAGAATATAATAATAATAATATTTATTATATCCATGATTTTCGGTCGTCAGTGAATTACATCCGTGATCTTTGCATTATCATCTAAATCTCGTGAACTAATAATATGATTGCAATAATGTGATAGAATGAAGCTATTATTATATATTATATATTATATATATGACACTCACACTACACTGCATACACACGTACACTACACACACTCACAAATTTGGTTCCTTCATTCTTATATCTCCTTCTTCACACACACATACAAATACATATATATACATACCGATTATATATATATAAATATAGATATAGATGATGAAACAACCTTCAAGCAAAACTCCCGCGACTACAATTTGGAACACCATTTCACCACCTGCAACTCCCGTTACCCTTGCTGCTAGTTACCATCGAAAAGCTTCACCCCCTTTATAACATGGTTACTGCCATGTTACTACTACTATTCGACCACTGCTACTACTTGAATGTTGGTACTGCCGCTGCAAACTCTCCATCATCATAACTGCTGCTCTGTTTTGCAACACCACCGTGAAATACTACTGCCATTGCTGCTGGTTACCACCCCATGGCTGTAAACACCTCACGACCACCATCTTTTAAACAACATCACCACTGCTGCTTATTGCTGCTACTCGTTACTGTTCCTGCCACGACCACCATGACAACTTGCTGCTACTATCTTGTTGTTACTACTCGATCATGGCTGCTGTTTTTGTTGCTACGGCTGCTGCTAATACTACTCACCACCATTAGAGCTGCTGCTCTGTTTTGTTTTTCGTTTTCATCACCGAACCAGCCTCCTCTAAACTCTTGCAACTGCTCGCTACCACCAAGAAACCACCAGGGTATGGCTGCTGCTGTTTGTAAAACCACCGAAATACCACTATTCATCATCTTCTTCACTCGGTTGCTACTGTTCATCTTCTTCTAGCCACCATCATTGACTCCTAAACACTCAAGAAATCCGTGAACCAACTCCTTACTACTACTTGACATTCAGACAGCCTAGGAGAGTCACTCGAAGTACACGTAAGGTTTGTAAGTCGACCAATGCTCACTTATTTACGAATGAAACCTTAAAACGTTATTATATATAAAGTTATGAAATCATTACGAGTCGTCACTTTCTATCATCACCAACCACTTAGAATAATCACTAAACAGGTTATTTAACTCCTTATAAGCTTCCCATAACGAATTTGAAACAAGAATATAAAGTTGTAATCTGACCGTTAACATACTCTACTTTTGCCGATCAAGGTGAGTTTCGTAGCTCCCTACTCAATTGATATTCGGGCTGAAAAGTGTACACATACGTGCTTAATTGTTTGATTGTTTGATTCTTTGGTTGATTTGATTGATGGATGGTTTTGATTGATTGGGTGATGGTTTACGCATATGATTTTGATATTTATGATTATTTAGGATAGATGTACATACATGGAAGTCGGTTATGCCTTCAAAGGGTTTTAGATGTGGTGGGAAGGCTGCGGGTGACCCTATATAAGCATCTAGGACTCGTTGAAAGTAGAATCCTCCTAAGTGTATGTGCGTATAGTTTTGTTTGGTTGTTGGACCTATGAACATGTTTATTAATGATTTTGCTTATTGAGACGTACTTGTTGTGTGCATTGAAAACTTACACCAAGGCAAGTTGTTTAACTGTAAGGCCACCAAGGCAAGTTGTTGAACTGTAAGGCCACATTTCGAGTACCTTGGGTACTATATGTATATGTACATCCGAGTACTTTCAAGTACTTGATGCCAAGTATTGGCCATACTTGATGACTTGATATGATTAACACCACGATGTGGACTAAGCATTGTGATACTTGATGATTGATATGATTAACACCACGATGTGGACTAAGCATTGTGATACTTGATGATTTGAGGTACATTGCATAACATTGATACACATATGATGCACGCATTGACATTTATACTGTTGAGTCAAGGATTCGCTGACCAGACTTGTTAACCTTGATGCAAGGCTCAAAAACATGATTGTTAGCACTCTTCCCACTGACCTCATGAAAGTGGTCATTAAATATCCCTCTTCAAAAGAAGTTTGGGATAGATTGGTTAGCATGCATGAAGGCTCTGCTGCTACCATTGCCACTAAAAAAAGATAGACTTAAAAAGAGCCTATGAAAATTTCTTTTCCCTCCCCAACGAAGGTCTAAACGGTTCATATACCCGATTTAAAGGGTTGCTGAACGACATGACCACTGTTTGTATCTCTCATGATGATTTTGAGGTATGCCACAAATTTCTTGATAGTTTACCTATCAAGTGGCAAGGTCTGAGACAAATCTCAGAACCACTGAGCGACTCAATGGCCTTAACCTTGAGTCTCTCTTTGGCATGCTACAGTTCGAAGAAAGAGCTCTTGCTCAAAATCTTAGAGCTGCCGCTGATGCACAGCATCGTGCGGGTCCCTCTTCTTCTTCTGTTACCTCTTCTGCACATTCTGCTCTTGACCCTCTCGCCCTTATCTCTGCTGAGCCCGATAATCTTAATACTGGTGCTAGCTCTTCTATTCTTCCACAACCTATTCAATCTCTTGTTGATGATCTTGATGCTGAAGAGAAACAAGAGATGTTCAGCGACTTTATGGATTTTGCCTTAGTCGCTGGTAAGAGGTACTCCCGTAAATGGAACAACCGTAGGTCGGTTGCTCCATATAAGCCTCCTGTTGACAAAGCTCAAGAGGAGTGCTGGAGATGTGGTAGAAAAGGCCACTACCAAAAGGAGTGCAGAGTTGCTTTACCAACTCCTGCTGCTCCTAAAACTAACCCTTCCAAACCTGCTGATGAGTACAGGAATAAATACTATCAGCTGAAGGCCAAGGTTGCTGAAATGGAAGAGGCCAAAACACCAGCAAAAGGGCTGGTAGCTGAAGAGCACGATTGGGCTGAATCAGACGATTCAGACAGTGAAGAATATGTTGACGCCATGTGCCTTATGGCGCTCGCTGATGGAGATGCTTTGACAAGAGATCAAGTCTCCTCAAGTCAGTGGGTGAACATCACCATTAAAAAGGTTTGTGCTCACTCCTCTGCTTCTGAAGAAGATAAACCAAAAATCTTCGAATCTTCTTTGTGACTTTCAGTTCGTTGAATCAATACGAGCTGATGTCCAATCTAAGCTTGACTCCACTTCCTTGGAGTTAAGTGAAAAATCTGAAAGACTCAATGAGTTAAGGAATGTTCATGTTGAACTCCAATCTCATGAGTTGTTGGCTCAAAAGGTTCAACTTGAGAATGAAAAACTCAAGCTTGAAGTGGCCAACCTTAAGAAGATTGTGACCTCCTGGTCAAAAGCTTCCAGGTTTCACCATCAGTGCCTAAATGAACAAGTCCCTGCCCAAATTCAGGCAGTAATAGGCGGTGACTTTAATGCCGCTGCCTCACTCTCTGACTTGTTCAAAGATGAGGTAAAACCTGAAATTTCTATTCCTCCTTCTGCTGTCATCTCTCCTGAAGAGATGAAGAAATGGTATTTTGTTAAGGGTCAAAATGATTACCATAACGAAATGGATGCTGGTACTACCACTTCTACTACCAGCGACCCATCTAAATCTGCTGAAGAAACTGGTGTTGGCTCCTCAGTAAGCACCAGCAACCCTTTTCCCCATCTTCCCATAGTTTGCATGATGCCAAACGAAGGAAGAGTTCAATACTCTTCTGGGGAATCCTTTGAAGGGGATATTGGTAGTGAAGGTTTTAAAACCATCTCTCCTCAGCAGCTAACCATCAGACCTTCTGAACCCTTCAGAAGAAGTAAGGTTGCTGTTCCTTATGACTATAGCTCACCACAGCAAGCTAATCCTGTCAGTCAGCAACCTCCACCAGTGGCTCAACCCACTTCTTCTTCATCTTTTCAGCAAGCTCCTAACCCTGCTGATAGCAATACTGTGCTGGATGAACGTGTCATGAAAAGACGCGTCAGGTTTGGTGACGCCAGATATCTTCATCTTTTCAGCAAGGCCCAAAATGCTGATAAACAAGTTCATCAGCAGGCACCTCAATCGATGCCTACCCCCATTTTGAGACATAAAACTCCTCAAAAGGAGAGAATGTCTAACACACAAACTAGGCCTATTACTCCTCAAAGAGGACACTTGCCTCATCAGCAAGTTAGGCCTATCACCCCTCAAAGAGGGCACTTGCCTCATCAGCAAGTAAGGCCTATCACTCCTCAAAGAGGACACTTGCCTCATCAGCAAGTAAGAGCCATTACCTCAAATAGGCAGTACTTGCCTCATAGGCAAATGAGGTCTGCTACTCCCTATCAGCAACCTAGATCGGTCACTCCCAAAAGAGTGCACCCATCTCAGCAGGGTCCTTCTTCTTCTCACCCTGCTGTCCATCATGCATGGAGTGTAGTAAAGGGATCAAAAAATCCCTCTACTTCTCAATCAGAAGACCCAAAAGGAAAGTCCATTCTGGGTCCTGCTCCTAAGATGCTTCAGCTTCCACAAAAGCATAAGCAAAAGCCTAAGCCAAAGAAAAAGGCATCTTCCACTGACCCTAAAATTAACGAGCTAGCTCAGCAAGTTAATGACCTTTCCTCTCAACTGAAGGAATTTTTCCTTCAAAATAAACAAGGCAAAACCTCTGTTAAAAAATGCTACATATGTGGCAGCAGAGGTCATGTTGCTGCTGACTGTGACAACTCCAGGGACGCTCCTGAAGTTGACATTCAACCTAATCCTTCTTCTTCAGCAGTTGCTTCCTCTTCCACTATAGTCAGCGAAAGTTCTACTTCTGCTGATCGTATAAATAGTGTAGGAGAGTCAACCGATCTCACTGAGGAGAACATTGCTGACTACATTGCTGCTCAGCGAATCTCCTTTCCTCTCTCTCAAGAGATCATAACTACTAGTCGAGGTAGCATTCTGGTTGAGT
Organism: Erigeron breviscapus; assembly: GCA_034093135.1. Lineage (NCBI taxonomy): Eukaryota > Viridiplantae > Streptophyta > Magnoliopsida > Asterales > Asteraceae > Erigeron > Erigeron breviscapus. The sequence goes on from CM067167.1 coordinate 25,098,534, forward strand.
ATGGGAACAACAATCAAGTCAGCAACTTGACTGTTCTTGATACTGGAACCACTGTCACCTCTGCTGATCAATATCACACCTATGTGATTGATCATGACATACCTCCTGCTCATCATCTTGTTGATGACTCTCCAAGTGATGAGAATACTAATCCTAGTGCTTCTCTTCCTCTTTCTACTGATGACGTCGTCAGTAGAGAAGAATCCTCTGTGTCTCCCATCTTTAATCCTGCTGACATGTCCGTCAGTGAGTTCAACAGTGAACCCATCTAAATCCTTCTGTTAAATCCATGCAGGGCTCACTGGGAAAAGGTGTGTGGTACTTGGACAGCGGCTGTTCAAAACACATGACTGGCTCAAAGACCCTGCTGGATAACTACGTAGAGGCTGATGGCCCTACTGTAGTGTTTGGTGACAATTCCACTGGACAAACTGAAGGTTATGGACTTCTCTCAAATGGACTCATTAAGTTCAACAAAGTTGCTTATGTCAATGGATTAAAACATAATCTCATCAGCATAAGTCAACTTTGTGATGCTGACTACAAAGTGATTCTTGATAAACATCAAGGCACTGTAGTAAATGTAAACAAAGAAGTAGTCTTGGTTGCTCCAAGAAAACGAGATGTATATCTGGTTGACTTCACTCATATCAAAACTGATAGTGAGACTTGTTTCTTTGCTAAGTCAGCTGCTGAACTAAATTGGTTATGGCACAAGCGTATGTCGCATGTGAATTTCAAAACCATTAACCATTTGGCCAAAAAGAACCTTGTTCGTGGCCTCCCTCATCTTTCTTTTGAAAAGGATAGACTCTGTGGTGCTTGTGAAAAAGGTAAAAGCCACAGAGCTACCTTCAAAACCAAGCAGGCCAATTCTATCTCTGGCTGCTTTCATCTTCTACACATGGACCTCTTTGGTCCAGTGAATGTCCAAAGTCTAAAGGGTAGCAGATACACTTTAGTAATCGTGGATGAATACTCACGATACACTTGGACTATCTTTCTTCATTCTAAGAGTGATGCTGCTGAAGAGATTATTAATTTCATCAAGAAAATGGAAAATCTCAACAGCATAAGGGTGAAAGAACTCAGGAGCGATCATGGTACTGAGTTCAGAAACCACACTCTTGAAACCTTTTGTGCTGATCAAGGGATCTCACAAAACTTCTCCTCTACTAGAACCCCTGAGCAAAATGGTGTCGCTGAAAGGAGAAATAGAACTCTAATCGAAGCAGCTCGCACCATGCTCAGTGAGTCCTCTCTACCCAGCAAGTTCTGGGCAGAAGCTGTCAATACAGCTTGTCACACTCAAAATCGCTATCTCATTGTCAAAAGACATGACAAAACAGCGTATGAGGTACTGAAAGGTAAGTTACCTCAAATCAAATACTTCCATGTATTTGGATGTCCTGTCTTCATCTTAAACAACAAGGATCACCTAGGAAAATTTGATCCTAAAGCTGATGATGGATACTTTCTTGGATATTCATCCATCAGCAAGGCATTTAGAGTTTTCAATACTCGCCTTCAGAAGGTTGATGAATCCATTCATGTTACTTTTGATGAAAGTTCATCAGCCTTAAAGGACATTCAATCCAACTCTTCTGAGGTCATTTTCAATGAGCTTGTTGACCCTCTCACTGAGGAAGCGGACTCATTTGTTGATGCTTCTTGCTCGCTGCCTGATACTATTCAGCATATCATAAAGGATAGTTCAGCTGATGCTGAACTAGAGCAAGTTGCTGCTCATATCTACTCGATTGAGCCAGTTGAGCCAATCTTAAGGTCAATCCATGCAGCATCAGCCAAACCTAGATCACTGGCTGATGACTTGCATGCTGATGACCCTACTGAGGAGGAGTTTCATGATGCTTCAGCAAATGCTGAAGAAATGGAGTCTGCTGAAGACTCCACCATTAATGATAACTCAAATCAGTCGAATGGCTCTGCTGATCATTCTCATGAACCCTCTCTTACCATTGACCTCTCTTCTTATAATGCTCCTGCTGATCCCATCACTCCGACTTCCGCTGTCCCTCAACTTGGTGTCTCAAGTGCTCCAGCACTTAAATGGACATCTAGTCATCCAGCTCACCAAGTCATTGGTAATCCTCAGCAGGGCATTATTACTCGATCAGCGACTAGAAATACATGTCTATATGTAAACTTCTTGTCTATGATCACTCCCAAAAACATAGGAGAAGCAATGGTTGATCCTTCATGGGTTGCTGCCATGCAAGAAGAACTTACCCAGTTCCAAAGACAGCATGTCTGGTTCCTGGTTCCTTTACCTCCTGGAAAAGAACCAATTGGAACAAAATGGGTTTATCGCAATAAAATGGACGAAGATGGTGTTGTTACACGTAACAAGGCTAGGCTGGTTGCACAAGGTTACCTTCAAGAAGAAGGTGTTGACTATGATGAAACCTTTGCACCAGTGGCCAGACTGGAAGCTATACGCTTATTCTTGGCACATGCTGCTTACAAAAACTTCACTGTATATCAGATGGATGTAAAGAGTGCCTTCCTTAATGGAAAACTCGATGAAGAAGTTTATGTTGAGCAGCCACCTGGTTTTGAAGATCCAACCAAGCCACACCACGTCTATCGTCTCTATAAGGCACTTTATGGTCTTAAACAAGCTCCCAGAGCTTGGTACGACACACTCTCTGAATTTCTTCTCTCCAATAAGTTTCAGCGAGGATCCATTGATAGCACCCTCTTCATCTATAGAAAGGGAGCTGATGTCCTATATGTTCAGATATATGTAGATGACATCATCTTTGGGTCCTCCAGCAAGAAACTTTGTTCTAAGTTCAGCTCCCTGATGTCCTCTCATTTCGAAATGAGCATGATGGGTGAGCTGACCTTCTTTCTTGGTTTACAAATTCGCCAACTCCCTAATGGGATTTTCATTAACCAAGAGAAGTACATTCGAGACATGCTGGCTAAATTCGACTTGTCAAATGTGACCACCAAAGCCACTCCCATGTCTCCTCTTAATAATCTCCATGCTGACCCTGATGGTAAGCATGTGAATCCTACTCTCTATAGAGGAATGATCGGCTCGCTGATGTATCTCACAGCGAGTCGTCCTGACATCATGTTCGCTACTTGCCTATGTGCAAGATATCAAGCCTCTCCCAGAGAGTCTCATCTTCTCGCTGTCAAGCGAATCTTCAAGTACCTAAAAGGTACCCCCATACTGGGTCTCTGGTATCCCAAAGACTCCAGCTTTGACCTTGTTGCATATTCTGACTCTGACTATGCTGGGTGCATGTTAGATAGGAAAAGCACCAGTGGTGGATGTCAACTGTTGGGGGGGAAGCTGACTAGTTGGTCTAGTAAGAAACAGCATACAGTTTCCATCTCCACTGCTGAAGCAGAATATGTGTCAGCAGCGAGTTGTTGTGCTCAAGTCCTCTGGATGAAAAACCAACTCGCTGATTATGACTTAGAATTCTCTAAGATCCCCATTATGTGTGACAATACAAGTGCAATTGCTATCACACACAATCGTGTTCAGCTTTCTAAGACCAAACACATTGACATTAGGTACCACTTCATTCGTGACCATGTCATGAAAGGGGATGTGGAAATCTATTTCATACCCACTGATGACCAACTTGCTATATCTTTACTAAACCTTTAGATCAAACAAGATTTAAATATCTGGTCAGCAAGTTGGGAATGCTGAACGGTGAATCAGCAACATGACTCGTCATGGCTGCTGATGCTTCAACATACATCTCTCTTATATGTTGAAAAGTGACCTTATGGTCAAAAATATCTTTCAGCGAGCTCAAGAGTATCTTACTCGCTGAACATAAAAAGTAGTAGAGAGCTAAAAGTCTCTATCTAGTCCAGCAGCAAACGGCTGCTGGTAAAGACAATTCAAATCCGTTGATCCCTGTTGCTTTGGGAAAAAGCAAAACAAAAGTAATAGAGAGCTAAAAGTCTCTATCTAGTCCAGCAGCAAACGGCTGCTGGTAAAGACTTATCAAAACCGTTGATCCCTGTTGCTTTGGGAAAAAGCAATCAAAAGCAATAGAGGGCTAAAAACCTCTATCTAGTCCAGCAGCAAACGGCTGCTGGTAAAGACATCAAATCCGTTTTATAGCTGACAAATTTGCAAAAAAATTGTATTTCTTATTCATCAGCGACCATCAATCGAAAGGTAACCAAATTGTCTAAACTCTGTCAGCGGATATACTTAGATCTCAACCTTTCTTTCATTTGAGCGTATCCGCCAACAATAATATTTTAACAAGAATTTCAATCGGTTACCTCGATTTTCCCCCTAATGGGCAACTTGTACACTGTACGCGCCGTAACTACTTGAGTACATTTGAAATTGTGGTACAAGTTGTCACATCAAATTTTTTATATACGTTACTCACATACGTATAATTAAACGTATTTTCATTATATATAATTATTTTTCTCGTACTATCATTAGTACAAAATAATTTTCTTCAATATATTACGTATGAAAGAGAGTCCATGACGATTCTTATGTACAGTTATGGGTCCCATATCCATACCATATATATGTAAACCTTCTCCCATATCATCTTTCACGTTCATTTCTTTTCTCATTCACTTCTAAAATCTCTCAATACTTTCAATCTTTTCCATATTCCTTCAATCTTTTCCATATTCTTTCAATCTTTTCATCTTCTCTTCGTATCTCTATACCTCCAAAGTTGAAAATGGCTTCTCAATCACCACAACAAATTCAAGAAAACCCTGAAATCATTCCCTCTTATCTCACTTCTAAAGTCTTCGATAATGAAGGCATTCGTCCTTCTGACAAAGTTTCTTTTCAAGCTCAGAAACTAGTTGTCAAAGCAAATAACTACTTGGGATCTGAAGAAATCCCTTCCAAGGTTAAGGGATATTATTCTATGCTGGACTTCATCAAAGGATGTCCAGTTAGAAGAGCTATCTATAAAAATCCCCATGAGATATGTCTTCATCTCTTGAGGGAATTCTGGTGGACTTGTGATTATGATGTGTCCAGCAGCACCATTAAAGGCACTGTCATGAAAGGGAAGCACACCATCACCATCTCTGCAGATCTATTAAGAGATGTTCTTAGGCTTCCTAAACAACCCTTTGTTGATCTGGTTCCGACTTCAGTATGGAAAGAATGGTTATTGACCATTGGGTATGGAACAAACATGGTACCAGCACTACCTGTGCACAGCAATCCTCAAAAGAAGTATATTCCTGGTGTATGGAGGTTGCTGTTCACACATGTTATTCAATGTCTAGGTGGGAACAGTGGATCCTTTGATCAAGCCACTGCTGCCCAAATGCAAATGATTCATGCACTGGCAAATGGTAGAAACATTGACTTTGCAAGTGTGATATTTGAAGATTTGAAGTCAAAGATCACTATAAGAAATCGCTCAAGCTCTGTGCCCTTTACACGCTTTCTGTCATTGATATTCAGACATGAGCTGAAAGACAAGTACATACCAAATGGTGCTCAATTCATTCTCTCTCCAAGAGTTGCAAGCTCTGTCTATAAAATTCCTGCTTGTGACCCTGAGCACTTCAATTCGAAGTATGCTGCTCTCACTCCAGCAATGCAGCAGGTACTGTTCACCATGTACCCTGATGTATATAAACAAAACCCTGTTGGAGCTGGTATGCTGATAACCGCTCCAACATCCTCCAAAACTCCCAAAGTGACCAAGAAAAGTGTTATTCCTAAAAAGAAGAAAATTTTAAGAAGGGTGGAACCCTCTCAACTCTCTCTTGTCGATGAAGAAGAAACCCATGCTGCTGCTGAAAATGTAGTGCAACAACAACCTAAATCTGACACTCGTTCATCCCCCAATCCAATCAGCTTCTCTATTGCTGAAAGGAACCCAACTGCTGCTGATGTGCAAGTTGCCGGGGAAGATTCGAATATTGAAACTGGGCGTATTGATGATGTTATTGCTGAAGAAGAGGTTGTTGGTGTTGAGATTGTTACTGATGATGAAAGTGACTATGAGTTAGGGGACTTTGTCACTGAGGATTTTCAACTTGATCCTGATAGTCATGCTGAAGAAGTTGATGCCAGTGACATGGAGATGGATGAAAATGATGCTGCAGTGACTGGTGAATGTACTGTAAGACCCAAAACTCCTCCAATGCGACCAGTGAACACCATGCTGTCTCTTGGCATGCCTTCTTCCTTCTCAAGTGTTCCTGGCTGCTCATCCTCGATTCCCTCTGAAATCGAACCCCAAACTGCTAAGGATTTGGGCATTTCATACTCCACCTACTCTGCTGATAGGTTGGAAAGGGTGGAGCATCAACTGAATGATCTCACCAAGTATGCAGAGGTTGCTCTAAACGTTAAAGAAAATGAGTCTGAAAGACTGATCTCTACTCTGACCAGCTGGTACAATAAGCAAGTTGAAAACGGCTCAGAAGTAGAGATGATTAAAGAGAAATTCACCTCCTTGGCTGCTGATCAACACAAAATCAAAGAAGCCACAAAAGCTGTCAAACATGATCAGCAGGTCATTCGATCTAAGGCTTTGTCAATGGTGAAATGTGCCAACTCCACCAGCTACTCGGCAATGAAGGCAGCCTCTACCAGTAAAACTGCTGCTGCAAATATCAAGAAGTTGTCCGATCAAGTCAACAACAACACTAAGGCAATACATGCCTTAGAAAAACAAATTGCTGATCTTCCTATTCCTTCCCCATCTTTTACTGAGGAAGATCGCCAGAGGCAAATTAAACTGGAGTCAGAAGTTGATGAAATCAAGAGAATGTTGGCGCAGCTTGTGAACCAACCACCTAAATAGCCAGCAACTGTGGAAGTTGTTATTAATACAACTTCCAAGGGGGAGAAAATTGATGCTGCTGTGTTAGAGTTGGTAAATGAAGCAGTACAAAAGGCAGTAGCCCAGATCTATGATGACTCTGCTGAGGAGATACTAGAAATGGCTGATGTTCCCCCTGCTGGTGCTGAGGGGGAGATAGAAAAGGAAGCAAATATTGAAAATCCCCCTGCTGGTGTTGAGGGGGAAAATGAAAAAGATGAAGTTGATGAAGTTCCCCCTGCTGGTGCTGAGGGGGAGACTGAAAAGGATGCAAGTATGGAAGTTCCCCCTGCTGGTGTTGAGGGGGAGATTGAAAAAGAAACCAATGTTGAAGCTCCCCCAGCTGGTGTTGAGGGGGAGCAACAAATTGTAGCTATCAATGCTGAAGAGCGTTGGGACCCTGAAACGGTCAGAGCTTCTTGGGAAGCTGGATTTGCTGAGAGAATGGCCAGGGATAGGTCAAGGGATATGTTGCCAATCTTTCATAGCACATATCTGGCAAATGCTGAAATTACTCCTCTCTCCGATGCTCGTCGAAAACAGCTTACTAATTCTGGATTCTTCAAACCTCCCACTGCTGCTCAACTCTCCGTTCGATCCTCAGCAGGCCATCAACATCAATTGATTGATGTATTGGCACTAACTGCTGATGGAAAAACTCAAGAAGATGCTATCAAAGAGTTAGATAGGATCAAACAAAATGAAGAAAATGAAAAGAAAAATCTTGAGTTTATCAGGCAGCTACCTCTACTTGAAAAGGATCAGCTAGATGGTGAGCAAAGAATGCTGCTGAAATCAGGTGGTGCTGAAGCCTTGTACAGGCAAAAACATAAGGAAGTTGAGAAGCAGCTCAGCGAGAAAAGAGCCAAATTTGAAGAAGAGAAAGCTAAGTGGCTGAAGCTGATGAATGATCGAGTCAGGCCTCAAAGAATTGTTGCTGCTGAGGCCTTTAAAGCTGAAATGGGCCTAAAGACCAATCTGAAGATCTTAAGAGAAGGCGCTGGCAAACCAACCAAGTTGGAAGGGGTCAAAGTAACCAACTTGGGTGCTTCAGAATGGGTGGAAGTGTACATGCTGGTAAAAGATAAAAAGGCTGCCAGCTACCAGCAGCTCCAAAGCATGCTGAAAGAATACTTCAAGAAAGCACTGGAGTTTGAAACAAAGTTCAAGGTGGACTTGCCCATGCTGAGGCAAGTGTTCGGTACTCCAGCAACCATCTCTACCTCAGCTGGAAGACAAGTTCAAAGAAAGAGGAAGATGGAGTATCGAACATCGACTGCTGACCTTCCTCCTATCTCTGGTGATGCTGCTTTAAACACCAGACTTCCTCCAAGAAGTGTCTTTGAGGAAGGGAGAGTGATAGAGAATCCAGCTGGTATTTTCTTCACAAATTTTCAAAATACCCAGCTGTTCTTTCGTCTATCTGAACTTGAAAAGGCGTCCACTGGGTTCATACTGGCCATGAGAAGAAGGTGTGCTGAAACGACCAACAATCGATGGTTTATCAGCAAGCTGGATGAGGAGCTGGTTAAGCCTCATAGATACAATGACCCAGCAGTTCAGACTGCCAAGCAAGAACATGCTTGGGAATTTGAAGCTGAAAATGAATAGATGTCTTACAAATGTAAATGCTGTATAAGTCAGCTTGTAATATTCAAAGTTAAATATATAAGACATCTTTTCATCTTTCTATATTTTTTTTAAGTCTTCACTCAACAAGTCTTCTCAGCGAATAGGGGGAGATTGTTGAGTCAAGGATTCGCTGACCAGACTTGGTCGCTGACGTGGGTCGTCAGCTAGTCATCAGCGAGTCATTGACTCTCGTCAGCGGGTGGTTTGCTTTCCAAATTGTTTGTCAAGGCGGGAAGATTTCAAACCAACAAGAAGACAAGAAGTCACATGGTGGTTCTCCTAACTGAATGTTACCTTATATGGCAAAGGTACAGTTGGGACCAAAACAAGGGTTTCTCTCTTTCATATCCGTTTTGGTAAAGAAGACAAAGGCTCCTGGATCCAAGTACTTAGAGCCAATGGAACGTCGACAACCACCATTACATCACTATCATTGTAAGGCTGTGTTGCCCTAATTCCCCCTCTATATAAAGGAACACAGCCGCATCTTTTAAGTGTGTTTGATCACCACAAAGTGTGTATCACTTTATTTGTAATTGCTTAAGTTTCTTTCTTTCTTTCTAGGCTTAGCAATTATCTAGTTCATTTGTATTCTTGTAAGACAAGTTGTAACATCGACCATGTATTCATCGTTTAATCAATGATACATATGATTAGACTTGCATAGTTTTCTTACAATTGAACTTGTTCTTGTTTATGTTCTTTACTTCTGTTCTTTACTTACTTGTCTAGTTAAATTAAACATAAGTGTGCAAATCCTGGACTGTCATATACATATTTGATACATTGCATGACATTGACGTGTATACAATACATTTATTGGTAATGATATCATTTGTACTTGACAGTATATGAACTATTTGGCATCAGTTGTTGGTTACTTATTTGATAAAGTGAACGATATGATAACCTCAATTGTCTAACCAGTGACGTATATGGGTTTGTTATAATTACTTTGTTGATGTTGTTATTATATATGATAATGTTATTGAGGATGGTTTCTTGTAAACCATTACTACGAACTCACCAACCTTGTGTTGACTATGCTTAGTACACTTTTCAGGTAACCAAGTTATTCCAAGGCATGAAGTATAAATGATGTTGCTTATGGACCAGGGCTTAGACTTAGATGGATCAAGGATTCATTTGCCCAACCATTGCATCACGTCTAGAATTTAATACTATCTTATGAATTTGCTTGTGAATGTGTGATGATTATATGCTTGTATTGAAATCTGTGCTTGTTTTTAACTTAATAAGTTGGATTCACTGAGTCCAACATATTCATATAGTTTATGTTCTACGATAATTCCACTGTGCGCTATATAATTTCCGTAATATTCTGGGCCCAGCTCGAGTGTTACAGAATGGTGGCCCATGCGTGGTCGTAGAGAATTAGGCGGTTTGACCTAGACTACGGCTTAAGTTAAAACTCTTCTTATAGCATGCATGGTTAGGAATTTTGTGTGCAACGTGAATTATGTGAATCCTAAAAAGTGTACATTGTGAATTCGTAGTTAAGACCACCTATGTGATAACTTGAGTTCAATGTGATGAATGTGGAATGAGTACAATGTAGTTAATGTGTACATTGATTGAACTTGATTGTAGTTAATATGGTTTGTTGTTATTAATTTGTGTTAGTTTGATGATTTAGGGCAAAATGAAGTTATGGCATTAACTTAGTATAATATTGTGGCAACCATAAAAGAGCCTGATCAACTATTTTATGGTCACCCAATAATATAACAAGTTAATGGCATCACGGATTGCACATGTTGGCTTAGAGTATAATAAGGAACCGATATGCTTAATGGAAGTTGATTGGGTGGAGGGTTAGCCGCTGGTACACCCTGTATACATACCCGGTCAATAACTAGAGAGCATATCAAATTCGGATTATACTTTAAACCACTTGTTTTAGTTGACTTGTTTTAGTTGCTTGGATTGTATAATGTGTTAAGAACTTGAACATTGAATGATATGTTATGAACTTGAATTTAAACGATATGTCATAAATTTGAAATAAAACGATATATCATAAATCTGAACTTGATTGATGTGATATAGTGTGTTAAGAGGCGTTTGTACGAACGTTGAGCTTGAGTTAATAAAGAAATGTGTGTAAGGAAATGGCTAGAAGAGAGCAAACAGGATGGTAGTAGAAGATTATGAACTTAAGTGATTATATGTAGGAATCAAGTCCCGTAGATTTCACCTTATATTGGCCTTGTACCTAGAGTAAGAATACTTGATTTTACTGAGGGGTACTATTCAATTATATAATGTAAGCAATGATGGCAAATGAAAATAATATTTTCAAATAGCTTTATCAGACTATTTAAATATAAGCAATAATGAAAGTATTAACTACAAACAAGTTATATATAAATTTCGCAATAAAGAAAAGAGAAAAAATAGGCATGCGAAAGTCAATAACAGTTTATCTAATCCTACTTTATAGTTTGAATAACCAAAATCTCTGAATCTAAGAAGATCACATATTTATCTATTAACTGCATACTTGTTAGTCCCAAGTTTAACCCAATGATCCTTCAAGTCAATTGGATAATTAAGATCGTACCCTGCTAACAACAATTTCTCTATGACCTTTGCGAATGTACCACTACCCATTCTTCTCCCCGACAATCTTACAATACGACTTTTTCCGACATATGTTGGCAACGGATACATGGAAAGAGTAGCTGTACAACAAGTGGAGGTCCATCCCTCTGTACTCCACCTGCGACAGGTCCTAGGTATCCCTGTGCATGAGCATATCGGTGTTGGCATCTCTGATATGTTCATTTCTTTTCCAAATACTACCAAAGTAGTATTAGGTTCCACAAACTGGTAAGACCTTCTCGACCTTACATTTCTTTGGGCTTTCGAGGACGATACTTCTGCGGACTTTTTCTTTCGACTATAAAGTTTACAAATATAAGTCCAGGAGTCTTCTACAAGTTTCTCAAACTCTGGCCCGTGATCTATTATTGTATCTATCGGTTTCAGTATGTTTGAGGTTGAGATCCCATAACATGCGTCACTAATTGGATTGGGGGATAGTGTAGGCAAGTCTGACATTGGTCATTTTCCTGGTGCCCTGTTACCCTCCTCAGAAGGTTCTGGGCGGAATGTTGGTTCTGGTTGGAATATTGATTCCAACTGGAATGTCGGTTCTGGTGTATTGAGAAACCAGTTCTGATGAAGAGGTTCTATTAGGTTAGAAGATGATGCCTCATGATGAATTGCATCAATAGGATTTAAGAACGATGCACTGACATCTTCTGTTGGGAGTTCTAGCTGTGATGTCAAAAATGTATTTTGGAGAAGCCAGTCTTGGTAAGAATCATCGATGGGTGTTCCCCATTCACTGGTATCAATCATCGGGTTTTGCTGTGCGTCCATGACTTTCTTAAGTTCTTCTTATCTACAATAAAAATTTGCCAGGCAACTGACATAACAAATACACAAGAAACATTTACGACAATATTATTCTGAATAAAGACGCATCTTTGACAAACTTAAAATTTTATTTATAACACAAAAGTTATATCAGATTCCAAATATTCTATAAAATCTCTTGATTTCAAGAATTAGGAGTTTTGTCAGAACTCGACCCTGACATATTGCTTCCACCAGCAACATCTCTTTTTCTTCTCCTCAGGGGTTGAACATTAAGATCTTCCTTCTTATCATCTTCTTCTTCAGATGACATAGCGAAGATGGACTTCTCCCTTTGTGAGAGATTATCTTCTTCTTGCTGAGATAATGCTTTTGTGAACTCCTCATCTTCTTTTATTAGACGATTCACAAGGATAGATTCCTCATCTGTTAAAAATTGAGATATAACTTTTGCTAACTTTTCATCTTCAGTAATTTGCTTCTCAAAAAGGTGAACATCATCGTCTACCATCACTTTGTAATCTTCATATGAGATACCTAACATCATGGCCTCCTGCTTGATCCTTTTGACCTTATTGCTTTCCCTGGCTACTTCTTCAAGATTTTCAAGATCATCTTGAGTCATTGGCCTTTTGCCTTTTGGATCGCTAGAAGATGCACTGGAGTTTTTCATTGTCTTATGATAAACAAACAATATTAACCTTGGTGTAGCAATATTGTTGATTAAGCGAACAAGAATTAAAAGATAAATGTTTAGTATAATACATAGGGAGGTGATCCCTACACAACACAAATTTACCATACACAACAATATATGCATCAAACAGTTGTACTGTACAATTATTTAATGCATATATTGTTGTGTATGGTAAATGTGTGTTGTGTAGGGATCATTTCCCTAATACATAAGATAAGAAAAAGTACAAAAGGTAACTTACCAAAGAGGAATTTTGGAATTCTGTTAGAACACAGGCTGTCTGTGAACGGAATAGCTTAAAACAAATTAGCAGATGAAGAACTAATAAAAGAGATAGAGTAAGAAGATTTAGTGTGCATTTTTCCTTAAGAAAACGCGTTTCTATTATAGAGGATGAAAAAAGGAAATGTGACCTAGAAGAACGGACAGGTGTCAGTAAATTTAATCATTGTTACAGTAATTAGTAATTACTGAATTATATTTTTTTTACTAAAGATAAAATTCCTAAACTTTATCATCCCTTTAAACAGTTTATTCAAAAGCGTATGCTATGTCGAGAAAATCCTCAACTTAATTAATAGCTTAATGAATAGACCGTCTTCCACACATCACTATTTTTCTTCACTGCTTCTTTTTCAAGAACCATATCAATTGCTAATTCTTCTTTTTGAACCCTAGATGAATTTTTGATCCAAACTATTGTTTCAGGAGTGATCTAGGTAATATTTGTTTCTTTGACCCGTTGATCGCCTTTAATGATTGAATTTAAGAATATGAGACAAATGTTATCAACAAAAATATGTCGACTTTTCCAACTGGAGAACAGTAGTGTCTTGGTAAAAGAAATTCAAATTTGAAAATCAGAATTATTTGAAAGGCAAAAATTATGATGGGCGATCAACGATTAAAATATACAAATGAACTTGGTATAAAAATCGTATTGATAAAAATCTATCAAGACAAATATGGGAAATTCTTTTAACTGGGAATTTCCCTAATCAACAACAATCCTCAAAAGAGAGCGAAGAAAGTTGTATTTCATTATTCGTACAATACAAGTGAAACTTGTTACATTATTTAAGCGGAAATACAACAATTAGAGATGCAACATATTTAAAAACCATATAAAGAAACCCACGTGGCTACAAACAGTAAGGGAACCACGCCAAGAATGAATGCTACTAACCACGGATAAGCCTCATCCAATGGTAGTTGAGCCACAGTAATTAACCACGCTATGATAATAATGTAAATTACGATTAGGAAAGGACTCAACATTTTGATATAAGGTTTCAGGTTTTGGTTAGATTCTGAAGAAAGGAAAATGTTAAGCTGATATGGTATGGAGAAAAGTATGCTATGGTGTTATATTATAGTTTAAAAATGAGCCGTTTTTAACGGACAAATATGGAAAGAGAAATGAATTTGAATTCTGCATAGTGCCCTAGTCAGACTTACCTGTGTCTAGACGGATCGGTTATGCTATACTATAGGTGTACAAGTGGTCTATACTATAGGAGTATAAGTATATATTTTTAAATTACTTGATACGGTCTAGATTTCGAGGACGAAATCCTTTTAACTGGGGAATAATGTAACAATTGTCATTTTGGTCCATTAATTGTCAAAAATAATAAAAGCAAACTTTATGAATTTATGAAAGACTTTGAGTACTTATGCTTGCTTATATATATATATATGTATATTATATAAAATATTGATAATATATTGCTTATATATATATATATGTACGTGTTGGGCTAATAACAATATGATTTTTGCTCACATTCTGTCCATGTGATTGGGCCAAATGAAATATGAGGATGAATTTTATATCTTGATTGGGTTACTGTGAATAGACCCACGTTAAGAAGCCTTAGTATAATGTACAGTTTCAAATAGTGTCGGTGGATAAATAATAATGGTACAAATAAGACAAAGACCGACACAATTATATGAAAAGTATGAATACCCGTGAATTTATCACGGACCATGTTTGGTTCATTAGCTGAATAATGATACTAGTGGACACCCGACATAACTTTATGTATAGAAATAATACCCGTGATCCCTTTTATTTGTTTACTTAACTACGGATTAACAATATATCTTTACGTTATAAATTTGATAAAAGACGACCAATGAAGGATACAAAAATCATAAGGTATTATGTCTAAAGCCTTAAAAAGACCACATTTAAAGTTTGACAAAATAACGTCAACTATTTAGATTAAATCACGGGTTAAACATTTAGCAATCAATCATATAGAATATAATAATAATAATATTTATTATATCCATGATTTTCGGTCGTCAGTGAATTACATCCGTGATCTTTGCATTATCATCTAAATCTCGTGAACTAATAATATGATTGCAATAATGTGATAGAATGAAGCTATTATTATATATTATATATTATATATATGACACTCACACTACACTGCATACACACGTACACTACACACACTCACAAATTTGGTTCCTTCATTCTTATATCTCCTTCTTCACACACACATACAAATACATATATATACATACCGATTATATATATATAAATATAGATATAGATGATGAAACAACCTTCAAGCAAAACTCCCGCGACTACAATTTGGAACACCATTTCACCACCTGCAACTCCCGTTACCCTTGCTGCTAGTTACCATCGAAAAGCTTCACCCCCTTTATAACATGGTTACTGCCATGTTACTACTACTATTCGACCACTGCTACTACTTGAATGTTGGTACTGCCGCTGCAAACTCTCCATCATCATAACTGCTGCTCTGTTTTGCAACACCACCGTGAAATACTACTGCCATTGCTGCTGGTTACCACCCCATGGCTGTAAACACCTCACGACCACCATCTTTTAAACAACATCACCACTGCTGCTTATTGCTGCTACTCGTTACTGTTCCTGCCACGACCACCATGACAACTTGCTGCTACTATCTTGTTGTTACTACTCGATCATGGCTGCTGTTTTTGTTGCTACGGCTGCTGCTGATACTACTCACCACCATTAGAGCTGCTGCTTTGTTTTGTTTGTCGTTTTCATCACCGAACCAGCCTCCTCTAAACTCTTGCAACTGCTCGCTACCACCAAGAAACCACCAGGGTATGCTGCTACTGTTTGTAAAACCACCAAAATACCACTATTCATCATCTTCTTCACTCGGTTGCTACTGTTCAGCTTCTTCTAGCCACCATCATTGACTCCTAAACACTCAAGAAATCCGTGAACCAACTCCTTACTACTACTTGACATTCAGACAGCCTAGGAGAGTCACTCGAAGTACACGTAAGGTTTGTAAGTCGACCAATGCTCACTTATTTACGAATGAAACCTTAAAACGTTATTATATATAAAGTTATGAAATCATTACGAGTCGTCACTTTCTATCATTAACACCACGATGTGGACTAAGCATTGTGATACTTGATGACTTGATATGATTAACACCACGATGTGGACTAAGCATTGTGATACTTGATGACTTGATATGATTAACACCACGATGTGGACTAAGCATTGTGATACTTGATGACTTGATATGATTAACACCACGATGTGGACTAAGCATTGTGATACTTGATGACTTGATATGATTAACACCACGATGTGGACTAAGCATTGTGATACTTGATGACTTGATATGATTAACACCACGATGTGGACTAAGCATTGTGATACTTGATGACTTGATATGATTAACACCACGATGTGGACTAAGCATTGTGATACTTGATGACTTGATATGATTAACACCACGATGTGGACTAAGCATTGTGATACTTGATGACTTGATATGATTAACACCACGATGTGGACTAAGCATTGTGATACTTGATGACTTGATATGATTAACACCACGATGTGGACTAAGCATTGTGATACTTGATGACTTGATATGATTAACACCACGATGTGGACTAAGCATTGTGATACTTGATGACTTGATATGATTAACACCACGATGTGGACTAAGCATTGTGATACTTGATGACTTGATATGATTAACACCACGATGTGGACTAAGCATTGTGATACTTGATGACTTGATATGATTAACACCACGATGTGGACTAAGCATTGTGATACTTGATGACTTGATATGATTAACACCACGATGTGGACTAAGCATTGTGATACTTGATGACTTGATATGATTAACACCACGATGTGGACTAAGCATTGTGATACTTGATGACTTGATATGATTAACACCACGATGTGGACTAAGCATTGTGATACTTGATGACTTGATATGATTAACACCACGATGTGGACTAAGCATTGTGATACTTGATGACTTGATATGATTAACACCACGATGTGGACTAAGCATTGTGATACTTGATGACTTGATATGATTAACACCACGATGTGGACTAAGCATTGTGATACTTGATGACTTGATATGATTAACACCACGATGTGGACTAAGCATTGTGATACTTGATGACTTGATATGATTAACACCACGATGTGGACTAAGCATTGTGATACTTGATGACTTGATATGATTAACACCACGATGTGGACTAAGCATTGTGATACTTGATGACTTGATATGATTAACACCACGATGTGGACTAAGCATTGTGATACTTGATGACTTGATATGATTAACACCACGATGTGGACTAAGCATTGTGATACTTGATGACTTGATATGATTAACACCACGATGTGGACTAAGCATTGTGATACTTGATGACTTGATATGATTAACACCACGATGTGGACTAAGCATTGTGATACTTGATGACTTGATATGATTAACACCACGATGTGGACTAAGCATTGTGATACTTGATGACTTGATATGATTAACACCACGATGTGGACTAAGCATTGTGATACTTGATGACTTGATATGATTAACACCACGATGTGGACTAAGCATTGTGATACTTGATGACTTGATATGATTAACACCACGATGTGGACTAAGCATTGTGATACTTGATGACTTGATATGATTAACACCACGATGTGGACTAAGCATTGTGATACTTGATGACTTGATATGATTAACACCACGATGTGGACTAAGCATTGTGATACTTGATGACTTGATATGATTAACACCACGATGTGGACTAAGCATTGTGATACTTGATGACTTGATATGATTAACACCACGATGTGGACTAAGCATTGTGATACTTGATGACTTGATATGATTAACACCACGATGTGGACTAAGCATTGTGATACTTGATGACTTGATATGATTAACACCACGATGTGGACTAAGCATTGTGATACTTGATGATTTGAGGTACATTGCATAACATTGATACACATATGATGCACGCATTGACATTTATACATATTTGATACATTGCATGACATTGACGTGTATACAATACATTTATTGGTAATGATATCATTTGTACTTGACAGTATATGAACTATTTGGCATCAGTTGTTGGTTACTTATTTGATAAAGTGAACGATATGATAACCTCAATTGTCTAACCAGTGACGTATATGGGTTTGTTATAATTACTTTGTTGATGTTGTTATTATATATGATAATGTTATTGAGGATGGTTTCTTGTAAACCATTACTACGAACTCACCAACCTTGTGTTGACTATGCTTAGTACACTTTTCAGGTAACCAAGTTATTCCAAGGCATGAAGTATAAATGATGTTGCTTATGGACCAGGGCTTAGACTTAGATGGATCAAGGATTCATTTGCCCAACCATTGCATCACGTCTAGAATTTAATACTATCTTATGAATTTGCTTGTGAATGTGTGATGATTATATGCTTGTATTGAAATCTGTGCTTGTTCTTAACTTAATAAGTTGGATTCACTGAGTCCAACATATTCATATAGTTTATGTTCTACGATAATTCCACTGTGCTCTATATAATTTCCGTAATATTCCGGGCCCAGCTCGGGTGTTACACATCACGTGAAGGCTTTGCTTCAGCATCGGTGATGATTTTGTGCATCACAATCGATGGACTAATGCCTTTTAAATCGGAAATTGTCCATCCAATGGCCGCCTTATACTCCTTGAGCACCTTTAGTAACGCTTTTTCTTGCATTTCTTCCAAATTTGATGCAATGATCACCGGCAAAGTCTTCTGATCTCCCAAAAATGCATACTTCAAATGTGATAGGAGTTCTTTCAATTCCAACTGTGGTGGACTTTCAATGGATGGCTTAAGATGGGTATCAATATGATCCGGTAGACTTTCCACTAAATGAGTCCATGGTGGTCTACCTTCTTGAATGGCCATGATTTCCCAATCTTTCTCCTCCTTTTTCAATGCTTCACTATGCTCCATGATTAACCTGTCAACCAAAGCACAAGTCTCCCGTGTGTCTTCCTCATTTTCATGAGGAATGCACTCATCAATGACGTCCGCCATAAAGCATTCGTCACTAACTACGGGGTTAGGAACACTAGCAAAAACATTTAACCTCAATTTACGGTTGCCAAAAGTCATTTCAACCGTACCCCTCCTACAATCAATTAATGCATTAGCGGTGGCCAAAAAGGGTCTACCCATGATGACATTGGGCTGCCTAATATTACCGCTTGATGCAAAATCAAGTACCAAAAAGTCCACGGGGTAATAAAAATCCTCCACTTTAATAATGACATCTTGAACAATTCCTCTAGGGAGTTTTAGGGACAAATCAGCCATCACCAAGGTGGTGTCGACTTTTTCCAAGGGTCCAAAGTCATATTGATCATACAAACTACCCGGTAGGATACTCACACCCACCCCCATATCCAAAAGTGCCTTATTCATTTTAAAATCACCAACTTGAATAGTAATTAAAGGCGCTCCCGGATCTTGGAGTTTAGGTGGGAGTATACCCATCACAACGGCACTAACTTCTTCATTTAAAACAATTTTCTTGGGAAGTTTATGGTGCCGTTTTTGGGTACACAACTCCTTAAGATATTTAGCATAAGCCGGAACTTGCTTGATTATGTTAATAAGAGGTATATTGATTTTCACTTGTTTAAAATTTTCCACATTTCTTCCTCATGTGGACCTCTTTTCTTAAGTGTAGGCCTAAGTTTTGGATCAATCAAAGCCAAAGGAAAAGGAATGGTATTACCCTCCATATCCTCTCCTTGTTTTTCAGAAAATTTACCACTAGACCTATTGTTTTCTACCTCTTTAAAAGACACTTTTTTAGTTGGTTTAGGTAGAACAAATTCTGGTTCATGCTCACTATCCTCATTCTCATCAACATCCTCCACCACGCCATCAACAAGTGATGATGGAGGCACAACTTTATTATCATAAACTTTACCACTACGAAGAAGACTTACATTGTTGATTTCCACATTTTTGACATTCTTGGAGCCGCCACTTTGATGTTGTGGATTGATCTTCGTATCACTTGGTAGCTTTCCCAGATTCTTCCTTAATTCCGATACATCCTCCGCCAATTGCCCAACTTGCTTTTTCAAACTCTCAACCGTTTTATCCCGAATCTCATTCTTCCTATCCATTTCTTTCAAGTACTCCATGATTTCCCGGGTTGACACATCATTACCTCCCGAAGGCCCACCTTGATTATTACCTTGTTGATAGTTCCTTGGGTAGCCTCTATTGAATCCTCCCTAATTTTGGCCACCTTGGTAATTCCCTTGGTTGTAGTTTTGGCCTTGGAATGGTTGAGATGGTGCTCCACTGTTTTGATTGTTTCCTTGAAAGTTAGGGTTGAGTTGATTTGAAGAATTCCCATACCGAAGATTTGGATGGTTTCTCATTCCCGAATGATAAGTGTTGGAGTTCATGTCAAATGGCCTCATTTCTCCATACACCTGATTCACTTCTTCAACATGTTCCGGGACCAATGGACATTGCAAAGCCGTATGTCCAAGTTCATCACAACTCTCACAAATCGGGTATTCTTGAGAAACTTGAGCAACACCCCGATTTTCAGCTTTCCCCAACTTAGTAAACTTTCGTTCCAATGCTTCAAGTCGATCTTTGGTGGCTTGATCACTTGTTGATGAAGTAGAAGCTATTGGATGCCTTGCTCTCCTATTCGATTGAGTTTGCCTTTTCGAATTGACACTCATTTTCTCCAAGAATTCCCAATCAACATCTTCGGGATTAGTCAAGAAAGTACCATTGCTAATCGAATTCACATCTCTTTTCTCTTCCGGTAGCAAACCATCATAAAAAGCCGTGATTAACTCCCATTTAGCAATCCCATGATGTGGACATGTTCTCAACAACTCATTAAACCTCTTGAATGATTTATGAAATGTTTCACCCGATTGTTGTTGAAAAGTTCTAATGGAAGTCCTTGCATCACTAGTCTTTTGCATGGTATAATAATCATCCAAAAATTGTTGTTGCATTTCAGCCCATGTAAAGATGCTTCCCGATGGCAATGCTAAGAACCATTGCTTTGCCTTATCCTTCAAAGTGAACTGAAATAAGACTAGTTTAACTTCATCCGGTGAAAATCCTTGCCCTCCAATGGTTCCACAAATGGCCTCAAACTCCGACAAGTGCAAATAAGGCTCCTCCGATGCTTTCCCATAGAAACTTGGCAAAATGCTCAAACATTGAGGTCTAACTTCAAAAGCTCTACCCCTTAACACCGGTGGTACTATAGGTGAAGCATTCATGGCTATGGCGGGTCGGAAATGACTATCAACTCCTTGTGGTGGAGGTTGATAGTTCATGTTTGGCATGACACGGTTGTGTGGTTGGTGATTGGGTGGAACTCCACGACGGTAGTGGCGTGGTGGTGGACCATGAGGAACTCTTGGTCCTTGGTGGATGTATTGAGGTTGGTTATATTGGTTGTATTGATAGTTTTGCGGTTGCACATAATCTTCCCCATCATTCCAATCATACCCATCCGCATGATCATCAAATCTCCCATCATCCCAATTATCAACCCTATCATATACCGACTCCTCTGCACCTCGTGATGCATCTCCAACATAGGTTGGTGTTCCTTGTCGGTTGGGATTTGTGTAACCACTCCTTATTGATTGGGGTGGATGTTGTGGTTGATGTTGGTTTAGAAGTTGTGCATTTTGTTCAAGGTTAGGTTCTAGTTGGATACCGGCTGGTGGAATGTTTCTTTGTGAGTTACCGGGGTCGCTCATGGTTGCACAGTGAAGTACTCGGTTTCTCCTAGCTGTTTTCTCAATTTCCGGATCAAACAACAAAGGTGACTTCTTCTTTGAATACCTCGTATGCATACACAACCTGTAATCTACACAAACAACACACCTCGTGTAACACTGAACTACAAGAATTCAAAAGGAAATAAACAACTACTAACTAAAACTAAACTAATTCTTTTTTGAATTTTCTAAAAATTTTTAACTAAACTAATTTAAAACAAACTTTAACACTTTGCACACCGATTCCCCGGCAGCGGCGCCAAAATTTGATCGGTGTCGTTGGACCGATCAAAAATATAAACTAAATACCACTAATTAGCAAGGGTAAGTCGAGTATCGTTTCCACAGGGAATTAAGGGAAAGTGCTAAACAAGTTACAAAAGTTGATTAAACTAGACATAAAAGTAAAACCGATTGATTGATTGATTTTGATTAAAACTACAATTGATTATGAACTTAATAACTTAAACAATAATAATAAAGAGGACCATTCTCATGCTTCAAATTATATTTTCAAAAGTATAACCTAACTTATATTCGTTGGGAATCACATAGACATGATTCGTTATAAGGTTGGATTGAATGAATGCTAAGAACTAATTAATTAGGTTGTGATGATTCACGATAACAAAAACCGGGGAATTGACACAACTAAATTATCCTTTCATTAACAAGATTACAAGTTCATAAGAGATTCTTTCAATAATCCATGATAAACAAGAATTTGAAATCACAAGATAGATGAAATTCATTCAAAGTTATAAACAAGTAATCATTCATTCAATTCCAAACAACATTAGATGCAAAACACAATGAAGAATTAAACATCTAATCCAATTTGAACATAAGAAAGGTTGAATACAATTGTCTTATATAATTTTTCACATGAGAATGATCAAAAGAGAATTAGCCTAAAGTCTTCATCATTGAATCTTCAATTCGGATTGTCATCTCCAAGAATTTATGATTTGATGATGAAATTGGGGTGTTGTGTGTGTTAGGAACTGCTCCAGGGATAAAAAAAAATATGAGTTGTAACTTCCAAAAGTCGTCCATAGAAGGGATATAACTGAACTTGAATTAAAACCATGAAATTCGGAATTTTGGTTCAGCAACTGGCGTAACCTACGCCCCTCCTGGGCGTAAGGTACGCCCTCTGACTTTTTGCCTGGCGTAAGGTACAGCTCATATGGGCGTAACCTACGCCTGTTGAAATTTCCAGATTTCCAGTTTTTCCTTCTTCACTTGATTCTCGACTTTGCTTGACTCGTTTATGATCCAATTAGTTCCAAATTGTCACCAATGACCTGAAACACTTAAACAAACATAAAAACGCCCTACTCGTCTATTAACAAGCACAAAGTGATCCAATTTTATCCATTAAGATCATGCATTTTAGGCGTTTATCAGATTTGATCCAACCAAGGTGGAATCATTACGTTTTGTTTCACAATGACTCACTAGGGACTTGACCACTGTTCCTTTATCAAAACTATCGATTTATTCAGACTATGTTTTAGACTCAGAGGCCTATACCATTGGAAAGTAGACTCATTTACGCTTCCGTGGCCGCTTGAATCGTCGAAAACGGACTTACGGTTTGAAAGTTATAGATGTTTGAAAACTGCCCATTTTGTGCTGAATCTCGCCGCGAACAGTAACACTCACGGCGCGAAAATTTGTTCTGAACTCAATTTTTCAACTCAAATCGGCCAACCAAACGTCAAAATCAAAGCTCCAAACTTTAACACAACTTGACACAAGTATAAACAAGCTATAATAAACACTCCTATATATATAACATTACAAGTAGCCTTAGCTACAGTATAAGCAGCCTCAGCAGCCTGCCTGCTTACTTTTTTTTTTTAGATTCGTCTTTTAATCATCCTAACTAGCAGGTTACCGTATACATGCATCTAAGCGTGCCTTTTTGATTTTTTTACGCTTTTTTTTTCCATGTTTTTACCTCACGTTTATAAATCATTTGTTTTTTTCGTTCATTTATGAATATATTAATTTTAAGCGTTTTTATAAATGATATGTAATTAGATAATAAAATATTAAAATTTTTTACCCACAACCAACGGTCGTAGCTGCCCATAAGCGTGCCTGATTGATTTTTTATTTTTATCCTTTTTCTTTTTTGGTCATACTTTTAGCTAACGTTAATTTTAATTTGTTTTTTTTTTGTCAGTTCTTGAAAAGTCTTTGTATCACTTTTTATTCTTTGTGTTATACTTTTTATTTCTTTTATGGTTCACTTTTATAATGTACGTTTATCGTTATATATTTATCACCGACCTTATATTGTTGCAAATTTTACGTATCGCTATGTTTTCCGGGACAACGTCCGGATGAAAAAAACTATTCTTATTATCTATATATACAATTTAGGACACCCATAGGAATAATAGACTTTGGCCCAAGTTTTTGATTTTCTATTTTTAAAAAAATTTCGCTTTGAAACCCCAGTCGTATTAGCTTTTTTTTAACTTTACCCCCAAAATTTTACTTTCTTATTTTTGCCCCTTAAATTTCCCACTTTTAAATTTTCGCTTTAAAACCCAGGTTTTTTAGCATTAACTTTGAACACCTAATTTTTTTGATTTACTTACGGTTTAACCACAACAATATATTGTACTATTCCTGGTATAACAAAAAAACAGTTTTTAAGCCTTCGTTTTATGTGTCTAAAAAATGCTATATCTTTTATATTTCCTTTTTTCTTCTAATTGTTTCTTTTAAACAGTCTGAACAGCCGGGTAATCACCAACCAACAACCAGATAATCGTGTAGTGTTTCCGGTACAACTAAATGACCATCATTTTTAAATAGTTTCTTACATCCGTTTTTATCGTTCGTGTATCGTTATGTCTCTAACCAATGACCAGAGAATGGAGTAGTGTTTCTTACATCCGTTTTTATCGTTCTTGTAGTACCTTTTTTTACGTTTTACGTATCGTTTTGTCTCCCGGGCAACGCTGGGGTTAAAATGGTTATTAGATTTATGATAGAATTCACATTTATTTCGTTGTTATCTCATTGCCAGATAAAATCCTATCCATTTAATAGGATTGAATTTACTATAAATAATATCACTTTATTATTTAAATAGAGTAATAATTTTTAGCATAATTTTTCTTTCGATCACAACAAAGCCATATCTTTTATGTATTACTCCCTCTGTCCCATAAGAAGTGTCATGTTTTGAATTTTCAAAGTCCATTTTTTTCAACTTTGACTTTAAATAATTTCCTTTGTGTTAGATAATATTTGATGAAAGTTATATGAATTGATTGTGTTTTAAAAGTGTTTTCATTGATATAATTTTCATCAAGTTTTATATAATACAAAAATATACATTTAAAGTCAAAGTTTAGAAATCAAGACTTTGAATATTCAAAATAAGACACTTGTAATGGGACGGAGGGAGTACTTTTTTTTAACGTATTCAAAACTACCAAAGGAAAGTCACACATTTTACTATCAAAACTACCTCCTTTTTATTTTTAGTTTCTTTTTATGATCCAATTTTATTATTGTTATTATTATTTCTCTTATTTTATTATTATAAGCATCATTTTCATTAAAATTTTATAGAATTTACAAGAAATTAGAAGGAGACCGCAAACTATCTAAGCCCCCACTACTCTAGTTATAGCAAAAGCCGATTCTATGTTTAAGACAACTCTTAACCTATTTTTGAAACTTTTAAAACTTTTATTCATTTATTTGAGTAAACATTAAATAAAATTTATATTAAAAAAATATATATATAATATAATATTCAACTTTCAAATCTTATAGAACTTAAAATCCCGTAACCTATATTCAAATATATACAAAAAATATTAAAAATATCAAATATTTTAAAATTCCAAATCTCGTAAACTATGCACAAAATTCCAAGTATAAATAATGTGTTCAAAATTAATAATTGTATCACCAAAACTTTCACTTTGATAACATATTCACTGTCATTTTTAAATTTATTGAAATCTTCATATTTACCAATAAAATCACATCAACAAATTAACTTTATTGCCTTTATCTTTAACTAAACTAATAATTTGTAACTAAATGACTAATGTATTACACCGGCAAGACAACTAAGATAAACATCAAGTTAAATATATATATATATATATATATATCTCGATGAATCACAAGAACAAGTTGGTGATTGCTAGTACATTTAGACAAATTATCAATGATGAACACAATTGTTACTTATTTAAATAAACTCAACTATTTATGCAAGTGCATCCCTTACTATAAATTCGGCTACGAATCATATAAAAATCAAAATTTACATCATTAAATTAAATAAATCTATTTGTAAATATCGCGCATCCTGTGTCTGTGTTTCTGTCTCAGGTTAGCGATATCCATAGACACCTTGGTGCTTTAATATCGTGTTGTGGTGAAGCCAATAATGAAAATTGCTCATAGTTTGAGAGAAACATGTCCTGATCATGGAGATTATTCAGATGATTTGGATGCTATGGTTGGCAAGCCATTGATGTTCAAGTTTGAGCTAACACAATTCAATCTCAAAAACAAGTGTACACTGTTTTGAGGATGCCTGAAAATGAGATAATGTTTCAAGCTTTTTATAAGTTATCTCTGATTGAAACTGGTGTGGTTTTATGACATATATTTTCAGTTTACATACATAAATCTTATAAATTAAGATGTATAAGCATTCTAAGGCCCTGTTTGTTTATATTAAGGGATTTATGTCTGAATCTGAATACCACATCTGAATGTTAAGAGTTGGTTCAATTGTTTGAAATCTGAATAACAACAACTGTTTGTTTTTATAACGTCCGAATACATATAAACGTCTGAATACATATAAATATCTAAATAGCGTTTTGTTGTTGTGATATTCATATATGGAAAAAGTGAATATAAGGTTGTCCGGCACCTAAGCTTAGGTGTGCAACCCCTCACATACTATTTTTTTTTAAATATTTTTTGTTTAATGAATAAATGTTTGGGCCCTCATGAATTTTATAGATTAAAAAAATTAGTATGTGAGGGGGACCTAAAAGATGTTCTTTGAAGATAGATATAGCAAAAGCTTATGATACTGTTAGCTGGGAGTTCTTGGAAACTATCTTAAATAAGTTTGGATTTCATAGTAAGATGGTTAGATGGATCATCAATTGTGTGACTTCCTCTGTTTTCTCTGTGCGTGTAAATAGTGGAATTTATGGTTATTTTAAGGGAGGTAGAGGTCTGAGACAAGGGGATCCTATCTCACCTTACCTTTTTACCTTGGTTATGGAGGTGTTTACCTTGGTGATGGCTAAGAATGTGAATAATGCAAGTGGATTCAGATATCATGCAGGGTGCACTGAAATTAAGCTAACACACCTTTGTTTTGCTGATGATCTACTAGTATTTTGTTATGGGAATGTGCAATATGTTGAGAT
>CM067167.1:25126687-25226805 GCA_034093135.1 Erigeron breviscapus
GTGTTGGATAAGGGAAAAGGTTTAGCTGGTGATGCATCTGCCCAGCCGGCCACTGATGTAATGTTAGAAACTGGCAATGCTGATATACTTCCTCCAGTTTCAGATAGTGATAGCAGAAGACTGGCTAGACTTGGCAATGATATTAAAGAAAGAAAGAAGATGAAACAAAGAAACCAAGTTGAAGCCAGGGCACATCTTGCACATATCAAGTTGCTTGATATGAGTGATGCCAATCTTTTGGGTATCACTAAGGAGGAGTATGCCAGGGTTAAGAATGATCCCAGGATAGTTGACCAGTTGAAAGAAATGCTGGATGTAGAACTGGACAGACACTATCCTGAGGATGAAGCTGAATTCGATGCCAGAAATTTGAACATAATAGTGGAGAAGGCTAAGGAGAATAGGGCCAGTGGGATTCTAAAACGAATTGCAAAAGTTAAGAAGGTTGTGAAGAAGGTATTGAATCCACCAAGAAGGTCTCCTCAACCAAGAAGACCACTGACAAGAGATGCTGACCTTTGCACATTTATTGAACCAACTGGCGAGGTATCTAATGAAGACATCAAGTCCGCTGTACTGGCTGCTGGTGCTGGGAGTATAAAAATAACAAATGAATTTGAAGCAAGAAGCTATTACTCCCAGATCATGTCAACCAGAAGACATAGTGGTACTATCAATGGTGTCAATGTAACAATGTTAGGACCAGTTCACCTGGTAAACTGGCCAGTCTCCAGTTGCATCTGGAGACCCAGTGAAACTGTCCAGTGAAACTGGAGACCTAGATGATTTGTCGAGAAATATATTGAAGTCCAGCTGCACCGTACAGTCAACGCAACTGAAGACTTCCTCCAGTTGAAGAATCATTCCAGTTGAAGTCGAAGACAACAAATGGAAGATAGAGAATGGCAATGGCAGCGAAGCCCAGTTGACATTCTAGTCAGTTACTAACTGGAGACCATCAGTGGAAAGCTCTTACAAAGCTTTACACTGATTACGAGGAATTGACTTTTATACTTTATGTACCTTTACCCGGATAATAAGACTCATCTTATTATTTAAGTAATAAAAGGTACATAAAGGTGGTTAAGTAAAGTTGCTTTATCATGCGACTTTACACTGCTTTTTAAGGAATTAAATGCTATTCCTTAAATGCTCTCAACCACATTTGTACGGCCAAAGTTAACATCCCAATGTTAACTTTGCCTATAAATACAAGTCATTGCACAACAAGAATAATAAGTGAAAAACATACAACACTTCACACTTTGCAAACCTGCAATATTCTTGGCGAACTTGTGCAATATTCTCTCAATCGCTAAAAGGAACATTTCACAACTTTAAGTGTTTCGATTGTCTTGAGAAATTCCGAGTGTAGATCAATTGTATTTCATAGGTTGTTTGGATATTTACATTCTTGTATTATCTTGGTTCCGCATCAACCTTGTAATTTATTTAACATCAATAAATAAATTACACATTGAAAATTACATATTGTCTCATCAAGTTATCTTACAACTATTTTGTATTATTGCATTGTTCTTTACTTATTGTCATTTAAATAAGTAATCTATCTAGAACTTGGTATATACACACTGCAACTGGTCGTCTCCAGTTCAGTGCATATATTGCAAAGTAACTCCACCATCGACATAGAGGTGTCTTCAGGTAGTGCCATCTATTGAGTTGGGACTTACAAGTGGTATCAGAGCGGAAGGCTAATAAACTTGCCTAGATCTGCTAAGATGAACACTACTGAAGGTGGAGATGGTTCTGGTCAAGGTGAAATCCCTTTGAATAATAATGCCCAACCTTTTTAAAATGTTAATACTAACCCTCCTCCTCCTACTACCCCAAACCACGTCCATGTACACTACTCTAACACTCCTGTTCCCAAATTCGATGGAAACAGTGAGACTTTTGGTACATGGAAGGCTAGAATGCTTTTGCATTTTGGTGGGATAGAGAGGTATATGTTGAAAATTCTTAAGGATGGACCTTATATACCCATGTCTCTTGGGGTAAGTCCTCTTCTAGATCCAACTGGAAGAAGAGGTTCAAGAGAAAAGCCCGAAGACCATTGGTCTGATGAGGATTGTAGACTTGTTGATCTGGACACCAGACTCAAGAACATGATCCTTGGGGCTGTTCCTGAAGATCTAATTCCAACACTTGTGTTGTTCCCCAGTGCAAAGTCAATGTGGGATGAATTAGTTATTCAGTTTGAAGGAGGTGATGACACTATTGTCACCAGAAAAGTTGGCTTGAACAAGAAGTATGAATCCTTCTTTGCCTTGCCCAATGAAAGTCTAACTGGTACATACACCAGCTTTTCTAGCCTCATTAATCAGCTGAGAGGCTTGGGTGTAGAGAAGGATAAGGATATTCTTCTTGAGAAGTTATGTGATATTCTTCCTTCCAAATGGGAAAACATGGTTCTTGTCTTGAGACAAGGTAAACCTTGCACAACCATACTCTTGCATCGCTCTATGGAGCCTTCAGATTCACTGAAGATAATAATGCTGCAAGACTGGTGGCTGAGCAAGATGCCATGAACCATGCCCAGAGTTCCAAGGTTGCTAGTGTACCTGAGCGACCTTGTGCTGCTTTAATGTCTGCAGAGAGTGTCCAGACACACTCAATGAAGGAGATGTTAAACAGTTTCTTAAACTCTAGTCTGACCACTGAAAACAGTGATGGTTGTAATGAAACTGACGATGATGATCTGGTCGCCATGATTGCTAAAACCTTTAACAGGTTTAAGCATAAATCTAAAAGATTTAATGGCCCAAACAATGCTTCCAGCTCCAGCTCTCTGGATAAAACCAATCTTACATGCTATAAGTGTGGTAAGAAAGGTCACTTTATGAAGGAATGCAGATCTAGTCAGTTGAACAACCAAACTGGCCCCTCTGTCCCTAATTTCAATCGGCCTGATGATAGCTACAAAGCTAAATACAAGAAGCTTAAGGCCCATATTGCCCTCCTGTCCATGGAAAAGGAAAAGGATCAGTGCTTAATGGCACAAACTGAGGGAAAATGGGAGTACTCTGATGACTCATCAGTTGATGAAGAAGAGGAAAGGGACATGTGTTTCATGGCCTTGGAAGATCAACAGCAGCACGTGGCAAAAGAAGATGTTATCACTGGAAGATGGGTGGACATCATCTTGAAAAAGGTATGTGATTATGATCACCAAATTGACCCAGAACTAAAACTGGACTTGGCTGAATCATTAAGTGGTGATTTAGCTTTTGTGGAAACTGTAAGAGCTGATAGTGAAAGATATCTTGACACTATCTTAATTGAACTGAACAATGTTAAACTACAACTGAATGATTTACAAAGTGTCCAGTTGGCTCTCAAGGAGTCAGTTTTAAAAATTGAGGCTTTGGAACTTGATAATCAAAAATTATTTTCTGATCTTGAAAAAGAACAAAAGATTATCAAGTCATGGGTAAAAGCATCTGGTAAAAACTATGATGCATTTTCAAGAACTATCGATGCCCAGAAGAATGCATGGAAATCTGGAGATCTGGAGATAGCAGCTCTCATACCAGATCTTCATGCATTGCCTCCAGCTCTCAAGGTTGAAACACTTTATGATCAACCTGAAGCTGTTAAAACTGAACCCTTTGAGACCACCCCCATTGAGGTTAAAACTAGAGCCAAACAGGCTAAACTCCAGTCAAAAAGGCCACTGGTAACAAGCCTTTACCTCAAAAGTCTAAGGTGCCCAAGACCCGACAGACTAAAGCTCCAGTTAAACCAAGGTCCAAGGTTCAGCTGCCTGATGAAAATAATATTTTGTTTAATCTGGAAAGTCAACTCCAACTTTTGTCTCGACAGGTTCAGAGTTGTACTGCCCGGATTAAAAATCTGGAAGATGGTTCATCACCTCCAGTTTTCAAACAAAATATTAAACCACCCCCTTCAAAACCTAATCAAAAGGATGTTCCATCGGAACTAAAATCTGGTAAAAATAAGGGGAGTAAGTATCAAGTACCAATCGTTTTTACTCCTGCACCTGGAGCTGGTGAAAAAGCTCCAGATACAGCCTCCAGTTCAACACCACAACAATCAACTGTGACTTCTGTAGAGAAGTCCAGTGAACCCATCAAGAAAAGATGGGTTCACAAAAATAACTGATGATTTTTGTGGTTGTGTAGGGCGATCGAAAGAAGAATATCTGGTATCTGGACAGCGCTGCTGGCCGGACTATGACCGGATGTAAGCCCTGCTTGAAGAGTTCACTGTCCAAGATGGACCGACAGTGACGTTTGGTAATGATCAATCTGGAAAGACTGAAGAATATGGTGTGCTCAATAATGGACAAGTCGAATTCAAAAGAGTTGCATTTGTGAATGGTTTGAAATATAACCTGATCAGTGTCAGTCAACTTTGTGATGATGGCTTCAGAGTTTTGTTCGATATTGCTCAAGGCACCATATTTAACAAGGATTGGAAAGTGGTGATGATTGCACCAAGAAAAGGAAATGTGTACATCATGGATATGGAACCAGCTCCAAAAGAGCAATTTTCTATACCAAGGCTGATGAGGACACCAACTGGCTATGGCATAAAAGATTATCCCATCTTAATTTTAAAATATTAACAAGTTGTCTCGCAAACAACTGGTTGATGGGATACCTCAAATTTCTTTCAATAAAGAAAAGCCATGTCCAGGGTGTGAGATGGGCAAGCAGAAAAGGGCCAGTTTCAAAACTAGGCAAAATTTTAGCATCACTAAACCTCTTCACATGCTACATATGGATCTCTTTGGTCCAGTGAATGTTCAAACTAGAGCTGGAAAGAAGTACACTCTAGTTGTGGTTGATGAATTCACCAGATACTGCTGGGTGGTATTCATCAGATCCAAAAGTGATGCACCTGTTGAAATCATCTCTCTCATCAAGAGAATTGAGCTCAAGTACACTCGAAAAGTTTGTCAGTTGCGAAGTGATAATGGTACTGAATTCCAAAATAAGGTACTTGAAACATTTTGCAATGACACTGGCATCTCTCAAAACTTCTCATCAGTTCACTCTCCAGAGAAAAATGGAGTTGTGGAAAGAAAGAATCGTACACTGATAGAAGCAGCGAGAAGTATGCTATCTGAATCTGGTCTTCCCACCAGTTTTTGGGCTGAGGCAGTTGCAACTGCTTGTCACACCCAAAACCGGTCAGTCTACATCAAGAGACATAAGAAGACTGCCTATGAAGTACTCAGGAATCGTAAACCAAATATTGGATACTTTCATGTATTTGGTTGTCCAGTTTATATCTTTAACGATTCCAGTCAGCTTGGAAAGTTTGATGCAAAAGCTGATGAAGGGGTATTTTTAGGTTATTCAGATATTCGAAAGGACTTTAGAGTTTATAATTATAGACTCCAAAAGGTTCATGAGACAATTCATGTCACATTCGATGAATCAACTGAAGCAATCAACAAGAGACCAAGCCTTGATATTACTCCAGTCATTCCAATCAATTTTGGTGAAACTGACCATGTTCATCCGTCAGTTGTTTCACCAAAAGATGTTTCCAGTTACAACAAATTGGAACCAGTTAAGAAGAAGAACACCACCAGTGACACATCATTCTATCCCTCCATCAATTTCAACTTACCACAAGAATTGGTGATTGGATCTGATGTACGTGCCACTCCAATATCAGCACCAGTTCAAGCTCAAACTTCTCCAGTTCTTCACGAAATGCCATTGAATGAAGAATTTCATGATGCAAATCGTGACCTCATTGACTCTGATGAGGATGTAGAAGTAGTTTGGACTGATCCTTCTCCAGAAGCTATTGCAACTGAAGAAGATCGCCAGGTGACTTGCACTGATATTGTAGTTCACCAGCCTAGTCTTTACACTAGATGGACTCGAGCACATCCAATTGAACAGATTGTGGGAGATCCAAATAGTGGGGTTCAGACTAGAAGAGCCACCAGTGAGCAATGCTTAAACGTCACCTTCTTATCTCTAATTGAACCAAAGAAGATTGACAAGGCTATGGCAGACCCAAGCTGGGTGGAAGCTATGCAAGAAGAGCTCATCCAGTTTGAAAGGAACAATGTTTGGGAGCTTGTTCCTTGTCCACCAGGGTTAAAGAAAGAACCCATTGGTACCAGATGGGTCTACCGAAACAAAATGGATGAAGATGCCATGTTGTAAGAAACAAGGCCAGACTAGTTGCCCAGGGTTATTGTCAAGCAGAGGGCGTTGACTTTGATGAAACTTTTGCTCCAGTTGCAAGACTTGAAGCCATAAGAATATTTCTGGCCTATGCAGCCCATCTGCAGTTCAAGGTCTTCCAGATGGATGTCAAAAGTGCGTTCCTTAATGGAACATTGGAAGAAGAAGTTTATGTTAAGCAGACTCCAGGGTTCATCGATGAGAAGCATCCTTCTGCGTCAGGCTTCTGCGCGCTGCGTCTGGGGCGTCCCTGGTCGACTGGCTGTTCTCTACCCTTGCATTTTTTTTTTCTAGGTCGTCCTTCTTGGGAGAACCACTACCTCTTCTCTCTTCGCTTTTCTCTGCCCGGTTCATCCGCGCACTCCAGGTTTTCATCGATGAGAAGCATCCTCATTGGGTTTATAGACTGAACAAAGCATTGTATGGTCTAAGACAAGCCCCAAGAGCCTGGTATGATACTTTAACTAAACATCTTCTTAAAAATGGCTTTCAAAGAGGTGCAATAGATAATACCTTGTTTATCTTGAAAGAAAGAGGTAATATCTTATTGGTACAAATTTATGTTGATGACATTATTTTTGGTTCAACTGATGATGCAATGTGTAAAAAGTTTTCTAAAATCATGTCATCTGAGTATGAGATGAGTTTAATGGGTGAATTAACATTTTTCTTAGGTCTTCAGATTAAACAAACTGAAAATGTAATTTTCATAAACCAAGGAAAATATGTCAGAGATTTGTTAAGAAAATACAAATATGATTCAATCCCATCGAAAAACACACCTATTGCAGCACCATTGAATTTGGACTCTGACCCAACTGGCAAACCAGTTAACATAACTGACTATAGAGGTATGGTTGGTTCACTGATGTACTTAACTGCCAGTCGACCAGATATAATATTTGCAACATGCTTATGTGCCAGGTTTCAGGCTAACCCTAAAGAATCACATTTGCACGCTGTAAAGCGTATCTTTAGATACCTGAAAGGGTGTCCTAATC
The DNA here is from genome assembly GCA_034093135.1 of Erigeron breviscapus. Taxonomy (NCBI): domain Eukaryota; kingdom Viridiplantae; phylum Streptophyta; class Magnoliopsida; order Asterales; family Asteraceae; genus Erigeron; species Erigeron breviscapus. The sequence continues at coordinate 25,133,886 of CM067167.1, forward strand.
TTGGTCTTTGGTACCCCAAAGGCTCAGGATTAGATCTAATGGGTTATTCAGATTCAGATCATGCAGGTTAGATAGATAGAAAATCAACAACTGGTGGTTGTCATTTCCTTGGAGGAAAACTGGTAAGTTGGACCAGCAAGAAGCAGACTTCAGTCTCTATGTCCACTGCTGAGGTAGAGTACATTTCTGTGGCCAATTGCTGTGCCCAGATTCTCTGGATCAAGAACCAGTTACTAGATTATGGTCAAAAGTATACAAGGACCCCAATCTTTTGTGACAACACCAGTGCAATTGCTATATCTCACAACCCAGTGATGCACTCTAAAACAAAGCATATTGACATCAGGTATCACTTTATTCGTGATCATGTTATGAAAGGAGACATTGAATTACATTTCATCCCCACTGACAAACAGTTAGCTGATGTTTTTACAAAACCTCTCGATGAGATAACCTTTAAACATCTCATCAGCGAACTGGGAATGTTAAATCCTTAAAACTGGAGCTTTCTTTGTTATTAAACGCGTCAGTGACACTGATGAAGTTCTCCAGTTGAGGAGGTCCAGATAATCCTTGCTCGCCAGGCTATCGAACGCCTTAGTGATACTATCTTGGCACTATTTGATTTCTGGATCATCATTTTAGGGGGAAAGACTCAAAATAATTTTCTGACTAAAATACGTTTTTGTTTGAAAATGGCAACTGGAGAACTCTTCAGTTGGAAACTGGTACTGGACTGATCCTCCAGTGACCAGGTTCAGTCTTGTCTTGTTTTTATAACGTTAGAAATACTTGGTCAATATTTGTGACACGTGATAATGCTCGAGTGTTTTAAACCACTTGGTATTGTGATCTGACGTGTTTAAATCCTTAAAACTGGAGCTTTCTTTGTTATTAAACGCGTCAGTGACACTGATGAAGTTCTCCAGTTGAGGAGGTCCAGATAATCCTTGCTCGCCAGGCTATCAAACGCCTTAGTGATACTATCTTGGCACTATTTGATTTCTGGATCATCATTTTAGGGGGAAAGACTCAAAATAATTTTCTGACTAAAATACGTTTTTGTTTGAAAATGGCAACTGGAGAACTCTTCAGTTGGAAACTGGTACTGGACTGATCCTCCAGTGACCAGGTTCAGTCTTGTCTTGTTTTTATAACGTTAGAAATACTTGGTCAATATTTGTGACACGTGATAATGCTCGAGTGTTTTAAACCACTTGGTATTGTGATCTGACGTGTTTAAATCCTTAAAACTGGAGCTTTCTTTGTTATTAAACGCGTCAGTGACACTGATGAAGTTCTCCAGTTGAGGAGGTCCAGATAATCCTTGCTCGCCAGGCTATCAAACGCCTTAGTGATACTATCTTGGCACTATTTGATTTCTGGATCATCATTTTAGGGGGAAAGACTCAAAATAATTTTCTGACTAAAATACGTTTTTGTTTGAAAATGGCAACTGGAGAACTCTTCAGTTGGAAACTGGTACTGGACTGATCCTCCAGTGACCAGGTTCAGTCTTGTCTTGTTTTTATAACGTTAGAAATACTTGGTCAATATTTGTGACACGTGATAATGCTCGAGTGTTTTAAACCACTTGGTATTGTGATCTGACGTGTTTAAATCCTTAAAACTGGAGCTTTCTTTGTTATTAAACGCGTCAGTGACACTGATGAAGTTCTCCAGTTGAGGAGGTCCAGATAATCCTTGCTCGCCAGGCTATCGAACGCCTTAGTGATACTATCTTGGCACTATTTGATTTCTGGATCATCATTTTAGGGGGAAAGACTCAAAATAATTTTCTGACTAAAATACGTTTTTGTTTGAAAATGGCAACTGGAGAACTCTTCAGTTGGAAACTGGTACTGGACTGATCCTCCAGTGACCAGGTTCAGTCTTGTCTTGTTTTTATAACGTTAGAAATACTTGGTCAATATTTGTGACACGTGATAATGCTCGAGTGTTTTAAACCACTTGGTATTGTGATCTGACGTGTTTAAATCCATTTTAGTACTTGACAACTGTTTGTATTGGGAAAATAAAAAGTGAGTGGGCGCGTGGGTAAGATAAGCCGTCGTAGCATTTAATGCTGACATGGTAGCATTTAATGTTGACATGGCAAATTATTATTTTATTTCAAAATTCAAACTCAATTTGTGAAAATATCTACAAAAAGGATTTTGTTTATTAAAATATAATTTTTGGTATTTCATTGGGATCTTGAATCCCTTATAAATACCCTTATTTACTCCGAACTCATTTACTTCTTTCATTTACTTCCTTCTACATTCTTTCATTTACTTCTCAATCATCAAAATTGCTTCATTTTTCTCTCTGCTTCACAAATCAAGAACCCTAAATCCCAAATTTCATTTTCATTTTTCTATGGCTCCTAGATCATCCCGTTCAAGAGATGTAAATCTCTTGACTGTTCCATATGCTCCTTCACCAGATGTCAAACCGGCATCTGGTGCTCCTAGTAATGCCTCTGTCATCAAATTAAATCATAATAATCCGATGGCAAGCTTACGAGGATCTCAAGGGTCCAATACCCTTATTGGTAGAATCCAAAAGTTTTTGAAGGATTCTCCAATAGGACCCTCATTCTCTTTGAACCCACGCAAGTTGTTTCACAACTACTTGTGTGAGTTTTGGTACACTGTTGTTCTTTCTTCCGATTGTTCCTCCATCAGTTTCACATTAAAGGATGGAATAATCCAGTGTACCTTGTCCACTGACGTATTGAGGGATGCCTTACACCTCAATTACTGGAGAGAGGGTGAATCTCCAGTTGTCTTACCCCCTAATATAAATTTTCGCCAAGTACTTCTTGAAATGGGACACAAAGAGTGCTTGGAGAATGGGGTGTTGAAGACGAAGGGTGCGATGACCATGAAGGGTCTTACACCTTCATGGAGGTATTTTTTCATCCACCTGGTGGAAAGTATGGGTGGGAGTTTTGGTGGTCTTGACCAGATTAACTCCTCACAAGCAGAAATGGCTTACTACTTGTGGAATGGATTGAGAGTGGACTTTGCAGATATTTTGTATAGAAGCCTGGTCCAAAAGCTGAAGGGCACCAGGGGTGTGTGTATCCCCTTTTCAAGGTTCCTCTCTCTCTGTTTTAAACATATTCTGGGCAGAGAAGCGTATTTAAGTACAGATTCACCGTACACTACTCCAGATATGTTAAGGAATTTAGACTCTCTGGTATCTGAAGCTGGAGAGGTCGAAATTCCAGAACGAATGCAACTGGCATTCGCTTCAACTGATGCACCTATTGAAGGTGAGTAAGAAAGGAAACTGGGCGGGCCTCAAAATAATGAGGGACCCTCCAGTTCGTCTAATGTTGTGGTTGAGGATAGAGCAACCATAACTGAAGCAACTCCAATTACATCTATCCCTGGTGAAGATACTTCGGTATCTGATCCTCCAACAGATGCACCCATCCAGGAAACTGGGGAAGGTCATCTGGAGACTGACCCTTCTGGTCAGCCCTCAGTTACATTCATGGATCTGGACATGAGTGTTAATGACGAGGAAATCCTTATAGAATCTTCGGATTCTGAAGGTACTGAAACAGACCTGGAGAATTTTGACTCTGCTGTACCAGATCAAAACCCTTCATCTCCAGTCTCGCTTCCAGACGCATCAATTTCACTTTCACCACTCCAAGAAAATGTGCCTACTGATATATCTTTCCCAACATATACCGCTCCTTCACCAACTGGGCAATTCTCACTTGCTCGAGAAATGCCCCCACCACCGTCGCCGTTGTTCACACCTGAGCATTCTTAGCATGAACAACACTTTGATTTTCCAGTCCTTTCTTCATCCACCACTCCTATTATATCTTCAACTGCTGGCATGACAACTGGGGAGACTTCTCTAAGTTTGCCTCTTCCAGTTGCTCCAGTAGTAACTGCTATTGGTCCAGTGACACCTTCTCCCCCGTCACTGGACAGTCAAGTTGTCTCCATTCAAGCCGATCTCCAAAACCTTCTTACCAGGGTGGAGAGATTCAGAAGGCACTTGACAAAAACACCAAGTCTTTCTCCAGATACCACAAAGATCATTTGACAAATATAAGGGTGGTCGATCTGGGGATAAACAAGTTTTCATCAAATGAAGACTTGGTGTTCAATAAATTAAATGAGTTGGTCAATGGCTGCAATAATCTGGCTGGTACTTTGAAGGAAGCCTTTGACCTTACTCAGTCCAAGGTCACAACTTCAATCTCCAATCTGCTTGGCAACACTATAAGAACAACTGAAGTAGATTTGAAGGAAATTGAAAGGCAGGTAAAGGAATTAGTTGAAAGACTTGGCCTAAATGTGACTGATCTTGGAGAGCAGTTGATGACTTCAGTGGGTCAGAAGATAGAGGATACGCTGGGTGCTAGAGAAGCACAATTGGTTGAAAGGGTGATGTCTGAGATCACCAAGCTGGCCACTCCTCAGGTTGATCTGGCCCCACTCACCAGTGAGATCAACCAGTTGAGAGGCAGCATTGAAAATTTAAACACCCAGGTATCTCTACATGCTGAATCTTTGGAGAAACTGACCACTGAAGTAGAGAATCTGAAGAGGAAAGATGATGAAGTAAAGGAAAAGGTTGTCTCTGGTTTGGATGAAGACTCCAAGATCCTAAATGAACTAAAAACTGGTCAAGAACAAGTTATTGCCAATCTCTTGACCCAGTCAAAGGAGACCAACCATTTATGGAGGTCCTTCAGGATGATGTGTGGGATCTTTAAGGAGTGCAAGGACATGCAATCATGGCAGCCTCTTGACCGGTTGCCATCTCACCCCTCTGAATGGGAAGGTATTCGGGCAGGTCTAGATGCTGCCAAGGGGGAAAGAAGTGCAGTCCTTGCACCAGTTGCACCTGGAAGGACTCCATCTGGAAGAGAATTGATTGTGGCTACCAGTACTGAAGTTGGTGAGCAAAGAGTTGGTGGATCTGGTGATGATGGTGATAGGGGGAATGTTGTTTTGGATAAGGGCAAAGGTTTAGCTGTTGATGCATCTGACCAGCCGGCCACTGATGTAATGCTTGAAACTGGTAATGTTGATGTACTTCCTCCAGTTTCAGATAGTGATAGCAGAAGACTGACGAGACTTGGAAATGATATCAAAGAAAGAAAGAAGATGAAACAAAGAAACCAAGTCGAAGCCAGGGCACATCTTGCACAGATCAAGTTGCTTGATATGAGTGATGCCAATCTTTTGGGTATCACTACGGAGGAGTATGCCAGGGTTAAGAATGATCCCAGGATAGTTGACCAGTTGAAAGAAATGCTGGATGTAGAACTGGACAGACACTATCCTGAGGATGAAGCTGAATTCGATGCCAGAAGTTTGAACATTTCAGTAGAGAAGGCTAAGGAAAATAGGGCCAGTGGGATTCTTAAACGAATTGCAAATGTTAAGAAGGTTGTGAAGAAGGTATTGAATCCACCAAGAAGGATTCCACAACCAAGAAGACCACTGACAAGAGATGCAAGAGATGCTGACCTTAGCACATTTGTTGAACCATCTGGCGAGGTATCTAATGAAGACATCAAGTCCGTTGTACTGGCTGCTGGTGCTGGGAGTATTAAAATTACAAATGAATCTGAAGCAAGAAACTACTACTCCCAGATCATGTCAACCAGAAGACATAGTGGTACTATAAATGGTGTAAATGTAACAATCAAGCCAGGCACCAAAGTCTTTCATGTTGAAGTTAGTTATACCAGGGGGCCACTGGTTAAAACTGACAATCCTGGTGCGACGCAATATGGGTTCAGCGAATGGGTGGAAATGGTGAATGTGTTGGATGCGAAGGCACAAAAGAATAGGTTTGAGAAAGCATGGGTGAACTTCCTAAGGGGCAAGATTCAACACAAAGAAAATCTGGAGCAAAAGTTGAATATTGACCCTGAACTCTCACAACCTATCTCTTCAGTGTCCAAGAGAAGAAGAACTAGCGAAGGGCCATCTCATTAAGTTCTTTTTCCAGTTATCTACTTGTATTTTGTTTTTACATTCTGTAACTTGTATAAATTTCATTTCCTTGTATGAATGAAGTTACCAGTTTGTAACCACAAGGTAGATAATAGATTAAAATCTAACAAACCTAAAAGAAAAACCTAAGGCATTTATTGATCTATAAAAATGCCTTGGAAAACTTAGATAGATTTAAATCAAACAAGTCCTACCAGTTCACACTTGTACAGATACAAGGACTGAAAAAGACTTGCCTATATTTCTAGACAAATAGGGGGAATTTGTTAGGACCAGTTCACCTGGTAAACTGGCCAGTCTCCAGTTGCATCTGGAGACCCAGTGAAACTGTCCAGTGAAACTGGAGACCTAGATGATTTGTCGAGAAATATATTGAAGTCCAGTTGCACCGTACAGTCAACGCAACTAAAGACTTCCTCCAGTTGAGAACTGACCAGTTGAAGAATCATTCCAGTTGAAGTCGAAGACAACAAATGAAAGATAGAGAATGGCAATGGCAGTGAAGCCCAGTTGACATTCTAGTCAGTTACAAACTGGAGACCATCAGTGGAAAGCTCTTACAAAGCTTTACACTGATTACGAGGAATTGACTTTTATACTTTATGTACCTTTACCCGGATAATAAGACTCATCTTATTATTTAAGTAATAAAAGGTACATAAAGGTGGTTAAGTAAAGTTGCTTTATCATGCGACTTTACACTACTTTTTAAGGAATTAAATGCTATTCCTTAAATGCTCTCAACCACATTTGTACGGCCAAAGTTAACATCCCAATGTTAACTTTGCCTATAAATACAAGTCATTGCACAACAAGAATAATAAGTGAAAACATACAACACTTCACACTTTGCAAACCTGCAATATTCTTGGTGAACTTGTGCAATATTCTCTCAATCGCTAAAAGGAACATTTCACAACTTTAAGTGTTTCGATTGTCTTGAGAAATTCCGAGTGTAGATCAATTGTATTTCATAGGTTGTTAGGATATTTACATTCTTGTATTATCTTGGTTTCGCATCAACCTTGTAATTTATTTAACATCAATAAATAAATTACACATTGAAAATTACATATTGTCTCATCAAGTTATCTTACAAGTATTTTGTATTATTGCATTGTTCTTTACTTATTGTCATTTAAATAAGTAATCTATCTAGAACTTGGTATATACACACTGCAACTGGTCGTCTCCAGTTTAGTGCATATATTGCAAAGTAACTCCACCATCGACATAGAGGTGTCTTCAGGTAGTGCCATCTATTGAGTTAGGACTTACAAACAATCAAGCCAGGCACCAAAGTCTTTCATGTTGAAGTTAGTTATACCAGGGGGCCACTGGTTAAAACTGACAATCCTGGTGCGACGCAATATGGGTTCAGCGAATGGGTGGAAATGGTGAATGTGTTGGATGCGAAGGCACAAAAGAATAGGTTTGAGAAAGCATGGGTGAACTTCCTAAGGGGCAAGATTCAACACAAAGAAAATCTGGAGCAAAAGTTGAATATTGACCCTGAACTCTCACAACCTATCTCTTCAGTGTCCAAGAGAAGAAGAACTAGCGAAGGGCCATCTGATTAAGTTCTTTCTTTTCAGTTATCTACTTGTATTTTGTTTTACATTCTGTAACTTGTATAAATTTCATTTCCTTGTATAAATGAAGTTACTAATTTGTAACCACAAGGTAGATAATAGATTAAAATCTAACAAACCTAAAAGGAAAACCTAAGACATTCATTGATCTATAAAAATGCCTTAGAAAACTTAGATAGATTTAAATCGAACAAGTCTCTTCAGTTCACACTTGTATAGATACAAGAACTAGAAAAAGACTTGGCAATATTTCTAGACAAATAGGAGGAATTTGTTAGGACCAGTTCACCTGGTAAACTGGCCAGTCTCCAGTTGCATCTGGAGACCCAGTGAAACTGGAGACCTAGATGATTTGTCGAGAAATATATTGAAGTCCAATTGCACCGTACAGTCAACGCAACTGAAGACTTCCTCCAGTTGAGAACTGACCAAGTTGAAGAATCATTCCAGTTGAAGTCGAAGACAACAAATGGAAGATAGAGAATGGCAATGGCAGCGAAGCCCAGTTAACATTCTAGTCAGTTACAAACTGGAGACCTAGATGATTTGTCGAGAAATATATTGAAGTCCAATTGCACCGTACAGTCAACGCAACTGAAGACTTCCTCCAGTTGAGAACTGACCAAGTTGAAGAATCATTCCAGTTGAAGTCGAAGACAACAAATGGAAGATAGAGAATGGCAATGGCAGCGAAGCCCAGTTAACATTCTAGTCAGTTACAAACTGGAGACCTAGATGATTTGTCGAGAAATATATTGAAGTCCAATTGCACCGTACAGTCAACGCAACTGAAGACTTCCTCCAGTTGAGAACTGACCAAGTTGAAGAATCATTCCAGTTGAAGTCGAAGACAACAAATGGAAGATAGAGAATGGCAATGGCAGCGAAGCCCAGTTAACATTCTAGTCAGTTACAAACTGGAGACCTAGATGATTTGTCGAGAAATATATTGAAGTCCAATTGCACCGTACAGTCAACGCAACTGAAGACTTCCTCCAGTTGAGAACTGACCAAGTTGAAGAATCATTCCAGTTGAAGTCGAAGACAACAAATGGAAGATAGAGAATGGCAATGGCAGCGAAGCCCAGTTAACATTCTAGTCAGTTACAAACTGGAGACCATCAGTGGAAAGCTCTTACAAAGCTTTACACTGATTACGAGGAATTGACTTTTATGCTTTATGTACCTTTACCCGGATAATAAGATTTATCTTATTATTTAATTGCAAAAAGGTACATAAAGGTGGTTGAGTAAAGTTGCTTTATCATGCGACTCTACACTGCTTTTTAAGGAATTAAATGTTATTCCTTAAATGATCTCAACCACATTTGTACGGCCAAAGTTAACATCCCAATGTTAACTTTTCCTATAAATACAAGTCATTGCACAACAAGAATAACAAGTGAATTCACAAAGTGAAAAACATACATCACTTCACACTTTGCAAACCTGCAATATTCTCTCAATCGCTAAAAGGAACATTTCACAACTTTAAGTGTTTCGATTGTCTTGAGAAATTCCGAGTGTAGATCAATTGTATTTCATAGGTTGTTAGGATATTTACATTATTGTATTATCTTGGTTCCGCAACAACCTTGTAATTTATTTAACATCAATAAATAAATTACACATTGAAAATTACATATTGTCTCATCAATTTAGATTACAAGTTATTTGTATTATTGCATTGTTCTTTACTTATTGTCATTTAAATAAGTAATCTATCTAGAACTTGGTATATACTCACTGCAACTGGTCGTCTCTAGTTCAGTGCATATATTGCAAAGTAACTCCACCATCGACATAGAGGTGTCTTCAGTAGTACCATCTATTGAGTTGGGACTTACAGTTTAGGATATGGGTTGACCCATGGACAATCCTTACACAATACAAACTAAATTTCACCATAAAAAATCTTGAACCTTTCATTAACTCACTAACTAAAACGACCAACCAACCTTGACTAGTCCTCGAACATAATTTACTCATACGATCATTAATTCACATAAACACCTTGAACACGATTATAAAACAAACAATTCGATCTTATAACACTTAATTAATACCAATTACGTCAAAAGTACATATATTTAACGGGTCAACTAAAGTCAAATTTCACAAATGTTACACTATATCTCCAGATTTGCTCCTCCGATATGTGATATGGAGATCCCCAAATGTATCCAGCTTCTTAAATTGAAGCTATATGATGGTACTAAAGGTCCTAAAGAGCATGTTGCCCGATTTAGAGAAAAGATGGAAAAATTTCTTATTCCTGCGCATTTGAGGGAAGGATACTTGTGCAAAGGTTTTGAATCTACTCTTACGGGTTCCGCTTTTGAATGGCTGCTAAGTGTTCCTCCCTACTCAATTACTTCATTCTCTCATATGATTAATTTGTTTTATAATCATTTTTATAGAAATTTAATTAAAAACCTTTATAAGATTACTCAGGGTCCTAATGAATCTCTTGTGAGTTATCTTAGCAGGTTTCATCAAAAGTCCTTTCCTATCACAGAGCGTGAGATCACTTCGGCAGGACATGCTTTCCATTTGGGTTTGCGTAGTGATTCTCCACTGTATGATGATCTTTCAGAAAATCTATGTAGGAGCTTGTTGGATGCAAGGATCCGAGGTTCAAGATATGCAGATGAGGAGGATAGGATGAGGATTAAGTCGCAATCTGGTTATGATTGTCCTAACCGGAAATTGAAAGCCTCGTCTTCCAAATCTTTTAGGGCTAAACCCTATTCAAGATTTGACAACCACAGAGTCGATGACGTGGATAAAGATAAGGATAATGAGGAATATCCTAGGATAAATGACTATCATTTTTCTGTTGACATTTCAGGTCTAATTTTTGTAATGTATGAACTTGGGAACAAAGTGAGATGGCCAAAGGCGAAAAATAAAAATCCTAAACGGAACGGAAAACTCGATTGGTGCGCTTTTCACAAGGATTTCAGCCACATGACTAAAGATTGTCTTGCTTTAAGGAAAGAAGTAAGCATTCTCGTGAGAAAAGGATACCTCGATGAGATCTTGAGCAGAAATGAGACGTGATCTCTACGTGAATAACATCAAGTGTCAAGTAAGAATTTATCATATGCGGAAACTAGGTATTCTCTTCTTAAATATATTACTTTATCATTACTTATATCTTTTACAAAACATAAGAAATATTTGAAATGCTTGCTACATATATAAAGGCTAATATCTTATAAAATACGTAGCAACTAGAAATCATCAATAGGATGACTGCATGATTCGCTTGTGATTTAGAATATGATCCTAGAACGATAATAGAATCCCATATATTAGTAAACTTGTGCATAATTTTAGTAATGATTTCCGACATAAAATAAATTTAGAAATTCTACAAGTTGAAGTAGACAGTTAAAAGGAACAAGTTTAGAGGTCATACTAAAATTTTCAAAGGGGGACATAATACCTTGATTTATTAGATGTTAATAAGCGAAACTTAATATGAGGAATTGATTATATGATTTCAATCGACTTGGAATATCAATTTCAAAAATCTTTGAATACATGATTAATTTCTATTTTGAAATTTCCTTGGTTATTAAAAATATATTACTTTATCATTACTTATATCTTTTACAAAACATAAGAAATATTTGAAATGCTTGCTACATATATAAAGGCTAATATCTTATAAAATACGTAGCAACTAGAAATCATCAATAGGATGACTGCATGATTCGCTTGTGATTTAGAATATGATCCTAGAACGATAATAGAATCCCATATATTAGTAAACTTGTGCATAATTTTAGTAATGATTTCCGACATAAAATAAATTTAGAAATTCTACAAGTTGAAGTAGACAGTTAAAAGGAACAAGTTTAGAGGTCATACTAAAATTTTCAAAGGGGGACATAATACCTTGATTTATTAGATGTTAATAAGCGAAACTTAATATGAGGAATTGATTATATGATTTCAATCGACTTGGAATATCAATTTCAAAAATCTTTGAATACATGATTAATTTCTATTTTGAAATTTCCTTGGTTATTAAAAATATATTAGTATTATTAGTAATGAAACTTGTGAAAATTTTCAATCTTTTACGTCGGAGTGGCGTTAGCCAACAGGCTAACGTCAGTTTCTCTTTATCGAAGTCTAGTTTTGCAGGTTAAGCTTGAAGAGTGATCACTACCAACAAAAGCAAGCATAGCATCGTGGAACAAGGTCTTCACCTTTTGGCTTTCACGCCAACTTTTGTCTAGGTTTTCACCTTATCGCCTCGGTCGCACGTTCTTAATTTCTGGCTGAAAGGTTAAATTCCAAGGTGTTAGAAATTAATCTGTTGGTTGTCGATGTGACCATCGATTTTCAATTCGCCCATAGTCGCACGTTGTTAATTTCATGGCTGAAGGGCTAAATTCCAAGGTCGTCGAAATTAATTCTACCGATTCTCGATGTTACCATCGATCTCCCGAATTGGCTAACCACGCCACCCAATACTCATTCACACGAATTGGCTAACCGCCACCCATTAATATTCAAGGACTGGGGACACCCTCCAGATCTTGGATACCAACATCCCAAATGCAATGATCCGTTGAAATTAAGGGTCTCCCCTCTTAATTTTGGCTCACTCGTTGTAATCCTGGACGCAGGATTTATCTATATATATATATACATATATACTACTTTAATGCAGGGTTTCGATGAAAATTATTGAAGTTTAGTCACTATCAAGACTTTGGAACTAGAGATCATGACCTCTAAGTGGAAATGTTACTACTGTCTTGTCCCTAAGGATTCACAAGGGACAACAAAGGAAAAAGTTTCAGCCAATAATGACCTCCTAAACGATCGACAAGACAGAAAAGGAACACCAATAGCGAATTGGGAAACAATCTTCCATGCACGGTCACTTCTATTCCTTATACTTTTGATTATCATTTTGAACTTTGATTTTGACATTGTTAAAGATGTTTTCTGGAAAATTCTAACTCCGTTTAAGGAGCTAAATGCGAGTCAAAATTTTGGGGACAATTGTTATGCCTGAGATTTTCACCTCCAAGATCTTCGTGGTCAAAGATATTCGGGCTCTAAGATATCTGACCGTTATTACTTTGACTTAGTAGTACAGGAACAGGTAAAATGGAATACTTGCCCCCAAAGTCGGAATTTATGGTTGAAAACGTGTGGAAATGGCTCCACAACGTCCCTTTACCAACCATCAAGTCAAAGAGAAGAAACTGCTCAAGATCCCTGATTTCCAGCTCAAGATCCCAGATTTTTAGGATAGTTAGTTGAATATTTTCTCTATAAAAGGGGCAAGTGATTGTTAGGCTAGGGGACTTCGACTTATCTTGGAAAAAACACATCTTTCTCTCTAATTTCTTCTGTAAACATGTTTGGGGTCAGATTTTTAGTGCTATGATCCTGATTAAAGATATTACTAACAAATGTTGTTGTACACGATAATGCTTTTGTGTTTTGCAGGATCCTGAACTAAGGATCATTATCCAGGATATTCAAGAATATACTAACGGTCGAAAAATAAATATCAACAACTTCAGCATAAATATCCAGCCTCTCAAGGAAGAAAAGAAACGTGCATTTCCTTGGATATCGGAACAGACTTGAAGAATAAACGTGTCAAAGAAGACTCAACGTTCACTTGCTTATTCTTTGCACGTTGAATATTGCCACACGGAAGATCCCAGATATTTCGGAAGATTAGTTAGGGATTTCTATTATAAATATGAGGTGATTGATCGAAAATAGGATAACTGCTCTCACACTTGTACTCGCACACACATATTCACTACTTTCTTATTTCCTTTACAAATATTAGCTCGATCAAATCACTCTCACTTTCGTTGTATTGTAATCACCCACAATAATAATAAAAGAACACAGGAAGGGTCGATTGAATCCTCCCGGGGTTTTTTACCTAAGATTTCTTAACTGAATCAAGGGTTTTTCCCCGTCAACAAAATTTGGTGTCGTTGTATTCCGTATTTATCTTTAAGATCCTAGCATTACATTTCAGTATTTTATCCTTATCTTCAACAGTTTTCTTATTTACTCAACGTATTTCTATCTCAAGGATTTTCATAAAACTCTTTTTAGCAAAAACTCTTAGTTTACATCGTTATCTTTAAGAAAACTTTACTTTTATTTGAAGATCTTAAAACACCAAACCTCACTTACAAATCTTCGGTTCTTAAATTATCTTAAATCTTTTACAAAATTAACTTAGGTAATTTTTGTCCGAAACAAAACACATTACACTTAACACTTTTCATCATTGTAACACTTAGATCAATCACTTGGGCTCTCGAATTGTAATTATCTTCGATTTATAATAATAAAATAACAAAGGCAGGGACGATTGCTTCCTCCCGGGGTTTTTATGCCGGCAATCCAGAAGGATTAAGGGCTTTTCCTCGTCAACAAATCACGGTGTTCTTATTCCTTTTATGCATTTTACTTTATTTATATTTTATATAACGTTTTTCTTACGATTATCGCTCATATCTTTACATTTTGCTTACTTTTGATCAACTTTTACAAAGTAATCTTTTTATTTACGTTCAAGTACTTTAATTAATCATATTTTACGCTTTTACATTGTTTCTCAACGAATTCTTAAGTATTATCACGTTTAACGTCATTTATTTAAGATCTTGACACTCTATTAATCATATTTTACGCTTTTACATTGTTTCTCAACGAATTCTTAAGTATTATCACGTTTTAACGTCATTTATTTCAAGATCTTGACACTCTATTTGATCATTTGTTAAGTTTTACAAGTAGATCTTTACTTTTACAGTTTTATCTTGATAAAAACAATCATTTTAACATTATTTTACGTAATTATTCAATATTTAGCAAATACGTTACATTTTCGCAATTATTTTAACATCTCAGTATACTGACCTTTCAAGATCTTTAAGCACACAACCTCACGAACGAAAGTTTGGTTACATAATTATTCTAGGTCTTCAACGTAGATTATCTTAGGTAAATTTTTGACCAAAACAGTGATGCTGTTTTCGGTGGGTGATTTCTGGTGGGTCGTGGGCGGTATTGAGCGACAGAAGAAAGGATGCTCAGTAATGGTCATTGTTGGATGACCAAAGCAATGAATGAAGAAAACCATGTTTTGTAAAGTTTTTATATATGTTATCTATACTACATTATAAAGCATTTACTCCCTGCATTTTTTCAACTTTAAGTAGTTGAGAACCCCAAAATACTCATGTCACTTATTCATAACACCCTTAGAAGAAATCTCAACCACTCATTTTTTCCTCTCCTCAAATCTCAGCCACTCATTTTTCTCTCTCCTCCATAAATCATTTTATTCCTCCAATTCATTCAAAATCTTTTATCTCAAAAACAGTACATCGATAAATTATAAAAGTATATGGTTGTTCTTAAAATTTCATGCTCTTTCATTAGAGAGGTCATTCGATATACTTTCGACGAATTTTTAAATCCGAGGGCGGGGCCCGTCAGGTAAATCACCCCATCACCGCCACCGCCACCGCCATTACATCACCACCCCGCCATCACCGCCGTAACGCGCGGGTACCTTTCTCTGAAAAAATGCAAACTTATTCCAATGGGGATTTAGGTGTTAACACTGATCAAGTTACCAATAATAAAGGAAGACGTAAATGGTAAATGGGACTCATTATTCATACCATTTTATTTCATTGGAGCTACCAAAATAATTAAGTCAAACACTAATTATATAGTAATGATGATGTTTTAGTACCATTTTATTTTAAATGTAATTAAAATACTTATATCAATAATGATTATGTAATCATGATTAAATTTCTTTTTATTTTTTAATTTTGTTAAGTTCATTTCAATACTAATTTCTAAAATAAAAAATACACAAATCTATAAATAAGAAATTAAGTTGATTATAAATAAACAAAGGCATTATTAACGAAAGGAAAATGATAAATCCTCCTAAAAATTAGCCTAAAAATCCTCCTAAAACTTTAAGAATGTGACATGTGTTATCCACTAATTCTCTTTCCTAATCTTGCCCCCTGATTTTTTCACATGTCATCATCCAATAATTAGGGGAATTTTTAGGCTATTTTGTTAGAAGGATTAATCATTTCCCTTAACGAAAACAAAAAAAACGTAACGAAAAGTGTTGCTGGACTAAAGTCATTGATTACATAATCCTTAATAAAGTTTTATTTTAAGTTCGTTTATTAATTAGAAACTATTTTAATGTTAAAAAAAATAAAAAGTTTTATAGCTTGTAATGTTTTCAAAGAAAGATTTTAAAGTCTATTTCAATTATCAAAATACTCAAATAATAATTCTTTGTAGATAATTTTATCTTCCATATTCGATGCATATCAACTAGGGTGAGCAAAAACCGAACCGAAAATCGAAAAAACCATCAAAAAATCCGAACCGATAAATCCGAACCGAAAAAACCCATGGTTTTCGGTTTTGATTTTCCAAAAACCGAATGTTTTGGTTCGGTATTGGTTTCATATGAAAAACCGAATCGAACCAAATATATATATATATATATATTATATATTATATTTATATATATATATATATTGTTTATATTATTTTGTATTTATATCCTTTTACCCATTTTCATTAAATATGTTAATATACAAGAATTTTAACCCCGGGCGTTGCCACGAGAGACATATTGCCGCCGCATCATGCAAACATACATCTAGCATTGCCCAAAAGTTTGGACACTTAAAGTTTACTATAAGAAATAGAAAGAAATGGATAGATGAAGTTGAAAAAACCGAGAGTTCGATGGTAAAAGTTAGAAACCTTATAATAAGAGATAAAAAGTAAAAACTAAAGATTTGATGATTAAAGTTAAAAACCCAAAAGTGAATTGGTAAAAATTAAAAACTTTGTTACTTAAGTTTGTATAAAAATATTACACTAAAGTTAAAAAACGTAAAAGTTAAGTGATAAAAATAAGAAGACCAAGGTCATTTGGTCAAAACTGATGTTGAATCTGGTCGCTGGGTGGATATAGTGATGAAAAAGGTCAGTAATTTTGGCTATGAAGAAAATGAGGAACACAAACTGGACCTTCTGGTTCTTTTAGAGGCTGACATCTCATTTGTTGAGACAGTGCGTTCAGAAAGTCTTAAAATGTTTGAAAACAATACCTCTGAACTGAACGCCAGTCAGGCCAGACTGAAGGAACTGAAAGATATCCATTTGGCCCTAAAAAGTTATCAATCTATGGTTGCCACTTTAGAGCTGGAAAAGGAAGAACTAAAAACTATCCTTGAAAAAGAACATAAAATAATCAAATCATGGATGAGTGCACCAAAACCAGATGCTGCAATTAAAAACACTTTTGCAAATCAAAAAGCAGCATATGAGTCTGGTGATCTTCACATGGCATCTATAATCACTGATTTAGATGCACTTCCAAAAGAAATGAAACCGGAAATTATTTTTCCTAATGTTGGCAAACAAAAAATTGTGACTAACAAGGTCAAGGAACATTCTGAGGGAAAATCTGAAACAGCTCAGACAACTGTTTCAGAAAAGAAGGCTAAAACCAAAAAGTCATCTCCTCAGACTTCTTCTAAGGTTCCAAAAGGCCAAAAGAAGAAGAAAACCATCTCCCCCACTGAGCCTTTTACCTCAGATTCTGGTAAGGCTCAGGTGTCTAATGAAGAATCTATTTTGTTAAGGTTAGAAAGTCAATTTCAACTATTGGCTAGACAAGTGCAGAGTTGTAATGCACGTTTAAAAAATGTTGAAACCACTCCTCTTCAACCTAAACAGAATGCAAAACCTTTCTCCAAACAAATCAAGATAAAATCTGAGAAGAAAAAGGTTGAGCACCCCATCAAATCAACAACTTTTGTGTCAACTGAGATAATGACTGAAATCCCATTTGACCCTTCTGTTCCTCATATACCAAAGAAATCTGAGACTGCTAAGGGAGAGTCTAGTGAACCCATCCATAGATGGGTTCCCAAAAAGAACTAATCTTTGTTTGTGTGCAGGGAGACCGAAAGAAGAACATATGGTTTCTGGACAGTGCTGCTGGCCGAACCATGACTGGTTATCAGACCCTGCTAGAGGAATATAGGGTGCAAGAAGGGCCCTCAATTGTTTTTGGAAATGATGGAAATGGAAAAACTGAGGGATATGGTGTGGTGAATAATGTTCAAGTCAAATTCACACGAGTTGCATATGTGAATGGTTTGAAATATAACCTGATCAGTGTCAGTCAACTTTGTGATGATGGCTTCAAGGTTTTGTTTGATATCTCACAAGGCACCATATTCAACAGAGATGGAAAGGTAGTATTGATTGCACCAAGGAAGGGAAACATTTATGTCATTGATATGAATCCATCTATCTCTGAACAATGTTTCTACACAAAGGCTGATGAAGACACAAATTGGTTGTGGCACAAGAGATTATCCCATCTGAACTTCAAAAACATTAATAAGTTGTCAAGAAAACAACTCGTTGATGGGATACCCTCTATGTCTTTCAATAAAGACAAGCCATGTCCAGGTTGTGAAATGGGTAAGCAGAAAAGGGCTTCATTCAAGACCAAGCAAAGCTTCAGTATAACTGAACCTCTTCACTTACTTCACATGGACCTTTTCGGACCAGTGAATGTTCAGACCAGAGCAGGAAAGAAGTACACCCTTGTCATCGTAGATGAATATTCAAGATATTGCTGGGTGATTTTCCTCAAATCCAAGAGTGAAGCTGCTGCTGAAATCATTGCTCTCATCAAACAAATTGAGCTCAAGCATAAGCGAAAAGTTTGTCAGCTCAGAAGTGACAATGGCACTGAATTCAGAAATGCCACTCTGGAGTCCTTCTGCACTGAAACTGGCATATCTCAGAACTTCTCCTCAGCACACACACCAGAGCAGAATGGTGTTGTAGAAAGAAAGAATCGTACGCTGATTGAAGCTGCTCGAAGTATGCTGAATGAATCTGGTCTTCCCAAGAATTTCTGGGCTGAAGCTGTTGCAACTGCTTGCTACACTCAAAACAGATCTATTTATGTCAAGAGACATAAGAAGACCTCCTATGAAGTACTCAGAAATAGAAAGCCTAATATTGGATACTTCCATGTATTTGGGTGTCTAGTATACATTCTGAATAACTCTAATCAGCTTGGAAAATTCGATGCAAAAGCTGATGAAGGGTACTTCCTAGGATATTCATCAAATCGCAAAGCCTTTAGAATCTTTAACAAGAGACTTGAAAAGGTTGATGAGTCAATTCATGTTACCTTTGATGAATCCAATTCTGCAATCTTTAAAAATTCCATTTCTGAACCACCCTCAGAAAGTCCAATCAGTTTTGGTGATTCTGATCCTATTGCTGAAACTGATCAGTCACCTGAACCAGCTTCTGAACATCTCCGTTCAGAACCAGTGAAAAATAAGCCTAGCAACATTCCATTTTATCCTCCAGTCAGTTTTAAACTACCTTCTGAACTGACTATTGGATCAGATGTACATGCTGCTTCTCCCATGATATCAGACTCCACTGAGCAACCTCAATCTGAAGAATTTCATGATGCAAGTCATGATATGCAGGAAGAAGAAGAAGCTGAAGATGTATTTTCTGAAGCTCCTCCTGAAGTCACTCAGAGAAATTCTTGCACTGATATCATTTCTCACCCTGGTCAATACTCTAAATGGACAAAAGCACATCCAATCGAGCAAATTATTGGAGAGTCCAGTAGAGGGGTTCAGACCAGAAGAGCCAGAAGCGATCAATGCTTGTACGTCAGCTTCTTATCTCTAATTGAACCCAAGAAGATTGATGAGGCTATCAAAGACCCAAGCTGGGTTGAAGCCATGCAAGATGAGCTCAACCAGTTTAAAAGAAACGATGTATGGGAACTCGTTCCTTGTCCCAGTAACCTGAAGAAGGAACCAATTGGGACAAGATGGGTCTTCAGAAACAAGATGGATGAAGATGGTCACGTCAATAGAAATAAAGCAAGACTTGTTGCAAAGGGATATGCACAAGAAGAGGGAATAGATTTTGATGAAACTTTTGCACCAGTTGCTAGACTTGAAGCTATCAGAATATTCCTAGCTTTTGCAGCTCATCATCAATTCAAAGTCTATCAAATGGATGTCAAAAGTGCCTTTTTGAATGGCGATCTAGAAGAAGTAGTGTATGTGCATCAACCACCAGGGTTCATCAATGAAGAAAAACCACATTGGGTGTACAGACTGAACAAAGCTTTATATGGTCTGAGACAAGCACCCAGAGCTTGGTATGATACTCTTACTAAACATCTTCTTAAAAATGGTTTTAAACGAGGTGCAATCGATAAAACTTTATTCATATTGCATGATAAAAGTGATATTCTTTTAGTACAAATTTATGTTGATGATATTGTGTTTGGCTCTACTAATGAGAAGATGTGTAAAAACTTTTCTAAAATCATGTCTTCTGAGTATGAAATGAGTATGATGGGAGAACTAACATATTTTCTGGGACTTCAAGTAAAACAAACTGAAGATGGTATCTTCATAAACCAGGAAAAATATGTTAGAGATTTATTAAAGAAATATCAATTTGATTCAGTCTCATCAAAAGATACTCCTATTTCTGCTCCACTAACTTTGGATTTTGATCCACATGGAAAACCAGTGGACCATACAAAATATCGAGGTATGGTTGGTTCACTGATGTATTTAACTGCAAGTAGACCAGACATAATGTTTGCAACATGCCTTTGTGCTAGATTTCAGTCTGATCCCAGAGAAGCACATGCAAATGCTGTTAAAAGGATCTTCAGATACCTTAAGGGTGTCCCCAGATTGGGTCTTTGGTATCCCAAAGGCTCCAGTCTAGATCTAATGGGTTATTCAGATTCAGATCATGCAGGTTGCAAGATAGACAGGAAAAGCACCACTGGTGGATGTCATTTCCTTGGTGGCAAATTAGTAAGCTGGACTAGTAAGAAGCAGACTGCAGTATCACTATCCACTGCAGAAGCTGAGTACATTTCTGCAGCGAGTTGTTGTGCTCAGATTCTATGGATGAAGAACCAGCTAACTGATTATGGTGTTACTTACACAAAGACTCCAATCTTTTGTGATAACACAAGTGCCATTGCCATATCTCACAATCCTGTGATGCACTCGAAAACCAAGCACATCGACCTCAGGTATCATTTCATTCGTGATCATATTCTAAAAGGAGATATTGAATTGCACTTTATTCCCACTGATAAGCAACTTGCTGACGTTTTTACAAAACCCTAAGATGTCAAAACCTTTAAACATCTAGTCAGTAAGTTGGGTATGTTAAATCCTTAGACTGGTAATCTTGTTATGAACGCCTCAGTGACACTGATCTGGTTCACCAGTCTGAGCGATCCATGTAATTTTTGCTCGCCTAGCTATCGAACGCCTTTGTGATACTATCTTGGCACTTATTAATTCATGGATCATCACTTCAGGGGGAATGTTAAATATTTTTCAAAATTGTAAAATAAACCTTCATTTTTGAGGGGGAACCTTTTGCTCAGAAAAATGTATTTAACTGAAGCACTTCAGAAAATCAAAATACTTCAGATGAATTTTATGGACTGAGATGGCTCAGATCTCTTTGGAACTGACCATGCTCAGAATTTGCTTAGTCATCACTGAAATACAAAAACCTTTCAAGATATTTTATTTTGATACTTGATCAATTGTGTGTACACGTGACCTACTGCATACTATGTTTTAACTTACGTTGGTCATGCTGATGTGTCACACAAGTGGCGCCGTAAAAGAGAAAGAAATGAGTACTTTTATTGAAAAAGTGTACATGGTGGGGTCCCTCAAACGTCTCTGCATTAAATGCTGACTTGACCCCAGAAATTGTTTTTAATTGGAAAAATCCTTTTTGTTCCATCTTAAATACAAATTCCTTATTCATTCTTTCATTTACTTCGTTTTTCATTTACTCACTACTCATCAATCTCTCTCATCTTTACCCTCAAAATTCCTTAAACTCTTCTTATTCCTTTTCAATTTCAACTCTCAAAACAATGGCTAAATCATCTTCTTCTTCACACAAATCACTCATAACTTTTGAATATATTCCATCGAGTGATGTGAAAACATCTGCTATATGGCCTAAAAACTTCACTCCATCCCAAATCCGATTCAATATGAGCAACTTTTTGGCTCAATTGAATGTACAGTCCGAAACCTTAATGGGAAGAATCAACAAGTTTTGGGAGCAATCCCCTTTCCATTATGCTCTGACCGCAAATCCACAAGCATTGTATCATCGATACTTGCTTGAATTCTGGTACTCAGCAGTGATTAGTAAGGATGAACAATCTATATCCTTCACTCTAAATGAGGGCACCAAGAAGTGTGTCATTACTCTTGAGGGGTTCAGATCTTCCCTTCATCTGAACTACCTCAAACCTCCCCAGGTGTTTGTTAAAAGGCTCAAAGGAGTAAATTTTAGGGAGGTTCTGGTCGCCACTGGTCATGGTGATATGGAGGATGATAATGGTAATTTGAAGACCTCTGGACATATTTTCATGTCTGGTTTTGGTATTTGTTGGAGGTTCTTCTGGACACAAATCGTGGAAAGTCTTGGTGGCAACCATGGAGGGTTGGACCAACTTTCACTACCCCAAGTAGAGATGGGGTATTATATCTGGAATGGAATGCAAGTGGACTTTGCTGAGATTCTCTTCTCTCAGTTGATTACAAAGTTAAAGGGGAAGAGAAGTCTACATGTTGCATTTCCAAGATTTTTAAGCTTGTGCTTTAAGGATATACTTGGTGATGCTTATGATCAAGCTGGATATGATGCTTCTGTACCAGAATATAGCAGAGATTTCTCTAAGGCAACAATTTCTGAAGATGAGCCTGAACTCTCCTCTGCTATGATTCAGGTATTTGCTAAAACTGTTTCAGCCACACTAGCTGGTCCAGAAAGGTCACTAAGTGGGCCACAAAAGAATGTGGGACCCGTTAGGGACCTACGGTTGAAATCATTGAGTCTGGTGACGATGCAACTGCTGATGCAGCTGTTGAACCAGAATCTGGTGAGGGTACTAGTGACCCAAACCAGGGCATATCTGACCAGATCGCACAAGTGAATGCCTTCTGGGATGACGATGAGCTACCTCAAGAGAATCTCGATTCTCTTGCTGACTTTGAGTTTGACGAGGGCTTATTGGAGGCGAATCAATCTGATTCTGAGCCAGCCCCCATCCTCGCAAACGCCCCTCCTCCTCCCCCAGAAATCCAACAACAAAATGAACCTTATGTTCCACCACCACCATCTCACCAAAATCCCATCTTTCCACCAGGCACCAATCCCGCATATGTAACCGATCCTTCTTTCACTCCTTCACTTCAATTTCTACACCCACAAATTCACAACGTACCACCACCAATTAATTATGATGCCCCTTCAGAAAAAGACTTGGATTCTGAGACGGAATCTGAGAGTCCAACAGATGTTCAAATGAACAAGGTTTTAAAAGGGCTTGGTAGTTTACCTTTTGTGGCTCCTGCTTCTGCACAACCCCCACCTCCTTTCAACGTAGAAGCACAGTTAGAGAAAACCCAAACCGAAGTCCAAGGCCTTATTCTTAGGGTGGAGGACTTGACTAAATCTCTAACTGCCAACACTAGCTCCTTGGCTGATATGAAAGGTGCTCAGATGTTCCTTGGAACTGAGTTGACCAAAGTTGCTGGGAATGAAGGACTAGTGGTTGGAAAATTGAATGAGTTGGTAATGACGTGCAATAAGGTGAGCTCTGCAAGCAGAGAAGCCTTCAGATTGACAAAGAGAGATGTTCAAGCTTCAGTAGTTGCGAACTTGACATCTGGTGTTGAGCTGTTGAAGCAAGAGGTTATGGCAGTTGGAAGTGAAGTTCATGAGCTGGTTCAGAAGCCAAGTGTCAATGAAAAAGAACTTGGGACTTCTATAAGTGCTTGTATTGTGGAAGATCTGAAGTCTGAGCTATCTCAGAACTTAGCTGCTCAGATTTCAGATTCTGTCGCTCAGAAGGTTGGTGAAGATGTCAGAAAGATGATTGCTGAACTGACCAAGGATACAAATGACAAGGTGGAAAAGGCTGTACATGATATTAAAAATTCAGTTTCCACGCTTGAAGGTTCAGTTCAGAATCAGTCAAAGCAGTTAGAAGAAATTCTAACACTTCTGAAGAGAGAAAATGTTGTTCCTCCCCCTCCCCCTGCTTCTTTCACCGAAGAAGATAGAAAGATGCTAAAGGACTTAAAAGATCAAGAAGCACTGAACCTTAGTTCTTCCTTCAGACTAAAGGCTCAGTTTGCTACAATGGCAAAAGGCATTTGTGAGTGCCTAGAACAACAAAGTTGGAAACCTCTGCAGGCACTTAAAAATACGCTTGATCTTTATGCTAAAATGCCTGCGGAGATTCCCAAAGGGGGAAGTGGTGTGCCTCTTGGGTTGCTGGCTAGTACTCAAGAAATGATTCATGCAACCAAGAAGCAAACTGAGGTGCCTTCTGGTAGTGCCTCAGTTCAGGGGGAACATGTTCAGAAACCAGAATCTGAAGCTATAAGGAAAGATAAGGGAAAAGCCTTAGTGGTGGCAGAACCTACAAAGAAAACTGATAAGGGTTATGGTCTGGTTGTTGGTGAAGATGTCAGAAAGATGATTGCTGAACTGACCAAGGATACAAATGACAAGGTGGAAAAGGCTGTACATGAATTAAAAATTCAGTTTCCACGCTTGAAGGTTCAGTTCAGAATCAGTCAAAGCAGTTAGAAGAAATTCTAACACTTCTGAAGAGAGAAAATGTTGTTCCTCCCCCTCCCCCTGCTTCTTTCACCGAAGAAGATAGAAAGATGCTAAAGGACTTAAAAGATCAAGAAGCACTGAACCTTAGTTCTTCCTTCAGACTAAAGGCTCAGTTTGCTACAATGGCAAAAGGCATTTGTGAGTGCCTAGAACAACAAAGTTGGAAACCTCTGCAGGCACTTAAAAATACGCTTGATCTTTATGCTAAAATGCCTGCGGAGATTCCCAAAGGGGGAAGTGGTGTGCCTCTTGGGTTGCTGGCTAGTACTCAAGAAATGATTCATGCAACCAAGAAGCAAACTGAGGTGCCTTCTGGTAGTGCCTCAGTTCAGGGGGAACATGTTCAGAAACCAGAATCTGAAGCTATAAGGAAAGATAAGGGAAAAGCCTTAGTGGTGGCAGAACCTACAAAGAAAACTGATAAGGGTTATGGTCTGGTTGTTGGTGAAGATGTTGATGAAAGATGATTGCTGAACTGACCAAGGATACAAATGACAAGGTGGAAAAGGCTGTACATGATATTAAAAATTCAGTTTCCACGCTTGAAGGTTCAGTTCAGAATCAGTCAAAGCAGTTAGAAGAAATTCTAACACTTCTGAAGAGAGAAAATGTTGTTCCTCCCCCTCCCCCTGCTTCTTTCACCGAAGAAGATAGAAAGATGCTAAAGGACTTAAAAGATCAAGAAGCACTGAACCTTAGTTCTTCCTTCAGACTAAAGGCTCAGTTTGCTACAATGGCAAAAGGCATTTGTGAGTGCCTAGAACAACAAAGTTGGAAACCTCTGCAGGCACTTAAAAATACGCTTGATCTTTATGCTAAAATGCCTGCGGAGATTCCCAAAGGGGGAAGTGGTGTGCCTCTTGGGTTGCTGGCTAGTACTCAAGAAATGATTCATGCAACCAAGAAGCAAACTGAGGTGCCTTCTGGTAGTGCCTCAGTTCAGGGGGAACATGTTCAGAAACCAGAATCTGAAGCTATAAGGAAAGATAAGGGAAAAGCCTTAGTGGTGGCAGAACCTACAAAGAAAACTGATAAGGGTTATGGTCTGGTTGTTGGTGAAGATGTTGATGAACAAGGTTATCCACTTCATGATCCTAATGCTGATAGCAAAAAGTTGGAGACTCTGCAGAAGCAAGTCTCTAACCAATTTATCATGTGGAGTGAGAATAAGGAAAGGGAAAGGGTTCAACACCAAACTATGGGAACCCTTGATCACATTGATGCTGCATCTCTTGGTCTATCACTAGAAAGATTTCAGAAGATCAAACATGATCCAAGAGTGCAGAAGGCAGTTAAAGATATGCTTGATTATGAGTATGGGGTGAACTACTCTCCTTTGGAACAAAAGCTGGACCATCTCACTTTCAAGATGTCCATTCAAGACTTAGTGAAAAATAGAGAAATGGAAATGGCCAGAAAGAAGAAAGAGGTTCTGGCTGGAGTTCTGCAGGTAGAGAAGGAGTTGTTCAGACCACCAACAAAGCCCAGAACTGGAACAAGGACTGCAAAGAAAGATTCTCGTGATGTTGTCCATACTTCAATCAAACCAATTTCTGATGATGCTGCTGAGCTCCAAAGAAAACATGAGAAGGACCAGTATGATCGTTATATGAATCATCGATCGCATCCAGCCAAAATTGTTGATATGGTAGTTGCAAAGGCTGATGGATTGAATCTGTTTGATTTGGTTGTGAAAAGAGAAGGAAGGGCAACTGAAGAATATAGTCAGGTTTCAGTGCATGAATTTGGGATTTCTGAGCATAGGGAGATGATCCAGATTCTGAAAGGAAAGCCAAAATCTGTCTTGACTAGTGCATGGTTAGCAAGAATTCAACAAAAGATGCAAGCCAAGGTAGAAATTGAAAACAGGCTGTTTGGCAAAAAGGATCATTCTCCACTGAAGAGAAAACCTACTGAGGCACCTTCTGGTTCAAGGCCTGCCAAGAAGTAGTTTTCTATTTCAGAATTATCATGTACTTGTAAATATTTGCATTTGTAACTTTCATTTCAGTTTATATATACAAGTTGTAATTGTAACAAATAAGTAGATGATAAGTTTAAGTTAGAAAACCATAAGTAAAATTCTGAGACATCAATGATCTATAAGATGTACTTAGAAAATTTTTACAACTTAAACAAAAACTTGTATTTCAGACTTACAAACATGTATAGATAGAAGTCTGGAATGCATGCACTATTTCAGAACAAATAGGGGGAATTTGTTAGGTCGAAAATCGACCATGTATAATTTGTTCAGAAATAGCTTGAAGTTTAGTGAAGACATTAGTTCAGAATTCTGAGATGCCTCAGAATTCCTTCACTGAAGCTTCACTTCAGTTCAGATCAAGACAAATCTGAAGCATTCATTCTAAAGTCAAAGACTGAAGTATGAAGAAGAGAATCATCTCAGAAGCGAGCATCAGAGTGATTCTACCAGATCGAAGACTGAAGCATCTCAGTGTTAAAGTATTTACAACACTTTACACTGATTACGAGGAAGACTTTTACCTTACACAGTTACCAAGTTGATAGATTTATCTATTAATAAAAGGTACAAAGTATAGGTATGGAACCTAGTACGTTAAGTCACATCAAGTGACTTATATACTCTTCCTAGTGCAGCATGTAAGGAATTATGTCTTAATTCCTTAAATGCTCACAACCACATTTGTACGACATTGTCCATGTCATCATGAACTAAGTCTATAAATACAAAGTCTTCTCATAACTTGCAATTGGCTTGAAACCTTAGCATTGCAACTTGTGAGATATACTCTAAGTAAACTTACGAGTATTTCCAAGTCAATTAGATCACTTGTATTTCGGGATTGTTTAGATACTTACACTTGGGTGTTTATCTTTGTTCCGCAACAATCCTTGTATTTGTTTATACATCAATAAATCAAATACATTAGAAAACAACGTATCTCAATGCTTTATACTTGATTATATTTATATATATCTTTATATAGTTTCTGCCATTTGTTCTTACATTTATTTATATTGTCAATTGTTTCTTGTTATCCATATCTGGATCGTAAACTTAACTTGTCCATTCAAGATAAGTTGTACTTGCCAGTCGGGTTTATCATTCATCTATATATATTGGGACTCACATAGTGTATCTTACCTCGAGGAAGCGCACGACAATAGACAACTACGTTACCGTGCAAAGCAACTAGTCTCGTCTACCTATAATTAGTAAACGACCATTAGACACGCCAATTCTCACGTTACTATTACTCCGACCTAACCACCTACAAACATGACCCACGACAACGACATACGCATTGGATGTTCAAAAGTTATAACATTTAAAAACTCAGACACGGCTGCGCCGCAATTGCCCTTATTGCGCCATAACTTATCTTTCTGCATTACAGTTGCGCCGCAACCCACACGTTGCGCCGCAACACCAGTCTCAATTGCGCCGCAACCTACATGTTGCGCCGCAACTTATGTTTCTGGAAACTAGTTGCGCCGCAGCCAGCTAGTTGCGCCGCAACTAGCCCCGATTCTGCACAACTTCGATCGATTAAACCCCAAACCAGATCCAAATGACTCCAAACCAATTACAAAACTTTTATACATCAAAATCCTTCATATTTAGACCATAATGATGCATTACAACCTTTGATTAAACCACACATAATTTGCAACATTAAAACAAGCATTATTCCGATATCAATTGACCATCCAATGACCTAGATCCACATTCTAATGACTCAAAAGATTGAAAAGATGTTAAATCCATGCTACTATACCTTTTCTACCTGTAGATCACAATGAGGATGCAAAAGACTCGATCAAGCACTCCTAAATCACACGTTTTGAAGGATTTTCGGCTTAGAAATTTGATAAGGGATCAAGGGGTGGTCTAGGGCTTGGGAGAAAAGTGATAATATCAGTTATGAGGAACTAATGATCACCCTTAGGGCTCTAATCCCCCCCCCCCCACCCCCCCCCCCCCCCCCCCCCCCCCCCCCCCATCACCCTTAGGACTCTAATCCCGTTTTTGACTTTCCCTCTAGGTCAAACTTGGTCCCTAGACTTCCAAACATCACATTATTAGCCCAAAACACCTCTATGAACTATATACAACTCAATGAACCCTTCAAGCACCTCAAAAGGCACATAACTACATCTTAAACACATTACAACATCAATTAATAAGACATTCAAGTCTCGCACATATGACACATTAACTACATTTAAGCATTAAATCTACCATAAGCTTAACAGACACGTTATGTTGACTTAACGACTCGAGCCAACCGTTAATTAAAAAGATTGAGATGTTACAGTATCGTTTCCTTGATACACCTTCTCTCATCATTTAAGTACATGCATTCTTTACTTTCTTTATAAACATATTTCTCCCTTTCTTTCTGCCAATATAATATACCCTACTTACATATATTAGTCATTTCACCATTATATTTTCTTAACTCTTTACTTAAAAGGTATCATTCAGTCTTTAGTTGTTTTTACTAAAATTTATCTTATCACCACTTTACCATTTTTTTTTTTAAATTTAAAATTGACTTTCCATTTTATTGAGATGTATAAAAAGTGGGGAATCCAACCTATGTTTGTTGACAATTTGAAGACAGGGTGAGGTTGGTTGTATGATCTGATGTGAGGTTGTGGACTTTATATCTACTATTTTCTTTTTTTGTATGTGTTACTGTTATATAGATGTTGGACAGGGGTTCTTTGCATCGGAATTTTCTATTTTTCTTAGTAGAATGTTAAGTTGAGAATTTGGTTGTTTACTTTATACCATTAACTGCTTTGCTAAGTGTCCAACCTACTACTAAGTATTTTTGTAAAAATAAATTAAAAACAAAGAGGATTAAAAAAATAAAAAAATAAAATAAAAATGGTGTGGTTCCTCTATAATTGCTGTTATAAGGTACTACTAATAATTTAATAGATTAGTGCTTTTAATTATTTTTATTGAGATGTAATCCATGTCAAAGACTAATAGAATATAGCTCATAAGTACCAGTAAAATAAGTTTGCTCGAGTTTTCGACACTAATTTGTAAACTTCGTTCTAATATAAATATTAGTAAATTTAAATGAGTAATCACAATGAAAGTTGTGATATCTTTAAACTAAGCCACGTAATTTGAAGTAGGTATCATATTTGTTATTCATAGAAGTTCCAACCTAATCCGTAGATTTAAAAAAAAAAGGTTTTATAAAAGTAAAATATAGTAAGTATTAATTAATTTATTTACCTTTTAAATTTACTAGGTGTTCTAGATGATAGACTCGCCTGCAATTTTGGTAGTTGAATTTTCTATAATTTTGGAGACAACTCTATACATTTAGGCCACATGTAATTATTCATTAAGTTGTAGGGTCTTCTAGGATATTTTTGATTAACTTTGAGTGATTTGAATGTAAATTTAGATGATGATGATAAGAATGGCATTTCATAAATTCATGAAAAAGAAAATGCAAGACTTTGCCATAAGTTATATTGTTATGGATATTGCAACTTCAGGTCTATCAAGCTCATCATCAGAAGTGGATATCAATTTGATACATGTTGTGTCCCATTAGCTTGTAGAAAAGAGCAAAGTAGCCTTGCCTACTCATTTTCCTAAACCATCTTGTGAATAAACAGTAAAAGGGAATAATAGTTACACATTAACATGTTGTTGTCCCTTGTCATACTTAGTGTATTGTTGATTAATATGTGTTGGGATGACTTACCAACTAATGTAGCCAATGTGTAGCTAGCTAGAGAGTCATGGGTGTATCATTCATGCAAAACATACTAGATAAGGAATAAGTTAACCTTTTAGGTGTAGGTAAAACAAGATGATGATCGCTAATGAGATAGCATGAAAATAACTTACAAGACTCAAAAGGCAAAAAAATAAATAAATAAATAAATAAATAAAATAATAAAATTAGCAAAGATATAAGTTAATGTGTTCATATCCAAAATATAAATTAGGAAATCATGATGGACTCAAACTCAACTTAAGCAAATAAAGAGGTTAGAATAGGGCATTTTGCCAAAACTGTAGTTCCTTGTTATAGTTTGATAAAAATGGAATTTGAAGAGTAGGAGGATGGCTCTAAGGATAATGTAATAATTAAGTAATCCTTATGAGAGGTTAATCATGATCCTAATGATAAACACAACAATCTTAACGAGACATTGATAGTTAAGCAATTGGCTCTGCCTTTAAGTAGGATGTCCAGAGTCCGAATATAATCCTATTAATTACTTAGGAAACTCAATATGTTGAATACTTGACCATTCTTCTTAGGAGAAGACCCCATTTATGATACAATAGTATGTTGACATACTCATATTACTCGTTTGTTTTGATGTTGGTGATTATTTTTAATTAACCTGTATAGCTATAGTGTTTGATAGTAAAAGTTATCATATCCTTTATTATAGATAGAGAAAATTTTCTGTCATCTAAAGATAGTATTGTTGACATATGTTGCATCTACATACAATACTTAAGCATAATATAATTTCTTAATTTTGAGAAGAGTACAAGTGTACAACAGTATCTTGAAATTTAATGGTGGAACTATGTAGCGTTTCATCGACAGTATATATTAGACATATAGATATTATATAATATTTGTTTTGCTATTTGCAAGAATTTGTGATCTAATTAATTTTTAAAGGATTTCGTAGATCATATCCAATTTTGCTTGGAATACATTCAGTTGGACAGTTGGATTTGACTTAAAAATACAGTCATTTCATTAAAAATCGGAAGAAACTTCAAAAGTGGGAAACCAAAAGACATGTTTTTATATACCGTTTCTTTTCGTATGACATGAATCACGAGGGCGTGATCCAATTTGAGTGGCTGAGAATTGTAACACCCATTTAAAATAATAATAATAATTATTATAATGATTGTTATTATATGTTTAGAAATTAATAAACAAATTAACTAGATAAATACATGTAATTTAAAATGGACATTTATCAAATTATGAGGTGTAGAAGAAAATTGAAGTGTAGAAGTTTCTTGGAAGGTGGTGATATCTTAAAATATATTCGTCATCAAGGGTTAGCGATCTCTTATACATATGCTTTTGGTACTCATGTACGCCCACAACAGTTAAAATTGGATCATTTTAACGTATATATATACAATATATTCTTTTTTAAACCTGTTTATGTTTTACATTTTTAAATATTGTCTTTGAAATGGTATTGTAAATTTTTATTTAATAAATAAATAAAAGATTCTAAATTTAGGGGCGTTACATTATCTATACTACATTATAAAGCATTTACTCCCTGCATTTTTTCAACTTTAAGTAGTTGAGAACCCCAAAATACCCATGTCACTTATTCATAATACCCTTAGAAGAAATCTCAACCACTCATTTTTTCCTCTCCTCAAATCTCAGCCACTCATTTTTCTCTCTCCTCCATAAATCATTTTATTTCTCCAATTCATTCAAAATCTTTTATCTCAAAAACAGTACATCGATAAATTATAAAAGTATATGGTTGTTCTTAAAATTTCATGCTATTTCATTAGAGAGGTCATTCGATATACTTTCGACGAATTTTTAAATCCGAGGGCGGAGCCCGACAGGTAAATCACCCCATCACCGCCATAACGCGCGCGGGTACCTTTCTCTAAAAAAGTGCAAACTTATTCCAATGGGGATTCAAGTTACCAATAATAAAGGAAGACGTAAATGGTAAATTTATTCAAATTAGCTGTCATATATCATTTAGTTTAGACATTGATCTCTTTCTATAATTACTCCTTTTCTTTCCTGTAAATCACTCTTACCAGCCATTATAAATGGCCGTGTTTAAGCTTTTCACAGCACACCTGTTCATATTTCAAACATGTATTCATCACTTCGCTATCTATCTATATATATATATATATCATGCTCGATTATTTCTTATTTTCCACCTTATTGATACTAAAATCATGGCTCAACGGTAACCGATTTCGTTATATAATTCTTATATTATGTTCACCGATAATCATACCGATTGTGTGCGCGATTTTCCCCTTCATTTGTGCCGCCGAAGTCTGTTTTCGTATCTGCCGACGTCAGCGGTTGAAATCGGAACCGGCGGCATTGGCACCTGGGACTTTGGTAAAGCTATTATATATGTGTGTGTGTTTTCGTTATATTATATAATTGATTGATTTCATTTTTTTAATTAGGGTTTTTGTTCCTCTTTGCGTAGCATTTGTAACGAATTTAACCTAAACTTGATTATGAGTGTTTGTATTTATATAAATGTTTAGTATATATTCTGATTGTATGTGTAGTTAATAATTAATTTTTGATTGTATGTGTAGTTAATAATTAATTTTTGATTGTATGTGTATTGAAGTTGAATTTATTCTTCGAAAGTAGCTGTCTTTCTCTAAAAGGAAGTACATTTTGACTTATTTAAGTATGCATGAATCCATTTTGACAAATTAATATGCTACTGTATTTCTGACTAATTGTTTTTTATAGAGGACTTTTTTCCGCCATGACCGTCTTAAATGGATTTTTGAATTAAGGTTTTATCACTTAGAAGTTTTATGTGTTAATTATAGGAGACTGTATTAGAGCTTAGATACAGTTTTGCCTTTATCTACTTACAACTCGTTACAAAAGTAAATGAGATAGATGCTTAAATATAGACTTAGTCCTTTTTCTGGGGTTAAAAAATAGGCATTCAAATGCATGGATGTACAAATCGGTTCTAGCTTTAGAAGCTTTATTCTTTAGGCACCCGTGTTTTTCACATTATATATGTGTGTGTGTTTTCGTTATATTATATAATTGATTGATTTCATTTTTTTAATTAGGGTTTTTGTTCCTCTTTGCGTAGCATTTGTAACGAATTTAACCTAAACTTGATTATGAGTGTTTGTATTTATATAAATGTTTAGTATATATTCTGATTGTATGTGTAGTTAATAATTAATTTTTGATTGTATGTGTATTAATATATATTCTGATTGTATGTGTAGTTAATAATTAATTTTTGATTGTATGTGTATTGAAGTTGAATTTATTATTCGAAAGTAGCTGTCTTTCTCTAAAAGGAAGTACATTTTGACTTATTTAAGTATGCATGAATCCATTTTGACAAATTAATATGCTACTGTATTTCTGACTAATTGTTTTTTATAGAGGACTTTTTTCCGCCATGACCGTCTTAAATGGATTTTTGAATTAAGGTTTTATCACTTAGAAGTTTTATGTGTTAATTATAGGAGACTGTATTAGAGCTTAGATACAGTTTTGCCTTTATCTACTTACAACTCGTTACAAAAGTAAATGAGATAGATGCTTAAATATAGACTTAGTCCTTTTTCTGGGGTTAAAAAATAAGCATTCAAATGCATGGATGTACAAATCGGTTCTAGCTTTAGAAGCTTTATTCTTTAGGCACCCGTGTTTTTCACATTATATATGTGTGTGTGTTTTCATTATATTATATAATTGATTGATTTCATTTTTTTAATTAGGGTTTTTGTTCCTCTTTGCGTAGCATTTGTAACGAATTTAACCTAAACTTGATTTTGAGTGTTTGTATTTATATAAATGTTTAGTATATATTCTGATTGTATGTGTATTGAAGTTGAATTTATTCTTCGAAAGTAGCTGTCTTTCTCTAAAAGGAAGTACATTTTGACTTATTTAAGTATGCATGAATCCATTTTGACAAATTAATATGCTACTGTATTTCTGACTAATTGTTTTTTATAGAGGACTTTTTTCCGCCATGACCGTCTTAAATGGATTTTTGAATTAAGGTTTTATCACTTAGAAGTTTTATGTGTTAATTATAGGAGACTGTATTAGAGCTTAGATACAGTTTTGCCTTTATCTACTTACAACTCGTTACAAAAGTAAATGAGATAGATGCTTAAATATAGACTTAGTCCTTTTTCTGGGGTTAAAAAATAGGCATTCAAATGCATGGATGTACAAATCGGTTCTAGCTTTAGAAGCTTTATTCTTTAGGCACTCGTGTTTTTCACATTATATATGTGTGTTTGTGTGATTGTTTGGTTGTGACCATGTGTAAGCGTTCAGGATTGTAAATATAATAAGCAATTCTATGTGGATCACTTACACTTGTTATCTTCTTTAGGTTCAAGAAGATGTAGAAAGACCTCTTGTTTCTCAAGATTCGGACGTGGTTGAGGCTGACATCAGCGAGAATCCCAACAATCATAATTCAGGATTGAAATCGGAACTGGCGGCATTGGCACCTGGGACTTTGGTAAAGCTATTATATATGTGTGTGTGTTTTCATTATATTATATAATTGATTGATTTCATTTTTTTAATTAGGGTTTTTGTTCCTCTTTGCGTAGCATTTGTAACGAATTTAACCTAAACTTGATTTTGAGTGTTTGTATTTATATAAATGTTTAGTATATATTCTGATTGTATGTGTAGTTAATAATTAATTTTTGATTGTATGTGTAGTTAATAATTAATTTTTGATTGTATGTGTATTGAAGTTGAATTTATTCTTCGAAAGTAGCTGTCTTTCTCTAAAAGGAAGTACATTTTGACTTATTTAAGTATGCATGAATCCATTTTGACAAATTAATATGCTACTGTATTTCTGACTAATTGTTTTTTATAGAGGACTTTTTTCCGCCATGACCGTCTTAAATGGATTTTTGAATTAAGGTTTTATCACTTAGAAGTTTTATGTGTTAATTATAGGAGACTGTATTAGAGCTTAGATACAGTTTTGCCTTTATCTACTTACAACTCGTTACAAAAGTAAATGAGATAGATGCTTAAATATAGACTTAGTCCTTTTTCTGGGGTTAAAAAATAAGCATTCAAATGCATGGATGTACAAATCGGTTCTAGCTTTAGAAGCTTTATTCTTTAGGCACCCGTGTTTTTCACATTATATATGTGTGTGTGTTTTCATTATATTATATAATTGATTGATTTCATTTTTTTAATTAGGGTTTTTGTTCCTCTTTGCGTAGCATTTGTAACGAATTTAACCTAAACTTGATTTTGAGTGTTTGTATTTATATAAATGTTTAGTATATATTCTGATTGTATGTGTAGTTAATAATTAATTTTTGATTGTATGTGTATTGAAGTTGAATTTATTCTTCGAAAGTAGCTGTCTTTCAATAAATGTTTAGTATATATTCTGATTGTATGTGTAGTTAATAATTAATTTTTTATTGTATGTGTATTAATAATTAATTTTTGATTGTATGTGTATTAATAATTAATTTTTGATTGTATGTGTATTAATAATTAATTTTTGATTGTATGTGTATTAATAATTAATTTTTGATTGTATGTGTATTAATAATTAATTTTTGATTGTATGTGTATTAATAATTAATTTTTGATTGTATGTGTATTAATAATTAATTTTTGATTGTATGTGTATTAATAATTAATTTTTGATTGTATGTGTATTAATAATTAATTTTTTGATTGTATGTGTATTAATAATTAATTTTCTGATTGTATGTGTATTAATAATTAATTTTTGATTGTATGTGTATTAATAATTAATTTTTGATTGTATGTGTATTAATAATTAATTTTTGATTGTATGTGTATTAATAATTAATTTTTGATTGTATGTGTATTAATAATTAATTTTTGATTGTATGTGTATTAATAATTAATTTTTGATTGTATGTGTATTAATAATTAATTTTTGATTGTATGTGTAGTTAATAATTAATTTTTTATTGTATGTGTATTGAAGTTGAATCTATTTTGAGTGTTTGTATTTATATAAATGTTTAGTATATATTCTGATTGTATGTGTAGTTAATAATTAATTTTTGATTGTATGTGTATTGAAGTTGAATTTATTCTTCGAAAGTAGCTGTCTTTCTCTAAAAGGAAGTACATTTTGACTTATTTAAGTATGCATGAATC
This sequence comes from Erigeron breviscapus, assembly GCA_034093135.1. Taxonomy (NCBI): domain Eukaryota; kingdom Viridiplantae; phylum Streptophyta; class Magnoliopsida; order Asterales; family Asteraceae; genus Erigeron; species Erigeron breviscapus. The sequence continues at coordinate 25,170,228 of CM067167.1, forward strand.
CATTTTGACAAATTAATATGCTACTGTATTTCTGACTAATTGTTTTTTATAGAGGACTTTTTTCCGCCATGACCGTCTTAAATGGATTTTTGAATTAAGGTTTTATCACTTAGAAGTTTTATGTGTTAATTATAGGAGACTGTACTAGAGCTTAGATACAGTTTTGCCTTTATCTACTTACAACTCGTTACAAAAGTAAATGAGATAGATGCTTAAATATAGACTTAGTCCTTTTTCTGGGGTTAAAAAATAAGCATTCAAATGCATGGATGTACAAATCGGTTCTAGCTTTAGAAGCTTTATTCTTTAGGCACCCGTGTTTTTCACATTATATACGTGTGTCTGTGTGATTGTTTGGTTGTGACCATGTGTAAGCGTTCAGGATTGTAAATATAATAAGCAATTCTATGTGGATCACTTACACTTGTTATCTTCTTTAGGTTCAAGAAGATGTAGAAAGACCTCTTGTTTCTCAAGATTCGGACGTGGTTGAGGCTGACATCAGCGAGAATCCCAACAATCATAATTCAGGATTGAAATCGGAACTGGCGGCATTGGCACCTGGGACTTTGGTAAAGCTATTATATATGTGTGTGTGTTTTCATTATATTATATAATTGATTGATTTCATTTTTTTAATTAGGGTTTTTGTTCCTCTTTGCGTAGCATTTGTAACGAATTTAACCTAAACTTGATTTTGAGTGTTTGTATTTATATAAATGTTTAGTATATATTCTGATTGTATGTGTATTGAAGTTGAATTTATTCTTCGAAAGTAGCTGTCTTTCTCTAAAAGGAAGTACATTTTGACTTATTTAAGTATGCATGAATCCATTTTGACAAATTAATATGCTACTGTATTTCTGACTAATTGTTTTTTATAGAGGACTTTTTTCCGCCATGACCGTCTTAAATGGATTTTTGAATTAAGGTTTTATCACTTAGAAGTTTTATGTGTTAATTATAGGAGACTGTACTAGAGCTTAGATACAGTTTTGCCTTTATCTACTTACAACTCGTTACAAAAGTAAATGAGATAGATGCTTAAATATAGACTTAGTCCTTTTTCTGGGGTTAAAAAATAAGCATTCAAATGCATGGATGTACAAATCGGTTCTAGCTTTAGAAGCTTTATTCTTTAGGCACCCGTGTTTTTCACATTATATATGTGTGTCTGTGTGATTGTTTGGTTGTGACCATGTGTAAGCGTTCAGGATTGTAAATATAATAAGCAATTCTATGTGGATCACTTACACTTGTTATCTTCTTTAGGTTCAAGAAGATGTAGAAAGACCTCTTGTTTCTCAAGATTCGGACGTGGTTGAGGCTGACATCAGCGAGAATCCCAACAATCATAATTCAGGATTGAAATCGGAACTGGCGGCATTGGCACCTGGGACTTTGGTAAAGCTATTATTATGTGTTAATTATAGGAGACTGTACTAGAGCTTAGATACAGTTTTGCCTTTATCTACTTACAACTCGTTACAAAAGTAAATGAGATAGATGCTTAAATATAGACTTAGTCCTTTTTCTGGGGTTAAAAAATAAGCATTCAAATGCATGGATGTACAAATCGGTTCTAGCTTTAGAAGCTTTATTCTTTAGGCACCCGTGTTTTTCACATTATATACGTGTGTCTGTGTGATTGTTTGGTTGTGACCATGTGTAAGCGTTCAGGATTGTAAATATAATAAGCAATTCTATGTGGATCACTTACACTTGTTATCTTCTTTAGGTTCAAGAAGATGTAGAAAGACCTCTTGTTTCTCAAGATTCGGACGTGGTTGAGGCTAACATCAGCGAGAATCCCAACAATCATAATTCAGGATTGAAATCGGAACTGGCGGCATTGGCACCTGGGACTTTGGTAAAGCTATTATATATGTGTGTGTGTTTTCATTATATTATATAATTGATTGATTTCATTTTTTTAATTAGGGTTTTTGTTCCTCTTTGCGTAGCATTTGTAACGAATTTAACCTAAACTTGATTTTGAGTGTTTGTATTTATATAAATGTTTAGTATATTTTTGATTGTATGTGTATTGAAGTTGAATTTATTCTTCGAAAGTAGCTGTCTTTCTCTAAAAGGAAGTACATTTTGACTTATTTAAGTATGCATGAATCCATTTTGACAAATTAATATGCTACTGTATTTCTGACTAATTGTTTTTTATAGAGGACTTTTTTCCGCCATGACCGTCTTAAATGGATTTTTGAATTAAGGTTTTATCACTTAGAAGTTTTATGTGTTAATTATAGGAGACTGTACTAGAGCTTAGATACAGTTTTGCCTTTATCTACTTACAACTCGTTACAAAAGTAAATGAGATAGATGCTTAAATATAGACTTAGTCCTTTTTCTGGGGTTAAAAAATAAGCATTCAAATGCATGGATGTACAAATCGGTTCTAGCTTTAGAAGCTTTATTCTTTAGGCACCCGTGTTTTTCACATTATATATGTGTGTCTGTGTGATTGTTTGGTTGTGACCATGTGTAAGCGTTCAGGATTGTAAATATAATAAGCAATTCTATGTGGATCACTTACACTTGTTATCTTCTTTAGGTTCAAGAAGATGTAGAAAGACCTCTTGTTTCTCAAGATTCGGACGTGGTTGAGGCTGACATCAGCGAGAATCCCAACAATCATAATTCAGGATTGAAATCGGAACTGGCGGCATTGGCACCTGGGACTTTGGTAAAGCTATTATATATGTGTGTCTGTGTGATTGTTTGGTTGTGACCATGTGTAAGCGTTCAGGATTGTAAATATAATAAGCAATTCTATGTGGATCACTTACACTTGTTATCTTCTTTAGGTTCAAGAAGATGTAGAAAGACCTCTTGTTTCTCAAGATTCGGACGTGGTTGAGGCTGACATCAGCGAGAATCCCAACAATCATAATTCAGGATTGAAATCGGAACTGGCGGCATTGGCACCTGGGACTTTGGTAAAGCTATTGAATGGGATGAATTCAGGGGTGAAACCAACAAGTGAACATAGGAGTTCACTTTTACAACTAACCGAAATCATGCCAGTTGATCTTGATGAGAAAGATTTATGGCCCAAAAACGGGTTTTACATTAAAGTTTCGGATTCTTCTCATTGGATATATGTTAGTTTACCTTTTGAACAAAATGATCTTGTTCTTAGTAATATAATGCAGCTTGGTCAGTTTATTTATGTTGATAATTTAGAGCCAGGTTCCCCTTTTCCTATTGCTAAAGGTGCTAAACCGCTTCCGGGGAGACACCCGTTTGTCGGTACGCCTGAACCACTGATGGGTTTGAGAAAAAAGGCGAAAAGAGTGAACAAAAAGGGATTTTGAATTTGAATTCGGGTACGAAGTCTTGTGTTCCAAGAAGAGGTTCTTGGGGAACAGGACAAAAAGGGGAAGATGGGGTATGTGGATCACCAATGGTTTTGAAGCCGTGTCCATTGGATTTCGATCAATGTACGCCTGTGAAAACAAGGTCTGCAATGAGGGTTAATTTCCCTATGTCGCCGATGATGAGAGGACGGGCAGATGGAGGGACGAATGGAGGCATCAGAGCCTCTGCAGGTGGAGGGTTGTTAAGTCCCTTTAATACAGCTGTAAGTACATCTTCCTCTTTATTGAATTTAATAATCACTTGAATCAGGGGAGGCTCAGAGGGTGTGCAAACCCGAATCCTTGCCTAGGCACAAAATTTTAAAATGTATATATGTATCTTATATATGTATAATGTGTTATATGTTGATTCCACTTGATTCGTTAGTGCTTAAAATATAACTATAGAACATATTAGATACGGAAATATCTTTATAACTTAAGTCATAATTTATCAAAATTTTTGTTTATATATTTGAATTCGCTAAGGGACAGGGGCATTTTTTTTCTTTCAAATTTGTTATGGGTACTTAAATCCTCATGGGCGTCACTGACTTGAATCTTTCTTAGTGCTGTATGTAGCTTAATCAAACTGTACGGAGCAACTTATGAAACATTCTTTTTAAATCGAATTAGTTATAGAAAACTATGGATTTTCTGCAAGCTAGTTAAGAAGAAAATACCAATTATATGTCCCAAAGTCAGTTGATCTTGAGTTTATCTTTGCACTTTATTATTGCAGGAAAAGAAAAGCACAACTCCACCTCCAAGTTTACGGAAAGCACGAGTGTTGTCTTCTCCAAGTGTCGGTGTTGGTTCGGAGACCAAGAACTATTCAAACTCAAAAATGGCTTCACAACAAGACTCTCCTTATGGGGACTCCAACTTATCATTTAATTTACCAGGAAAACTTGGCCTTTTGGGAAAGGTATTTCTTTAACTGCCAAAAGTTTGTATTTTTCTGTAATCCATTCTTAATTTTTCGAGTTTTGACTTTACAAACAATATGAATGACTTTAAATGTTTCAAACCCATATGGCATTTTTTGTTTTCTGTCTTTACAAACAATGTCACCCTTAAACCTCAGTTCCTTATTGTGACCCAACTTCCAGAGATCTTGACCTTTTTCTACTATGAAAGCTGATGTGACCAATTTATATAGATCGCCCACATCATTATTGGCCTTTTTCGTATGTGTTTTGATTCAATTTTGTATGCATTTGGCGCGTTTATGGTGTTTGTTAGTGCTTTCAGGTTCTTAGCAGGTTGTGCGTCCATTTGGTGCATTTTCTGACGATTTTAGGCCAAGATGTTGATCCGAGTGTTCGAGAGCTGTTAATAAGAAGAACCAAAGATTTCAGCAAGATTACACTGCGCCGCAGTGGGAAGACTTAAGCCCCACTGCGCCGCAGTCAATGGGTGAGAAAAGAAATGAATTTTCCAGCGGATTACCACTGCGCCGCAGTGGGAGTGCCAATGGCCCCACTGCGCCGCAGTGGGAGTGCACGAGCCCCACTGCGCCGCAGTCAAAGGCCGAGTAAAAGAAATGATTTTCCAGAGGATTACCACTGCGCCGCAGTGGGAGGGATGTTGCCCCACTGCGCCGCAGTCACACAAGAACAGAATTCCAGGGATGATTCACTGCGCCGCAGTGGGAGTGCACAAGGCCCACTGCGCCGCAGTGAGTGCACAGGGCCACTGCGCCGCAGTCAAAGGCCGAGTAAAAGAAATGATTTTCCAGAGGATTACCACTGCGCCGCAGTGGGAGTGCACAGCCCCACTGTGCCGCAGTCAAAGGCCGAGTAAAAGAAATAATTTTCCAGAGGATTACCACTGCGCCGCAGTGGGAGGTGATTTCAGCGGTCCACTGCGCCGCAGTCAAAGGCCGAGTAAAAGAAATGATTTCCAGCGGATTACCACTGCGCCGCAGTGGGAGTGCCATGGCCCACTGCGCCGCAGTGGAGTGCACAGCCCCACTGCGCCGCAGTCAAAGGCCGAGTAAAAGAAATGATTTTCCAGAGGATTACCACTGCGCCGCAGTGGGAGTGCCATGCCCACTGCGCCGCAGTGGGAGTGCACGAGCCCCACTGCGCCGCAGTCAAAGGCCGAGTAAAAGAAATGATTTTCCAGCGGATTACCACTGCGCCGCAGTGGGAGGGAGCCCCACTGCGCCGCAGTACACAAGACTGCGCCGCAGTGGGAGTGCACGAGCCCCACTGCGCTGCAGTCAAAGGCCGAGTAAAAGAAATGATTTTCCAGCGGATTACCACTGCGCCGCAGTGGGAGTGCACGAGCCCCACTGCGCTGCAGTCAAAGGCCGAGTAAAAGAAATGATTTTCCAGCGGATTACCACTGCGCCGCAGTGGGAGGCACGAGCCCCACTGCGCCGCAGTCACACAAGCCCACTGCGCCGCAGGGAAGACTTAGCCCCACTGCGCCGCAGTGGGAGTGCACAAGGCCCACTGCGCCGCAGTGATGCACAAGGCTCCACTGCGCCGCAGTGGGAGTGCACGAGCCCCACTGCGCTGCAGTCAAAGGCCGAGTAAAAGAAATGATTTTCCAGCGGATTACCACTGCGCCGCAGTGGGAGGCACTAGGCCCCACTGCGCCGCAGTGGAGTGCACGAGCCCCACTGCGCCGCAGTGGAGTCACAAGGCCCACTGCGCCGCAGTGGGAGTGCACAAGGCCCACTGCGCCGCAGTCAAAGGCCGAGTAAAAGAAATGATTTTCCAGGGATTACCACTGCGCCGCAGTAGGAGTGCACGAGCCCCACTGCGCCGCAGTCAAAGGTCGAGTAAAAGAAATGATTTTACAGAGGATTACCACTTCGCCGCAGTGGGAGGCACGGCCCCACTGCGCCGCAGTCAAAGGCCGAGAAAAGAAATGATTTTCCAGAGGATTACCACTGCGCCGCAGTCAAAGGCCGAGTAAAAGAAATGATTTTCCAGCGGATTACCACTGCGCCGCAGTGGGAGTGCACGAGCCCCACTGCGCCGCAGTCAAAGGCCGAGTAAAAGAAATGATTTTCCAGCGGATTACCACTGCGCCGCAGTGGGAGTGCACGAGCCCCACTGCGCTGCAGTCAAAGGCCGAGTAAAAGAAATGATTTTCCAGCGGATTACCACTGCGCCGCAGTGGGAGGCCGAGTAAAAGAAATGATTTTCCAGCGGATTACCACTGCGCCGCAGTGGGAGTGCCGAGCCCCACTGCGCCGCAGTGGGAGTGCACGAGCCCCACTGCGCCGCAGTCAAAGGCCGAGTAAAAGAAATGATTTTCCAGCGGATTACCACTGCGCCGCAGTCAAAGGCCGAGTAAAAGAAATGATTTCCAGCGGATTACCACTGCGCCGCAGTGGGAGTGCACAAGCCCCACTGTGCCGCAGTCAAAGGCCGAGTAAAAGAAATAATTTTCCAGAGGATTACCACTGCGCCGCAGTGGGAGCTTACCACGAATTCTTCAAGGATCATCTCAGATTTCATCATTGGATTCATTGAAGATTCAAGAACACCCATCTAGATCGTATCTAATTTTTTGTCTTGCAAATTAAATTCAACAATCATTGGTACAATATGTTCTCTTTCTATTTCGTTTGCTATTTTCAATTTAGCATGAGTATCTAGATTTCTAATCATCCACTTTGATGAAACTTGACGAATGATATGATTGCAATATTTTAATTCAAGAGTTGATTTAATTATCGTTGGGTCGTGATCTTTATCAATTAATTCCTTGTGATTTATTCTTTTGATGTTGATGGTTTATGTGTTCATCGTTAGTGGTACTAGGTGAATATGTTTATCATTTCAATTCGATTGTCTATGGTTGGGTGTCACCGGTTCATGGTATGACGGTGAATGTCAAATCTATAATAGGAATTAATCGGTAAACGTGTTTAGAAATGGTTGGTGGTACCACGTTTTCATTCACATAGGCATAATTGGTAATTGGATAATCAAGCAAACTAATTGTTGGGGAGATTTTCTAGGCATTGGTGGTACCGGCTTGGGTAATTAAACTAGCAACTTAGGTGTTTGGGTGATTTGCGAGCGGTTGGTGGTACCACGCGAGCATTTTTATCCTTTCACGATTATCTTGTCAACTCTAAAGAATTTGATCTTTGTCGTGTGCAATCATAGCTGTAGTCAAGTGGATTCAAAGTGGATGATCGTTATTTATATTGTCTGAACTTTCTTTACTTTCAATTGTCTTGTCATTTCAATTTCTTTAATTTCAAATTATCAAGTTTTTGGCTAGCAATTCGGCTACGGTTCCATCCTTATTCTAAAACCACTTTAGCAAACAATTATTTCAAAACCAATCCCCGCGAAAGATCTCGGACTTACTACTTACTATACTATATGCGATCAGGTCCACTGCCTGAAAGTGTGTAGTAGTCGGTTTTAGTGGGTACTTGTTTATAAATTTTACAAACTCGATTTCACACATCAAGTTTTTGGCGCCGCTACCGGGGATTGTGTGCCGATTTAGTTGTTAATTTAGTGGTTTGATCCTTTCTCACGCGTGAGGAAGTTACTTGTTTTATTAGTTTAGTTTTCTTTTCTTATCACCGGTGCATTTGACGTGTTTGTGTGAGTTGTGTGTTTGTAGGTATTGTTTTAGTTGATGAACTTACATTCTTCGGGTCTCCCTTTGAATAGTCCTTTGTCTACTCCGAGAAGACCAAGAGGGCGTCGGTTTAACTTCACTGAACCCACAACACCAATACCAACACCATTTTCACCTATAGCTAAACCCACTCCTGATTCAGACGAGGAAGGGTTTTATTTAGACGAATTCTTTAATTTAGAAGTTAAGCAAGAAGAGATGGGTGACGAACAACCAAGGGATCCAAATGACACTCGCTATGGCGAGAGGGTTCGAACTATTCCGACCAGCCGTGGTTCTGCCATTAGACCTCCGGCCATTGATCATACCTTCAATTTGAAAGGAAATCATCTAAAGAGTATAGAAGAGCAACAATTTGATGGAAAAAGGAAATGGGATCCTTACCAACACTTGGATAGGTTTGAAAAGTTGGCTCGGCTTTATCAATATGGTCAAAATCAAATGAATGCCGTGAAACTTGAGACATTTCCCATCTCAATCACCGGAGAAGCACTTGATTGGTTCAATGATCTTCCAGAAAATTCAATCACTACTTGGGACCAACTTAAGGAGGCTTTCATTGGTGAGTTTTATTCACTCAGAACTCAAAGAAGGTTGGAGAATATGATTAGGTCTTTTGAACAAGATGATGGAGAAGATGTTGTAGATGCTTGGGTTCGTTTCAAGGAAATGTTGAGAAATTGTCCAGGTCACAATTTGACTAGGGAACAATATGTAGAGCTTTTCTTTGATGGGTTAGATAAGAAGTCTAAACGAGAATTAGGATATGCTTTTGGGGGCAGTTTCAATAACATTACACCCAATGAAGGTTATCAGATCTTGGAAGACATGGCAAAGGATAACTCAACTATGGATGATGAAAGGTTCTTGAAGAATGAAAGAAAGATGAAGAAGGGCACTAACCAAGGGAGATTTGCTAAGGCTGAAGCTAGTAACGACTCAGGGGTTATTGGAGAGATTAAGGCGCTATCTGAGCGCATGGATAGGAGCTTTACTACTCAAGAGACTAGGTTTAGTGCACTTCAGAGGGATGTTAAGGTCGTATCCGATGGGTGTGAACATTGTGGTGATATGCACTATTCTGATGAGTGTCCAAATCGGGCACCCGAAGATGTGAACTATGTTCAGAATCAACCCCAAGGGAATTTCCACCGCAACACCGGTTTCCAGAACCGGCCTTCAGGTAATCCTTCTTATAACTCTTCTTTTCAGGCTAATGCTCCTCGTTTTTCAGGTAACAGGTGGCAAAGAGATAATTATCAGAATCAGTCACAACAGCAGACTCAGCAAGGACAAGGACCAGGTTCTTCTTCTTCTAATGCCGATCCTAATGCTGAGTTGAGGGAGATGATGAAGCAGTTGGCTCGTAATCAAGTTGAAACAAACACTAGTATTCAAATGATCAGGGATGATACTAAGGCTTTGAGTGAGAGGTTGGATCAGATAAGCGGGAAGGTGGAGATCAACATGAAAAATCAGGGTGCTAACTTCAAGGATCTCAAAAGTAGGATGGAAGCTCTTGCTAGGCCCACGGGGACTCTTCCTAGCAACACACAGCAGAATCCTAGACCTCAGTTTAATTCGGGACAGAAATACACTCCACCTCCAGTCCGTAATGAGCAAGCCAAAGCCATCACCACTCGTACTGGTAGGTCTTATGACCCGCCTCCTATTCCTAATGTTGTTGTTTCAGATGTGCAGGATAACGGGAGTGATGATACTGATGTTGATGAAGAAATAGAGATGGAGGAAGATCCGGCCGTGAAGACTCCGGTCACTCCACCAAAATCGGCTGTGGTTCCAGAGGTTAAACCATACAAGCCAAAGATACCATTTCCACAGAGGTTCAGGAAAGCAAAGCTGAAGGAGCACTATAACAAGTTTGTAGACATGATCAAAAATGTTCATATTAATGTGCCTTTAGTTGATCTTATTCAGGGGATGCCCAATTATGCCAAGTTCATTAAGGAGCTTGTGACAGACAAAGGGAAATTTGAAGAGGCAAAGGCTACTTTTCTTAGTGCCGAGTGTTCTGCTATCTCGCAGAACCGCATTCCACCAAAGCTTGAAGACCCAGGGAGTTTTCTTATCACTTGCTCTATTAGAACTATTATTTGTAAAGTCTTAGCTGATTTAGGGGCTAGCATCAATTTGATGCCTTATTCGGTTTATGCCAAGTTCATTAAGGAGCTTGTGACAGACAAAGGGAAATTTGAAGAGGCAAAGGCTACTTTTCTTAGTGCCGAGTGTTCTGCTATCTCGCAGAACCGCATTCCACCAAAGCTTGAAGACCCAGGGAGTTTTCTTATCACTTGCTCTATTAGAACTATTATTTGTAAAGTCTTAGCTGATTTAGGGGCTAGCATCAATTTGATGCCTTATTCGGTTTATGCCAAGTTGTCCTTGGGAGTCCTTCGCCCTACTCGCATGAGTATAAGACTTGCTGACCATTCATTTCAGTATCCCATCGGGATTGCTGAGAACATTAGTGTCAGAGTTGGCCACATTGTTTTTCTAGTTGACTTCGTTATCCTCGAGATGAAGGAAGATACGAAGGTCCCTCTTATTCTTGGACGCCCATTCCTTAATACCACGGATGCTATCATCCGTGTGAAGGATAAGGAGATTTCCTTAGGCGTAGGCACTGATAAGATTGTGTTTAATGTTGAAAACTCTATCAAGCATTCTTATTCTAATGATGAGACTTGTTTCAGGATTGATGTCATTGATGATACATTGGATCAAGAATTTCAGGAATTCATGGAGACAAATATTGGAGAGGAAGAGATCGCTGATTTAGGATCTGGAGAAATTACTGATGAAGCTTTGTTTGCAGAGGTCATGGCACTGAGCTTGGATGAATCACCTCCCGAGGATGAGACTTTTGAGGAGGTAGTTGTTGACGGGAGTTCAAGGGTACTTAACTCTGTTGAGGTACCACCTACTGACTTGGAGCTTAAGCCGCTTCCAGACCATCTAGAGTATGCATATCTGTTAGGTGAGTCTTCTCTTCCAGTGGTTATCTCGTCCTCACTCTCGAGTGACGAGAAAGACCGTCTCATGTCTGTGCTTAAAGCCCATAAGCGGGCTTTTGCTTGGAAGACCACAGATATCCCAGGTATTAGTCCTAATTTCTGCCAGCATAAAATTCATTTTCTTGATGATGTTAAGCCCGTTGTCCAGAGACAAAGGCTGCTGAATCCTAATATGAAGGAGGTAGTTAAGAAAGAGGTAATTAAGCTTCTTGATGCAGGAATCATTTTTCCTATTGCTGATAGTTCATGGGTGAGTCCTGTCCACTGTGTGCCCAAAAAGGGGGGCATGACAGTCATTGAAAATGATAATAAGGAGCTTTTGGCCACTAGGACTATTATGGGTTGGCGGGTTTGTATAGATTACCGTAAGCTTAATGATGCCACCCGTAAGGATCACTTTCCCCTCCCTTTTATTGACCAGATGTTGGAACGTCTTGCAGGGAATGAATATTTTTGTTTCTTGGATGGGTTTTCCGGGTACTTTCAAATACCCATTGATCCCAATGACCAAGAGAAAACCACTTTCACTTGTCCATTTGGCACTTTTGCTTATCGGCGTATGTCGTTTGGTTTGTGTAATGCCCCTGACACCTTTCAAAGGTGCATGATTGCTATTTTTCAGGACATGCTTGAAACTTCCATGGAAGTTTTCATGGATGATTTTTCAGTTTTTGGGGATTCTTTTCATTCTTGCTTGAGTAATTTGGATAGGATGTTGGAACGGTGTGAGAGGGCACACCTTGTTTTGAATTGGGAAAAGTGTCATTTTATGGTGACTGGGGGTATTGTGTTAGGGCATAAAGTGTCCAAGGCCGGGATTGAGGTTGATCGAGCTAGGATAGATGTAATTGCCAAATTACCCCCGCCTTCTAATGTGAAAGGGGTAAGGAGTTTTCTTGGACATGCAGGTTTTTATCGTCAATTTATTAAGGATTTCTCTAAGATTACTCGTCCTATGACCCACTTGTTGGAGAAGGACATTCCTTTTGTTTTTGATGATGCTTGTTTGAGTGCTTTTCAGGTATTGAAGGATAAGTTGACTGATTCTCCTATCATGGTAGCTCCAGATTGGGAATTGCCTTTCGAGTTGATGTGTGATGCAAGCGACTATACTGTTGGAGCTGTGCTAGGGCAAAGGGTTGAGAAACATTTCAAACCCATTTACTTTGCTAGTAAGACTTTGAACCCCGCCCATCAAAATTACACCACTACAGAAAAGGAGTTGCTTGCAGTGGTCTTTGCATTTGATAAGTTTAGATCATATCTTGTTTTGAGTAAGACCATAGTTTTTACTGACCATTCAGCCTTAAGTACCTGTTCTCGAAACAGGATGCTAAACCCAGGCTTATCCGTTGGATTCTTTTGTTGCAAGAATTTGACATTGAGATAAAGGATAAAAAAGGGGCTGAAAATTTGGCTGCCGACCATTTGAGTCGTTTGGAAGATCCTCACCGGGAGGAACTTCATGATGGGGAGATCAATGATCACTTCCCTGATGAGTCTTTAATGTTTATTTCTAACTCTGATGAAGCTCCTTGGTTCGCAGATATAGCTAACTATTTGGTTGCAGGTGAGATACCTAATGATTTCACGTCCCAGCAGAAGAAGAAGCTCATATCAGATGTTAAGTATTATTTTTGGTACAATCCATACTTGTTTCGTGTTTGTGCAGATGGTATGATTAGGAGATGTGTTGCTGGAAGTGAGACAAGAGAGATTTTGGATGCGTGTCACTACGGACCAACTGGGGGTCATTATGGTCCTTCAGTGACAGGTAAGAAAGTTTTTGATGCAGGTTTCTATTGGCCAACAATTTTCAAGGAGGCCCAGACTTTGGTTGAGACTTGTGACATTTGTCAGCGACAGGGGAACATCACTAAACGGGATGAGATGCCTCAACAGAGCATTCAGGTATGTGAGGTATTTGATGTCTGGGGTATAGACTTTATGGGACCTTTCCCACCGTCTAATAAGTTTCAGTACATTCTTGTCGCCGTTGACTACGTGTCTAAATGGGCCGAAACCAAGGCTTTGCCCACGAATGACGCGCGTGTAGTCATTGATTTCTTGAAACAGTTGTTCTATCGTTTTGGTTGCCCTAGAGCTTTGATTAGTGACCGTGGTACCCATTTTGCAAACCATCGGTTAGCCAAAGTGATGAAGAGGTACGGTGTTGTCCACTATTTTTCTACCTCATACCATCCACAGACCAGTGGTCAAGTGGAAAACACAAATAGGGCCTTGAAGAGGATTTTGGAGAAAACTGTTGGAGATAACCCCAAGGTGTGGTCAAAGAAGTTAGATGACGCCTTGTGGGCGTTTAAGACGGCTTATAAGACGTCGATTGGCACCACTCCATACCGGTTGCTCTATGGCAAAACTTGCCATCTTCCTATTGAGATAGAGCATAAGGCGTATTGGGCTTTGAGGAATTTGAATTTGGATTTGATGGAAGCGCGTGAACTTAGGATGTTGCAACTCCATGAGCTTGATGAGCTTAGGTTATGTGCTTATGAGAATTCGAGGCTATACAAGGAGAGGACCAAGATTTGGCATGATAAGAGGATTCGTAGGAAGGAGTTTAAGGTTGGAGCTAAAGTGTTGTTGTTCTTGTCTAAATTTAAGATTAAGCAACCTAAACTAACTTCTAGGTGGATTGGACCGTTTGAGATTAAGCACATATACCCATCGGGTTATGTTGAGTTGTTTAAGCAAAATGGTGAAGGATCGTTCATTGTCAATGGTCATCGACTTAAGCTATATTTGGAAGAAGAGCAGGTTGAGGGGATATTTGATGAGATCCCCGTGTTTGAATTGGATACTTGAAAGTTGGTCGAGTCAAGCTCAAGACTCGTTAATAACTTAAGCGCTTCTCGGGAGGCAACCCGTGTTTATTTTATCAGTTTTACTTTTCTTTGAATTAGTTAGTTTTAATCTTGTTTTATTAGTAAGTGCAGGAGTGGTCTCGATGTGATGCGGTTCCGGGTAAGTGTGATTTGAGTTTTTGACATAATATTTTTGAAGGAAAATTTTCAGACAATCCCCACTACGCCGCAGTGGGGGTGGGATAATCTGGATGCGCCGCAGCAAAAATCCTCTGCCCAGGGTTGAAATACTTCCCACTGCGCCGCAGTGGGAGTGACGCATCTCCACTGCGCCGAAGTGGGAGGCCGGGTAGGTTAGTCAATGACCATTTACAAGTGGGGTAAATTTCTTTTAACCTTTAACTTACTTTCTCTCTTTTCTCTCTTCTCTGCAAACCGAAAAAACATTAAAAAAAACCCTTTTTCTTCCATCAAGATCCTCCATTCTCTTCCATCTTTAATCCTTTCTCCAGATCTTTATCTTCATACATTGCATAATGGGAAGAAGTGTAAGTTTCTTTCTTTAGTTTCATTGTTATTTTTCTTTTATTTTGAATTTTCAATTTCTAGGGTTTATGCTAGCTTAATCTTTCGAATTAATTTAGGGGTTTTGATGTTTGTGGGCAATAGAAGCTAATTGGGTGTTAAATCTTTCATCTTGTTCATCCATTATTGATTTTAGTTTTGAAATTAGGGTTTTGGAAAAATTGGGGATTTGTTATGAACAAGTGTGGGGGATGTATATGTCGATTTATGTGGAGATTATTGTTTGATTATTCCCTGAATTTGCTTGTTTGATTTCCCCCTTTTTTGTGCCAAGTCGTGATGAACCCTAACTAGTTGCCCAGATTGTGTGCCTCACTGCGTCGCAGTGAGGGGGTTCATTGCCTCACTGCGCCGCAGTGGGGGCCTTTCCCTGCCTTGATTTTTGTTTGTTTTATATGATTCCCAACTTTGCATTCTTAATACTCACAATTGGTCGTTTTCATGTTTGTGAATGCAGGGAGCTACTGATAAGGCCGCAGGAAAAAGGAAAATGGTTGAGGGGCAATCTAGTGAGGCCGTTGACGTCCCAAGTCAAACTTCTAAGAAACAGATGGAGGTGCTGCTTACATTCATAGAAGGTGAACTGAACGAGAGGCATGCTTGGCTCTCATTCGGAGGTATTAGGCAGCCTCAGAAGAACATGTACAAGAACAAGTTATATAAGCTTGCTAAGCATGCGGTCTGTCCCGCAAGATATTTACATCCTATTCAGGCTCAGGTATATGGAGTACAGGAGGATATCCGAAGATGGTTTTCTATGAGTTTGAGAGTTGGAGGGGAGTCAAGAGGGCATGACGTGAGTTGTGATATTTGGCGGCGGGTATTTGCTAACCGTGAGCCCGCCTACCGTGAGTTGTGTTTGGAGTTTTATTCAACCTTGAAGCTGAAGAAGGAGTTAGGGAAAGTCAAAGATATTTTTGAGGAAAGGATAGTCTCGTTTTATTGTGGGGGACAGCAGAGGAGGCTGTCGATTGCTGAGTTTGGGTATTATTGTGGAATGTATTCAAGAGAGGAATTACAGAGTGCGGAACTTAAGGCTATTTTGAGGAAGGGCTATAGAACAGGAGCCGATTTGGGTGATGGAGAGTCTATTTTGGAGTATTTCACAAGAATCACGGGAGGAGAAACTTGGACATACACTAGTGGTGTGTCGAAGATAAAAAATGTACGTTTGAGGTTACTCCACCGCATGATTGTGACATTCTTGGTGCAGCGATCTACTCATTGGGAGAAGGCTTACCAGAATGATCTATGGTTACTTAAGCTCTTTTCTGAAGGTGCTCCATCAAGGTTTGCTTTGCCTCCTCTTGTACTGCTTGACCGTATGTGTAATCATTCTGATTCAAATTTGGTTTTGGGACATTTCATCATGGTTATTTATAAGAGGATGGGAGTCTTTGCTTCAGATGATTGCCAGACCTATCTTTCATTACCAGTGCATCAGGAAGGTTTTACGTATAATGAGCTTTGGAGAGGAAAGATTTTGAAGAAGAAGAAGGCAAATGAGCAAGAACAGTTGTTGGCGGATGAAGGTGAAGTTGAAGGACCACCTCCTGTACAGGAGGAGGATGTTGAGATGGCTGATCCACCGAGGAGGACTGGACGTTACATTCCCATCCCTCACTCGTTTGACTTAACACTTTGGGGAACACTATTCAGAATATTTATGAGTCTCAGCAGAAGAGTAGGCAGGAGTTTGATGCATACCAGAGGAGAATGGACCAGGATTTCAGCTGGGTTGGATCACAGCAGGCCCACACTAACTATTGCCTTGATTATTATCAGCCGATGTGGGATGCTCAGTATCACGGTCGGGAGTTTGTTCGACCTGACCCGATTCCCCAGTTCTCTCCACCGCCTATTTATGTCCCCGATTATCGTCAGGGGGGTCAGTCCTTTTTCTCTCATACGACTGCCTCGGGGAACATGTCACCACCACTTCATGATTTAGGAGGTTCTCCTCGAGGTCCAGTGCAGTTTGGGGTCTTTCAGGGTGGCCATGTTGGCGGTGATTCTTCATCTTTTGCAGGTTTGGGTGCAGGTGCTCATTCAGGATTTGATGCTGGTCAGTCAGGAGGAGATGCAGGTGGTTCGGGTGCAGCTCAGGAGGAGGAGTCCGATTGGGTGTCGAGTATTTTTGGAACACCTGGACTGCCCTATGGCTACCATGGACAGCAGTAGTGGAGATGATTCCCATCCGGTACCGTAGGATGGAATCATATGATGTTTGGTTATGTTGGTATTCTCATGTCATTACTTTAGTTATCATTGTCTGGTATCCACCCTACGGGGTGATGAAACATTTGTACTTTCCTTTGTTTCTTTTATTTTCTGCATGACACTCTTCTTTTTAGTTTGCACTTTGTATGGATATTTGGGATGTGTTCTTGTGATGTGTAATTGAGCAGGTTTGATCCGATTTGATGGAAATACTTAGTGGAACCCAAGTGTGGGGGAGGACCCATTGGATTCTCATTCTCACCTACATTCGTTGGCATTGATTTGTTTGATTGTGTGATCGTGTTAGTAGCTCACTATGATGTCACATGCATATGCTGGCAGTAAGTTCAGCGCAACATTTTTAATTGGCATCTTTACTGACATTGTTTCGCACACAGCTCTCGTACATTCCGTTTTGGACTAGTCTGTTTCTCCCGTCAAGCAAATTGGACTTCCTTTTTAGGAAGAGCAATTTGTGGTGCGGGGTCGACTTACTTGTTTTGAAACGGAATGTGTCCATGATCCGGTATGTGTCTTCATTCTTTCTGTCTATTTTGCTTACCCCTATTTACCTTTGTTTTGACCGAGTGTTGGACATTGAGGGCATTGTCCATCTTAAGTGTGGGGGGGTGGCAAATAGGTTTAAGCAACCGGATATATCTCTTTTGTTGTTTTGCCATTGAGATTTAACCGTTCTTGTAGATGTGTCCCTCTCGTAGGCTTTTGGATTTATCCAAGAGTAAGGGTTCTATCTTGAACTCTGAACTATGATGTGCATGTTTGGGATTGGTTGTTTCGATTTGGTAGGATGACGGAAGATGATATGATTTGAAAAACTTGTGTTGAGCTTGTCCTTGTGGTAAATTGCTTTTGTCACTTAATTCATAATAACTTAATGATCAATGTTACTACAATTTTTTTTTTCCTTGGTACAAATTTAATCGGCGAAATGTGTTCTGAACGGTTATTGGGCTAATCCTTGTGGATTGATAACATTACTTGCATACTCAAATATCCCAAACACCTAAAAGTTGTGAGATTCATCATTCATTTATAGAGGTGCTAGGTGTTGACGGTTTTGGTTTGATTGCCTTGTAAATTTGTCCCTCTCTTAGGCTCTTGGATTTATTCGGGAGTAAGGGTTCCATTTCGAAATCTGCACTAAGATGTGCAAATTTGAGGTTAATTTATTCCATTTCCGGGTCCCTTTCTTTGATTTGAGTGTGTCGGTGATGTGTTGAGCTAGAACTTGGCCTGGTGATCGTTACGAGACCGCAGTGAGATCACTTTTGTGATGTAAGTACATTGGATGACGAATTGGCATACTAGGTTTGACCCGTATTTTCTTTCTATTCACCCCTTGCTTATGTATATTTTTACCTTTTGTATACATACTTTTATACATGTACATACATGTTTTGTGTAGCTGGCTACTCTGGTCAGTGATTTTCCTTTCTTTGTAAACCTTTGTTGCACTCATCTTTAGTGCAAGATACATTTAGACACCCTTTTTGAACTTAGCCTTTTCCTTTGTATAAATCCACTTAATTATGTAAACTTTACCTCGCCATACCGATAGTCTAATTTTGGGGGGCCATTGATTGTCATTGGTTTGTTTGGGAGGTTTTGGAGAGCTTCAGTGGGTTGTCAGTTGGAATATTCTTGGTCTATGGGAATACGTCGATTGGTCAAGTTATTGGGGAATGTATTGGATTGTTCAAAGGAAGTATATTGTTATAGACATTGTTCATCATTGTAAGAGGGTGCCTACTAGTAGAGTAAAAATGGTTCAAAATAAAGAAGAAAAAAAGTGAAAAACAGAAAAATTAAAAAAAAGAGAAAAAAAAAAAAAAGAAAGAAAAGAACTTGGGCTACTAGTGGGTACTTCTCATTTTTATATGTCAAAAGTATTGTTGTATCATTTGGTTCGTGAATAGAATGGAAGATTTGGTTGTTCCTAAGTTGTTTGAAGTTGATCACCACAATGGTGTCGGGTTTTGCTTGTTACTTTTGAGGTGTGTTCATGGGATAACATCTTATGGGTTGGTGGCAATCAATGGTAAGGGTTTGATTAGACTATTTTGTACATAACTTATACTTTTGTTATTTCCTGTTATCACTAACCTAAATTTCCCAAATCCCATTGTAAATACCCTTAGCCTAACATTACAACCGATTTTTATGCCATATTTTGATGATGTACTTGGTGCTCACGCCATGTCGGTGAAGCTATGATCCTAGTTCAAGCCTATGGTAAGATATGCATCACGACCGAGCAATGAGTGATTATTCATATATATTCAACCCCAATAGTAAGTTCGTTGGAGTAGGATGATTTTGATAGGCTCATTTGTTTCACTTTTGCTTAGTCGTGTTATTGAGGCTTGTGGATTGTTCAGATATTGTCAAACATTTCGGGTTTTCATTTAAGATTAAAACTGTTTCACCAAGTCCTTGTCATCGACATACTTGGTTTGGCTTCTTTTGATAATCGTAATGTGTTTATATAGCTTCGTGCCAAGGAATGCTTTTGCTTAATTTCCAGATTTGCTTGAGGACAAGCAACGCTCAAGTGTGGGGGGACTTGATGTGACCAATTTATATAGATCGCCCACATCATTATTGGCCTTTTTTGTATGTATTTTGAGTCAATTTTGTATGCATTTGGCGCGTTTATGGTGTTTGTTAGTGCTTTCAGGTTCTTAGCAGGTTGTGCGTCCATTTGGTGCATTTTCTGACGATTTTAGGCCAAGATGTTGATCCGAGTGTTCGAGAGCTGTTAATAAAAAGAACCAAAAGATTTCAGCAAGATTACACTGCGCCGCAGTGGGAAGACTTAAGCCGGAGAAGCACTTGATTGGTTCAATGATCTTCCAGAAAATTCAATCACTACTTGGGACCAACTTAAGGAGGCTTTCATTGGTGAGTTTTATTCACTCAGAACTCAAAGAAGGTTGGAGAATATGATTAGGTCTTTTGAACAAGATGATGGAGAAGATGTTGTAGATGCTTGGGTTCGTTTCAAGGAAATGTTGAGAAATTGTCCAGGTCACAATTTGACTAGGGAACAATATGTGGAGCTTTTCTTTGATGGGTTAGATAAGAAGTCTAAACGAGAATTGGGATATGCTTTTGGGGGTAGTTTCAATAACATTACACCCAATGAAGGTTATCAGATCTTGGAAGACATGGCAAAGGATAACTCAACTATAGATGATGAAAGGTTCTTGAAGAATGAAAGAAAGATGAAGAAGGGCACTAACCAAGGGAGAGTTGCTAAGGCTGAAGCTAGTAACGACTTAGGGGTTATTGGAGAGATTAAGGCGCTATCTGAGCGCATGGATAGGAGCTTTACTGCTCAAGAGACTAGGTTTAGTGCACTTGAGAGGGATGTTAAGGTCGTATCCGATGGGTGTGATCATTGTGGTGATATGCACTATTCTGATGAGTGTCCAAATCGGGCACCCGAAGATGTGAACTATGTTCAGAATCAACCCCAAAGGAATTTCCACCGCAACACCGGTTTCCAGAACCGGCCTTTAGGTAATCCTTCTTATAACTCTTCTTTTCAGGCTAATGCTCCTCGTTTTTCAGGTAACAGGTGGCAAAGAGATAATTATCATAATCAGCCACAACAGCAGACTCAGCAAGGACAAGGATCAGGTTCTTCTTCTTCTAATGCCTCTAATGCCGATCCTAATGCCGAGTTGAGGGAGATGATGAAGCAGTTGGCTAGTAATCAAGTTGAAATAAACACTAGTATTCAAATGATCAGGGATGATACTAAGGCTTTGAGTGAGAGGTTGGATCAGATAAGCGGGAAGGTGGAGATCAACATGAAAAATCAGGGTGCTAACTTCAAGGATCTCGAAAGTAGGATGGAAGCTCTTGCTAGGCCTACGGGGACTCTTCCTAGCAACACACAGCAGAATCCTAGACCTCAGTTTAATTCGGGATAGAAATACACTCCACCTCCAGTCCGTAATGAGCAAGCCAAAGCCATCACCACTCGTACTGGTAGGTCTTATGACCCGCCTCCTATTCCTAATGTTGTTGTTTCAGATGTACAGGATAACGGGAGTGATGGTACTGATGTTGATGAAGAAATAGAGATGGAGGAAGATCCGACCGTGAAGACTCCGGTCACTCCACCAAAACCGGCTGTGGTTCCAGAGGTTAAACCATACAAGCCAAAGATACCATTTCCACAGAGGTTCAGGAAAGCAAAGCTGAAGGAGCACTATAACAAGTTTGTGGACATGATCAAAAATGTTCATATTAATGTGCCTTTAGTTGATCTTATTCAGGGGATGCCCAATTATGCCAAGCTCATTAAGGAGCTTGTGACAGACAAAGGGAAATTTGAAGAGGCAAAGGATACTTTTCTTCGTGCCGAGTGTTCTGCTATCTCGCAGAACCGCATTCCACCAAAGCTTGAAGACCCAGGGAGTTTTCTTATCACTTGCTCTATTAGAACTATTATTTGTAAAGCCTTAGCTGATTTAGGGGCTAGCATCAATTTGATTCCTTATTCGGTTTATGCCAAGTTGTCCTTGGGAGTCCTTCGCCCTACTCGCATGAGTATAAGACTTGCTGACCATTCATTTCAGTATCCCATCGGGATTGCTAAGAACATTAGTGTCAGAGTTGCCCACATTGTTTTCTAGTTGACTTCGTTATCCTCGAGATGGAGGAAGATACGAAGGCCCCTCTTATTCTTGGACGCCCATTCCTTAATACCGCGGATGCTATCATCCGTGTGAAGGATAAGGAGATTTCCTTAGGCGTAGGCACTGATAAGATTGTGTTTAATGTTGAAAACTCTATCAAGCATTCTTATTCTAATGATGAGACTTGTTTCAGGATTGATGTCATTGATGATGCATTGGATCAAGAATTTCAGGAATTCATGGAGACAAATATTGGAGAGGAAGAGATCGCTGATTTAGGATCTGGAGAAATTACTGATGAAGCTTTGTTTGCAGAGGTCATGGCACTGAGCTTGGATGAATCACCTCCCGAGGATGAGACTTTTGAGGAGGTAGTTGCTGATGGGAGTTCAAGGGTACCTAACTCTGTTGAGGTATCACCTACTGACTTGGAGCTTAAGCCGCTTCCAGACCATCTAGAGTATGCATATCTGTCAGGTGAGTCTTCTCTTCTAGTGATTATCTCGTCCTCACTCTCGAGTGACGAGAAAGACCGTCTCATGTCTGTGCTTAAAGCCCATAAGTGGAAGTGGCGCATTTCAAATCCAATGTGATCCTCATGATTCAGTTTTTCTGTAATCCATTCTTGAGTTTTCGAGTTTTGACTTTCCAAACAATATGAATGATCAAAATTTTTTAAACCCATATGGCATTTCTTGTTTTCTGGCTATACAAACAATGTCACCCTCAAAACTCAGTTCCTTATTGTGACCCAATTTGCAGAGTTTTTGACTTGTTTTTACTGTAAAAACATTATCAAGACTTTAAATTTTGACTTTTTTGCAACTCCATACGAACATTTTGTACTTCTTATTTCTTTCTGTGTTTCAACCAATGTGGTTCTCATGATTCAGTTCTGCTATTACTAATGTTCTAACTCATATCACTTCAGGAAGCCATCCAACAACGTGAAACGGCTCAGACGATAGCCCTACAAGCACTTAGAGAGGCCTCGGCCACTGAAACTCTTGTTCAGTCTCTCAAGTAAGACTAACTTGTATTCATCAGTTTTTATTCTTTGTGACTATATGCATGTAGGTCTATACCTAAAATCAAATTTGTTTCATAAAATTTGCAGGAACCTATCAAACTTGAGCAAGTCAGCTAAACCTGAAAATCCAGCAGACTGTTTTGATCAGTTTCTTGACTTCCATAACCAAATTGTTCAAGCAGTAGCTGAAATGACATCCATTAAAGCCGCAACCGCTCAAATCCCAGCAGAAGAAACGCCAGCCTTGCACGATATCATGAACAACAACAACAATTCAGACTCAAACAATACATCCAAGAGGCGAGCTGCATTATACAAATCGATGGCAAGCTCTCCTGAACGAAACGATCATAAGTCAACAACACCCTTGGGGAAACAAATGAGACCACCATCAAATGTTAATCAAAAACCAAAATTGGTTGACAACAATGAAAACAAGAATCCCGGAGGGTCTAGTTGCAGTCTAAGTAATACCATTAAACTGGGAATGCAGATTGAAACCGAGGCTGGGAATTGGTTTATGGAGTTCTTGGAGAAAGCCTTGGAAAAGGGTATGAAGAAAACGAAAGGAAGCGTAGAGTCTGACGCTAAGAAAATTCCTCAATCACTTGTATTGAAAGTGATCAATTGGGTTGAAGTTGAACAATGTGATTCTAGTAAGAGACCAGTACATCCAAAAGCAACACAAATTGCTAGGAAATTAAGAATTAAAATGAAGAACCCTTGAATTTTTTTGATTGGATAGTTTAAAATGAATTTTTTTGATTGAATTTTTTTGGAATACAATTGCTTATCCTGCGATTGGATAGTTTAAAGAAGCACTTAAAGATTTCGAGCAGGTTTGTGTCACTATTCACTTATGTTTATATTTACGTAAAATTAGGCTTCTTTAAAGTGCATGATGGGTAGATGAAGTAATTTTTTGGTACATATAGAGTTAGAAGTGATAGGATGTTTTTTACATGTTTCACTATTGGTTTTTGCATTTTCCAAGTTACTAATTCATTGGTAGTATGGGCCACCATAAAAGAAAGTTGAGAACTTGTGGACATAGAAGCAACCTAGTAGGAAATGTGAACCTCTAATCTGAGTATTTTGTTATGCATGAGTAACTTATACTCGTGTAGACGTATGATTTTCTACGTTAGAGACGACTGAGCTGAGCTAGTGTTAATCCCAAAAAGGGATCACATGAACCCATTCATCTCTTTTACAATCTTAGTGTATCACGGAGTATTAGTCTATTATCTAATGTTTATTTAGTTTAATCTTGGTTATGAACCTGCTGATTTTCTATATAATCTTGATTAACATTAAATATGACCGCGCTCAATCATTTCTCTGGCTCCGTCCCTGGTCTAATCTCACCTTCCTCAACCCGGCCCACGACTGTGCACAAATAACTTGGTTAATGATTCAATGAGTTTACATAATGGCTCAAGATCATGTATGCTTTGTATCTAGACTGACTGAGTTTTATCTTTTATGTATGTGTACTGATAATTAGCTTTTGGAGAGTTGGATTATCTAATCTTTGATTTGTGTTTCTGGGTAAACATGATCAAGCATTTGCTTAGTTGATACACCCTCCGTTAGTGAATTGTTGTCAAGGAAATTAGCTATAAGATAAAAAAGTATGAGAACTTAGAGGTATTGTAAATATTAAAATTAGTCGGTGTTCACTTGTGAAGTTGTTCTGTATTCATCATAAAAGTTTGATAAATACAAATTTGACATTAAACTCAAGGGACAACAGCAGATCGGAAGGAGAAACCCATTTGAGATAAATCAGACATGGTCTTAGTCATATCAGTCTCTAGTGTATGTTGATTGTTGAATTTTATCTGTATAGTTTAATGTAAAGTGTTAGGTCGAAAATCGACCATGTATAATTTGTTCAGAAATAGCTTGAAGTTTAGTGAAGACATTAGCTCAGAATTCTGAGAGGTCTCAGAATTCCTTCACAGAAGCTTCACTTCAGTTCAGATCAAGACAAATCTGAAGCATTCATTCTGAAGTCAAAGACTGAAGTATGAAGAAGAGAATCACCTCAGAAGCGAGCATCAGAGTGATTCTACCAGATCGAAGACTGAAGCATCTCAGTGATAAAGTATTTACAACACTTTACACTGATTACGAGGAAGACTTTTACCTTGCATAATTACCAAGTTAATAGATTTATCTATTAATAAAAGGTACAAGGATAGGTATGGAACCTAGTATGATAAGTCACATCAAGTGACTTATATACTCTTCCTAGTGCAGCATGTAAGGAATTATGACTTAATTCCTTAAATGCTCACAACCACATTTGTACGACATTGTCCATGTCATCATGAACAATGTCTATAAATACAAAGTCTTCTCATAACTTGCAAAAAGCTTGAAACTTTAGCATTGCAACTTGTGAGATATACTCTAAGTAAACTTACGAGTATTTCCAAGTCAATTAGATCACTTGTATTTCGGGATTGTTTAGATATTTACACTTGGGTGTTTATCTTTGTTCCGCAACAATCCTTGTATTTGTTTATACATCAATAAATCAAATACATTAGAAAACAACGTATCTCAATGCTTTATACTTGATTATATTTATATATATCTTTATATAGTTTCTGCCATTTGTTCTTACATTATTTATATTGTCAATTGTTTCTTGTTATCCACATCTGGATCGTAAACTTAACTTGTCCATTCAAGATAAGTTATACTTGCCAGTCGGGTTTGTCTTTCATCTATATTTGGGACTCACATTTGGTATCAGAGCAGCAAGGTTGAATTAATATAAATTCTTTAACCTTTGATCTGCTAAGATGTCTGACTTTGAACAAGAACGACCTGACCCTAATAATGCTACCCTACCCCCTATCATCAACAACAATATACCATCACATAATGTACACGTACACTTTCCAAATAATCCTGTTCCCAAGTTTGATGGGAACAGTGAAAACTTTCAAACGTGGAAAGCATGCATGTTAAAATATATTGCTGGTGTTGAGAGACACTTACCAGACATTCTAAAAGAAGGACCCTTTGTCCCTATGAATGCTTCAACTGTTGTCAGAAATGCCGATGGGACTCCTAGGCAGTCACCTAAGGAGAAGGATCATTGGTCTGAAGAAGATCATAGACTTGTAGACCTAGACACTAAGCTACAAAATATGATTTTATATGCAGTTCCAGAAACCCTAATGCCCACTCTTGTCTTACTTGATAATTCTAAATTAATGTGGGAGGAACTTTTGACACAATTTGAAGGCACTAATGAGACAATAGTCACAAGAAAAGTTGCTTTAAACAAAAGATATGAGTCTTTCTTTGCTATACCTGGGGAGTCTTTAACCCAAACTTACATTAGGTTTACAAATCTGGTAAACCAACTGAAAGCCCTAGGTGTAACCAAAGACAAAGAAATTTTGTTGGAAAAGTTTTGTGATATCTTACCTTCTAAATGGGAAAATTTAATCTTGGTCTTGAGACAAGGCAAAACATTACACAGTCATACTCTTGCTTCCCTTAATGGAGCATTCAGGTATACTGAAGAGAACAAAGCTGAAAGAGCTTTGGCTGAGCAGGATGCCAAGAACCATGTGTCTACCAGTTCTGGTACGGTTCAGTATTCTGAACCACAAAGTTCTGCTCTACTATCTTCTGAGAGTGATATTTTTGACTCAATGAAGAAGATGGTTTCTCAAATGTTAAAAACTGGTGTCTCTGCTAATGTCACTCATGATTGTGATGAGGATGACAATGATGATCTGGTTGCCATGCTGGCTAAAACGTTCAATCGTTTTAAGGCCAAATCAAATCGATCTGGAAAACCTTTTGCTTCCAGTGCTTCTATTGATAAGTCTAATCTTGAATGCTTTAAATGCGGCAAGAAAGGACATTTCATGAAGGAATGCAGATCTAGTCAACCCTCATCATCACAATCTGCTCCTAACCATTCTATTTTTCAGAAGTCTGATGACAGCTATAAGGCCAAATACAAGAAGTTGAAGGCTTATATGGCTCTCTTGGCACAAGACAACTCAAACAACAGTTGTATGATTGCCAAAACTGAAAAATGGGAAGACTCTGATGAATCATCTGATGATGAGGAGGAAGTTAGGGACATGTGTTTCATGGCACAAGAAGATCAAGGTCATTTGGTCAAAACTGATGTCGAATCTGGTCGCTGGGTGGATATAGTGATGAAAAAGGTCAGTAATTTTGGCTATGAAGAAAATGAGGAACACAAACTGGACCTTTTGGTTCTTTTAGAGGCTGACATCTCATTTGTTGAGACAGTGCGTTCAGAAAGTCTTAAAATGTTTGAAAACAATACCTCTGAACTGAACGCCAGTCAGGCCAGACTGAAGGAACTGAAAGATATCCATTTGGCCCTTAAAAGTTATCAATCTATGGTTGCCACTTTAGAGTTGGAAAAGGAAGAACTAAAAACTATCCTTGAAAAAGAACAGAAAATAATCAAATCATGGATGAGTGCACCAAAACCAGATGCTGCTATTAAAAACACTTTTGCAAATCAAAAAACAGCATATGAGTCTGGTGATCTTCACATGGCATCTATAATCACTGATTTAGATGCACTTCCAAAAGAAATGAAACCGGAAATTATTTTTCCTAAAGTTGGCAAACAAAAAATTGTGACTAATAAGGTCAAAGAACATTCTGAGGGAAAATCTGAAACAGCTCAGACAAGTGTTTCAGAAAAGAAGGCTAAAACCCATAAGTCATCCCCTCAGACTTCATCTAAGGTTCCCAAGGACCAAAGAAAGAAGAGAATTGTCTCCCCCACTGAGCCATCTACCTCAGATTCTGGTAGGGCTCAGGTGTCTAATGAAGAATCTATGTTGTTAAGGTTAGAAAGTCAATTTCAACTATTGGCTAGACAGGTGCAAAGTTGTAATGCACGTTTAAAAAATGTTGAAACCACTCCTCTTCAACCTAAACAAAATGCAAAACCTTTCTCCAAACAAATCAAGATAAAATCTGAGAAGAAAAAGGTTGTGCTCCCCATCAAACCAACTACATTTGTGTCAACTGAGATAATGACTGAAATCCCATTTGACCCTTCAGTTCCACATATACCAAAGAAATCTGAGACTGCTAAGGGAGAGTCTAGTGAACCCATCCATCGATGGGTTCCCAAAAAGAACTAATCTTTGATTATGTGCAGGGAGACCGAAAGAAGAACATATGGTTTCTGGACAGTGCTGCTGGCCGAACCATGACTGGTTATCAGACCCTGCTGGAGGAATATAGGGTGCAAGAAGGGCCCTCAATTGTTTTTGGAAATGATGGAAATGGAAAAACTGAGGGATATGGTGTGGTGAATAATGGTCAAGTCAAATTCACACGAGTTGCATATGTAAACGGTTTGAAATATAACCTAATAAGTGTAAGTCAACTTTGTGATGATGGCTTCAAGGTTCTATTTGACATTTCACAAGGCACCATATTCAACAGAGATGGAAAGGTAGTGTTGATTGCACCTAGAAAGGGAAACATTTATGTCATAGATATGAATCCATCTATCTCTGAACAATGTTTCTACACAAAGGCTGATGAAGACACAAATTGGTTGTGGCACAAGAGACTTTCCCATCTGAACTTCAAAAACATTAATAAGTTGTCAAGGAAACAACTCGTTGATGGGATACCCTCTATGTCTTTCAATAAAGACAAGCCATGTCCAGGTTGTGAAATGGGCAAGCAGAAAAGAGCTTCATTCAAAACCAAGCAAAGCTTCAGTATAACTGAACCTCTTCACTTGCTCCACATGGACCTTTTTGGACCAGTGAATGTTCAGACCAGAGCAGGAAAGAAGTACACCCTTGTTGTCGTTGATGAATATTCAAGATATTGCTGGGTGATTTTCCTAAGGTCCAAAAGTGAAGCTGCTGCTGAAATCATTGCTCTCATCAAACAAATTGAGCTCAAATACAAGCGAAAAGTTTGTCAGCTCAGAAGTGACAATGGCACTGAATTCAGAATTGCCACTCTGGAGTCCTTCTGCACTGAAACTGGCATAACTCAGAACTTCTCCTCAGCACACACACCAGAGCAGAATGGTGTTGTAGAAAGAAAGAATCGTACGCTGATTGAAGCTGCTAGAAGTATGCTGAATGAATCTGGTCTTCCCAAGAATTTCTGGGCTGAAGCTGTTGCAACTGCTTGCTACACTCAGAACAGATCTATTTATGTCAAAAGACATAAGAAGACCTCCTATGAAGTACTCAGAAATAGAAAGCCTAATATTGGATACTTCCATGTATTTGGGTGTCCAGTATACATTCTGAATAACTCTAATCAGCTTGGAAAATTCGATGCAAAAGCTGATGAAGGGTACTTCCTAGGATATTCATCAAATCGCAAAGCCTTCAGAGTCTTTAACAAGAGACTTGAAAAGGTCAATGAGTCAATTCATGTTACCTTTGACGAATCCAATTCTGCAATCTTTAAAAATTCCATTTCTGAACCACCCTCAGAAAGTCCAATCAGTTTTGGTGATTCTGATCCTATTGCAGAAACTGATCAGTCACCTGAACTTGTTTCTGAACATCTCCGTTCAGAACCAGAAATGAACAAACCAAGCAACATTCCATTTTATCCTCCAGTTAATTTCAAACTACCTCATGAACTAACTATTGGATCAGATGTACATGCTGCTTCACCCATGATATCAGATTCCACTGAGCAACCTCAATCTGAAGAATTTCATGATGCAAGTCATGATATGCAGGAAGAAGAAGAAGCTGAAGATGTATTTTCTGAAGCTCCTCCTGAAGTTACTCAGAGAAACTCTTGCACTGATATCATTTCTCACCCTGGTCAATACTCTAAATGGACAAAAGCACATCCAATCGAGCAAATTATTGGAGAGTCCAGTAGAGGGGTTCAGACCAGAAGAGCCACAAGCGATCAATGCTTGTACGTCAGCTTCTTATCTCTTATTGAACCCAAGAAGATTGATGAGGCTATGAATGACCCAAGCTGGGTTGAAGCCATGCAAGATGAGCTCAACCAGTTTAAAAGAAACGATGTATGGGAACTCGTTCCTTGTCCCAGTAACCTGAAGAAGGAACCAATTGGGACAAGATGGGTCTTCAGAAACAAGATGGATGAAGATGGTCATATCATAAGAAACAAAGCAAGACTTGTTGCAAAGGGATATGCACAAGAAGAGGGAATAG
The DNA here is from genome assembly GCA_034093135.1 of Erigeron breviscapus. Lineage (NCBI taxonomy): Eukaryota > Viridiplantae > Streptophyta > Magnoliopsida > Asterales > Asteraceae > Erigeron > Erigeron breviscapus. The sequence goes on from CM067167.1 coordinate 25,199,798, forward strand.
ATTTTGATGAAACTTTTGCACCAGTTGCTAGACTTGAAGCTATCAGAATATTCTTAGCTTTTGCAGCTCATCATCAATTCAGAGTCTATCAAATGGATGTCAAAAGTGCCTTCTTGAATGGCGAACTAGAAGAAGTAGTGTATGTACATCAACCACCAGGGTTCATCAATGAAGAAAAACCACATTGGGTGTACAGACTGAACAAAGCCTTATATGGTCTGAGACAAGCACCCAGAGCCTGGTATGATACTCTTACTAAACATCTTCTTAAAAATGGTTTTAAACGAGGTGCAATAGATAAAACTTTGTTCATATTGCATGATAAAAGTGATATCCTTTTAGTACAAATTTATGTTGATGATATTGTGTTTGGTTCTACTAATGAGAAGATGTGTAAAAACTTTTCTAAAATCATGTCTTCTGAGTATGAAATGAGTATGATGGGAGAACTAACATATTTTCTGGGACTTCAAGTAAAACAAACTGAAGATGGTATCTTCATAAACCAGGAAAAATATGTTAGAGATTTATTAAAGAAATATCAATTTGATTCAGTCTCATCAAAAGATACTCCTATTTCTGCTCCACTAACTTTGGATTCTGATCCACATGGAAAACCAGTGGACCATACAAAATATCGAGGTATGGTTGGTTCACTGATGTATTTAACTGCAAGTAGACCAGACATAATGTTTGCAACATGCCTTTGTGCTAGATTTCAGTCTGATCCCAGAGAAGCACATGCAAATGCTGTTAAAAGGATCTTCAGATACCTTAAGGGTGTCCCCAGATTGGGTCTTTGGTATCCCAAAGGCTCCAGTCTAGATCTAATGGGCTATTCAGATTCTAATCATGCAGGTTGCAAGATAGACAGGAAAAGCACCACTGGTGGGTGTCATTTTCTGGGTGGCAAATTAGTAAGCTGGACTAGTAAGAAACAGACTGCAGTATCTCTATCCACTGCAGAAGCTGAGTACATTTCTGCAGCGAGTTGTTGTGCTCAGATTCTATGGATGAAGAACCAGCTGACTGATTATGGTGTTACTTACACAAAGACTCCAATCTTTTGTGATAACACAAGTGCCATTGCCATATCTCACAATCCTGTGATGCACTCGAAAACCAAACACATCGACCTCAGGTATCATTTCATTCGTGATCATATTCTGAAAGGAGATATTGAATTGCACTTTATTCCCACTGATAAGCAACTTGCTGACGTTTTTACAAAACCCTTAGATGTCAAAACCTTTAAACATCTAGTCAGTGAGTTGGGTATGTTAAATCCTTAGACTGGTAATCTTGTTATGAACGCCTCAGTGACACTGATCTGGTTCACCAGTCTGAGCGATCCATGTAATTTTTGCTCGCCTAGCTATCGAACGCCTTTGTGATACTATCTTGGCACTTATTAATTCATGGATCATCACTTCAGGGGGAATGTTAAATATTTTTCAAAATTGTAAAATAAACCTTCATTTTTGAGGGGTAACCTTTGCTCAGAAAAATGTATTTAACTGAAGCACTTCAGAAAAATTAATATTTCAGATGAATTTTATGGACTGAGATGGCTCAGATCTCTTTGGAACTGACCATGCTCAGAATTTGATTAGTAACTTCTGAAATACAAAAACCTTTCAAGATATTTTATTTTGATACTTGGTCAATTGTGTGTCCACGTGACCTATTGCTTACTATGTTTTCAAACTTCGTTGGTCATGCTGATGTGGCACACAAGTGGCGCCGTAAAAGAAAAAGAAATGAGTACTTTTTACTGAAAAAGTGTCAGGGTGGGGTCTCTCAAACGTCTTTGCATTAAATGCTGACTTGACCCCAGAAATTGTTTTAAAATTGGAAAAATCCTTTTTGTTCCATCTTAAATACAAATTCCTTTTCATTCTTTCATTTACTTCGTTTTCATTTACTTTCTAATCATCAAACTCTCTCATCTTAACTCTCAAAATTCCTTAAACTTTTCGTATTCCTTTTCACTTTCAACTCTTATAACAATGGCTAAATCATCATCCTCTTCACACAAATCACTCATTACTTTAGAATATATTCCATCAAGTGATGTGAAAACTTCTGCCATATGGCCTAAGAACTTCACTGCTTCTCAAATCCGATTCAATATGAGCAACTTTTTGGCTCAATTGAATGTACAGTCTGAAACCATAATGGGAAGATTAAACAAGTTTTGGGAGCAATCCATCTTCCATTATGCGCTGACCGCCAATCCGCAAGCAATGTATCATCGATACTTGCTTGAATTCTGGTACTCTGCTGTAGTAAGTAAGGATGAACAATCTATATCCTTTACTTTGAATGAGGGCACAAAGAAGTGTGTCATCACCCTCGAGGGGTTCAGAACTTCCCTTCATCTGAACTACCTCAAACCTCCCCAGGTGTTTGTGAAAAGACTCAAAGGAGTAAATTTTAGGGAGGTTTTGGTCGCCACTGGTCATGGTGACATGGAGGATGATAATGGTAACTTGAAGACCTCTGGACATATTTTCATGTCTGGTTTTGGTATATGTTGGAGGTTCTTCTGGACTCAAATAGTGGAGAGTCTTGGTGGCAACCATGGAGGGTTGGACCAACTCTCACTACCCCAAGTTGAGATGGGGTATTATATATGGCATGGGATGCAAGTGGACTTCGCTGAGATTCTCTTCTCTCAGTTGATCACTAAGTTAAAGGGGAAGAGAAGTATACATATTGCATTCCCAAGATTTTTAAGCTTGTGCTTCAAGGAAATACTTGGTGATGCCTATGATCAAGGTGGATATGATGCTTCTGCACCAGAATATAGCAGAGATTTTTCAAAAGCAACAATTACTGGAGATGAACCAGAACTCTCCTCTGCTATGATTCAGGTATTTACTATAACTGGTTCAGCCACACTAGCTGGCCCAGAAAGGCCACTAAGTGGGCCACAAAAGAATGTGGGACCCGTTAGTGTGCCTACAATTGAAATTTTTGAATCTGGTGACGATGCAACTGCTGAAGCAGCTGCTGAACCAGAATCTGGTGAGGGTACTAGTGACCCAAACCAGGGCATATCTGACCAGATCGCACAAGTGAATGCTTTCTGGGATGACGATGAGCTACCTCAGGAGAATCTCGATTCTCTTGCTGATTTTGAGTTTGACGAGGGTTTATTGGAGGCGAATCAATCTGATTCTGAGCCAGCCCCCATCCTCGCAAACGCCCCTCCTCCTCCCCCAGAAATCCAACCAGAAAATGACCCTTATGTACCACCACCACCATCTCACCAAAATCCTATCTTTCCACCAGGCACCAATCCAGCATACGTAACCGATCCCTCTTTCTCTCCTTCACTTCAATTTTTACACCCACAAAATCTGAGAGTCCTACGGATGTTCAAATGAACAAAGTGTTAAAAGGGCTTGGTAGTTTACCTTTTGTGGCTCCTGCTTCTGCACAACCCCCACCTCCTTTCAATATAGAAGCACAGTTAGAGAGAAACCAAACCGAAGTCCAAGGCCTTATTCTTAGGGTGGAGGACTTGACTAAGTCTCTAACTGCCAACACTAGCTCCTTGGCTGACATGAAAGGTGCTCAGATGTTCCTTGGAACTGAGCTGACCAAAGTAGCTGGGAATGAAGGACTAGTGGTTGGAAAGTTGAATGAGTTGGTGATGACATGCAATAAGGTGAGCTCTGCAATCAGAGAAGCCTTCAGATTGACTAAGAGAGATGTGCAAGCTTCAGTAGTTGCGAACTTGACATCTGGGGTTGAGTTGTTGAAGCAAGAGGTAATGGCAGTGGGAAGTGAAGTCCATGAGCTGGTTCAGAAGCCAAGTATTAATGAAAATGAACTTGGGGCTTCTATTAGTGCTAATGTTGTGGAAAATCTGAAGTCTGAGCTCTCTCAGAACTTAGCTGCTCAGATTTCAGATTCTGTTGCTCAGAAAGTTGGTGAAGATGTCAGAAAGATGATTGCTGAACTGACCAAGGATACTAATGATAAGGTGGAAAAGGCTATACATGACATCAAAACTTCAGTTTCCACGCTTGAGGGTTCAGTTCAGAATCAGTCTAAACAGTTGGATGAAGTTCTCACACTTTTGAAGAAAGAGAATGTTGTTGCTCCCCCTCCCCCTGCTTCTTTCACTGAAGAAGACAGAAAGATGCTTAAAGACTTGAAAGATCAAGAAGCACTGAACCTTAGTTCTTCATTCAGACTAAAGGCTCAGTTTGCTACCATGGCTAAAGGCATTTGTGAATGTCTCGAACAACAAAGTTGGAAACCTTTGCAGGCACTCAAAACTACTCTGGATCTTTATGCTAAAATGCCTGCAGAGATTCCCAAAGGGGGAAGTGGTGTGCCTCTTGGGTTGCTGGCCAGTACACAAGAAATGATACATGCAACCAAGAAGCAAACTGAGGTGCCTTCTGGAAGTGCCTCAGTTCAGGGGGAACAAGCTCAGGAACCAGAATCTGAAGCTGGTAGAAAAGACAAGGGAAAAGCCCAAGTAACGGCAGAACCAACAAAGAAAGTTGTTAAGGGTTCTGGCCTGGTTGTTGGTGAAGATGTTGATGAACAAGGTTATCCACTCCAGGATCCCAATGCTGATAGCAAGAAGTTGGAGACTCTGCAGAAGCAAGTCTCTAACCAATTTATAATGTGGAGTGAGAACAAAGAAAGGGAAAGGGCTCAACATCAAAGTATGGGAACCCTTGATCACATCGATGCTGCATCTCTTGGTCTCTCATTAGAAAGATTTCAGAAGATCAAACATGATCCAAGAGTGCAGAAGGCTGTTAAGGATATGCTCGATTATGAGTATGGGGTGAACTACTCTCAGTTGGAACAAAAGCTGGACCATCTCACCTTCAGAATGTCCATCCAAGACTTAGTGAAAAATAGAGAGATGGAGATGGCCAGAAAGAAGAAAGAGATTCTGGCTGGAGTTCTGCATGTAGAGAAGGAGTTGTTCAGACCTCCAACTAAGCCCAGAACTGGAACAAGGACTGCAAAGAAAGATTCTCGTGATGTTGTTTGGCAAAAGGGATCATTCTCCACTGAAGAGAAAACCTACTGAGGCACCTTCTGGTTCGAGGCCTGCCAAGAAGTAGTTTTCTATTCAGAAATATCATGTACTTGTAAATATTTGCATTTGTAACTTTCATTTCAGTTTATATATACAAGTTGCAATTGTAACAAATAAGTAGATGATAAGTTTAAGTTAGAAAACCACAAGTAAAATTCTAAGACATCCATGATCTATAAGATGTTCTTATGAAAATTTTTACAACTTAAACAAAAACTTGTATTTCAGACTTACAAACATGTATAGATAGAAGTCTGGAATGCATGTACTATTTCAGAACAAATAGGGGGAATTTGTTAGGTCGAAGATCGACCATGTATAATTTGTTCAGAAATAGCTTGAAGTTTAGTGAAGACATTAGTTCAGAATTCTGAGATGCCTCAGAATTCCTTCACTGAAGCTTCACTTCAGTTCAGATCAACGTATCAGAATACCATTCAGAATGAAGTCAAAGACTGAAGTCTGAAGAAGAGAATCATCTCAGAAGCGAGCATCAGAGTGATTCTACCAGATCGAAGACTGAAGCATCTCAGTGATAAAGTATTTACAACACTTTACACTGATTACGAGGAAGACTTTTACCTTGCACAATTACCAAGTTAATAGATTTATCTATTAATAAAAGGTACAAGGATAGGTATGGAACCTAGTATGATAAGTCACATCAAGTGACTTATATACTCTTCCTAGTGCAGCATGTAAGGAATTATGACTTAATTCCTTAAATGCTCACAACCACATTTGTACGACATTGTCCATGTCATCATGAACAATGTCTATAAATACTAAGTCTTCTCATAACTTGCAAAGGGCTTGAAACCTTAGCATTGCAACTTGTGAGATATACTCTAAGTAAACTTACGAGTATTTCCAAGTCAATTAGATCACTTGTATTTCGGGATTGTTTAGATATTTACACTTGGGTGTTTATCTTGTTCCGCAACAATCCTTGTATTTGTTTATACATCAATAAATCAAATACATTAGAAAACAACGTATCTCAATGCTTTATACTTGATTATATTTATATATATCTTTATATAGTTTCTGCCATTTGTTCTTGCATTTATTTATATTGTCAATTGTTTCTTGTTATCCACATCTGGATCGTAAACTTAACTTGTCCATTCAAGATAAGTTATACTTGCCAGTCGGGTTTGTCTTTCATCTATATTTGGGACTCACAGCTTTCTTATGGTGGAGGCTTTAGGATGTGCCATACTACTTGTAACATATTACCTTTTTAAGACTTATAGGTTGCGGTTACCCATTTGCCTTTAGTAAGACATTTGGTCAATGGTAATGGTAAGCATGAGTCCGGTCAAACCTTGCATTGCTTTTCTATTTAGTGTTTGATTTGTATTTGTGATTTTCAGGATAAAAGTTATGTTAAGAAAGCAAACAGCTATAATCTACCAATGATGTGCGTTCGTGAAGGCAGCCCCCCTTTGCCTGATGCATATAACACCTCTTTAACTGGCTTAGGTACAATGGTAAACTCTTTATTCAATGTATTAATTCTTATAAAGTGATCTACAGTTTCTCACACCATATGGATGTTTATTTTGATGTGTGTGATCTTCTCTCTCCGTCTCATGAAATTTGTAAAATTTTATCAGACACGTGTGTTTTTGACCAACTGCCATGGCGTCATGTGTTCAAAATGCCCTTCAGTAATCAGTAACAACGAGTAATGAAACTATTGAGGTAGATGTAAGCACGGAATTTTATCCATCTGAGATCTAATTGCAATGGTCAAAACCTTTCAAAATTATAAGTGTGTTAATTTTCATGAGATGGAGCCATGGAGGGAGTACTATTTCTAAAGATGAAAATTCCATTAGAAATATATTAATAAATCTATAATTTACTTGATGCTGCAGTGTTAGATCCTGTATCTAATGAATCTTTGGGTACGGGAAGCCTTCAAATTTGCCGATAAATGTTATCCCATGCAGAAAAATATTCTATTAAGACTCACAAACGAGCAGGTTGGTGGGTCAAATTTATTTAATTCATCCTTTAGAACTGAAACTTTAAATGTTCATATTAATTGCAAAAATTAAAGGTTGGGGGGATCCTCTTGTTCTGTCATTGATGCAGTTTCTACTTGTTTATATCGTCTTGTTATTCTCAATTTTTGTGAGTCTATATATATTATATATATATATATATATATTATATATATATATATATATATATATTGTGTGAGTTGCTACTCCATGTGATTGTGTTCTTGATGTTCAAAGAATAAAGCCAACATCAAAGTGCAAAAATGGAGGGAAATTCCATTAAGGAATATATTCTAACAAATTTCGATCCTTAGAGTGTACTTATACATATTGGTAACATAATGGCATGTTGTTTTACAGATTTCTCCAGGAGTCTGGTACTTTGGGCTATTTAATGGCATCGGATCAATGAGGACACAAGGAAAGATGGTAGTCCCTATACTCAATCGCCATATTAATCAATATTTTTCTTTTGTGTTGCAGTTATTATCCTTATGTTTGAGAATATTCTTATCGTCTCGCAATGCCATAACTTATTTTGTTCTTTCACGGGTAAAGGTGCATCTAGAGGTGGCAAAATGGATGGGTTGTGGTAACGGGCAAAGTGAGTTTATGAGTAACTTTCTGTTATGGGTCATATTGACCTGCAAAGACTTTTTTAGTGTAATTTAGTTACGGATAGTTAATGCATTAAAACATGATAGTATGATACTAAAAACTTTGGTGTTATATTCATGATCTAGTTTTTGTTGTAAAGCGATTAGGTGGTTGTGTTCATGCAATTTGGCCTTTTGGGTGACTTTGGACCTGTTCTCCTTTAGCTACTTTTTCTTTTTGAGCCATTGAGATATAACACAACCCAACTTGACCCATTCATAAGTAAATGGGTCAGAATTTCCACCTCTACGTGCAAGCAAGATGAGGCGGGGTTTTGGGACTATCTGAGCCTTGTTTGACAACTGTGAGCTCCAAATCAGCCAAAACTACTCGACTATAATGTTGTTATAATGTTTTTTGTGTTACAGATAAATCGAGGGTCAGGTTATTCTTTCAGTGGAAATGTTAGCGTTGAAGGGTGTATAGGCCCATCTATCTCAGGCCAGTTCTGTAACCAAACCATCGACCAACTCTCTTGCGTTGACCAGAATTCAACTCAAGTCAATGTTGTTTCTTGTAGGAACAACAATGAAAGCTCGTGTAGTGATCCAAATGAAGTAAAAGTCTATGCTTTGGACTTGCTCGGACTTTCTGATGAAGCAATTATTTCAATTGTGAACATCAAAGTCAACCAAAGTCAACTTTCAAACGGGGCAAGCAATTATAGTAGTATCAGCTTAATGTGTTATGTTCGGCATGGTGCCATGCCATCGTCATCTATTCATGATTATTCAGGGAACATCATTAATGCCCCTTTGGCTATACGATCGCCCAAAGTTGGACCTCTCAAATAGAACGATGGGGAACATGAAGGCTTGCTATTCGTTGCTGTGGCAAATGCGTCAATGTCCTCAAAATAAAGCTGGTTTGAACTGTATGTGGGAACGATATATGCTCCAGGTTTGTCACAGTTATGAGTTCTTATATGCCTTAATATATGCACTTCTTCATTTCTGTGAATCAAAATCATAGTTGGAAAATGGGTGAGTTGCGGGCTTGGTTAAGGGTTCAAAGCAGGTAACTATTTAGGATATGTGCATTGACCTATCAACATATTTCCTTTATTGAAGTCAAATAATGATTCAGTTATTTCAAATAAAGCAATTTAGGAGGTTGTAAACATGTGATTGTCCTAAAGGAGAATTATAACGTGTTCGTCCCATTTCCTGTTTAGCTACTTGCACGCATCCAGTTTTGACCCATTAGCAACACAATCATTTTGACCTGTTTACCCATCACCGCCATTTTGCCATCTCTACCGGTTAGCAATAATGTATAACAAAAATGCCCCATTATACACTAATATGACATGTCTTGTTAATGTCTTTAATTGTAGACGCTGCTGAGGAAAAATCCTTCTGTTCCTTTCGAATCATATTATTTGCCCATGAACGATAAAGGATCTTCTCATTCATCTAATTTCCTTCTTGAGCCTCTTCTTAGCAATAGTTCGCTTGGTCAAAGTCAACATTTTGCATGGACTTATTTTCTAGTAGACATCCCATTGGGTGCAGCTGGAGGAAGCATTCATGTTCGAATAAATGTGGATACTAAATGGAATCATGAAATTTATGCGTTATATGGTGGATTACCATTTGAAGATAAATGGGATTACTTCTATGCCAACACGACTAGTAATAGTAATGGTTCTATGTTTTTTAAGCTGTATGATTCAGATGAGAAACATGTTGGTTTTTATATCGTCTATGCTAGAGGTGGAACTTGGGGCTTTGGTATCAAACATCTCACTTCTTCTCATCAGATTCAAAGTCAAAGTACTATGGCTATTTTGGTTGAAAAATACCCAAAAAGTTGCTCTTCTCACGGGACATGTCAAAATGATGTTGATATGAGCGGATTATCGCTATACAGGTGACAGTCCAGGAGTTGCACACTTATGTTTAATTTAACTAGACAAGTAAGTAAAGAACAGAAGTAAAGAACATAAACAAGAACAAGTTCAATTGTAAGAAAACTATGCAAGTCTAATCATATGTATCATTGATTAAACGATGAATACATGGTCGATGTTACAACTTGTCTTACAAGAATACAAATGAACTAGATAATTGCTAAGCCTAGAAAGAAAGAAAGAAACTTAAGCAATTACAAATAAAGTGATACACACTTTGTGGTGATCAAACACACTTAAAAGATGCGGCTGTGTTCCTTTATATAGAGGGGGAATTAGGGCAACACAGCCTTACAATGATAGTGATGTAATGGTGGTTGTCGACGTTCCATTGGCTCTAAGTACTTGGATCCAGGAGCCTTTGTCTTCTTTACCAAAACGGATATGAAAGAGAGAAACCCTTGTTTTGGTCCCAACTGTACCTTTGCCATATAAGGTAACATTCAGTTAGGAGAACCACCATGTGACTTCTTGTCTTCTTGTTGGTTTGAAATCTTCCCGCCTTGACAAACAATTTGGAAAGCAAACCACCCGCTGACGAGAGTCAATGACTCGCTGATGACTCGCTGACGACCCACGTCAGCGACCAAGTCTGGTCAGCGAATCCTTGACTCAACAATCTCCCCCTATTCGCTGAGAAGACTTGTTGAGTGAAGACTTAAAAAAATATAGAAAGATGAAAAGATGTCTTATATATTTAACTTTGAATATTACAAGCTGACTCATACAGCATTTACATTTGTAAGACATCTATTCATTTTCAGCTTCAAATTCCCAAGCATGTTCTTGCTTGGCAGTCTGAACTGCTGGGTCATTGTATCTATGAGGCTTAACCAGCTCCTCATCCAGCTTGCTGATAAACCATCGATTGTTGGTCGTTTCAGCACACCTTCTTCTCATGGCCAGTATGAACCCAGTGGACGCCTTTTCAAGTTCAGATAGACGAAAGAACAGCTGGGTATTTTGAAAATTTGTGAAGAAAATACCAGCTGGATTCTCTATCACTCTCCCTTCCTCAAAGACACTTCTTGGAGGAAGTCTGGTGTTTAAAGCAGCATCACCAGAGATAGGAGGAAGGTCAGCAGTCGATGTTCGATACTCCATCTTCCTCTTTCTTTGAACTTGTCTTCCAGCTGAGGTAGAGATGGTTGCTGGAGTACCGAACACTTGCCTCAGCATGGGCAAGTCCACCTTGAACTTTGTTTCAAACTCCAGTGCTTTCTTGAAGTATTCTTTCAGCATGCTTTGGAGCTGCTGGTAGCTGGCAGCCTTTTTATCTTTTACCAGCATGTACACTTCCACCCATTCTGAAGCACCCAAGTTGGTTACTTTGACCCCTTCCAACTTGGTTGGTTTGCCAGCGCCTTCTCTTAAGATCTTCAGATTGGTCTTTAGGCCCATTTCAGCTTTAAAGGCCTCAGCAGCAACAATTCTTTGAGGCCTGACTCGATCATTCATCAGCTTCAGCCACTTAGCTTTCTCTTCTTCAAATTTGGCTCTTTTCTCGCTGAGCTGCTTCTCAACTTCCTTATGTTTTTGCCTGTACAAGGCTTCAGCACCACCTGATTTCAGCAGCATTCTTTGCTCACCATCTAGCTGATCCTTTTCAAGTAGAGGTAGCTGCCTGATAAACTCAAGATTTTTCTTTTCATTTTCTTCATTTTGTTTGATCCTATCTAACTCTTTGATAGCATCTTCTTGAGTTTTTCCATCAGCAGTTAGTGCCAATACATCAATCAATTGATGTTGATGGCTTGCTGAGGATCGAACGGAGAGTTGAGCAGCAGTGGGAGGTTTGAAGAATCCAGAATCAGTAAGCTGTTTTCGACGAGCATCGGAGAGAGGAGTAATTTCAGCATTTGCCAGATATGTGCTATGAAAGATTGGCAACATATCCCTTGACCTATCCCTGGCCATTCTCTCAGCAAATCCAGCTTCCCAAGAAGCTCTGACCGTTTCAGGGTCCCAACGCTCTTCAGCATTGATAGCTACAATTTGTTGCTCCCCCTCAACACCAGCTGGGGGAGCTTCAACATTGGTTTCTTTTTCAGTCTCCCCCTCAGCACCAGCAGGGGGAACTTCATCAACTTCATCTTTTTCATTTTCCCCCTCAACACCAGCAGGGGGATTTTCAATATTTGCTTCCTTTTCTATCTCCCCCTCAGCACCAGCAGGGGGAACATCAGCCATTTCTAGTATCTCCTCAGCAGAGTCATCATAGATCTGGGCTACTGCCTTTTGTACTGCTTCATTTACCAACTCTAACACAGCAGCATCAATTTTCTCCCCCTTGGAAGTTGTGTTAATAACAACTTCCACAGTTGCTGGCTGTTTAGGTGGTTGGTTCACAAGTTGCGCCAACATTCTCTTGATTTCATCAACTTCTGACTCCAGTTTAATTTGCCTCTGGCGATCTTCCTCAGTAAAAGATGGGGAAGGAATAGGAAGATCAGCAATTTGTTTTTCTAAGGCATGTATTGCCTTAGTGTTGTTGTTGACTTGATCGGACAACTTCTTGATATTTGCAGCAGCAGTTTTACTGGTAGAGGCTGCCTTCATTGCCGAGTAGCTGGTGGAGTTGGCACATTTCACCATTGACAAAGCCTTAGATCGAATGACCTGCTGATCATGTTTGATAGCTTTTGTGGCTTCTTTGATTTTGTGTTGATCAGCAGCCAAGGAGGTGAATTTCTCTTTAATCATCTCTACTTCTGAGCCGTTTTCAACTTGCTTATTGTACCAGCTGGTCAGAGTAGAGATCAGTCTTTCAGACTCATTTTCTTTAACGTTTACAGCAACCTCTGCATACTTGGTGAGATCATTCAGTTGATGCTCCACCCTTTCCAACCTATCAGCAGAGTAGGTGGAGTATGAAATGCCCAAATCCTTAGCAGTTTGGGGTTCGATTTCAGAGGGAATCGAGGATGAGCAGCCAGGAACACTTGAGAAGGAAGAAGGCATGCCAAGAGACAGCATGGTGTTCACTGGTCGCATTGGAGGAGTTTTGGGTCTTACAGTACATTCACCAGTCACTACAGCATCATTTTCATCCATCTCCATGTCACTGGCATCAACTTCTTCAGCATGACTATCAGGATCAAGTTGAAAATCCTCAGTGACAAAGTCCCCTAACTCATAGTCACTTTCATCATCAGTAACAATCTCAACACCAACAACCTCTTCTTCAGCAATAACATCATCAATACGCCCAGTTTCAATATTCGAATCTTCCCCGGCAACTTGCACATCAGCAGCAGTTGGGTTCCTTTCAGCAATAGAGAAGCTGATTGGATTGGGGGATGAACGAGTGTCAGATTCAGGTTGTTGCTGCACTACATTTTCAGCAACAGCATGGGTTTCTTCTTCATCGACAAGAGAGAGTTGAGAGGGTTCCACCCTTCTTAAAATTTTCTTCTTTTTAGGAATAACACTTTTCTTGGTCACTTTGGGAGTTTTGGAGGATGTTGGAGCGGTTATCAGCATACCAGCTCCAGCAGGGTTTTGTTTATATACATCAGGGTACATGGTGAACAGTACCTGCTGCATTGCTGGAGTGAGAGCAGCATACTTCGAATTGAAGTGCTCAGGGTCACAAGCAGGAATTTTATAGACAGAGCTTGCAACTCTTGGAGAGAGAATGAATTGAGCACCATTTGGCATGTACTTGTCTTTCAGCTCATGTCTGAATATCAATGACAGAAAGCGTGTAAAGGGCACAGAGCTTGAGCGATTTCTTATAGTGATCTTTGACTTCAAATCTTAAATGGTGCTGCTGGACACATCATAATCACAAGTCCACCAGAATTCCCTCAAGAGATGAAGACACATCTCATGGGGATTTTTATAGATAGCTCTTCTAACTGGACATCCTTTGATGAAGTCCAGCATAGAATAATATCCCTTAACCTTGGAAGGGATTTCTTCAGATCCCAAGTAGTTATTTGCTTTGACAACTAGTTTCTGAGCTTGAAAAGAAACTTTGTCAGAAGGACGAATGCCTTCATTATCGAAGACTTTAGAAGTGAGATAAGAGGGAATGATTTCAGGGTTTTCTTGAATTTGTTGTGGTGATTGAGAAGCCATTTTCAACTTTGGAGGTATAGAGATACGAAGAGAAGATGAAAAGATTGAAAGAATATGGAAAAGATTGAAGGAATATGGAAAAGATTGAAGGAATATGGAAAAGATTGAAAGTATTGAGAGATTTTAGAAGTGAATGAGAAAAGAAATGAACGTGAAAGATGATATGGGAGAAGGTTTACATATATATGGTATGGATATGGGACCCATAACTGTACATAAGAATCGTCATGGACTCTCTTTCATACGTAATATATTTGAAGAAAATTATTTTGTACTAATGATAGTACGAGAAAAAGAATTATATATAATGAAAATACGTTTAATTATACGTATGTGAGTAACGTATATAAAAAATTTGATGTGACAACTTGTACCACAATTTCAAATGTACTCAAGTAGTTACGGCGCGTACAGTGTACAAGTTGCCCATTAGGGGGAAAATCGAGGTAACCGATTGAAATTCTTGTTAAAATATTATTGTTGGCGGATACGCTCAAATGAAAGAAAGGTTGAGATCTAAGTATATCCGCTGACAGAGTTTAGACAATTTGGTTACCTTTCGATTGATGGTCGCTGATGAATAAGAAATACAATTTTTTTGCAAATTGTCAGCTATAAACGGATTTGATGTCTTTACCAGCAGCCGTTTGCTGCTGGACTAGATAGAGACTTTTAGCTCTCTATTACTTTTATTTGCTTTTTCCCAAAGCAACAGGGATCAACGGTTTTGATAAGTCTTTACCAGCAGCCGTTTGCTGCTGGACTAGATAGAGACTTTTAGCTCTCTATTACTTTTATTTGCTTTTTCCCAAAGCAACAGGATCAACGGTTTTGATAAGTCTTTACCAGCAGCCGTTTGCTGCTGGACTAGATAGAGACTTTTAGCTCTCTATTACTTTTATTTGCTTTTTCCCAAAGCAACAGGGATCAACGGATTTGAATTGTCTTTACCAGCAGCCGTTTGCTGCTGGACTAGATAGAGACTTTTAGCTCTCTATTACTTTTGTTTGCTTTTTCCCAAAGCAACAGGGATCAACGGATTTGAATTGTCTTTACCAGCAGCCGTTTGCTGCTGGACTAGATAGAGACTTTTAGCTCTCTACTACTTTTTATGTTCAGCGAGTAAGATACTCTTGAGCTCGCTGAAAGATATTTTTGACCATAAGGTCACTTTTCAACATATAAGAGAGATGTATGTTGAAGCATCAGCAGCCATGACGAGTCATGTTGCTGATTCACCGTTCAGCATTCCCAACTTGCTGACCAGATATTTAAATCTTGTTTGATCTAAAGGTTTAGTAAAGATATCAGCAAGTTGGTCATCAGTGGGTATGAAATAGATTTCCACATCCCCTTTCATGACATGGTCACGAATGAAGTGGTACCTAATGTCTATGTGTTTGGTCTTAGAATACTGAACAGGATTGTGTGTGATAGCAATTGCACTTGTATTGTCACACATAATGGGGATCTTAGAGAATTCTAAGTCATAATCAGCGAGTTGGTTTTTCATCCAGAGGACTTGAGCACAACAACTCGCTGCTGACACATATTCTGCTTCAGCAGTGGAGATGGAAACTGTATGCTGTTTCTTACTAGACCAACTAGTCAGCTTCCCCCCCCCCAACAGTTGACATCCACCACTGGTGCTTTTCCTATCTAACATGCATCCAGCATAGTCAGAGTCAAAATATGCAACAAGGTCAAAGCTGGAGTCTTTGGGATACCAGAGACCCAGTGTGGGGGTACCTTTTAGGTACTTGAAGATTCGCTTGACAGCGAGAAGATGAGACTCTCTGGGAGAGGCTTGATATCTTGCACATAGGCAAGTAGCGAACATGATGTCAGGACGACTCGCTGTGAGATACATCAGCGAGCCGATCATTCCTCTATAGAGAGTAGGATTCACATGCTTACCATCAGGGTCAGCATGGAGATTATTAGGAGGAGACATGGGAGTGGCTTTGGTGGTCACATTTGATAAGTCGAATTTAGCCAGCATGTCTCGAATGTACTTCTCTTGGTTAATGAAAATCCCATTAGGGAGTTGGCGAATTTGTAAACCAAGAAAGAAGGTCAGCTCACCCATCATGCTCATTTCGAAATGAGAGGACATCAGGGAGCTGAACTTAGAACAAAGTTTCTTGCTGGAGGACCCAAAGATGATGTCATCTACATATATCTGAACATATAGGATATCAGCTCCCTTTCTATAGATGAAGAGGGTGCTATCAATGGATCCTCGCTGAAACTTATTGGAGAGAAGAAATTCAGAAAGTGTGTCGTACCAAGCTCTGGGAGCTTGTTTAAGACCATAAAGTGCCTTATAGAGACGATAGACGTGGTGTGGCTTGGCTGGATCTTCAAAACCAGGTGGCTGCTCAACATAAACTTCTTCATCGAGTTTTCCATTAAGGAAGGCACTCTTTACATCCATCTGATATACAGTGAAGTTTTTGTAAGCAGCATGTGCCAAGAATAAGCGTATAGCTTCCAGTCTGGCCACTGGTGCAAAGGTTTCATCATAGTCAACACCTTCTTCTTGAAGGTAACCTTGTGCAACCAGCCTAGCCTTGTTACGTGTAACAACACCATCTTCGTCCATTTTATTGCGATAAACCCATTTTGTTCCAATTGGTTCTTTTCCAGGAGGTAAAGGAACCAGGAACCAGACATGCTGTCTTTGGAACTGGGTAAGTTCTTCTTGCATGGCAGCAACCCATGAAGGATCAACCATTGCTTCTCCTATGTTTTTGGGAGTGATCATAGACAAGAAGTTTACATATAGACATGTATTTCTAGTCGCTGATCGAGTAATAATGCCCTGCTGAGGATTACCAATGACTTGGTGAGCTGGATGACTAGATGTCCATTTAAGTGCTGGAGCACTTGAGACACCAAGTTGAGGGACAGCGGAAGTCGGAGCGATGGGATCAGCAGGAGCATTATAAGAAGAGAGGTCAATGGTAAGAGAGGGTTCATGAGAATGATCAGCAGAGCCATTCGACTGATTTGAGTTATCATTAATGGTGGAGTCTTCAGCAGACTCCATTTCTTCAGCATTTGCTGAAGCATCATGAAACTCCTCCTCAGTAGGGTCATCAGCATGCACGTCATCAGCCAGTGATCTAGGTTTCGCTGATGCTGCATGGATTGACCTTAAGATTGGCTCAACTGGCTCAATCGAGTAGATATGAGCAGCAACTTGCTCTAGTTCAGCATCAGCTGAACTATCCTTTGTGATATGCTGAATAGTATCAGGCAGCGAGCAAGAAGCATCAACAAATGAGTCAACTTCCTCAGTGAGAGGGTCAGCAAGCTCATTGAAAATGACCTCAGAAGAGTTGGATTGAATGTCCTTTAAGGCTGATGAACTTTCATCAAAAGTAACATGAATGGATTCATCAACCTTCTGAAGGCGAGTATTGAAAACTCTAAATGCCTTGCTGATGGATGAATATCCAAGAAAGTATCCATCATCAGCTTTAGGATCAAATTTTCCTAGGTGATCCTTGTTGTTTAAGATGAAGACAGGACATCCAAATACATGGAAGTATTTGATTTGAGGTAACTTACCTTTCAGTACCTCATACGCTGTTTTGTCATGTCTTTTGACAATGAGACAGCGATTTTGAGTGTGACAAGCTGTATTGACAGCTTCTGCCCAGAACTTGCTGGGTAGAGAGGACTCACTGAGCATGGTGCGAGCTGCTTCGATTAGAGTTCTATTTCTCCTTTCAGCGACACCATTTTGCTCAGGGGTTCTAGTAGAGGAGAAGTTTTGTGAGATCCCTTGATCAGCACAAAAGGTTTCAAGAGTGTGGTTTCTGAACTCAGTACCATGATCGCTCCTGAGTTCTTTCACCCTTATGCTGTTGAGATTTTCCATTTTCTTGATGAAATTAATAATCTCTTCAGCAGCATCACTCTTAGAATGAAGAAAGATAGTCCAAGTGTATCGTGAGTATTCATCCACGATTACTAAAGTGTATCTGCTACCCTTTAGACTTTGGACATTCACTGGACCAAAGAGGTCCATGTGTAGAAGATGAAAGCAGCCAGAGATAGAATTGGCCTGCTTGGTTTTGAAGGTAGCTCTGTGGCTTTTACCTTTTTCACAAGCACCACAGAGTCTATCCTTTTCAAAAGAAAGATGAGGGAGGCCACGAACAAGGTTCTTTTTGGCCAGATGGTTAATGGTTTTGAAATTTACATGCGACATACGCTTGTGCCATAACCAATTTAGTTCAGCTGCTGACTTAGCAAAGAAACAAGTCTCACTATCAGTCTTGATAGGAGTGAAGTCAACCAGATATACATCTCGTTTTCTTGGAGCAACCAAGACTACTTCTTTGTTTACATTTACTACAGTGCCTTGATGTTTATCAAGAATCACTTTGTAGTCAGCATCACAAAGTTGACTTATGCTGATGAGATTATGTTTTAATCCATTGACATAAGAAACTTTGTTGAACTTAATGAGTCCATTTGAGAGAAGTCCATAACCTTCAGTTTGTCCAGTGGAATTGTCACCAAACACTACAGTAGGGCCAGCAGCCTCTACGTAGTTATCCAGCAGGGTCTTTGAGCCAGTCATGTGTTTTGAACAGCCGCTGTCCAAGTACCACACACCTTTTCCCAGCGAGCCCTGCATGGATTTAACAGAAGGATTTAGATGGGTTCACTGTTGAACTCACTGACGGACATGTCAGCAGGATTAAAGATGGGAGACACAGAGGATTCTTCTCTACTGACGACGTCATCAGTAGAAAGAGGAAGAGAAGCACTAGGATTAGTATTCTCATCACTTGGAGAGTCATCAACAAGATGATGAGCAGGAGGTATGTCATGATCAATCACATAGGTGTGATATTGATCAGCAGAGGTGACAGTGGTTCCAGTATCAAGAACAGTCAAGTTGCTGACTTGATTGTTGTTCCCATACTCAACCAGAATGCTACCTCGACCAGTAGTTATGATCTCTTGAGAGAGAGGAAAGGAGATTCGCTGAGCAGCAATGTAGTCAGCAATGTTCTCCTCAGTGAGATCGGTTGACTCTCCTACACTATTTATACGATCAGCAGAAGTAGAACTTTCGCTGACTATAGTGGAAGAGGAAGCAGCTGCTGAAGAAGAAGGATTAGGTTGAATGTCAACTTCAGGAGCGTCCCTGGAGTTGTCACAGTCAGCAGCAACATGACCTCTGCTGCCACATATGTAGCATTTTTTAACAGAGGTTTTGCCTTGTTTATTTTGAAGGAAAAATTCCTTCAGTTGAGAGGAAAGGTCATTAACTTGCTGAGCTAGCTCGTTAATTTTAGGGTCAGTGGAAGATGCCTTTTTCTTTGGCTTAGGCTTTTGCTTATGCTTTTGTGGAAGCTGAAGCATCTTAGGAGCAGGACCCAGAATGGACTTTCCTTTTGGGTCTTCTGATTGAGAAGTAGAGGGATTTTTTGATCCCTTTACTACACTCCATGCATGATGGACAGCAGGGTGAGAAGAAGAAGGACCCTGCTGAGATGGGTGCACTCTTTTGGGAGTGACCGATCTAGGTTGCTGATAGGGAGTAGCAGACCTCATTTGCCTATGAGGCAAGTACTGCCTATTTGGGGTAATGGCTCTTACTTGCTGATGAGGCAAGTGCCCTCTTTGAGGGGTGATAGGCCTAACTTGCTGATGAGGCAAGTGTCCTCTTTGAAGAATAATAGGCCTAGTTTGTGTGTTAGACATTCTCTCCTTTTGAGGAGTTTTATGTCTCAAAATGGGGGTAGGCATCGATTGAGGTGCCTGCTGATGAACTTGTTTATCAGCATTTTGGGCCTTGCTGAAAAGATGAAGATATCTGGCGTCACCAAACCTGACGCGTCTTTTCATGACACGTTCATCCAGCACAGTATTGCTATCAGCAGGGTTAGGAGCTTGCTGAAAAGATGAAGAAGAAGTGGGTTGAGCCACTGGTGGAGGTTGCTGACTGACAGGATTAGCTTGCTGTGGTGAGCTATAGTCATAAGGAACAGCAACCTTACTTCTTCTGAAGGGTTCAGAAGGTCTGATGGTTAGCTGCTGAGGAGAGATGGTTTTAAAACCTTCACTACCAATATCCCCTTCAAAGGATTCCCCAGAAGAGTATTGAACTCTTCCTTCGTTTGGCATCATGCCAACAATGGGAAGATGGGGAAAAGGGTTGTTGGTGCTTACTGAGGAGCCAGCACCAGTTTCTTCAGCAGATTCAGATGGGTCGCTGGTAGTAGAAGTGGTAGTACCAGCATCCATTTCGTTATGGTAATCGTTTTGACCCTTAACAAAATACCATTTCTTCATCTCTTCAGGAGAGATGACAGCAGAAGGAGGAATAGAAATTTCAGGTTTTACCTCATCTTTGAACAAGTCAGAGAGTGAGGCAGCGGCATTAAAGTCACCGCCTATTACTGCCTGAATTTGGGCAGGGACTTGTTCATTTAGGCACTGATGGTGAAACCTGGAAGCTTTTGACCAGGAGGTCACAATCTTCTTAAGGTTGGCCACTTCAAGCTTGAGTTTTTCATTCTCAAGTTGAACCTTTTGAGCCAACAACTCATGAGATTGGAGTTCAACATGAACATTCCTTAACTCATTGAGTCTTTCAGATTTTTCACTTAACTCCAAGGAAGTGGAGTCAAGCTTAGATTGGACATCAGCTCGTATTGATTCAACGAACTGAAAGTCACAAAGAAGAGATTCGAAGATTTTTGGTTTACCTTCTTCAGAAGCAGAGGAGTGAGCACAAACCTTTTTAATGGTGACGTTCACCCACTGACTTGAGGAGACTTGATCTCTTGTCAAAGCATCTCCATCAGCGAGTGCCATAAGGCACATGGCGTCAACATATTCTTCACTGTCTGAATCGTCTGATTCAGCCCAGTCGTGCTCTTCAGCTACCAGCCCTTTTGCTGGTGTTTTGGCCTCTTCCATTTCAGCAACCTTGGCCTTCAACTGATAGTATTTATTCCTGTACTCATCAGCAGGTTTGGAAGGGTTAGTTTTAGGAGCAGCAGGAGTTGGTAAAGCAACTCTGCACTCCTTTTGGTAGTGGCCTTTTCTACCACATCTCCAGCACTCCTCTTGAGCTTTGTCAACAGGAGGCTTATATGGAGCAACCGACCTACGGTTGTTCCATTTACAGGAGTACCTCTTACCAGCGACTAAGGCAAAATCCATAAAGTCGCTGAACATCTCTTGTTTCTCTTCAGCATCAAGATCATCAACAAGAGATTGAATAGGTTGTGGAAGAATAGAAGAGCTAGCACCAGTATTAAGATTACTGGGCTCAGCAGAGATAAGGGCGAGAGGGTCAAGAGCAGAATGTGCAGAAGAGGTAACAGAAGAAGAAGAGGGACCCGCACGATGCTGTGCATCAGCGGCAGCTCTAAGATTTTAAGCAAGAGCTCTTTCTTCGAACTGTAGCATGCCAAAAAGAGACTCAAGGTTAAGGCCATTGAGTCGCTCAGTGGTTCTTAGGATTTGTCTCAGACCTTGCCACTTGATAGGTAAACTATCAAGAAATTTGTGGCATACCTCAAAATCATCATGAGAGATACCAACAGTGGTCATGTCGTTCAGCAACCCTTTAAATCGGGTATATGAACCGTTTAGACCTTCGTTGGGGAGGGAAAAGAAATTTTCGTAGGCTCTTTTTAAGTCTATCTTTTTAGTGGCAATGGTAGCAGCAGAGCCTTCATGCATGCTAACCAATCTATCCCAAACTTCTTTTGAAGAGGGATATCTAATAACCACTTTCATGAGGTCAGTGGGAAGAGTGCTGACAATCATGTTTTTGAGCCTTGCATCAAGGTTAACAAGTCTCCTTTCATCGTCGGTCCATTGAACCTCTGGTTTGACGATGTCAATCACAATCTCAGGAGCATCAACAGTTGCTCCTGGTGTTCTTTGAACCAGAGTGGGGATATAGGGACCGACGGTCAGAATAGACATAAGATAGGGTTCCACACCCACTATATGTAGTAACATTCTTTCCTTCCAAGACCCAAAGTCATCGGGCTCGAATCTTGGAGGGACGGATACGTAACCGAAGTCACGAGTGTTAACAAGGGTGGGAACAGCAGTCATGTTCTTGTTTAAGAAAAGATAAAGAAAGAGGTTTAAAAAAGTAAGTATGCAAACGGATCTTTGTTTCAATAAATTAGAAACGTTGGCTCTGATACCACTTGACAGTCCAGGATTTGCACACTTATGTTTAATTTAACTAGACAAGTAAGTAAAGAACAGAAGTAAAGAACATAAACAAGAACAAGTTCAATTGTAAGAAAACTATGCAAGTCTAATCATATGTATCATTGATTAAACGATGAATACATGGTCGATGTTACAACTTGTCTTACAAGAATACAAATGAACTAGATAATTGCTAAGCCTAGAAAGAAAGAAAGAAACTTAAGCAATTACAAATAAAGTGATACACACTTTGTGGTGATCAAACACACTTAAAAGATGCGGCTGTGTTCCTTTATATAGAGGGGGAATTAGGGCAACACAGCCTTACAATGATAGTGATGTAATGGTGGTTGTCGACGTTCCATTGGCTCTAAGTACTTGGATCCAGGAGCCTTTGTCTTCTTTACCAAAACGGATATGAAAGAGAGAAACCCTTGTTTTGGTCCCAACTGTACCTTTGCCATATAAGGTAACATTCAGTTAGGAGAACCACCATGTGACTTCTTGTCTTCTTGTTGGTTTGAAATCTTCCCGCCTTGACAAACAATTTGGAAAGCAAACCACCCGCTGACGAGAGTCAATGACTCGCTGATGACTCGCTGACGACCCACGTTAGCGACCAAGTCTGGTCAGCGAATCCTTGACTCAACAACAGGTATTTCATATGAAATTTAAATTTAAAGCTTGGATTTATATACTCCTTTAATCCGTATTGCTACACTTTCTGAGTTGGGATATCCATTAAAATTGCAAAATTTTAGGTTTTTGTTACTGATCAAGTTATCATGATTAGGGTCGGAACAGCTCCATATTTTTGTCAATATATATTTTGAACATTTAATAAGACTGTTAAATAAGTTCTTCCCAAGTCAAACTTTGCTGTATAATATGGCATAAAGATTTTATTCTTATATATTCACTTTTTGTTGTCTGTTGCATAAATTATTATAATTTATTTCAGCTATTGTTCGTTTGATCGTACTCATGGAGGCTTTGATTGTAGTGTGGAACTTGTCTCCCATCGAGGTATTATACATAGGCAACTATAGAATAGGCTAGAAAATGGATTTTCATTCTTGACCTCCATCAAGTAGATGGGAACCACTTTCACATCTTCATATCTACCTAAAGGAACATCATCTCTTTCTTGTTAACATCGGCAACGGATAAGTACACATGTTTTAGATCTTTCAGTTTTGCTTTTCTCGAGGAGAGGCATGGGGCGAATGTTGATGCTCTACTGTCTGTCCTCCTGCATTTAGTATAATATAGGTGTACTAGTTAGGCATAAGCTACAAACTACATATGCAGGATGGACAAAGGGGGCAGAGCACTGATATTCATGGAATTTGATATGATATGTTGAAATCGACTTTATGTGTGGTTACTAGAGTAACCTAAGGGTATCAATATAGAAGGACCCTCCATATAGCACACACATTTGCGCTCAAGGATAATCTTATAGCTTTGAAAATATCTTCCGCGAGTGCACACATGATGAGATGGATGTAACTTCTTAGCGTCCTCTTGTGCATATTTATACATGTGTGCAACTTTTTACATATATAATATTGTGTGCGTATTTTACTGTTTTGCTTCTCATAATGTACTTATTGATCAAAGCATTGGCATGGATTTCAGTTTTATATAAGATATCTTGTGAAATCTCTTGTAGGACATTTATTGCAATCAATTTCACTTATAGCATCGAATGCTGCATTCGTATTCCCTGCCTTTTGGGCCCTGCGTCAGAAGGTAACAATAGCTTGAGATAAGTTTTGTGTATCTGTTAAATAACTAGAGTACACTTTTGTAGGGACAAAGAAAGTCGATCCATGTGCACCTAAATTAAGTATTTTTTGACTATTTGTAATTTTCATGGGATGGTGGGGTTTTTTGGTCTTTTGAAGTTAAACAAAATACTCCCAGCTCAAAATTAACAGAAATTCTATACCTTTTCTTAACCATATTCCTTTCAAGTTTTAAAAAATTTATACAGAGTACTTTAGCGTGGTTATCAATCTGTTCTCTTGAAAATTAGTCTGTTCGACTTTGGAAAGTCAAGAATGGACTCATCTTCCCCATTGTATTTATATAGATGATTAGATATTCATAATTCTGCTAATGCAGGCATTTGCAGAGTGGGTTCTCTATACTTCTAGTGGTATTTCAAGCGGATTATATCATGCATGTGACGTTGGCAGTTGGTGCGCACTATCTTTTCATGTTTTACAGGTCCATAAAATATCTTTGTTTTGACACATACACACCTTTTTTTTAGAACGGCACCTATCAAATTGAGACTTGCCCCCCACCAATCAAGGATGAGGGGCTACTCAGTACTCACATATATACATATATAGAGAGAGAACAATATACAAAACACACACATACATGCATGTAGTGGATGGATAACAAAATATGTTATCAATGTACTTTCAGTTCATGGATTTCTGGCTTTCGTTCATGGCTGTAGTGAGCACATTTGTATACTTGGCTGCCATTAATGAATCTTCAAAGAGGACAATTCATACGGTTGTTGCCATTCTTACAGCACTCATGGCTGAAACTGGAGCAACGAGGTATGCTTTACGGGATAGAAAATTCTCTCAGAAATTCTGGAGGCCGTGAAGTATCACAAGAACCATGAAAAATACTTAATAGGCTGATTTGTTTTTCGCAGGTCCTCCAATATTGTTCTTGTAATAGCAATTGGAGCAATTGGCCTTCTTGCTGGTTGGCTGATCGAGTTCTTCACTCATTATAAGCGATTCTCGTTTTCTGCAGAACTTTTACTGAATATGCTCCATAGGTGAGTTTTTTTTAGGATACAATTTCTTTTGGCTAAAAGAGTAATCTAATGGCATTTTACAAAATGTTTCAGGTGGCAGACAATCAAAGGATGGTTTCATAACCTTGTAAAGACACTTCTTAGACGTTTTCGGTGGTTTTTTGTGCTTGCTGGATTCATTGCATTAGCAATGGCTGCCATAAGCTGGAGTCTTGAATCACCCGAAAGCTACTGGTTTTGCCACAGGTTAGTTATGAGTACTCACTTTGTGAATGTGCTTATGTTGTGTGAAGTTGTAATTATCAAATAATCAGTTATTTGTGTCTTTGGCACATTGTCAGGGCTATGGGTCGGTTACAGGCACATTGTCGCTAAAACATTAGAGGCGCATTGTCATATAAGAAACTATTAAATGTAATGAGATAAATGGCCATTCTTGATATTACATTAGAGGAAGATTGTCTAACAGGAGTAAGAATTATCAAGTTATGGTGACATAAGAGATAAATAGGTGGTTTCAGCTTAGCTTTTGATTGTTAGTTTTGTTGCTACTATTAGATTAAAAAAAAGGGGAGTTAATATTTCTCATCTTAGGTTAATAGAAGGCATAAATATGTAATCTTAGTGTACCTTCTGATAAATTATGCTATCATTTAATTTTTGAATAAACACATAATTATATGCAAGATATGTTTATCCAGATGGTAAGAACTTATTAACATCTCATATGGTTAGAATAATACTGTATTATTGTATTAACAGTCACACAATGGTGGCTTAAAAAATATTAGTAATCGGACCTATGCAGTAGAGCCGGTTTATTATGAAGACCAGACCTTCGGTTATTGACTTTACCTCATTAACCTTTCTCTTGCGATAATTGATTTGCAGCATGTGGCACGTATCGATATACACTTCTTCCTTCTTTTTTCTCTGCTCAAAGGTGAATGTAATCGACTGTGAGAATCAAGGGTCTACAAGCACAGCGTATCAGTTGACTCGACAAGATTCTCTCTCAAGAGGTGAAGACCAACAGCCAAACATCTAGCTCTTTAGACTATCAATCAATATATTAAAAAATATACATTCTTGGCAGTATTTATGGGGTGTAGGGAAGGGGAACCGTAAATGTAAATGAGAAAGAGAAATATGGATAGAATTTTCAGATGGATATATAATTGTGAATTCCTGCTGGTGTTATTAAAACTATCAAAATTCAATCTGAATTAAATGTTGCAGATTTGTTTACCAAGAGTTTAAGTTCAAAGCAACATTTCATATTATGTGAAAAACTTGGGTTGTTTAATAAGTTTGGAAATTGATCTTGAGGGGGATGTTAAATTAACAAGATCAATTTATAAAAGTATTAAAATACTTTACTTATTTCTGGGTTAAGAATGTGCAGGAAAGAAGTTCAAGGACTAAATGTGGACTTGTTGCAAAGAGATAAAGTTTGGGCTGAAAGTGTCAAAAGGAGAAGATGAAGGTTTAAGAAGAAAGTATTGGTGGCTATATATTCTGGACGAATTCCAGATTAGGGTTAACAACATATAACCCTATTCGATATATTTTTTCTCTCTATTTTTTGATATATATATTCTGTATCTATATTTAGTCTATATCATCATCTTGATGTTATAGATTTCATATTCGATTATAATAATCTCATAACCTTTACTTCATAATAATCAGTTTCTATTACTGAATTTAATCTTGTGTTTCACTGAAAGAAAACTATATTTTCTCAAATTGAAAACTGAATCACAAGATTAAATTCAGTAATAGAAACTGATTATTATGAAGTAAAGGTTATGAGATTATTATAATCGAATATGAAATCTATAACATCAAGATGATGATATAGACTAAATATAGATACAGAATATATATATCAAAAAATAGAGAGAAAAAATATATCGAATAGGGTTATATGTTGTTAACCCTAATCTGGAATTCGTCCAGAATATATAGCCACCAATACTTTCTTCTTAAACCTTCATCTTCTTCTTTTGACACTTTCAGCCCAAACTTTATCTCTTTGCAACAAGTCCACATTTAGTCCTTGAACTTCTTTCCTGCACATTCTTAACCCAGAAATAAGTAAAGTATTTTAATACTTTTATAAATTGATCTTGTTAATTTAACATCCCCTCAAGATCAATTTCCAAACATATTAAACAACCCAAGTTTTTCACATAATATGAAATGTTGCTTTGAACTTAAACTCTTGGTAAACAAATCTGCAACATTTAATTCAGATTGAAT
>CM067167.1:25227805-25290305 GCA_034093135.1 Erigeron breviscapus
AGCAGACTTCAGTCTCTATGTCCACTGCTGAGGCAGAGTACATTTTTGCGGCCAGTTGTTGTGCCCAGATTCTCTGGATCAAGAACCAGTTACTAGATTATGGTCAAAAGTATACAAGGACCCCAATCTTTTGTGACAACACCAGTGCAATTGCTATATCTCACAACCCAGTGATGCACTCTAAAACAAAGCATATTGACATCACGTATCATTTCATTCGTGATCATGTTATAAAAGGAGATATTGAAATTCATTTCATCCCCACTGACAAACAGTTAGCTGATGTTTTTACTAAACCTCTCGATGAGAAAACCTTTAAACATCTCATCAGCGAACTGGGAATGTTAAATCCTTAAACTGGAGCTTTCTTTGTTATTGAACGCGTCAGTGACACTGATAAAGTTCTCCAGTTGAGGAGGTCCAGATAATCTTTGCTCGCCAGGCTATCGAACGCCTTAGTGATACTATCTTGGCACTAATCGATTTCTGGATCATCATTTTAGGGGGAAAGACTCAAAATAATTTTCTGACTAAAATTCGTTTTGTTTGAAAATGCAACTGGAGAACTCTCCAGTTGGAAACTGGTACTAGACTGATCCTCCAGTTACCAGGTTCAGTCTTGTCTTAATTTTTTAACGTTAGAAATACTTGGTCAATATTTGTGACACGTGTTGGTACTCGAGTGTCTTAAACCACTTGATATCGTGATCTGACGTGTTTCAAGCCATTTTAGTACTTGACAACTGTTTGTATTGGGGAAAAAAAAGTGAGTGGGCGCGTGGGTAAGATAAGCCGTCGTAGCATTTAATGCTGACATGGAAGCATTTAATGTTTACATGGCAAATCATTATTTTATTTCAAAATTCAAACCAACCTTGTTGAAAATATCTACAAAAAGGATTTTGTTATTAAAATATAATTTTGGTGTTTCATTGGGATCTTGAATCCCTTTATAAATACCCTTATTTACTCCGAACTCATTTACTTCCTTCTCCTACATTCCTTCATTTACTTCCAATCATCAAAATTGCTTCATTCTTCTCTTTGCTTCATAGATCAAGAACCCTAAATCCCAAATTTCATTTTCATTTTTTATGGCTCCTAGATCATCTCGTTCAAGAGATGTAAATCTTTTGACTGTTCCATATGCTCCTTCACCAGATGTCAAACCGGCATCTGGTGCTCCTAGTAATGCCTCTGTCATCAAACTAAATCCAAACAATCCGATGGCAAGCTTACGAGGATCTCAAGGGTCCGATACCCTTATTGGTAGAATCCAAAGGTTTTTGAAGGATTCTCTAATAGGACCCTCATTCTCTCTAAACCCACGCAAGTTGTTTCACAACTACTTGTGTGAGTTTTGGTACACTGCCAGTCTTTCTTCTGATTATTCCTCCATCAGTTTCACTTTAAAGGATGGAATAATCCAGTGTATCTTGACCGCTGACGTATTGAGGGATGCCTTACGCCTCAATTACTGGAGAGAGGGTGAATCTCCAGTCGTCTTGCCCCCAAACATAAATTTTCGTCAAGTACTTCTTGAAATGGGACACAAGGAGTGCTTGGACAATGGGGTGCTGAAAATGAAAGGTGCGATGACCATGAAGGGCCTTACACCTTCATGGAGGTATTTTTTCATCCACCTGGTGGAGAGCATGGGTGGGAGTTCTGGTGGACTTGACCAGATTAACTCCTCACAAGCAGAAATGGCTTACTGCTTGTGGAACGAATTGAGAGTGGCCTTTGCAGATATCTTGTATAGAAGCCTGGTCCAAAAGCTGAAGGGCACAAGGGGTGTTTGTATCCCCTTTTCAAGGTTCTTCTCTTTGTTTTAAGCATATTCTGGGCAGAGAAGCATATAATAGTACAGATTCACCGTACACTGCTCCAGATATGCTAAGGAATTTAGACTCTCTAGTATCTGAAGCTGGAGAGGTCAAAATTCCAGAACGAATGCAACTGGCATTCGCTTCAACTGATGCACCTGTGGAAGGTGAGTCAGAAAGGCAACTGGGCGGGCCTCAAAATAATGAGGGACCCTCCAGTTCGCCTAATGTTATGGTTGAGGATAGAGCAACCATAACTGAAGCAACTCCAATCACATCTATCCCTGGTGAAGATACTTCGGTATCTGATCCACCAACAGATGCACCTATCCAGGAAACTGGGGAAGGTCATCTGGAGACTGACCAGGAAACTGGTCAGCCCTCAGTTACATTCATGGATCTGGACATAAGTGTTAATGACGAGGAAATCCTTATAGAATCTTCGGATTCTGAAGGTACTGAAACAGACTTGGAGATTCTTGATGCTTCTGTACAAGCTCAAGACCCTTCATCTCCAGTCTCACTTCCAGACGCATCAATTTTACTTTCACCCTCCCAAGAAAATGTGCCTACTGATATATCTTTACCAATATATACCGCTCCTTCACCAACTGGGCAATTCTCATTTGCTCGAGAAATGCCCCCACCACCGTCGCCGTTGTTCACACCTGAGCATTCTCAGCATGAACAACACTTTGATTTTCCAGTCCTTTCTTCATCCACCACTCCTATTATATCTTCAACTGCTGGTTTGACAACTGGGGAGACTTCCTTAAGTTTGCCTCCTCCAGTTGCTCCAGTAGTAACTGCTGCTGGTCCAGTGACACCTTCTCCTTCGTCACTGGACAGTCAAGTTGTCTCACTTCAAGCCGATCTCCAAAACCTTCTAACCAGGGTGGAGGAGATTCAGAAGACACTTGACAAAAACACCAAGTCATTCTCCAGATACCACAAAGATCATTTGACAAATATTAAGGTGGTTGATCTGGGGATAAACAAGTTTTCATCTAATGAAGACTTGGTGTTTAAAAAGCTCAATGAGTTGGTCACTGGCTGCAACAATCTGGCCGGTACTTTAAAGGAAGCCTTTGACCTAACTCACTCCAAGGTTACATCTTCAATCTCCAACTTGCTAGGAAATACTGTTAGAACTTCAGAAGTTGATTTGAAAGTGATTGAAAGGCAGGTGAAGGAACTTATTGAAAAACCTGGCCTAGATGTAACTGGACTTGGAGAGCAGTTGATGACTTCGGTTGGTCAGAAAATAGAGGATATGCTGGGTGCTAGGGAAGCACAATTGGTTGAAAGGGTGATATCTGAGATCACCAAGATGGCCACTCCTCAGGTTGATCTGGCCCCACTCACCAGTGAGATCAATCAATTGAGAGGCAGCATTGAAAGTTTGAACACCCAGGTATCTCTACATACTCAATCATTAGATAAACTGACAACCGAAGTAGAAAATATGAAGAAAAAAGATGATGAAGTGAAGGATAAGGTTGTCTCTGGTTTGGACGAATACTCCAAGATCTTGAATGCATTGAAAACTGGCCAAGAACAAGTAACTGCCAATGTTTTGACCCAGTCAAAAGAGACGAACCATTTGTGGAGATCCTTCAGGATGATGTGTGGAATCTTTAAGGAGTGTAAGGACATGCAGTCATGGCAGCCTCTTGACCGGTTGCCATCTCACCCCTCTGAATGGGAAGGAATTAGGGCAGGTCTAGAAGCTGCCAAGGGGGAAAGAAGTTCAGTCCTTACACCAGTTGCACCTGGAAGGACTCCATCTGGAAGAGAATTGATTGTGGCTACCAGTACTGAAGCTGGTGAGCAAAGAGTTGGTGGATCTGGTGATGATGGTGATAGGGGAAATGTTGTTTTGGATAAGGGTAAAGTTTGGCTGTTGAAGCATCTGCCCAGCCGGCCACTGATGCAATGTTAGAAACTGGTAATGCTGACATACTTCCTCCAGTTTCATATAGTGATAGCAGAAGACTGGCCAGACTTGGAAATGATATTAAAGAAAAGAAAAAAATGAAACAAAGAAACCAAGCTGAAGCCAGGGCACATCTTGCACAAATCAAGTTACTTGATATGAGTGATGCCAATCTTTTGGGTATCACTGTTGAGGAGTATGCCAGGATTAAAAATGATCCCAGGATAGTTGACCAGTTGAATGAAATGTTGGATGTAGAACTGGACAGACACTATGTTGAGGATGAAGCTGAATTCGATGCCAGGAGTTTAAACATTTCAGTGGAGAAGGCTAAGGAGATAAGGGCCAGTGGGATTCTTAAGCGTATTGCAAATGTTAAGAAGGTTGTGAAGAATGTATTGAATCCACCAAGAAGAAGGATTCCACAACCAAGAAGACCACTGACAAGAGATGCAAGAGATGTTGACCTTAGCACATTCGTTGAACCAACTGGCGAGGTATCCAATGAAGATATCAAGTCCGTTGTACTGGCTGCTGGTGCTGGGAGTATAAAAATTACAAATGAATCTGAAGCAAGAAACTACTACTCCCAGATCATGCCAACCAGAAGACATAGTGGTACTATAAATGGTGTAAATGTAACAATCAAGCCAGGCACCAAAGTTTTTCAAGTCGAAGTTAGTTATACCAGGGGGCCACTGGTTAAAACTGACAACCCTGGTGCTATGCAATATGGGTTCAGTGAATGGGTTGAGATGGTGAATGTTTTGGATGCGAAGGCACAAAAGAATAGGTTTGAGAAAGCTTGGGTGAACTTCTTAAGGGGCAAAATTCAACATAAAGAAAATCTGGAGCTAAAGCTGAATATTAACCCTGAAGACTCACAACCTATTTCTTTGGTGACCAAGAGAAGAAGAACTGGCGAAGGGCCATCTCATTAAGTTCTTTCTTCAGTTATCTACTTGTAATTTGTATTTACATTCTGTAACTTGTATAAATTCCATTTCCTTGTATAAATGAAGTTACCAGTTTGTAACCACAAGGTAGATAATAGATTAAAATCTAACAAACCTAAAAGAAAAACCTAAGGTATTTATTGATCTAAAGGTGGTTGAGTAAAGTCACTTTAACATACGACTTTACACTGCCTTTTAAGGAATTAAATGTTATTCCTTAAATGCTCCCAACCACATTTGTACGGCCAAAGTTAACATCCCAATGTTAACTTTGCCTATAAATACAAGTCATTGTACAACCAAGAATATTACTTCTTCGAATACTCTTCGATAGAATTCACACTTTGCAAACCTGCAATATTCTTGGTGAACTTGTGCAATATTCTCTCAATCGCTAAAAAGAACATTTCACAACTTTAAGTGTTTCAATTGTCTTGAGAAATTCCGAGTGTAGATCAATTGTATTTCATAGGTTGTTAGGATATTTACATTCTTTGTATTATCTTGGTTCCGCAACAACCTTGTAATTTGTTTAACATCAATAAATAAATTACACATTGAAAATTACATATTGTCTCATCAAGTTATCTTACAAGTTATTTGTATTATTGCATTGTTCTTTACTTATTGTCTTTTATATAAGTAATCTATCTAGAACTTGGTATATACACACTGCAACTGGTCGTCTCCAGTTCAGTGCATATATTGCAAAGTAACTCCACCATCGACATAGAGGTGTCTTTAGTAGTACCATCTAACGAGTTGGGACTTACAGTGCTGATTCTTAAAGTATTGATTTTTCTTTGTGGGTCAAGGTCAAAATTGAAAATTTTTGTAGAAAGATATAATTTTGTGTATATTAGTGTATAAATGAATTTTGATATGGGTAGTTTTTGATACTTGAATTACTGATTTACTGAATTTTACACGGCGGGTCAGGGTCAAAAGTCGAGACTTGCAGAGGTTTTTAAGTAAAATTTCACTGAATGTACGTTATTTTGATTATGTGGATATAAAAAGTTGCTTTTAATATCAAGTTGTAGAATTATTTAAGCTCTGAATTTTATTTTTTTTTTTCTTCAATGAATTTGCATAGTGCATGGGCCAGCATAAATAAAAAGTTAAAAAATTGTGGCGACATATTAGTAGACTAGTAGGAGACGGGAACCTCTAATCTGAGTATTTTGTTATGCATGAGTAACTTATACTCGTGTATACGTATGATTTTCTACATTAGAGACGACTGAGCTGAGCTAGTGTTAATCCCAATTAGGGATCACATGAATTCGTTATCTCTTTTACAATTTTAGTGTATCACGGAGTATTAGTCAAAATTTAATGTTTATTTAATATAATCTTGGTTATGAACCTGCTAATTTTCTATATAATCTTGATTAACATTAAATATGATGGCGCTCAATCATTTATCTGGCTCCGTCCCTGGTCTACATCTCACCTTCCTCAACCCAACCCACAGCGAGATCAGGTAACGTTGTTGCTGTTGCGCACAAGTAACTTAGTTTTGGTTAATGATTCAATGTGTTTACATAATGGCTCAAGATCATATATGCTTTGTATATAGACTAAAAAGTAACTCTCAATGCCATCTTTCACGGGTTTTGGGTCCCAATACCGTCTTTGACGTTGTATGGGGGAGGTTCAGATGTAGACAGTCTTACCCCTACCAAAGGTAGAGAGACTGCTTCCAGGTTCTACCAAAGGTAGAAAAGGACCTCCAGCCTTGTTGGGCATGAGGATCGAAGTCATCGAACCCTTGACCTCTGTCTCCAGAGGCAAGGGCTCCAACCACTGATCCAACCCAGTTGGTTTTGCTTTGTATATAGACTGACCGAGTTTTATCAAAATTAGTTGGTGTTCAAACGTTAAGTGGTTCTGTATTCATCATAAAAGTTTGATAAATACAAATTTGACATTTAAAGTCAAGGGATAACAGATGATCGGAAGGGGAAACTCATTTGAGATAAATCAGACATGGTCTTATTCATACTAGTCTCTAATGTATGTTGAGTGTTGAATTTTGCCTGTATAGTTCAATGTAAAGATTAATTAAACATATGCATCATACGCTTTCTTGCAGTTGATTTACCTACATCATTTTCTTTGGTGACTATCGCTTTAGAGTCTGATGTAAACCTTGTAAGTATGATTTTCTGTCTCTATATTACATTGTCCATCACAAAAAGGTGCAACTTTACTATGGATCTAAGTTACGTATCCAAAAAAGGGAATTGTTCTTATTTAACATGAGTTAATATCTGAAATTTTTTCTTTAGTAGATTTGTATATGTTACATTGGTTTTAACTTTTTGTTTAGGTTTACCTCTGGTTTTGCAAGTAAAACCTTGTATGTACCAAAGCTCAAATTCGACGCTTATTTTGAGTTATATCAGCTCCAACGTTTCACTTTTCATTGCCAATATCTATCCGCTCTTTGCTCACGTCTCAAACTGTCTTATCAAATTCAACTTTTAAGTCTAATCTAGTTGACACTTGGTCAAACGTGAACGCTTTCTTATGGTGGAGGCTTTAGGATGTGCCATACTACTTGTAACATATTACCTTTTTAAGACTTATAGGTTGCGGTTACCCATTTGCCTTTAGTAAGACATTTGGTCAATGGTAAAAAAAAGGGTAATGGTAAGCATGAGTCCGGTCAAACCTTGCATTGCTTTTCTATTTAGTGTTTGATTTGTATTTGTGATTTTCAGGATAAAAGTTATGTTAAGAAAGCAAACAGCTATAATCTACCAATGATGTGCGTTCGTGAAGGCAGCCCCCCTTTGCCTGATGCATATAACACCTCTTTAACTGGTTTAGGTACAATGGTAAACTCTTTATTCAATGTATTAATTCTTATAAAGATTTACAGTTTCTCACACCATATGGCTGTTTATTTTGATGTGTGTGATCTTCTCTCTCCATCTCATGAAATTTGTAAAATTTTATCAGACACGTGTGTTTTTGACCAACTGCCATGGCGTCATGTGTTCAGAATGCCCTTCAGTAATCAGTAACAACGAGTAATGAAACTATTGAGGTAGATGTAAGCACGGAATTTTATCCATCTGAGATCTAATTGCAATGGTCAAAACCTTTCAAAATTATAAGTGTGTTAATTTTCATGACATGGAGCCATGGAGGGAGTACTATTTCTAAAGATGAAAATTCCATTAGAAATATATTAATAAATCTATAATTTACTTGATGCTGCAGTGTTGGATCCTGTATCTAATGAATCTTTGGGTACGGAAAGCCTTCAATTTGCCGATAAATGTTATCCAATGCAGAAAAATATTCTATTAAGACTCACAAACAAGGTTGGGGAACTCGTGACTCGGGATCGGATCGGCGAGGGGGGCAGTCACGAGTTTTTAAAAACTCGGATCCGAATCGGGGAGAACCCGGATCAAGTTTTTATATAGAAAATTTATAGTTTTTGAAATTATATGGAATAAACTTCAAACATAATTGTTTAGAAACTTTAATATAATACTTCAAAGTTCAAACTTCATTCATTAGAAACATAAACTTAAACCAATTTAGGATTTATTTTTTTTATTTTTTTTTAAAAAAAATCGACCAATAGTTGACCCGAGTTTTGACCAGATCCGACCGAGTTTTGACCGATCCGGCCAATTTTTGACCGATCCAGGCGAGTTTGACCGAGTTTTACAAGCGACCAAGTCGTTGACCGAGTTTTCACCCGATTCTAACCAACTCGACCCGTTTAACCCCCGATTCCGATTCTGATCCCGAGTTCCCGGCCGAGTCGGCCGAGTTTTACAACACTGCTCACAACGAGCAGGTTGGTGGGTCAAATTTATTTAATTCATCCTTTAGAACTGAAACTTTAAATGTTCATATTAATTGCAAAAATTAAAGGTTGGGGGGATCCTCTTGTTCTGTCATTGATGCAGTTTCTACTTGTTTATATCGTCTTGTTATTCTCAATTTTTGTGAGTCTATATATATATATATATATATATATTGTGTGAGACAAGTTGCTACTCCATGTGATTGTGTTCTTGATGTTCAAAGAATAAAGCCAACATCAAAGTGCAAAAATGGAGGGAAATTCCATTAAGGAATATATTCTAACAAATTTCGATCCTTAGAGTGTACTTATACATATTGGTAACATAATGGCATGTTGTTTTACAGATTTCTCCAGGAGTCTGGTACTTTGGGCTATTTAATGGCATCGGATCAATGAGGACACAAGGAAAGATGGTAGTCCCTATACTCAATCGCCATATTAATCAATATTTTTCTTTTGTGTTGCAGTTATTATCCTTATGTTTGAGAATATTCTTATCGTCTCGCAATGCCATAACTTATTTTGTTCTTTCACGGGTAAAGGTGCATCTAGAGGTGGCAAAATGGGTGGGTTGACCAACAAGGAATTAGCCTAGTGGTAAGGCAAACACTTGATGACCTTAAGGTCTCAGGTTCGATCCCCGCTGGGCACAAAAAATAATTCCTTTAAGGTACCCGTTACCAATGAAGCCTAGACCCATATGTGAAGTTTAAATACACGGGTTCGATCCTTCGGGGTGCCCAGATCATGTGGGGATTAGGATGGAGGTATTTTACCGGCATCATATGGCTCATACGGGGTGGGTCGATGGGTATCCAATTGTGGTACCGGGGCTAGGGTTCCCCCCATTACCCTAAAATGGGTGGGTTGTGGTAACGGGCAAAGTTAGTTTATGAGTAACTTTCTGTTATGGGTCGTATTGACCTGCAAAGACTTTTTTTAAGTAATTTTGTTACGGATAGTTAATGCATTAAAACATAATAGTATGATACTAAAAACTTTGGTGTTATATTCATGATCTAGTTGATTATGTGGTTGTGTTCATGCAATTTGGCCTTTTGGGTGACTTTGGACCTGTTCTCCTTTAGCTACTTTTTCTTTTTGAGCCATTGAGATATAACACAACCCAACTTGACCCATTCATAAGTAAATGGGTCAGAATTTCCACCTCTACGTGCAAGCAAGATGAGGCGGGGTTTTGGGACTATCTGAGCCTTGTTTGACAACTGTGAGCTCCAAATCAGCCAAAACTACTCGACTATAACGTTGGCAGTTGGTGCGCACTATCTTTTCATGTTTTACAGGTCCAGAAAATATCTTTGTTTTGACACATACACACCTTTTTTTTAGAACGGCACCTATCAAATTGAGACTTGCCCCCCACCAATCAAGGATGAGGGGCTACTCAGTACTCACATATATACATATATAGAGAGAGAACAATATACAAAACACACACATACATGCATGTAGTGGATGGATAACAAAATATGTTATCAATGTACTTTCAGTTCATGGATTTCTGGCTTTCGTTCATGGCTGTAGTGAGCACATTTGTATACTTGGCTGCCATTAATGAATCTTCAAAGAGGACAATTCATACGGTTGTTGCCATTCTTACAGCACTCATGGCTGAAACTGGAGCAACGAGGTATGCTTTACGGGATAGAAAATTCTCTCAGAAATTCTGGAGGCCGTGAAGTATCACAAGAACCATGAAAAATACTTAATAGGCTGATCACAAGAACCACAAAAAATGCATCAGCAAGCATCCATTTCCACTTTTAGTTCAAGCAGGAACTCGGCAACTAAAGATGTATGATCTTTTTAATTGATAAAAAATTTTGGCAGTTTTGGCTTTAAAAACTCTTGATAAATAAATTGACAAAATGAAAATGACATTTTAAACACGACAAGAAAAGAGACAGACCCAGGATATAAGGAAAAAAGTAATTGTTAACTATAAACCATGTCATATTCAGGCTTAATTGGTAGGATATACTTACCAACTGCTTAAAAGAGTAGCTGGAATTGTCGTTGCTACCTCACATTTCTAGATCGGCACAGGCCCACACGTGACGAGCACAGATTAGATACATTAAAGCGAGTTCAAAATGCATTGGCAGATTGTATCCTACAACTGAAATAGGCCTCAACAATCCATCTTCGGGCCACCCACATGTCAAAGGAGAATTGTCTACCATAGTTTAACAGCCTAAAATGAAAAGGGATGCAGTTTCAGGATAAAGATAGTGCTTAGTAACAAAAGAAAACACACCTTGATAGTCAGTGCACTCATAGCAGATTGCCTTTGTATACGAGTTTGTTATGTTAGCGCATACCCTGAAGCAGTGAAGCCTGAGTGAAATCTTAGTACATATATGTTGTTAGGAGAGTTTTGTCACAATTAGTCCACATTGCTTCCTCAAATTCTCTTCAATCTGTAAAAACTAAATGCGGAGCTATCAAACTATACAATGATTTTAACACGTGGTATAACTCTGAGCATCGTGGATGGGATTCATCTCTAGAAACAAAAGTATGAACCTCACCAGCAATCTCTAACCAACTAACGCCTGGTATCTTTAAACAACAATTATCTCGCATGTTCTTACGAACTTTGGCCACGTCAAACCATTTCCCAGAATAAGCTAATGCATTTGACAGATTGTATCCTACAACTGAAATAGGCCTCAACAATCCATCTTCGGGCCACCCACATGTCAAAGGAGAATTGTCTACCATAGTTTAACAGCCTAAAATGAAAAGGGATGCAGTTTCAGGATAAAGATAGTGCTTAGTAACAAAAGAAAACACACCTTGATAGTCAGTGCACTCATAGCAGATTGCCTTTGTATACGAGTTTGTTATGTTAGCGCATACCCTGAAGCAGTGAAGCCTGAGTGAAATCTTAGTACATATATGTTGTTAGGAGAGTTTTGTCACAATTAGTCCACATTGCTTCCTCAAATTCTCTTCAATCTGTAAAAACTAAATGCGGAGCTATCAAACTATACAATGATTTTAACACGTGGTATAACTCTGAGCATCGTGGATGGGATTCATCTCTAGAAACAAAAGTATGAACCTCACCAGCAATCTCTAACCAACTAACGCCTGGTATCTTTAAACAACAATTATCTCGCATGTTCTTACGAACTTTGGCCACGTCAAACCATTTCCCAGAATAAGCTAATGCATTTGACAAAAGAGCATAGTTCACATTCTTGTTTGGCTCCAACACGAAAAGTTTTTCACCTGCCCATTTTGCTAGCTCAAGATTTTGATGGACTTTACAGTGTCCCATGAAAGCTCCTAGTGTGTCCGGTTCAGGCGGCATTGGCATTGAAACCAGAACCCTAAAAGCCTCATTCACTAGACCAGCTCGTCCAAGAAGGTCAACGAGGCAAGTGTAATGCTCGAGTTCTGGTATAATGTTATAATCTTTGGTCATTGATTTAAAGTAATGGAGACCTTCGCTTACTAATCCACCATGGCTACATGCAGAAAGAACACCGAGAAACATAATCTTATCAGGCTTTAGAACACGTTTCAGTAACATTTTCTTGAAAAGTTCGATGGCCTTCCTTGGATGACCATGAAACGCATATGCTTGAACCATAGAAGTATATGACACAAGATCAGGTTTGGCAATTGAGCTAAATGATTTCAAGGCAGAAGATAGGTTTCCACATTTGGAGTATGCGTTTACAAGAGCATTGGAAACCGATAAAAATGATACAATCCCCTTTTTTAACGCGTAAGAATGGACTTGAAGGATTTCATTGCTTAAAGAGAGATCCCCACACGAGCTAACGACACTAGCCAAAGTCAAATCATCAGGGGAAAACCATTCTTGTAACATCTTCGTTAATAGCTTCATAGCTTCCTTTCCATCGCCACATTGTCCATACCCCACAATCACAGTGTTCCAAGAGATCACATTTCTTGGAAGCATACAACTAAACACTTTGCGAGCATCAATGATGTTCTCATTCTTCGCATACATATCAATAAGCGCACTAGCCACCACCACGTCCATATCAAAACCGTATCTAAGCACAAGACAATGTATTTGCATTCCTAGTTCACGATACGCTAAACTAGCACAACAATTTACCAAACTTGTATACGTGAACTCGTCACCCTTAACAACCTCACTCCTCATCATCCAAAAGACTCTAAAACCGTCATCCCTTAACGCATTCAACGCATAACAAGACACCATCACATTCCACAAAACCAAGTCTTTCTCCAATATGTTGAATTATAAGTTAAGTCTTAATTAACTTGAAATGTTTTTTTTTTGTTGTTGTGACTGTTTTGCAAGGAAACAAAGTTTGAGGACTAAACTTGAGTATTTAGAAGATGAAGAAGTAAAGGGACTGGAAGAGGAAAAAGATAGAAGTTCAAGGGTGCTTTACTCAAAATTCTGGAGGCTATAAAAGCTTTCTTCCACTTCAATTAGGTTTAGAAACCCATTCCATTCGTTCATCTGGTTTCGACTTATATTCTCTCTGTATATGTATATCACTTTGATATATATATCTATAGATATATTTTCTGTTTATTGTTCTGGTTCAAACTATATTTCTGGATATCAATCTTGATATTCTATTCTATTGTAATCAAACTCAAATATACTTCTATATATATATATATATATATATATATATATATATATATATATATATATATATATATATATATATATATATATATATATATATATATATATATATATATATATATATATATATATATATATATATATATATATATATATATATATATATATATATATATATATATATATATATATATATATATATATATATATATATATATATATATATATATATATATATATATATATATATATATATATATATATATATATATATATATATATATATATATATATATATATATATATATATATATATATATATATATATATATATATATATATATATATATATATATATATATATATATATATATATATATATATATATATATATATATATATATATATATATATATATATATATATATATATATATATATATATATATATATATATATATATATATATATATATATATATATATATATATATATATATATATATATATATATATATCTTATATTCTCTCTGTATATGTATATCACTTTGATATATATATCTATAGATATATTTTCTGTTTATTGTTCTGGTTAAAACTATATTTCTGGATATCAATCTTGATATCCTATTCTATTGTAATCAAACTCATAAACTCTTAATAATAATAATAATCATTCGATTTGTGTATTTCGATCTAAGTTCTTTCATGGTATCAGAGCCAGGTTTCCTAATCGGTGGTTATTGATTCGATTATTGGTCGATTTAATCAGATCTAGGGCGTATTCTCTTCGGAACCCTAGATTTTTTGATTTTAGGGTTTGTTCATCTGGTAAAAATTAGGGTTTCATCTGGAAACCTCGATCTAAGTTCTTCCGCTGTATTTCTGGTTGTTTTACCTATTTTTTCCTTTGACTAAGTGAATCAAGGAAAAATAGGGTTTTCTGTTGATTTCAGATCCTGATTGCTTCTCTTGACTAAGTGAATCAAGAGAGGGATTAGGGTTCCTCTACCATCTGCTTATAGCACTGTATTGTATCTCTCTCTCTTTATCTCTTATTAATTGCTTTTATCTGCTTATATTTTCTTCTCAAATTAATTTTTTATATATATATATTATTTTTTCTCTCTTTTTCTCATTTTTTTTTTTTTTTTTTTTTTTTTTTTTTTTTTTTTTTTTTTGTTGTTGTTTGTTTTAAATTTTTTTCTTTATTTTTTTTTTTTTTTTCTT
Source organism: Erigeron breviscapus (assembly GCA_034093135.1). Taxonomy (NCBI): domain Eukaryota; kingdom Viridiplantae; phylum Streptophyta; class Magnoliopsida; order Asterales; family Asteraceae; genus Erigeron; species Erigeron breviscapus. The sequence continues at coordinate 25,242,220 of CM067167.1, forward strand.
TTTATTTTTTTTTTTTTTTTTTGTTGTTGTTGTGACTGTTTTGCAAGGAAACAAAGTTTGAGGACTAAACTTGAGTATTTAGAAGATGAAGAAGTAAAGGGACTGGAAGAGGAAAAAGATAGAAGTTCAAGGGTGCTTTACTCAAAATTCTGGAGGCTATAAAAGCTTTCTTCCACTTCAATTAGGTTTAGAAACCCATTCCATTCGTTCATCTGGTTTCGACTTATATTCTCTCTGTATATGTATATCACTTTGATATATATATCTATAGATATATTTTCTGTTTATTGTTCTGGTTCAAACTATATTTCTGGATATCAATCTTGATATTCTATTCTATTGTTTTTTATATATATTTCTTCTCAAATTAATTTTTTATATATATATATCAAATTTTTCTCTCTTATTTCTCATAAAAACAATTGTGCTAATACTTGACCTGCCTTCATTCGAGAGGTTAGGAATCCTGTCACTGGCACTCTTGTGAGATTAAGAGTTATTTTCTGCAAAAATCTTTTATTTGAGAAGTTAATATTTGTAGATTTCTTGTCTGTTTTTGTGTGATTATCTGCTTCTTAATTGTTATTCTGTTAATTTTGTTATATATACTATCTGTCTATTTCTGTGATTACTTTTGATTAAAAATGGTGAATACTCCTCCTGGTTCTGTTCATGGTAATACTCCTCCTAATTCTGTGCATAATGAAGATTCTGATCATGAGATTGATTTTGAAATCACTAAGATAAGTAAACTTGATTTTGGTGATCCTTTGTATCTGCATGCTAGTGACACTACTAGTACTCCTTTAATTGGTTTTAAACTTCTTGGAACTGAGAATTATAAAGTATGGGCATGTGCAATTGAATTGGCTTTGGAGACTAAAAATAAAACTGGATTTATTGATGGAACTTGTTTGAAAAATTTTGATAATCCTGTTTTAGCTAAACAATGGGATAGATGCAATGCTGTGGTTCTTAATTGGATATTAGGATGTGTTTCTCAAGAGTTATATCTAGGCCAAATCTATTCAAAAAATGCATGTATTGTGTGGCAGGAACTTAAGGATACATATGACAAAGTTGATGGTTCTGTTACATTTAATTTGTATCACAAAATTAATAGTTTAGCTCAAAATGGTTCTCCTTTGTCTGATTATTATCATAAACTATCTGCTTTATGGAAACAATTTGATGCTATGATTCATTTACCTGCTTGTACTTGTGCTGCTGCAAGTGAAATACAAAAACATGCTGATCTTATGAAATTAATGCAATTTTTAATGGGATTGGATGATGTGTATGTTTCTGTTAGATCTAATATTCTTATGAGAGACCCTCTGCCTACTGTTAAAACTGCTTATAACATTGTTTCAAGAGAAGAGTCTCATAGGGGAGGGATGGGTGATAAGTCTATTCCTTCTTCTTCTGCTTTCATTGCTAAATCTAATTTCAATAGAAATTCTGGTTCTAAAGGAAATAAAAATAACTTTGACAGTAAAAGAACTTTTGATAACAACTTTGAATCAAGAAAAACTTTTGATCAAACTCAAAGGGTTTTAAGACCTCCAAATCCTAATCTTCACTGCACTTATTGTAACAGAATTGGTCATACCATTGATAGATGTTTTAGTTTGAAAAATAAGAATTCTTCAAATTCTTTTAATAATGGCAGATTTTCTAATAACAATGTTAACATGGATAAGTCTGAATCTGGTTCTTTATCTACTTCTTCTTCTAATTCTCTTACTTCTGATCAAGTGGCTCAATTGCTTAGTTTGTTAGATACCAAATCTGGATCTTCTTCTAGTCTGCAAGCTAATATGGCAGGTATGCCTATGTGTAGTAATTCTTGGTTTTTAAGTTGTAACAGTTTCTTGTTTAATGCCTTGATTAAATGGATCATTGATAGTGGTGCTAATCAACACATGACTATGTCTGCAAAAAATCTTACTAATGTTGTTGACATTTCTGATTTAAAGTTAAAGATTGGTCATCCTAATGGTACTTGTGCTATTGTCAAACAAATTGGAAATCTTCATCTAAAAAATGGCATTGTTTTGTTTGATGTGCTTGTTGTTCCTGAATATAATGTGAATCTTATGTCTGTCCATAAACTTGCTAGAGATAACAACTTGTTTATTGGGTTTGATCCTAGTACCTGTTATATTCAGGACTTACATCAAAAGACTGTGCTGGGGACTGGTAGTGAACAAGGTGGTTTATATGTTTATGATGATCTTCCTCTCTCTTCTCATTCTTCTGTTATGTGCAATTCTGCTTCTGTTCCTTGTGAGTCTGATTTATTATGGCATATGAGGCTTGGTCATCCTGCTGATCAAGCTCTTTCTGTGTTTTCTAAGAAGTTTAATTTGACCAAAGTCAATGTTTCACCTTGTGATGTTTGTCACAAGGCTAAACAGACCAGAAAACCTTTTCCTCTTAGTGAACACAAGTCAACTGGGTTGGGTGATTTAATTCATATAGATGTTTTAGTTTGAAAAATAAGAATTCTTCAAATTCTTTTAATAATGGCAAATTTTCTAATAACAATGTTAACATGGATAAGTCTGAATCTGGTTCTTTATCTACTTCTTCTTCTAATTCTCTTACTTCTGATCAAGTGGCTCAATTGCTTAGTTTGTTAGATACCAAATCTGGATCTTCTTCTAGTCTGCAAGCTAATATGGCAGGTATGCCTATGTGTAGTAATTCTTGGTTTTTAAGTTGTAACAGTTTCTTGTTTAATGCCTTGATTAAATGGATCATTGATAGTGGTGCTAATCAACACATGACTATGTCTGCAAAAAATCTTACTAATGTTGTTGACATTTCTGATTTAAAGTTAAAGATTGGTCATCCTAATGGTACTTGTGCTATTGTCAAACAAATTGGAAATCTTCATCTAAAAAATGGCATTGTTTTGTTTGATGTGCTTGTTGTTCCTGAATATAATGTGAATCTTATGTCTGTCCATAAACTTGCTAGAGATAACAACTTTGAATCAAGAAAAACTTTTGATCAAACTCAAAGGGTTTTAAGACCTCCAAATCCTAATCTTCACTGCACTCATTGTAACAGAATTGGTCATACCATTGATAGATGTTTTAGTTTGAAAAATAAGAATTCTTCAAATTCTTTTAATAATGGCAAATTTTCTAATAACAATGTTAACATGGATAAGTCTGAATCTGGTTCTTTATCTACTTCTTCTTCTAATTCTCTTACTTCTGATCAAGTGGCTCAATTGCTTAGTTTGTTAGATACCAAATCTGGATCTTCTTCTAGTCTGCAAGCTAATATGGCAGGTATGCCTATGTGTAGTAATTCTTGGTTTTTAAGTTGTAACAGTTTCTTGTTTAATGCCTTGATTAAATGGATCATTGATAGTGGTGCTAATCAACACATGACTATGTCTGCAAAAAATCTTACTAATGTTGTTGACATTTCTGATTTAAAGTTAAAGATTGGTCATCCTAATGGTACTTGTGCTATTGTCAAACAAATTGGAAATCTTCATCTAAAAAATGGCATTGTTTTGTTTGATGTGCTTGTTGTTCCTGAATATAATGTGAATCTTATGTCTGTCCATAAACTTGCTAGAGATAACAACTTTGAATCAAGAAAAACTTTTGATCAAACTCAAAGGGTTTTAAGACCTCCAAATCCTAATCTTCACTGCACTTATTGTAACAGAATTGGTCATACCATTGATAGATGTTTTAGTTTGAAAAATAAGAATTCTTCAAATTCTTTTAATAATGGCAGATTTTCTAATAACAATGTTAACATGGATAAGTCTGAATCTGGTTCTTTATCTACTTCTTCTTCTAATTCTCTTACTTCTGATCAAGTGGCTCAATTGCTTAGTTTGTTAGATACCAAATCTGGATCTTCTTCTAGTCTGCAAGCTAATATGGCAGGTATGCCTATGTGTAGTAATTCTTGGTTTTTAAGTTGTAACAGTTTCTTGTTTAATGCCTTGATTAAATGGATCATTGATAGTGGTGCTAATCAACACATGACTATGTCTGCAAAAAATCTTACTAATGTTGTTGACATTTCTGATTTAAAGTTAAAGATTGGTCATCCTAATGGTACATTTGAGTCTACCTCATTTGGCAGTCCAACAGAAGTTGTCAATGATAGCCCAATAGTGACTACCAATGATGGCAGTACATATGATACTACTAGTAATGTTCAGGAGACAGCTATCAATTTAGAAGTGATGAATGACAATTCTGAGGGAACCATCAATCTTAATGATCAAAATTTTTTTGTAAATGAAGAAGGATTAAGAAGGTCTAATAGAAATGCTAGTCTACCTATTAGACTTGAAAATTTTGAACTTGATGGCAAAGTTAAATATGGTTTAAATAAAGTTGTCAATTATGCAAACTTGTCTTGTGATGCTTATGCTTTTGTGAGTAGTCTTAACAAGAGTGTTGAACCTAATTCTTATTTTGAGGCTGCTAAACATGAACATTGGGTTAATGCTATGAATGAGGAAATGGAGGCATTAAATAGAAACAATACTTGGTCTATAACTGATTTACCTAGTGATAGGAAACCTATAGGTTGTAAGTGGATTTTTAAGATAAAATACAAAGCTAATGGTGAGATAGAAAGGTATAAGGCAAGATTAGTTGCTAAAGGATTTAGTCAAATGTTTGGCATTGATTTTGATGAGACTTTCTCACCTGTGGTAAAAATGGTTACTGTAAGGTGCTTATTAACAATTGCTGTGAATAATAAATGGCCTTTATATCAAATGGATGTCAATAATGTTTTTCTCTATGGTGATTTGGATGAGGATATTTATATGGACATACCTCAAGGGTATGATAATGGTAACAAGAACTTGGTTTGCAAGTTAAATAAATCTCTTTATGGTTTAAAGCAAGCTCTTAGGCAATGGAATTCTAAATTGTGTAAAGCTTTACTTGAGTTTGGTTTTGTTCAAAGTAAATGTGATTATTCCTTGTTTACAAAGAATAATGAAGATGTCTTTACTGCCTTACTTGTCTATGTTGATGACATTGTTGTTACTGGCAACAGCCAAAGTGAAATTGATAATGTGAAAAAATTCTTGAATTCTAAGTTTAAGATAAAAGACTTGGGAAAACTTAAATACTTTCTTGGTATTGAGGTTGTTGATACTGATCAAGGTATATGTTTGAATCAAAGGAAGTATTGTCTTGAATTATTGAATGACTTTGGTTTACTTGGTTGCAAACCTATTAAAACACCTCTAGAGATGAATTTGACCATGCAAGCTAAAACTGCTACTTCTAAACTTCTTGATAATATAACTGTTTATCAAAAGCTTATTGGAAAATTGATCTATCTAACTTTGACCAGGCCTGACATTAGCTATTCTGTTCAATGTTTATCTCAATTTATGCATGCACCAACCCAAGAACACTTTAATTTTGGCTTGAGAATTCTTAGATACTTGAAAGGTTCTCCTGGATGTGGACTGCATATTACTAAAGGTAACAATCTTAACCTTTCTGCTTATGTTGATTCTGATTGGGGAAGGTGTTTGAGCACAAGAAGGTCAGTCACTGGCTACACTGTTTTACTTGGTAATAATCTTGTTTCTTGGAAAAGTAAGAAACAAAATACTGTAGCCAAGTCCTCTGCAGAAGCAGAATATAGGGCTATGGCTGCAGTAACTTGTGAAATTATATGGATGTTAAACTTGTTGAAAGATTTTGGTATTACTTCTTCTCTTCCTGTGCATTTGCATTGTGATAGTAAAGCAGCTATTCAAATAGCTGCAAATCCTGTCTTTCATGAAAAGACTAAACACTTTGAGATTGACTTGCACTTTATAAGAGAAAAAATTTGTTCAGGGGTCATTAAAACTGTTAAGATTTTGTCTGAGGAAAACATGGCAGATATCTTTACCAAAAGTTTAAGTACATCTCAACATCAATTCTTATGTTCTAAACTGAAGTTGAAAAATCTGTTTAAGACTTAACTGAAGGGGGGATGTTGAATTATAAGTTAAGTCTTAATTAACTTGAAATGTTTTTTTTTTTGTTGTTGTGACTGTTTTGCAAGGAAACAAAGTTTGAGGACTAAACTTGAGTATTTAGAAGATGAAGAAGTAAAGGGACTGGAAGAGGAAAAAGATAGAAGTTCAAGGGTGCTTTACTCAAAATTCTGGAGGCTATAAAAGCTTTCTTCCACTTCAATTAGGTTTAGAAACCCATTCCATTCGTTCATCTGGTTTCGACTTATATTCTCTCTGTATATGTATATCACTTTGATATATATATCTATAGATATATTTTCTGTTTATTGTTCTGGTTAAAACTATATTTCTGGATATCAATCTTGATATCCTATTCTATTGTAATCAAACTCATAAACTCTTAATAATAATAATAATCATTCGATTTGTGTATTTCGATCTAAGTTCTTTCACAATACACAATCAAAAACCCGCCTCGCGTCACAAACAAATCCAAACTTAGCATACATATTAACAAGACAGCTGCTCACATAACAATCTTTACAAAACCCCGATTTCATAATCCAACAGTGAAACTGCCTACCCATCTCAACCTTCCCTGCATTAATCGATAAACTAACTACATTCAAACAAGTAACACGATCCAGGTTGACCTTTTCCCGCAACATTCTTTTAAAATAACAAAAGCCCATATCCGAATCACGAACCAAAGTGTTCCAAGTCAACACATTTCTTACAAGCATTTCATCAAACAGTTTGTATGCGTAATTGGTTTCATTGGATCTCATATAAAAGTTTAAAAGATTGTTTAGTAATGATAATGTGTTAGTGTAACCTAGCTTAATCATAGGGGAATGTAGTTGTTTCACTTGAAGGGAAACACCCTTCGTAGCTGAGATTTTCAAAGCACTAAAATAGTAAAAAAGATTGATGCTTTGATTACGCTTACGCTCTGCTCCAGAGTTGATGAAAGAAGAGAAATGGAAGGATAGATTGTATGTATGTATGGGAAGATATCCATCATAAAGTTAGGGGGTTAAAGTTATAAAAAAGAAAAAGTAGGGACATAAAAGTAGAAAGAAAAAAGGAGAGGCCAAAATGCAAAAACTTTATTATTAAAAATAAAGTCAAAAAAAAAAAGGAAAATGAAGGAATCTTGTGCTACAGAGTCTCATTAATGAAGAGAAATGGAAGGATAGGTTGTATGTATGTATGGGAAGATATCCATCATAAAGTTAGGGGGTTAAAGTTATAAAAAAGAAACAGTAGGGACATAAAAGTAGAAAGAAAAAAGGAGGGGCCAAAATGCAAAAACTTTATTATTAAAAATAAAGTCAAAAAAAAAAAGGAAAATGAAGGAATCTTGTGCTACAGAGTCTCATTAATGAAGAGAAATGGAAGGATAGGTTGTATGTATGTATGGGAAGATATCCATCATAAAGTTAGGGGGTTAAAGTTATAAAAAAGAAACAGTAGGGACATAAAAGTAGAAAGAAAAAAGGAGGGGCCAAAATGCAAAAACTTTATTATTAAAAATAAAGTCAAAAAAAAAAAGGAAAATGAAGGAATCTTGTGCTACAGAGTCTCATTAATGAAGAGAAATGGAAGGATAGATTGTATGTATGTATGGGAAGATATCCATCATAAAGTTAGGGGGTTAAAGTTATAAAAAAGAAAAAGTAGGGACATAAAAGTAGAAAGAAAAAAGGAGAGGCCAAAATGCAAAAACTTTATTATTAAAAATAAAGTCAAAAAAAAAAAGAGGGGAGGGTTTGAACCCGTGACCTCCACTCCCAAAGCCATAGAGACCAACCACTCTACCAACTCCACCCTTTGTTTTATAATTGCTAGTTTTGTTATTTGTATTAAAAACGCAGATAAAGACAAAAAAAAATATTGTTCACATCCTATTCCTTTATTATAGTAGATAATAAACGGTCATAACCACTTTAATAAGATAAGACTCGATTCGATTTTTCAATAAGACTTTATTTATTTCAAGAACTGTTTTTTTTTTCAAGAACCGTGAGAACTCTTAATTTTTGTATTGGATCATATGTTTTTAAAGTTCATTCACATGTGAAACATTATAAAAATGTATGTTGTAAAAGACAATTTTTTTAAACCTTCGAAATAGCATTGTGTGAACTTGCGAATGAATTTGTTCACGTTTATGTTCACATGTGAACAAACCGCTATATATAAGGTTTTGAAAAAAGTTTTGTTCTGCTACATAGACTTTTATAATGTTTCACATTTGAATGAAATTTAAAAACATATGATCCAATACATAATTTGAAAATTATCACAATACTTAACAAAAAAGTTTTCGAAATAAGAGTCTCCTCGATTAAAAGTTAAATTTTCTTAAAACTATGTGATGGCTTTCTCATTTTAAGGTCAATACGTTGATATGATATTATGGTGGAATATACAAGTGGATTCTTGCATTCCATGACGATATCTTTGGAGGATCTTTGCTACCTCTTGTCTTTTTGTTATTTTCACCTTTTCTCAAAAATTATTCTTTTCAAACAACAAACTTCAATCATTGTTGTGATAGTGCCACGATTCCTTTCGCAAGCATTTAAAATTACAAACATAATATTAAACAGAATAAATTGTACATAACGAAAAGAATAATATGTAGCTTTTTTTCTTAGCTAGTTATTTTTTTTAAAACTGTTTTGGCTTTATGAAAATCCATAATATAGTAACCTTTGTAAATTTATTGAATCTATTACTATTTTGGAATCTCAAAAAGGAGCTAAACATAACAAAATAGAATTTGAGTGGTTGTTACTCAAAAAGAGATGGTTGAATTGTTTAAAGGAAATGTACCTTTCACTAGTCGAAAATGAGGTAAGTTCTCACTTAACATAAGAAGTATAAGGAAAACCGAAATTAACCACCGAATGGCAGGTGTGATAATTTGATACTTACTTTTCAATAATATGATAATTACAAACATGATAAAAGGTCTATCAAATAGAGTTAAAGCCCTGCTATTTTTTTTAACTGACACAAATTATAACTTGAGAATTTGAGAGAATAAAAACAAAGAATTTTCATCTTTTGTGTACCTTTTGAAAGAATACTCAATTCCATATATATAGTTTTAACCAAATGTGATTATATTTTGTAAATTTTAAAATTTATCTCTACGAAGATGAAATAAAAAAGTTCGTATCTACCAATATACTAAAACGGGATTGTAGGGTTTTTGAAACGACACGTGTCATAATTCTTGATCGACACGTTTGTTTTTATTTCATATTTTTTTATTTAATTTTTATATAATCTTCAACTAATTTAATATAAGCCGATATCTGTAACAACCGTGCATTTTGACATTGACTATGGGTACGTTTCCTAAGTTTTTGATTAATTAATATATGTTCAAGTGCATTCTAAGGGTCATTTGAGTGCAATGTGTTTTTATATGAGTCGTTTTATTGTGCAAGTTGAGATCCATAGTTGGTACTAATCGAATTTCATTAGATGATATTATGGTAACTAGTAAATGGTTATGGATCCTATCCATGGGTTATACCCAAACCCATGACCCACCCAAGTAAACAACCCTATCCTCCCTCCTTCATTCATTTCTCTCATCCCCTCATTCATATCTCTTACATTTCTCTCCCATCTCACTAAATGCTTTAAACTCTCAATCTTTCTCTAAGTTCTTGGTCATTTATGCTAGTTCAACTAGATTAATAACAAAATCATCATCCTTATTATCATTCTAACATCATATCAAAAATCCAAGTCTCAAGGTGCAAGAAAAAGCTCAACTAGGTCAAATTCGGGTTTGATTGCTTGTGAAAGTTTTGGTAAGTGTCTTCTAGCTCAAATTCATCATTTCTAGTTAATAAACTTGTATTACACCTAAATCTAAGCACTCTTGGTCCTTATAGCTTCAAAATCCAAAATTAGGGTTTCTAGTTATTTAAATTAGGTCAAAATTCGATTTGGGTCAAAATCCGTGTTTTGGAATGGATCTATTGAGTGGGTTATGTTCAAATGAGTTTGTTATGTTCAAAAGCGGGTCAAGGAACTCCTCGAAACGAATTATAAGTCAAAAACTAGATTTTGGGTCGATTTCGTGTTCAAATGGGTCAAGATCGAATTTTTACAAGAAAATGTGTTTAAGGTTGGTTTTGGATGATGAAACACGTTTAGTTATGTTCAATTATGTTTAACTAGGTCGAAAATGAGTCTTGGAGTTGTGCAAGTCGATTTCATGGCTTAAATGTTGAGATTTTGGGGTTTTGGTTCGTAGCACCTGCATAACCTGCAGGTGCTGGCTGCAGAATGTAGTCACTGCGGCGCAGTGAGCCTCCCCTTGCTCACTGCGGCGCAGTGCATTAGTACTGGCCCTGGTCCAGTTTAGCCACTGCGGCGCAGTGGGCATGGTTCTTGCTCACTGCGGCGCAGTGCATAGTTTCTGGTCCTGGATAGATTTATCCACTGCGGCGCAGTGAGCTTAGTCCTGGCTCACTGCGACGCAGTGGAATGTTACTGAAAAATTGCGCGTCGATTTTCAAATGTTAATAACTTTTAATCCGTAACTTCAAACAAGTCTTATGACCTATCGTTGGATTCGTAAGAGAGACTAGTTTCATGTGGTAACACTCTTTTTGTATGAATCTTTTCTCATTTCTAAAAGGGTCGAGTCAAACGCGTCTTGTTTATACTCGTTAAAGTTGTAAAGGTGTTTAGGGTTTGTGGCTTGACTTAATCGAGCTAAATCAGATTGTTTGAGATTGTATAGTTGACATGGCGGTATTATGATGAATAATTATAGGTTGTGGACGTGTGGAACCCATTACTCGTTTGTAATCTAATCCTAGCTTCTTAGCGAATCAAGGTGAGTTTTCGTAGCCTCCCCTACTCTTTTAAGAGTCGGGCTGAAAAGTGTACTTCGTGCATGAAGACATTTGTGACGTATATGTTGGGTGACATTTTGTTGATGTGAAATCACGTGATTAGCTGTATGGTGATTATATTGTGTATATTGAGTTGTTTTAGGTTAGTTGTGTATATATGGAGGACGGTAATGCCTTTGAAAGGTTGGAGATGTGGTGGGAAGGCTGCGGGTGACCCTATATATAAGCATCAAAGGCCTTTCAAAAGTAGTATCGTACGAAGTATATACATATGATGTTTGGTTGTGTGGACATAGATGGTCATGAATGAGTACAATGAGTACATTTACGTGCAATTGAGTACAATGAGTACATTTACGTGCAATTGAGTACAATGAGTACATTTACGTGCAATTGAGTACAATGAGTACATTTACGTGAAATTGAGTACATAGAGTACAATGAGTACCTTTACGTGCAATTGAGTACATTGAGTACAAGTGTGCAATTTATTAGATCATGATAATGTAAACTACGTATTGGTTAACATGGGAACGTGTTCTTGTTCATCTTTTCCTACGAACTCACCAACCTAGTGTTGACTTTGTTTAGTGCACTTTTCAGGTAACCAAGAGAACCCAAGAGCTTGATGCATTGCTAGATTGTTGGACTTGACCATGGATCCGTGATTCATTACCCGTTGATGGGACTTGCTTAGGATCATGAGCCATCTTTTGAATTGTTATTTTGTAAACTTTTGATGGTTGAATGCTCCTTATGCTTTTGTGACATTGTAATTTAATTGTTGGGTTCCCGGAATCCACTTATTTTCATATAGTCTCGTTCTACGATAATTCCATCTTGTGCCATGCTTTTCGGTGCATTTCGAGCCTAGCTCGGGGTGTTACAAAATGGTGGCCCACGCATGGTCGTAGAGAATTAGGCGGATTGACCTAGACTACGGCTTAAGTAAAACTCTTCATATAGCATGCATGATTAGGAATCTTGTATGCAACGTGAACTATATGAGCATTATAAGTGTACATTTGGGTTTCGTAGGAGGGTTCATTATATGTGATAACATGAGTACAATAGGTCGGCATGATTAATGTGTTGTTGTGGGATGGTCAAGTGCATGAGGTCAATGTGGTTACTTGAGGACAATGAGGTCATGTGCATATTGTTGGATTGAATGGATATTGTTTGATGATGTAGGGCAAGATGAAGTTATGGCATCAACATGATATAATATTGTGGCAACCCTAAAAGAACGTGATCAACTCTTTTATGGTTACCCGGTATTATAACAAGTTAATGACATCACGGATTGCGCATGGTTGGTTTAGAGTATAATAAGGAACCGGTACGCTTTTTGGGAGTTGATTGGGTGGAGGGTTAGCCGCTGGTACACCCTGTATACATACCCGGATCAATAACTAAGAAGCATATCGGATTCGGATTATACTTTGGACCCCTTGTTAGTTGTGTGATTGTTTGATGTATTGAAATGAACATGCGGTTTATTGAGGAACAATTATGGTGAAATATGGTATGATGGCGTGATACATAACAATTCCCCTAGAACAATTGCACTCTTGCCTTAGTGTAATGATATGGATTATGTGTGACATGTTGACATGAGAACGCTAACCACTTGTGTGACTAACATGCGAGCATTTTGAGGCTAACTTTTCGAGTCGATGTTTCCTTGTTTTATAGTAATGGTGAGGCCAAGAAGAGCCGGGACTACTTATAGAGAGCGAACTCCGGAACAACAACCGGAAGTTCAAGGAGAAGGTCGTGGTGGAGGAAGAGGTCGTGGTGGTGGTAGAGGTAGAGGTGGTGGTAGAGGTCAAGGGAGAGGCCAAGGAAGAGGTCAAGGTAGGGGTGAAGCATTAACACCCGACTTGGCCACCGTGATCGCTCAAGTGGTCACGAATATTATGCCTAACATAGTTGCCCAAGTCACGGCAACTCTCCAAGCACCCGATAATACGGGGCCGAATGTCCAAGCTCAAGTGAATGGGAACAATGAAAATGTTCAACCGGTAGGGGTAGAGGAAGAAGAGGCACCGGTGATGCACGATAACTATGTCCCAAGGTACAATCAACACGGAGTGTACCGGCAAGGGTGTTCTTTTAAGGATTTCAAGGGTTGTGGGGCCCCGGAGTATGATGGGAGTGGGGGTCCTACGGCTTGTATTAGGTGGCTTGAAGAAATTGAAGCGGTAATTGCTAGGAGTCATTGTACTTATGATGACCAAGTTATCTACTCATCCGGCATGTTTAGAGGTGATGCATTGAAATGGTGGAATAAGGAAATAGGGGCGGGCAATGCTATACCGTGGGATCAATTCAAGATTTTGGTGAGAGAAAGATTTTGCCCACCTTATGAACTTCAAACTCTAACCTTGGAGTTCGTTCAACTCCAAATGAATGGGGCGGACTACAAGGGGTACATTCGGCGATTCCAAGAGTTGTCAACACTTATTCCACACTTGGTGTCTCCCGAAGCTCAAGCTATTCAAAAGTTTGTTATGGGCTTGACTCCAAAGGTCCGACACTTGGTGAACAACATTATGCCTACCACCATGACGGAAGCCATAAACCGAGCCGGTAGTGTTACCGAGGACTTACTTAGAAGTGGTGAATTGAGCCAAGCATCATCATCAAAGAGGAAGGATGCACCCGAGTCAAGCGGGGTGAAGAAAATGGGTAGGTTTGACCCTAAACGTCCTAACAAAGGAAGGGTGTTTGCGGCGGTTGAGCCGGCAAGGAAGGCTTATGTGGGTCCTTACCCATTTTGTAATAAGTGCTCCCGACATCATGTTCCCACCACTCCTTGTGGGACTTGTTGAAATTGTAATCAAGTTGGCCATCTTGCTAGAGATTGTAGGGCCCCGAGAGTGGCTCCTACTCATGCGGTTCCCCTCCGAGCACATCCTCCTCAAGCTAACAATCAAAGGGGTCAACGGGGTGGGTGTTATGAATGTGGAAGCACCGAACATTACCGTAATGCTTGTCCGCAATGGGTGGGACAAAATGTGCAAGTGGCGGTTCACCCAAATCAACTTCAAATCACCGGTCCTAACCAAAACCGTGGCCAACAAGGCCATCAAGTGCAACCAAGGGGAAGAGCCTTTGCGGTGAATGTAAATGAAGCCCGTAATGATCCTAATGTGGTGGCAGGTACATTTCTTCTTAACGGTCATTATGCCACGGTGTTGTTTGATTCCGGAGCCGATTATAGCTTCGTGTCCCATAGTTTTGTTCCTTTGATAGATGTTCATCCTTGTGCCTTAAACTATGTACTTGATATTGAGATGGTCAATGGTACCTTAACTAGGCTTAGTCAAGTGCTCCGGGATTGTATCTTGACTTTAAACGACGTCGAATTTTATATTAATCTCATGCCTTTCGATATTGGAAGCTTCGACATCATTGTGGGTATGGATTGGTTGACGGCGGTAAATGCGGTCATTGATTGTGGTGAAAGAGTGGTCAAAATACCGTTGTCAAACGGTGATATTCTTAGAGTCCAAGGTGAAACTTCCGATTCCTCTAGTTCCAAGGCTTTTAGTGCTACCGTCACAAAGGTAGAATTGAAAGCCGTTCCTATTGTTCGTGATTTTCCTGATGTTTTTCCGGATGACCTACCGGGTCTACCCCCGTCTCGTGCACTTGATTTTCGCATCAATTTGATCCCCGGGGCCGCACCCGTGGCTAAAGCCCCATATAGACTCGCCTTGACGGAAATGCAAGAGCTAGAGTCTCAACTTAAAGAACTCCAAGAAAAAGGGTTCATTCGTCCTAGTCAATCGCCTTGGGGAGCTCCAATATTGTTTGTGAAGAAGAAAGATGGGTCCTTTAGGATGTGTATTGATTATCGAGAATTGAACAAGCTCACGGTGAAGAACCGGTATCCACTTCCTAGAATCGATGAGCTTTTTGATCGTTTGCAAGGTGCCAAGTATTTCTCAAAAATCGACCTCCGTTCGGGCTATCACCAACTTAGAGTTCATGAAGATGACATACCAAAGACGGCGTTTCGTACAAGGTATGGTCACTACGAGTTCACCGTTATGCCGTTTGGGTTGACGAATGCACCGGCGGTGTTCATGGATTTGATGAACCGGGTGTGTCGACCCTATTTGGACAAGTCGGTCATTGTCTTTATTGATGACATACTTGTCTATTCGAAGACAAAGGAAGATCATGCCGAGCATTTGAGTGAGACGCTAGGGTTGCTTAGAAAGGAGAAGTTGTATGCAAAATTTTCAAAATGTGAATTTTGGTTGGAAGAAGTTCATTTCCTTGGTCATGTGATTAGCAAGGATGGGATTCATGTGGATCCTAGCAAGATTGAAGCGGTTAAGAATTGGAGGCGGCCCGAAACGCCATCCGAGATTCGCCAATTTCTCGGATTGGCGGGTTATTACCGAAGATTCATTGAAGGTTTCTCCAAGATAGCACAACCACTCACTCTCTTGACTCAAAAAGAGAGGAGGTTTGAGTGGGGCGAGAAGCAAGAAATTGCCTTTCAAACTCTCAAAAACATGTTATGTGATGCTCCTATCTTGAGCCTTCCGGATGGGATTGAAGATTTTGTGGTCTATTGTGATGCTTCGGGTCAAGGATTGGGGTGTGTACTTATGCAACGGGGCAAGGTCATTGCTTATGCCTCCCGACAACTTAAGGTGCATGAGAAGAATTACCCTACTCACGATTTAGAATTGGGAGCGGTTGTTTTCGCCTTAAAGTGTTGGAGACATTACCTTTATGGCACCAAATGTGTAATCTACACCGATCATAAAAGTCTCCAACACATTTTCAATCAAAGTGAGTTAAATATGAGGCAAAGAAGGTGGATTGAGCTTTTTAGCGATTATGATTGTGACATTCGCTATCATCCGGGCAAAGCCAACGTCGTAGCCGATGCTTTAAGTAGAAAGGAAAGGGTCAAGCCGAGAAGATCGAGAGCCATGAGCCTCACGGTGGGACAAAGTATTCGGGACCGTATCATAGAAGCTCAAGTGCAAGCTACCTTACCGGAAAATTTTGGTAATGAAGGGCTAGATGGTATGGAGCAACTTTTTGACCGGAAGGAAGACAACGGGTTATATTTAGTTGGGAAGCTTTGGATTCCAATCTTTGGCAATTTAAGAACTTTCCTAATGAATGAAGCTCATAAGTCGCCTTATTCGGTCCACCCGGGGTCGGATAAGATGTACTTTGATTTAAAAGATTTCTATTGGTGGCCGGGCATGAAACATGATGTGGCTAAATATGTGAGCGAGTGCCTTACTTGCCTACAAGTGAAAGCCGATCATAAGAAGCCACCCGGTTTGTTGGTACAACCGGTGATACCGGCATGGAAGTGGGAAAGGATTGCAATGGACTTCGTCACGAAGTTACCGAAGACAAGAAATGGTCGTGACACTGTATGGGTAATTGTGGATCGATTGACAAAGTCGGCTCACTTTTTAGCCATTCGCGAGACCGATAAGTTCGACACCCTGGCGCGTTTGTACATTAGGGAAGTGGTGGCAAAACATGGAGTTCCGGTTTCTATTATCTCCGATAGGGATAGCCGGTTCAAATCAAATTTTTGGGAAGCTTTTCAACGTGCAATGGGTACTCAAATTGACATGAGTACGGCGTTCCATCCACAAACGGATGGGCAAACCGAAAGAACCATCCAAACGCTTGAAGATATGTTGAGGGCTTGTGCTATTGAATTTGGTGGAAGTTGGGAAGATCACCTACCGCTAGTGGAGTTCTCATATAACAATAGTTACCATGCGACTATCCAAATGGCCCCGTTTGAGGCGCTTTATGGTAGAAAGTGTCGTTCTCCACTCGCTTGGGCGGAAATAGGCGAGAGCCAACTCATTGGGCCGGAAGTAATAATTGAAACAACAAAAGCGATTTCAAAAATCAAGGAGAGATTGCAAGTGGCCCGTGAAAGACAAAAGAAATACGCCGATGTGAGGCGTAGACCCTTGGAGTTCAATGTTGGTGATCATGTACTTTTGAAGGTCTCCCCGTGGAAGGGTGTTGTTCGTTTCATCAAGAGAGGCAAGCTTGCACCAAGATATATAGGACCTTTTGAAATCATAGAACGTGTGGGCAAGGTGGCTTACCGGCTAAGGCTACCTCAGGAACTTAGTGGAGTGCACAACGTGTTCCATATTTGCAATTTAAGGAAGTGCTTAGCGGATCCTACTCATCACGTGCCCATGGACGAGATACAAGTAGACAATAAACTCAACTTTGTTGAAGAACCGGTAGAGATTGTGGATCGTGAATTCAAGAAGCTGAAGAAAAAGCGCTATACGATAGTCAAGGTTCGTTGGAATGCTAGACGTGGAGCCGAATTCACTTGGGAGCGGGAAGACTTCATGAAGTCAAAATATCCGCATTTGTTTAGTGATTAGGGTTCCATCGAATTTCGGGACGAAATTCCCTTAACGGGGGAATAATGTAACAACCGTGCATTTTGACTTTGACTATGGGTACGTTTCCTAAGTTTTTGATTAATTAATATATGTTCAAGTGCATTCTAAGGGTCATTTGAGTGCAATGTGTTTTTATATGAGTCGTTTTATTGTGCAAGTTGAGATCCATAGTTGGTACTAATCGAATTTCATTAGATGATATTATGGTAACTAGTAAATGGTTATGGATCCTATCCATGGGTTATACCCAAACCCATGACCCACCCAAGTAAACAACCCTATCCTCCCTTGTAAGTCCCAACTCGTAAGATGGTACTACTGAAGACACCTCTATGTAGATGGTGGAGTTACTTTGCAATATACTCGCTGAACTGGAGACGACCAGTTGCATTTTTTTTTTTTCTTTATTTCATTTTTTCTCTCTTTTTTTTTTTTTTTTTTTTTTTTTTTTTTTTTTTTTCTTTTTTTTTTGGAATGGAGACGACCAGTTACAGAGGTATATACCAAGTTCTAGATAGATTACTTATATAAAGACAATAAGTAAAGAACAATGCAATAATACAAATAACTTGTAAACAATCTTGATGAGACAATATGTAGTTTTCAATGTGTAATTTATTTATTGATATTAAACAAATTACAAGGTTGATGCGGAACCAAGATAATACACGAATGTAAATATCCTAACAACCTATGAAATACAATTGATCTATACTCGGAATTTCTCTTCAACAATCGAAACACTTAAAGTAGTGAAATGTTCCTTTTAGCGATTGAGAGAATATTGCACAAGTTCACCAAGAATATTGCAGGTATGCAAAGTGTGAAGTATTTTTACTTTTGTGAGTTCGAATACTTTGTATTCTGAATACTTAAAATTCTTGGTTGTGCAATGACTTGTATTTATAGGCAAAGTTAACATTGAGATGTTAACTTTAGCCGTACAAATGTGGTTGGGAGCATTTAAGGAATAGCATTTAATTCCTTAAAAGGCAGTGTAAAGTCGTAGGTTAAAGTGACTTTACTCAACCACCTTTATGTACCTTTTGTACTTAAATAATAAGATAAGGCTTATTATCCGGGTAAAGGTACATAAAGTGTACAAGTCAATTCCTCGTAATCAGTGTAAAGCTTTGTAAGGGCTTTCTACTGATGGTCTCCAGTTTGTAACTGACTAGAATGCCAACTGGGCTTCGCTGCCATTGTCATTCTCTATCTTTCATTTGTTGTCTTTGACTTCAACTGGAATGCTTCTTCAACTTGGTCAGTTCTCAACTGGAGGAAGTCTTCAGTTGCGTTAACTGTACGGTGCAACTGGACTTCAAATATTTCTGGACAAATCTTCTTGGTCACCAGTTACTGGTCACCAGATGCAACTGGTGAACTGGTCAGTGTGAACTGGTGACTGGCCAGTTCCAGGTGAACTGGTCCTAACAAATTCCCCCTATTTGTCTAGAAATATTGTCTAAGTCTTTTCTAGTTTGTGTATCTATACAAGTGTGAGCTAGAGAGACTTGTTTGATTAAATTCTATCTAAGTTTCTAAGGCATTTTTATAGATCAATAAATGCCTCAGGTTTGTCTTTTAGTTTTGTTAGATTTTAATCTTTTATCTACCTTGTGGTTACAGACTGGTAACTTCTTTTATACAAGGGAAGAACTTTACATAAGTTACAGAATGTAAAACAAATTACAAGAAGATAAAAATGAAGAAGAACTTAAACAGATGGCCCTTCGCCAGTTCTCCTTCTTTTAGCAACTGTAGAAATGGGCTGTTTGTCTTCTGGATCAACATTTAGTCTCTCTTCAATATTTTCTTTAAACTTGAGCAGACTTTGAAGAACAAACATCCATCCTCTTTCAACCTTATTCTTTTGTTGCTTGGTCTCCAACAGTTTCACCATCTCCACCAGCTCCGAATAACCATATGAAAGTACATCAGGATTCTCAGTTTGCCTCATGGGTCCATTAAGGTGTTGAACCCCAATAGTGAAGTGTTTGGTACCTGGTTTGATTGAGACTTTCATTTCAGTAATCTTACCAGGGTGATATCTCCGCTGTTGCACTTCAGATAAGTACTCTCTAGCTTCAAATTCATTGGCCAGTTTGATCTGGCCAGTGCTCATACTATGCACTGCAGCTTTGATATCTTCACTTGAAGGTTCAGTTGTTTCCACCCAGGTTCTAAGGTCAGCATCTCTTGGCAACATCTTAGGTTTACCTTTGGACTTGGGTGGATTCATCACCTGTTTGACCACCTTCTTGACATGTTCAGCCCTCTTGAGAATTCCTTCAGTTCTTACTTCTTTTGCCTTATCCACTGTGATATTTAAACACCTGGCATCATATTCAGCCTCATCCTCCCTATAGTGTTTGTCAAGCTCAATCTCCAGTTGTTCTTTCAGTGCATTAATAATTCTGGGATCAGTCTTGACTTTGGCATATTCTGCAAGTGTCATGCCCAGGAGACGCGCATCACTTATATCAAGAAGAGTTGGGGCTAAAGTATTTCTATCTTTTGCTTGATTAACCCTCATTTGTTTCTTTCTCTCCTTGATTGCATCTCCAAGCCTTGCCAGTTGCCTACTAACATCTTCTGAAACTGGAGGAAGCTGATCAATGTTGCCAGTTTCTAACACACTGGCTTCAGTACCAGTTGTTTTTGCTTGTTCACCAGTGGCCGGCATAACTTCCTTTCCTTTATCCTTATTCCCCCTATCAACAACATCATCAAACTGCTCAATAACCTGCTGCTGGTCATCACCTTCATCTGACCCAACAACAGTCCTTTCTACCAGTTGTCTTGCACTAAATGGACCTGGCAGTCTTGGTCCAGGTGCAAGGATATTCCTTCTATCCCTTTCCCCCTTGGCAGCATCGAGACCTGCACGAATGGCTGCCCAGTCTTCATTACTGGAGGGCAAACGGGCTAGAGGCTGCCACGATTGCATATCCTTGCACTCTCTAAATACTGTGCAAATCATTCTAAAGGATCTCCACAAGTGGTTAATTTCTTGAGACTGGACCAATACATTGGCTGCAGTTAGGTCCTGTCCAGTCTTCAAGTCTTTCAACAATTTTGAGTCTTCATCTAAACCTTTAACCACTTGTTCCTTCATTTCAGCATCTTTCTTCTTCAAGTTCTCCACTTCAGTTACCAATTTATTTATTGAAGAAGTGTGAGAGGCTAACTGAGTGTTTGTAGCATTAACTGCTCCCCTTAACTGCCTAACTTCAAGTGCCAGAGGCTCCAGATTAATCTGAGGAGGTGGGAGCTTAGCAAATTCAGCCATAACCTTCTTAACCAGTTCATCTTCTCGACTAGCCAGTTTTTCATCAATCATCTGGCCAACAGAAGTGGCCACCTGCTGTCCAATTTCAACTACATCAAGGCCAGGTCTTTCAAACAATTCTTTGACCTGCCTTTCTATCTCCTTCAGATCCACCTCTGATGATCGAACAGTGTTACTTAAGAGGTTGGAGATAGATGTATTGACATTGGAATGGGTTAAGTCAAAAGCTTCCTTCAAAGATGTGGACAGATTGTTACAGCTTGAGACTAACTCATTCAACTTCTGAAATACCAAGTCCTCATTGGCAGCAAACTTATTAATTCCCAAATCAACAACCTTTGAGTTTGTGATTGTTTCCTTGTTGAATCTGGAAAGGGACTTAGCATTTTGCTCAATTGTCTTATGAACACCCTCCACCCGTTTGATCAGGTTTTGGATGTCGGTTGAGAACGAGACAAATTGAGTTTCCAGTGACAAAGGAGAAGTTGTCACTGGACCAGTAGCAGGCTGCACCAGTTCAACTGGAGGAGGTAAAACAAAGGAAGCCTCTCCAGTTGTTCTAGTGGCAGAAGAAGGAAAAATTGGGGGTGAAGAAGAACGCTGAGGAGATTCAATGTGTTGGTCAGGCTGAGAATGCTCAGGTATGACCAACGGCGACGGTGTTGATTGAGTTCTTTGTGGGGAAATATTTGTAAGCGTATCTGGATAGGAAACTGAAACTTGGTGTTCTAGGGGTTGATCAGAGAAAGAAGGGAGTTGAGCATGTACAGATGCATCAACCATTTCTTGATCATCTTGTGTTCCTTCCGAATCCGAAGATTCAAGATGGAACTCATCCTCATTTATGCCTAGATCCATAAATGATAGGGATGGCTGAACATCATGTTCAGGCTCCTGATGACCAGTTCCAGTTACCTGGATGGTTTCATCAGTTAAAGGATCAGATGCCGAAACATCTTCACCAGGGATAGACGTGATAGGAATGGCTTCAGTTATGGTTGTTCTATCCTCAACCACAACTTGAGACGAACTGGAGGGTCCCTCATTATTTTGAGGCCCGCCCAGTTGTCTTTCTGATTCACTTTCCAAAGGTGCATCAGTTTTAGCAAATGCCAGCCGCATCTGCTCTGGAATCTCGACCTCTCCAGCTTCAGAAACAAGAGAGTCTAAATTCCTCATCAAATCTGGCCTCGTGAACGGAGAGTCTGTATTTCTATACTCTTCTTCGCCCAGAATTTGTTTAAAACATAAAGAAAGAAATCTGGAAAAGGGGATACACACACCCCTGGAGCCTTTCAGCTTTTGTACGAGACTCCTATACAAAATGTTAGCAAAATCCACCCTCAACCCTCTCCATAAGCAGTAAGCCATTTCTGCTTGAGAGGAGTTGATCTGGTCAAGACCACCTGAACTCCCACCTAAACTTTCCACCAAATGTACAAAGAAATACCTCCATGAAGGTGTAAGACCCTTCATGGTCATAGCCCCCTTGGTCTTCAAAACACCATTGTCCAAGCACTCCTTATGACCCATCTCAAGGAGTACTTGACGAAAATTAATATTCGGGGCCAAGACAACTGGAGATTCATCTTCTCTCCAGTAATTAAGGTGAAGAGCATCCCTCAATACTTCTACATTCAAGGTACACTTGATTGTTCCATCCTTTAACGTGAAACTGATGGAGGAACAATCGGAAGAAAGTGTGGCAGTGAACCAGAACTCACACAAGTAATCATGATACATCTTGCGTGGGTTCCTAGTGAATAAGGGTCCTATTGGAGAATCTTTCAAAAATTTTCTGATTCTACCAATAAGGGTATTAGACCCTTGAGAACCTTGTAGGCTAGCCAAAGGATTATTAGGGTTTAGTTTAAGGGCTGCACTATAAGGAGCACCAGGTGCCTGGGAGACATCTGGTGAGGGATTGTATGGAACGGTCAAGAGATTTACATCTCTTGAACGGGATGATTTAGGAGCCATATGAAATTGAAATTGAAATTTAGGATTTAGGGTTTTCGATTTGTGAAGCAAAGAGAAGAATGAAGCAATGTTGATGATTGGAAGTAAATGAAGAGAGTAAATCAAGAGAATGAAAAGAGAGTAAATGAGTTGTGAAGTAAATAAGGGTATTTATAAGGGGATTCAAGATCCCAATGTAAAACCAAAAATCATATTTTATTAAACCAAACATTTTCGAAGATATTTTGAGAATAAAATATAATTTGCCATGTAAGCATTAAATGTTACCATGTCAGCATTAAATGCTACGACGGCTTACTTTACCCATGACCCCACGCTCTTTTTGTTATCCCAATATAAACAGTTTTCAAGTACTAAAAATGGTTTAAACACGTCAGATCAAGATATCAAGTGGTTTAAAACACTCGAGTATCATCACGTGTCACACATATTGACCAAGTATTTGTAACGTTATAAAAATAAGATAAAGACTGAACCTGGTAACTGGAGGATCAGTCCAGTACCAGTTTCCAACTGAAGGGTTCTCCAGTTGCATTTTCAAACAAAAATAAATTTTAGTCAGAAAATAATTTTGAGTCTTTCCCCCTAAAATGATGATCCAGATATCAATTAGTGCCAAGATAGTATCACTAAGGCGTTCGATAGCCTGGCGAGCAAAGATGATCTGGACCTCCTCAACTGGAGAACTTCATCAGTGTCACTGACGCGTTCAATAACAAAGAAAGCTCCAGTTAAGGGTTCAACATTCCCAGTTCGCTGATGAGATGTTTAAAGGTTTTCTCATCGAGAGGTTTAGTAAAAACATCAGCTAACTGTTTGTCAGTGGGGATGAAATGAATTTCAATATCACCTTTCATAACATGATCTCGAATAAAATGATACCTGATATCAATATGCTTTGTTTTGGAGTGCATCACTGGGTTGTGAGATATAGCAATTGCACTGGTGTTGTCGCAAAAGATTGGGGTCTTAGTAAACTTTTGACCATAATCTAGTAACTGGTTTTTGATCCAGAGAATCTGGGCACAACAACTGGCCGCAGAAATGTACTCTGCTTCAGCAGTGGACATAGAGACTGAAGTCTGCTTCTTGCTGGTCCAACTCACCAGTTTTCCTCCAAGGAAATGACAACCACCAGTTGTGGATTTTCTATCAATCTTACAACCTGCATGATCAGAATCTGAATAACCCATTAGATCTAATCCTGAACCTTTGGGGTACCAAAGTCCAAGATTAGGACACCCTTTCAGGTATCTAAATATACGCTTTACAGCGTGTAAATGTGATTCTTTAGGGTTAGCCTGAAACCTGGCACATAAACATGTTGCAAACATTATATCTGGTCGACTGGCAGTCAAGTACATTAGTGAACCAACCATACCTCTATAGTCAGTTATGTTAACTTGTTTGCCAGTTGGGTCAGAGTCCAAATTCAATGGTGCTGCAATTGGTGTGTTTTTCGATGGGATTGAATCATATTTGTATTTTCTTAACAAATCTCTGACATATTTTCCTTGGTTTATGAAAATTCCATTTTCAGTTTGCTTAATTTGAAGTCCCAAGAAAAATGTTAATTCACCCATTAAACTCATCTCATATTCAGATGACATGATTTTAGAAAACTTTTTACACATTGCATCATCAGTTGAACCAAAAATAATGTCATCAACATAAATTTGTACCAATAAGATATTACCTCTTTCTTTCAAGATAAACAAGGTATTATCTATAGCACCTCTTTGAAAGCCATTTTTAAGAAGATGTTTAGTTAGAGTATCATACCAGGCTCTTGGGGCTTGTCTTAGACCATACAATGCTTTGTTCAGTCTATAAACCCAATGAGGATGCTTCTCATCAATGAAACCTGGAGTCTGCTTCACGTAAACTTCTTCTTCCAATGTTCCATTTAGGAACGCACTTTTGACATCCATCTGGAAGACCTTGAACTGCAGATGGGCTGCATAAGCCAAAAATATTCGTATGGCTTCAAGTCTTGCAACTGGAGCAAAAGTCTCATCAAAGTCAACGCCCTCTGCTTGACAATAACCCTGGGCAACTAGTCTGGCCTTGTTTCTTACAACATGGCCATCTTCATCCATTTTGTTTCGGTAGACCCACCTGGTACCAATGGGTTCTTTCTTTAACCCTGGTGGACAAGGAACAAGCTCCCAAACATTGTTCCTTTCGAACTGGAGGAGCTCTTCTTGCATAGCTTCCACCCAGCTTGGGTCTGCCATAGCCTCGTCAATCTTCTTTGGTTCAATTAAAGATAAGAAGGTGACGTTTAAGCATTGCTCACTGGTGGCTCTTCTAGTCTGAACCCCACTAGTTGGATCACCCACAATTTGTTCAATTGGGTGGGCTTTAGTCCATCTAGTGTATTGACTAGGCTGGTGAACTACAATATCAGTGCAAGTCACCTGGCGATCTTCTTCAGTTGCAACGGCTTCTGGAGAAGGATCAGCCCAAACAACTTCTACATCCTCATCAGAGTCAATGAGGTCTCGATTAGCATCATGAAATTCCTCATTAGAAGGTATTTCACGAAGACCTGGAGAAGTAGGTGTTTGAACTGGTGCTGATATTGGAGTGGCACGAACATCTGATCCAATCACCAATTCTTGTGGTAAGTTGAAGTTGATGGAGGGATAAAATGAAGTGTCACTGGTGCTTTTCTTCTTCTTAACTGGTTCCAGTTTGTTGTAACTAGAAGCATTATCTGGTGAAACAACTGACCGATGAACTTGGTCAGTTTCACCAAAGTTGATTGGAATGACTGGAGAAATATCAAGGCATGGTCTCTTGTTGATTGCTTCAGTTGACTCATCGAATGTGACATGAATTGTCTCATGAACCTTTTGGAGTCTATAATTATAAACTCTAAAGGCCTTTCGAATATCTGAATAGCCTAAGAATACTCCTTCATCAGCTTTTGCATCAAACTTTCCAAGCTGACTGGAATCGTTCAGTCTGTAAACTGGACAACCAAATACATGGAAATATCCAATATTTGGTTTTCGATTCCTAAGTACTTCGTAGGCAGTCTTCTTGTGTCTCTTGATGTAGACTGACCGGTTTTGAGTGTGACAAGCAGTTGCAACTGCTTCAGCCCAAAAACTGGTGGGAAGACCAGATTCAGATAGCATGCTTCTGGCCGCTTCTATCAGTGTACGATTCTTTCTTTCAACAACTCCATTTTGCTCTGGAGAGTGAACTGATGAGAAGTTTTGAGAAATGCCAGTGTCATTGCAAAATGTTTCAAGTACCTTATTTTGGAATTCGGTACCATTATCACTTCGCAACTGACAAACTTTTCGAGAATATTTGAGCTCAATTCGTTTGATAAGGGAGATGATTTCAGCAGGTGCATCACTTTTGGATCTGATGAATACCACCCAGCAAAATCTGGTGAATTCATCAACCACAACTAGAGTGTACTTCTTTCCAGCTCTAGTTTGAACATTCACTGGACCAAAGAGATCCATATGTAGCATGTGAAGAGGTTCAGTGATGCTAAAATTTTGCCTAGTTTTAAAACTGGCTCTTTTCTGCTTACCCATCTCACAACCTGGACATGGCTTTTCCTTATTGAAGGAAATCTGAGGTATCCCTTCAACCAGTTGCTTGCGAGACAACTTGTTGATATTTTTGAAATTGAGGTGGGATAACCTTTTATGCCATAGCCAGTTGGTGTCCTCATCAGCTTTTGCATCAAACTTTCCAAGCTGACTGGAATCGTTCAGTCTGTAAACTGGACAACCAAATACATGGAAATATCCAATATTTGGTTTTCGATTCCTAAGTACTTCGTAGGCAGTCTTCTTGTGTCTCTTGATGTAGACTGACCGGTTTTGAGTGTGACAAGCAGTTGCAACTGCTTCAGCCCAAAAACTGGTGGGAAGACCAGATTCAGATAGCATGCTTCTGGCCGCTTCTATCAGTGTACGATTCTTTCTTTCAACAACTCCATTTTGCTCTGGAGAGTGAACTGATGAGAAGTTTTGAGAAATGCCAGTGTCATTGCAAAATGTTTCAAGTACCTTATTTTGGAATTCGGTACCATTATCACTTCGCAACTGACAAACTTTTCGAGAATATTTGAGCTCAATTCGTTTGATAAGGGAGATGATTTCAGCAGGTGCATCACTTTTGGATCTGATGAATACCACCCAGCAAAATCTGGTGAATTCATCAACCACAACTAGAGTGTACTTCTTTCCAGCTCTAGTTTGAACATTCACTGGACCAAAGAGATCCATATGTAGCATGTGAAGAGGTTCAGTGATGCTAAAATTTTGCCTAGTTTTAAAACTGGCTCTTTTCTGCTTACCCATCTCACAACCTGGACATGGCTTTTCCTTATTGAAGGAAATCTGAGGTATCCCTTCAACCAGTTGCTTGCGAGACAACTTGTTGATATTTTTGAAATTGAGGTGGGATAACCTTTTATGCCATAGCCAGTTGGTGTCCTCATCAGCTTTGGTATAGAAGCATTGCTCTTTTGGAGCTGGTTCCATATCCATGATGTACACATTCCCTTTTCTTGGTGCAATCATCACCACTTTCCAATCCTTGTTAAATATGGTGCCTTGAGCAATATCGAACAATACTCTGAAGCCATCATCGCAAAGTTGGCTGACACTGATCAGGTTGTATTTCAAACCATTCACAAATGCAACTCTTTTGAATTCGACTTGTCCATTATTAAGCACACCATATCCTTCAGTCTTTCCAGATTGATCGTTACCAAACGTCATTGTCGGTCCATCTTGGACAGTGAACTCTTCCAGTAGGGGCTTACATCCGGTCATAGTCCGGCCAGCAGCGCTGTCTAGATACCAGATATTCTTCTTTCGATCGCCCTACACACACACAAAAATCATTAGTTCTTTTTGTGAACCCATCTTTTCTTGATGGGTCCACAGGACTTCTCTTCAGAAGCCACAGTTGATTGTTAAGGTGTTGAACTGGAGGCTACATCTGGAGCTTTATCACCAGCTCCAGGTGCAGAAGTAAAAACGATTGGTATTTGATACTTACTCCTCTCTTTACCAGGTTTTGTTCCAGATGAAACATTCTTTTTATTGGTTTTAGAGAGGGAGGGTTTAACATTTTGTTTTAAAACTGGAGGTGGTGAGCCTCCTTCCAGATTGTTAATCCGGGCAGTGCAACTCTAAACCTTCCGAGACAAAAGTTGGAGTTGCCTTTCCAGATTAACCAAAATATCATTTTGGTCAGGCAGTTGAACCTTGGACCTTGGTTCAACTGGAGATTTAGTCTGTCGGGTCTTGGGCTCCTTAGACTTATGAGGTAAAGGCTTGTTACCAGTGGCCTTTTTGACTGGAGCTTTAGCCTGATTGGCTCCAGTTTTAACCTCAATGGGGGTGGTCTCATTGGTTTCAGTTTCAACAGCTTCAGGTTGATCATAAGGTGTTTCAATCTGGAGAGCTGGAGGCAATGCATGAAGATCTGGTATAAGAGCTGCCATCTCCAGATCTTCAGATTTCCATGCATTTTTCTGGGCATCAATAGTTCTTGAAAATGCATCATAGTTTTTGCCAGATGCTTTTACCCATGAATTGATAATCTTTTGTGCTTTTTCAAAATCAAAAGATAGTTTTTGATTATCAAGTTCTAAAGCCTCAATCTTTAAAACTGACTCCTTGAGAGCCAACTGGACACTTTGCAAATCATTTAGTTGTGGTTTGACATTGTTCAGTTCAATTAGGATAGTGTCAAGATATCTTTCACTATCAGCTCTTACAGTTTCCACAAATGCCAGATCACTACTTAATGATTCAGCCAGGTCCAATTTTAGTTCAGGGTCAACCTGGTGATCATAATCACATACCTTCTTCAGTATGATGTCCACCCATCTTCCAGAGATGACATCTTCTTTCACCATGTGTTGCTGCTGTTGATCTTCCAAGGCCATGAAACACATGTCCCTTTCCTCTTCTTCATCATCAGATGAGTCATCAGAGTACTCCCATTTTCCTTCAGTTTGTGCAATTAAGCACTGGTCTTTTTCTTTTGCCATGGAAAGGAGGGCAATCTGGGCCTTAAGCTTCTTGTACTTAGCTTTGTAGCTATCATCAGGCCGATTGAAATTAGGGACAGAGGGGCCAGTTTGATTATTCATCTGACTAGATCTGCATTCCTTCATGAAATGACCTTTCTTACCACACTTATAGCATGTAAGATTGGTCTTATCCAGAGAGTTGGAGCTGGAAGCATTGTTGGGGCCATTAAATCTTTTAGATTTATGCTTAAACCTATTAAAGGTTTTAGCAATCATGGCGACCAGATCATCATCGTCAGTTTCATCATAACCAACACTGTTTTCAGTGGTCAGCCCAGAGTTTAAGAAACTGTCTAACATCTCCTTCATCGAGTGTGCCTGGACACTCTCAGCAGACATTAGAGCAGCACAAGGTCGCTCAGTTATACTAGCAACCTTTGGACTCTGGGCATGGTTCATGGCATCTTGCTCAGCCACAAGCCTTGCAGCATTATTATCTTCAGTGAATCTGAAGGCTCCATAGAGCGATGCAAGGGTATGAGTGTGCAAGGTTTTACCTTGTCTCAAGACAAGAACCATGTTTTCCCATTTAGATGGAAGAATATCACAAAACTTTTCAAGAAGAATATCCTTATCCTTCTCTACACCCAAGCCTCTCAACTGATTGATAAGGCTGGAGAATCTGGTGTATGTTCCAGTTAGACTCTCATTGGGCAAGGCAAAGAAGGATTCATACTTCTTGTTCAAGGCAACTTTTCTGGTGACAATTGTATCATCACCTCCTTCAAATTGAATCACTAATTCATCCCACATAGACTTGGCACTGGGAAACAACACAAGTGTTGGAATTAGGTCTTCAGGGACAGCCCCAAGGATCATGTTTTTCAGTCTGGTGTCCAAGTCCACCAGTCTGCGATCCTCATCAGACCAATGGTCTTCTGGCTTTTCCCTTGAGCCTCTTCTTCCAGTTGGATCTAGAAGAGGACTCACCCCAAGAGACATGGGTATATATGGTCCATCCTTTAGGATTTTCAACATATACCTCTCAATACCACCAAAATGCAAAAGCATTCTAGCTTTCCATGTACCAAAAGTCTCACTGTTTCCATCAAATTTTGGAACAGGAGTGTTAGAGTAGTGTACATGGACGTGGTTTGGGGTAGAAGGAGGAGGAGGAGGAGTATTAACATTTTGAAAAGGTGGTGCATTATTATTATTCAATGGGGTTTCACCTGAACCAGAACCATCTCCACCTTCAGTAGGGTTCATCTTAGCAGATCTAGGCAAGTTTATTAGCCTTCTGCTCTGATACCACTTGTAAGTCCCAACTCGTAAGATGGTACTACTGAAGACACCTCTATGTCGATGGTGGAGTTACTTTGCAATATACTCGCTGAACTGGAGACGACCAGTTGCAGAGGTATATACCAAGTTCTAGATAGATTACTTATATAAAGACAATAAGTAAAGAACAATGCAATAATACAAATAACTTGTAAACAATCTTGATGAGACAATATGTAGTTTTCAATGTGTAATTTATTTATTGATATTAAACAAATTACAAGGTTGATGCGGAACCAAGATAATACACGAATGTAAATATCCTAACAACCTATGAAATACAATTGATCTATACTCGGAATTTCTCTTCAACAATCGAAACACTTAAAGTAGTGAAATGTTCCTTTTAGCGATTGAGAGAATATTGCACAAGTTCACCAAGAATATTGCAGGTATGCAAAGTGTGAAGTATTTTTACTTTTGTGAGTTCGAATACTTTGTATTCTGAATACTTAAAATTCTTGGTTGTGCAATGACTTGTATTTATAGGCAAAGTTAACATTGGGATGTTAACTTTAGCCGTACAAATGTGGTTGGGAGCATTTAAGGAATAGCATTTAATTCCTTAAAAGGCAGTGTAAAGTCGTAGGTTAAAGTGACTTTACTCAACCACCTTTATGTACCTTTTGTACTTAAATAATAAGATAAGGCTTATTATCCGGGTAAAGGTACATAAAGTGTACAAGTCAATTCCTCGTAATCAGTGTAAAGCTTTGTAAGGGCTTTCTACTGATGGTCTCCAGTTTGTAACTGACTAGAATGCCAACTGGGCTTCGCTGCCATTGTCATTCTCTATCTTCCATTTGTTGTCTTTGACTTCAACTGGAATGCTTCTTCAACTTGGTCAGTTCTCAACTGGAGGAAGTCTTCAGTTGCGTTAACTGTACGGTGCAACTGGACTTCAAATATTTCTGGACAAATCTTCTTGGTCACCAGTTACTGGTCACCAGATGCAACTGGTGAACTGGTCAGTGTGAACTGGTGACTGGCCAGTTCCAGGTGAACTGGTCCTAACATCCCTCCTTCATTCATTTCTCTCATCCCCTCATTCATATCTCTTACATTTCTCTCCCATCTCACTAAATGCTTTAAACTCTCAATCTTTCTCTAAGTTCTTGGTCATTTATGCTAGTTCAACTAGATTAATAACAAAATCATCATCCTTATTATCATTCTAACATCATATCAAAAATCCAAGTCTCAAGGTGCAAGAAAAAGCTCAACTAGGTCAAATTCGGGTTTGATTGCTTGTGAAAGTTTTGGTAAGTGTCTTCTAGCTCAAATTCATCATTTCTAGTTAATAAACTTGTATTACACCTAAATCTAAGCACTCTTGGTCCTTATAGCTTCAAAATCCGAAATTAGGGTTTCTAGTTATTTAAATTAGGTCAAAATTCGATTTGGGTCAAAATCCGTGTTTTGGAATGGATCTATTGAGTGGGTTATGTTCAAATGAGTTTGTTATGTTCAAAAGCGGGTCAAGGAACTCCTCGAAACGAATTATAAGTCAAAAACTAGATTTTGGGTCGATTTCGTGTTCAAATGGGTCAAGATCGAATTTTTACAAGAAAATGTGTTTAAGGTTGGTTTTGGATGATGAAACACGTTTAGTTATGTTCAATTATGTTTAACTAGGTCGAAAATGAGTCTTGGAGTTGTGCAAGTCGATTTCATGGCTTAAATGTTGAGATTTTGGGGTTTTGGTTCGTAGCACCTGCATAACCTGCAGGTGCTGGCTGCAGAATGTAGTCACTGCGGCGCAGTGAGCCTCCCCTTGCTCACTGCGGCGCAGTGCGCCTCCCCTTGCTCACTGCGGCGCAGTGCATTAGTACTGGCCCTGGTCCAGTTTAGCCACTGCGGCGCAGTGGGCATGGTTCTTGCTCACTGCGGCGCAGTGCATAGTTTCTGGTCCTGGATAGATTTATCCACTGCGGCGCAGTGAGCTTAGTCCTGGCTCACTGCGACGCAGTGGAATGTTACTGAAAAATTGCGCGTCGATTTTCAAATGTTAATAACTTTTAATCCGTAACTTCAAACAAGTCTTATGACCTATCGTTGGATTCGTAAGAGAGACTAGTTTCATGTGGTAACACTCTTTTTGTATGAATCTTTTCTCATTTCTAAAAGGGTCGAGTCAAACGCGTCTTGTTTATACTCGTTAAAGTTGTAAAGGTGTTTAGGGTTTGTGGCTTGACTTAATCGAGCTAAATCAGATTGTTTGAGATTGTATAGTTGACATGGCGGTATTATGATGAATAATTATAGGTTGTGGACGTGTGGAACCCATTACTCGTTTGTAATCTAATCCTAGCTTCTTAGCGAATCAAGGTGAGTTTTCGTAGCCTCCCCTACTCTTTTAAGAGTCGGGCTGAA
Source organism: Erigeron breviscapus (assembly GCA_034093135.1). Classification (NCBI taxonomy): domain Eukaryota; kingdom Viridiplantae; phylum Streptophyta; class Magnoliopsida; order Asterales; family Asteraceae; genus Erigeron; species Erigeron breviscapus. The sequence continues at coordinate 25,274,540 of CM067167.1, forward strand.
AAGTGTACTTCGTGCATGAAGACATTTGTGACGTATATGTTGGGTGACATTTTGTTGATGTGAAATCACGTGATTAGCTGTATGGTGATTATATTGTGTATATTGAGTTGTTTTAGGTTAGTTGTGTATATATGGAGGACGGTAATGCCTTTGAAAGGTTGGAGATGTGGTGGGAAGGCTGCGGGTGACCCTATATATAAGCATCAAAGGCCTTTCAAAAGTAGTATCGTACGAAGTATATACATATGATGTTTGGTTGTGTGGACATAGATGGTCATGAATGAGTACAATGAGTACATTTACGTGCAATTGAGTACAATGAGTACATTACGTGCAATTGAGTACAATGAGTACATTTACGTGCAATTGAGTACAATGAGTACATTTACGTGCAATTGAGTACAATGAGTACATTTACGTGCAATTGAGTACAATGAGTACATTTACGTGCAATTGAGTACATTGAGTACAAGTGTGCAATTTATTAGATCATGATAATGTAAACTACGTATTGGTTAACATGGGAACGTGTTCTTGTTCATCTTTTCCTACGAACTCACCAACCTAGTGTTGACTTTGTTTAGTGCACTTTTCAGGTAACCAAGAGAACCCAAGAGCTTGATGCATTGCTAGATTGTTGGACTTGACCATGGATCCGTGATTCATTACCCGTTGATGGGACTTGCTTAGGATCATGAGCCATCTTTTGAATTGTTATTTTGTAAACTTTTGATGGTTGAATGCTCCTTATGCTTTTGTGACATTGTAATTTAATTGTTGGGTTCCCGGAATCCACTTATTTTCATATAGTCTCGTTCTACGATAATTCCATCTTGTGCCATGCTTTTCGGTGCATTTCGAGCCTAGCTCGGGGTGTTACAATATCATTAAAAATAATACTAATATTTAGATAAAAAATCCTAATCAAACTAGGTCTCTAATTTTTTTTTAATTTATTTATATTATTTAATAATAATGACACATTATCTTATTATAAATGAATTTTTTATTTGAATCTAATAATATATATACTATTGATTTATGAAAAAACCTAAATAAAAGTTTACGTGTTTTTTGTTTTTTCTTTACCTATTTAAATTTTGATCTTCTATAAGACTATAACTTCACAAGTAACTCTACAACTTCATAACAGAAATTCTCTATGTATTGTACGTATGTCATTAAATTACAAAGTTTAGACAATTATAACTAAATATAATTACAGTTTTATTGATTAATCTATAAACATATTGCATTCAATCGCATATACATCAAATAAATATATAATGTTTGTATAATAAAAATGTCAGACAACTGGAAAAAATATAACATAACCCGTGCATCGCGCACGGGCATTAAGAATAGTAAAATATATATCGAGGACCATTGTGGTAAAAGAGATGAATATGAGGATCACAACCATATAATTGGTTTCATCTAACAACTTACGATTTATGAGACAATTTAATCTCAAAAAATAGGTGAAAAAATTGTTTCTTTAATGATTTTAACTATTAGATTAAAATGAATTAATAATTTCAACCATTAGATTAAAATGAAAAGAAAGACTAGGAGGCTGCTTAAAACTTAGATTCAAATATACAATTATTATTATTATTATTATTATTATTATTATTATTATTATTATTATTATTATTATTATTATTATTATTAACTAAAATATTTCTAGGACGAATGATAGTTTTATTTTCGAACCGATGACAAATGATCTAAGATAATACATTATAAATTACCAAAAAGTCAAATACGATAAGAATCAAAGAAAAGAAAGTCAGAGTATCTGTCAACAAAGTGTGAGACCTCACATGCTCTCTTTTTTCTTATTTAAGTTCATAAAATAAAATAAGGAGATAAACTGTTAATCCATCCGTACCACTAAAGGTGTCATAGTTTGAATTTTCAAAGTCTTTTGTTCTAAAGTTTGACCTTATATAACTTTTTTTGTGTTATATAACATTTGATGAAAGTTATATGAATTGATTCGATTTAGATGTGTTTTATTGGTATAATTTTCATCAAATTTAAGGTCAAAGTTAAAAAACAAAGACTTTGAATATTAAAAACAAGACACATTTAATGAGACGGATGAAGTATTTGTTTTTGTCATTGCTTATCTTAAAATAGATTTTAGTATATATAATGGTCTCGAACAAATAAAATAAATATTAAAATAAACATATATATATATATATATATATATATATATATATATATATATATATATATATATATATATATATATATATATATATATATATATATATATATATATATATATATATATATATATATATATATATATATATATATATATATATATATATATATATATATATATATATATATATATATATATATATATATATATATATATATATATATATATATATATATATATATATATATATATATATATATATATATATATATATATATATATATATATATATATATATATATATATATATATATATATATATATATATATATATATATATATATATATATATATATATATATATATATATATATATATATATATATATATATATATATATATATATATATATATATATATATATATATATATATATATATATATATATATATATATATATATATATATATATATATATATATATATATATATATATATATATATATATATATATATATATATATATATATATATATATATATATATATATATATATATATATATATATATATATATATATATATATATATATATATATATATATATATATATATATATATATATATATATATATATATATATATATATATATATATATATATATATATATATATATATATATATATATATATATATATATATATATATATATATATATATATATATATATATATATATATATATATATATATATATATATATATATATATATATATATATATATATATATATATATATATATATATATATATATATATATATATATATATATATATATATATATATATATATATATATATATATATATATATATATATATATATATATATATATATATATATATATATATATATATATATATATATATATATATATATATATATATATATATATATATATATATATATATATATATATATATATATATATATATATATATATATATATATATATATATATATATATATATATATATATATATATATATATATATATATATATATATATATATATATATATATATATATATATATATATATATATATATATATATATATATATATATATATATATATATATATATATATATATATATATATATATATATATATATATATATATATATATATATATATATATATATATATATATATATATATATATATATATATATATATATATATATATATATATATATATATATATATATATATATATATATATATATATATATATATATATATATATATATATATATATATATATATATATATATATATATATATATATATATATATATATATATATTAAAATAATATATATATAATATATATATACTATATATATATATATAATATATATATATATTATTATATATACATCAATGTATATATATATTTATGAATTTTCGTGTATCAGTTTTATCGTGATCCAAGTCGAGATCTTGTTTTAATTGTTATATTTTAACACTTATTTATTAACTAGTCTCGACATATTAAATCATTTTTCTATGCAATAAACTAAAATGTAGTTATGTTTATAGAATTAATTTCAATATATAGATACACCCACTTTTATTTTATATAGAAAATGTAGCACCAAATGATGTCTTTCACGTATTCTGGGTCCCAATTCTTCGACGGTGTATGAGGGAGATTAAAATTTATACAGCTTTACATAGGTAGAAAGACTGCTTTTAGGTTATATTTAAATGATAGAAAATGACCTCCACTCTTTACATGAGGTCAGGATTGACACCTGTAAGGGAAAGTCAAATAAAAACCGGGGCAAACAAAAGTTATATGCTCTATTACGATAATCTTTTCATAGTATTATACAATGTTTTATATACCGGTATATACCGGCCGTTAATACCGGTATTGGAGGATACTCCGGTATTATCACTATTCATTACCGCCGGTATTTTCCGGTTTTCCCGGTATTTCCGGTATTGTAAAACAGGTTTATTCGTTTTATTTTTATTTTTATTTTTTTATTTTTTCTAAATGATTTTTATGATACTTTGATGTTATTTTTTGTTGTTTGTAAACTTTACAACTTATATTTTATAATGAAATATCTATTTGGTATTAGTTTTGAGTGAATTGTAATTATATTTTGATTATTTTGTTAAGTTATAACAAATTTTGTCGCATTTTATATAAAAATAAAAGAAAATATAAAATTAACCATACCGGTATCGGATACCACACCAGTATGACTAAAATATCAATATTTAAAACATGGTATTATATATTTATATGGTAAAGAAAACTTTGCAAGAGGCAAACTGCTTACATGATTGCCAAATGCCAACAAACACAAGTCCCTTTAAATGAGCTCAATGGTGGTGTATATAACAATTTAACAATAACAAACGACTACTTTTTTTGAACAACCAAACATGTATTACTATTACAAATTGAATCTTACTAATACGAATTGATATAATTATTAGCTTTTGAAAAAAAATATACTAATTAATTGAAATGGATGAAGTTAGATTCATATGTAAAACACCTTTGCCCTATCTTTTAAAAGAAAGTGTAGCTTAATTATCATGCTTTCTTCATGGGTTACATTTTCAGCAATGTGAGATTATGATCCTCAATATGTCATTATATCAGTTGACACCTCTTATGAAAAGGTGCATAAACAAAAGCGTGATATAGAGAAAGTCTTATCGAATTGAAACGGAAGTGTATTATTGTACCCATTTCATTTCCCTCGAGGTGTTGGTTATGAGTTTACATTGCCCATGAAAGTTTGCATCGTTATCATGGGATTAATAGAAATTATATGACATATTCGAACTTTTAAATAAAATCTGAATAGAAACAAGAAAATGAAGTCAACAAAGACCTCACCTTCCTCCACTCTTTTTATCTTAAAAACTACAGCACATAATTGGTCCAAAGCATGGGCAATGTGCCATATTATTTAAATCTCAAAAGTTGAAATTTATAATTTTTCTTAATTTTTAATTCTATAGGTGTTTTAATATGTGCGGAGATAGTCTTATGTTGGCTACGAATTTATAAAATGATAGGCTGATGGCTTAAAAAACATGTAAATAAGTGATGAATTGTTATTTTAATATTTCTATAATCTAAGTCTATTTTTTTATGTATGGAACGATGACGTTCGTTTGGCAACATATTTATTTTATGAACTTAAGAGCTGTTTTAAAGCAAAAATTCTATTTCCTTCGTTTCATTTCAAATGTTATAGTTTGACATTTTGTTTTTTTTTTTTTTTTCTAAATGATTTTTATGATACTTTGATGTTATTTTTTGTTGTTTGTAAACTTTACAACTTATATTTTATAATGAAATATCTATTTGGTATTAGTTTTGAGTGAATTGTAATTATATTTTGATTATTTTGTTAAGTTATAACAAATTTTGTCGCATTTTATATAAAAATAAAAGAAAATATAAAATTAACCATACCGGTATCGGATACCACACCAGTATGACTAAAATATCAATATTTAAAACATGGTATTATATATTTATATGGTAAAGAAAACTTTGCAAGAGGCAAACTGCTTACATGATTGCCAAATGCCAACAAACACAAGTCCCTTTAAATGAGCTCAATGGTGGTGTATATAACAATTTAACAATAACAAACGACTACTTTTTTTGAACAACCAAACATGTATTACTATTACAAATTGAATCTTACTAATACGAATTGATATAATTATTAGCTTTTGAAAAAAAATATACTAATTAATTGAAATGGATGAAGTTAGATTCATATGTAAAACACCTTTGCCCTATCTTTTAAAAGAAAGTGTAGCTTAATTATCATGCTTTCTTCATGGGTTACATTTTCAGCAATGTGAGATTATGATCCTCAATATGTCATTATATCAGTTGACACCTCTTATGAAAAGGTGCATAAACAAAAGCGTGATATAGAGAAAGTCTTATCGAATGAAACGGAAGTGTATTATTGTACCCATTTCATTTCCCTCGAGGTGTTGGTTATGAGTTTACATTGCCCATGAAAGTTTGCATCGTTATCATGGGATTAATAGAAATTATATGACATATTCGAACTTTTAAATAAAATCTGAATAGAAACAAGAAAATGAAGTCAACAAAGACCTCACCTTCCTCCACTCTTTTTATCTTAAAAACTACAGCACATAATTGGTCCAAAGCATGGGCAATGTGCCATATTATTTAAATCTCAAAAGTTGAAATTTATAATTTTTCTTAATTTTTAATTCTATAGGTGTTTTAATATGTGCGGAGATAGTCTTATGTTGGCTACGAATTTATAAAATGATAGGCTGATGGCTTAAAAAACATATAAACAAGTGATGATATGTTATTTTAATTTTCTATAATCTAAGTCTATTTTTTTATGTATGGAACGATGACGTTCGTTTGGCAACATATTTATTTTATGAACTTAAGAGCTGTTTTAAAGCAAAAATTCTATTTCCTTCGTTTCATTTCAAATGTTATAGTTTGACATTTTGAGTTTTTTAATTTTGATTTTAACCGTAAATATTTTTATTTGGGTTATATAACACTTGCTACATTATATATGAACGACTTAGATTTTAAATATATTTTCCATTGATATAATATTCGTTAAGTATATCATAACGCAAAGAGTAATAGTTACAGTGATATTTAAATGAAAAAGACTCAACAAATCAAAATATGACATTTAATATTTACATAATAATCAGATAAGTACTTTAAAATGTAATTCTGAACCCCTGTTATATTGTACTAGCATTGTACCCGCGCAATGCAGTGGTGGTTATGGCGGTGACGGTGTGGTGGGGGCAACTGTTGGTAGTGGAAGCGGCGTTGAGTAGTGTAGATAATTTATGTAAAAGTAATTGATGTAAAGGGTTAATGGAGATATTTAAAAAAAAATAAAGGACTGATTGTGTAATTTAATTATTAAGGGTATCTTAGACAATTTCTCCATGTAACTTTCAACATGGGGGGTAGTTTTTTTATAATATAGTATAGATAATTATATTATAAGATGGAGATTTAGTATGATTAGCACACTATAGACATTATATATATAAGAACGAATTGTATTTTTGGTCCCTGTGTTATCACACATTTTGCAAGTTTGATACAAAAGTGTGAAAAGTCGCGAAACTCATCCCTGTCATATCACACCTGTTGCAATTTTGGTCCAAAACTAACGTGCCGTTAGAATTCAGCCGTTAATGCCCCCATGTGCTTGTCACATGGGGGGTAGTTTCGTCCATTTATTGCTCATAGGACCAAAAATGCAATTCATCTCTTTCCATTCCAATTCATCTGCTTCTCGTCTATGTTTCTCCTTCATCTCTATCAATCATCATCCATCTCTTTCCATTCCAATTTTATGCATACACTCTAATATATCTATCAATATATAACATATATATATACACTCATATATCTATCAGTATAACATAAATATATCTATAAGCTGTTGTATTAAACAAAACAGACACAGAAGCATGCACCAATCTTGATAAACCGAATACATATATAAAAACAAAAGAAAAAGGGAAAGAAGAATTTGTACCCAAAAAGGAAGAAACCCCAAGAAGAAGTTGTAGCCAAAAAGAAAAGAAGAAAAGAAGCATACACCAAGCTGTTGTTGATGATGAAGAAACCGCATCGCCATTCTCTCCGGCGAAATGTCGTTTTTTCGGTCGCCGGATTTTTTTTTTTATGATGAAGAAACCCCAGCCGCTGGTGGTGGTTTACTCCAGTGGGTTTATCAGCAGCAGCATCATTATCCAACATCATCGTCTTTTCATCAGTAGCAGCAGCAACATCATCATCATCGTGGGTTTATCATCACTTTCCGGTGAGTGGTCCGTATTATCATCAGCAGCAGCAACATTGTGGGTAAATTTTCATCATTCATTGATTTGTTTAGGATTTGTATTTGAATTTAGTTTGGATTTGGGGGTTTTGAGAACCCTAGTTTGGAATTGGGGAATGAATTACCCGATCTGTTGTATGTATATCAGATTTATTTGTATTGAATTTAGTTTGGATTTGGGGGGTTTTGAAAACCCAGATTTATTTTTAAGATCTATATAATTTCATCTTTTTTTTAATATGTATTTGAAATTATTTTATATAGGAATTTCCGATCAAAACCAACCAGATTATAATGTTTCTTAATTAAAAATATTTTTTTTAATATTTTTTTTTTTGCAGAAATGGTCCTATGAGCAATAAATGACGAAACTACCCCCCATGTGACAAGCACATGGGGGCATTAACGGCTGAATTCTAACGGCACGTTAGTTTTGGACCAAAATTGCAACAGGTGTGATATGACAGAGATGAGTTTCGCGACTTTTCACACTTTTGTATCAAACTTGCAAAATGTGTGATAACACAGGGACCAAAAATGCAATTCGTTCTATATATAACAATTGTTGAAGGCTTAGGAATAGTAACATGCTGATGTCAGCATGACATCAGCAACTTTTTTTTATTTTTATTTTTACTTTTTACCTTTTTCTTTAATTTTTTCTTTTTTTGGTACTAATGTTTTTTTCTTCCTTTAATGAGCTCTTTTAAGTGAGAAAAAATTATATTTTTCACCTCCGTCAATAACGAGGTAATCACCGACGAACGAACAGATATAATAGTATATTGTACTGTTTCTGCTATAACAAAATGGTCAGTTTTTAAACCTTTTTCTATATGTCTAAAAGACGCTTTATTTTTTATATTCACCTTTTTTTTAATTGTTTAGTTTAAACGGTTCTAACAGCCATGTAATCACCGACCAACGAAATGTATGTATGACCACCTTATACACAAGCTGATGTCAGCATGACATCAGCAGTTTTTTTTTATTTTTAACTTTTTACCTTTTTCTTTAATTTTTTCTTTTTTTGGTACTAATGTTTTTTTCTTCCTTTAATGAGCTATTTTAAGTGAGAAAAAATTATATTTTTCACCTCCGTCAATAACGAGGTAATCACCGACGAACGAACAGATATAATAGTATATTGTACTGTTTCTGCTATAACAAAATGGTCAGTTTTTAAACCTTTTTCTATATGTCTAAAAGACGCTTTATTTTTTATATTCACCTTTTTTTTAATTGTTTAGTTTAAACGGTTCTAACAGCCATGTAATCACCGACCAACGAAATGTATGTATCACCACCTTATACACAATACACGTTTTACGTATCGTTATTTTCTCCCGGGGCAAAGCCCGGGGTTAAAATACTTGTTTGAAATAGTTTTAGGAGTTGAATATGTAGCGGTTAGAAAACAAAGATTAATTGTAGTGAAATTGTAAGTCGAGTGGAGGAGTCCAATGCTCGAAGATCCACCGGGCACCGGGTTGCCTGCCACCGTACAACTGTCCCAAGACTTCGTGAATAACATCACATCACATTTCTTTGTAAAATAACCCCATAATGACATCTTATTACATTTCATACCCCTACATATACCTTCCAAGTTCCAATAATGAGGACATATCTATCATCTAACAAACAACCAAGGTTGGTCACACATGTTTCAGATACTTCAATTTCGCCACAGAAGTAGTCAGACTTAGATGCACCTACTTGTAACAACATCTCAATCGCATCACACATATAGTTTTACTTGATAATGAACGCTATTGTGCTCATTTTAATTTTCACATTGTTGCTCGTTTACACTAATGGAAGTTTGTTGAAGACCTTAATAAAAAGATCAAATGAATTTTTTTATAATTTTTCAAGGATTATTTTTTATAATAAGTTCTCGAATCACATTTAAATTATTGTATATGTTTCTCAAAACAATAATTTTTGTAAAATTTCGAATACAAGCATTAGTTACGAGAAATGGGGAGAAAAAAATGATAAATGCCGATATTTTGGTTGCAATGTGGAGTTTATGGAGAGCTAAAAACAATGTGATTCGTTATAACATCTCCTCTTCTCCCTCACTAGTCTTTGAAGGACGATCCTTGGGCATTTTTGTGGATTAATACAATAGCAAACAAGTTTGAGCTTGATTGGGATACTTGGTGCAATAGACCTAGTCAGTCCTAATTTGTTATTTTATTGTTTATCATGTATTTGTAATTCCATTAGCTTCTTGCTAGTTGTTTGATCTAATGGAAATTCATCTTTGTGGTTCAAAAAGCTACGAAAGCACAAATCATGTTGTTGACTTGTAGGTAATACTCGTATATACTACTCGTATTATTGTAAATGTTGACATGTATAAATTTTCATATACAATTTCAGTAAGTGATTTTGCAGGTTTAGTGGACATTCAACTCGACATTATTCACTCTTATCGTTGACGGATTTGTTTGCAATATGCTAGCAAACTATCAAACCGATCAGCTTTATACAATGTAAAAATATAGATAATGAAACTCATGTAAACCATCTAAAAGTAGTAAGCAAATGTTTGAAAACATTATCATGGGCACATGTTATAACTTCAATACTTGGTGACCACAAATGCAAAACACCACACAAACATAAATGAAAAAAATGAATTTCACTAATTCATACATCCATTTCATTCACCCAAAAAACACCACCCCCAAATCCCCCACACCCACTCTCTCTATTCCTCACACACACCCACACAGTGTCACCATTTCCACAACTCCAAATTTTGACCAAAAAATACCAAAAATAATATTAAAAAATAAAAACCAAACCATCATGCTTTCACTTTCATTTCAACCATGTCTCCTCAAAATCTCATCACCAAAACCACCATCTTTCACTTTATTATAATCATCATTCTCTTAACAACATTCTTAACCCCATCATTACAATCTTGCTTAAACCCTAATGACAACAAATCATCAAAGTTAATCCTTTCAGACACCACCATTCTTTACAGCAAAAACAAAACATTTGCTTTAGGCTTTTTCAACACAAACAACCCATCCAAATGGTATTTAGGCATCTGGTATGCTTCTATTCCAACACCCACTTACATCTGGGTCGCCAACCGTCAGACCCCGTTATCTTCCCGTCAATCTTCCTCCCTTTTCCTCACTAACGGCAAGTTAACGGTAACAGAATCCAATGAAAACCCATCATGCGACGTCGTTTGGCAAACCCCAGATGTTAACTTTACTGGTCAAGCAGATGTCGAGCTTCTGGAAGATGGGGATTTGGTTATTAAAAATTTGGATGACAAAACGACGTCGTTTGAGAGTGTTTTATGGCGGAGCTTTGACTACCCAACTGATACTTTTTTACCGGGGATGAATTTAACTGTTGGTCAAACTTTGACTTGTTGGAAAAATGATAATGATCCTGGATTGGGTAAGTATTCTCTGAGGTTGCGTCCACCTGATTACGGTGAGGTTGAGCTTTTTTATATTGATAATAATAATAATAATGTTAATGTTAGTTATTGGAGTAGTGGAAATTGGACTGGAAATATATTTTCAGGTGTTCCTGAAATGACTTTGCCATATATATATAAATTTTATTTTACTAATCCCTTTAGTGAAATGGCTACATTTGGTTTCTATGAAGTATGGACCCAGAAACAGAAGCCATTGACCCGTTTTAGTATCGACTCAACGGGTCAGATTAAACAGTATACTTGGTCGGTCCAGACCGAGTTTTGGAACATGTTCTGGTCCCAACCGGAGAACCCTTGTCGGGTTTATGGGTTATGTGGGAATTTAGGTTTTTGTGATGGAAAGAAAGTTGTGAGTCCTTGTAAGTGTTTAGACGGGTTTAGATGGTTTGATGATGGGGATTTTACGGGTGGGTGTGTTAGAGATGGGGGCGGAGAGTGTGGGGAGGGAGACGAGTTTGAGGAGATTGGGGAAGTGACGTTTGATAAGGAACGGGTTGATGGGTTTTCGGGGAATAGGAAGGAGTGTGAGGGCAAGTGTTTGAGGGATTGTGAGTGTGTTGGGTTGTCGTTTAATGTCAAGACGAATTATTGTAAGAATTATTTTGGGAAGGTGTTGAATTTGGGGAATTCGAGTAGTGGTTTGGGGATGGTTCAGGATTTGTTTAGTGTTAGGGTTCGGAGAGGGATTGGGAGAAAGAAGATTGGTGTGAGGATGGTTGTTTTAGTGAGCGTGGTTAGTTTTTTGCTAGCGGTTTTGTTGATTGGAGGTGCGGTTTTAGTGATTGTTAGAAAGAGGAAGGTTAGAAGGAAGAAACTAGAGGAGGAATCGGTGTTTCCTGTAACGAATCTGAGGGTTTTTACATACAAAGAGCTTCATGCTGCTACTACTGGGTTCTCGGATCAGCTTGGTCATGGTGGATTTGGGGCGGTGTTTAGTGGGAATGTGGATTCGGACCTTGTGGCAGTGAAGAGGCTGGATCGGCCTGGTGGTGGTGAAAAGGAGTTCCGAGCAGAGGTATGTACAATTGGTAATATTCAACATGTTAATCTTGTTAGATTAAGGGGGTTTTGTTCTGAAGAGTCACACAGGCTTCTTGTGTATGATTATATGCCGAATGGACCTTTGAGTTCCTACTTGAAAACGGGTGGCCGGAATCTTGATTGGGTTGCTAGATTCAGGATTGCTATTGGAACTGCAAGAGGGATTGCTTATTTACACGAAGAATGTAGGAACTGTATCATACATTGTGATATTAAGCCGGAAAATATTTTACTTGATCAAGATTTTTCAGCCAAGGTATCAGATTTTGGTTTGGCGAAATTGATTGGTCGAGATTTTAGCCGGGTTTTGGCTACGATGAGAGGAACGTGGGGTTATGTGGCGCCAGAGTGGATATCCGGGGTGGCTATAACCACAAAAGCCGACGTGTATAGCTATGGGATGACATTATTGGAGCTGTTAGGGGGTCGACGGAATGTTGAAGGACCACCTGATGGTGGCAACGGAGGTGAGAGTAACGAGAAGTGGTTTTTCCCACCATGGGCGGCTAAGAAGATAACAGAAGGCGACGTGGCATCGGTTGTGGATGAGAGGCTTGGCGGTGAGTACGATATGGAGGAAGTAGTGAGGGTTGGATTAGTGGCAGTGTGGTGTATACAAGATGAAGAGGTGACAAGACCAACAATGGGGATGGTTGTTAAGATGTTGGAAGGGGTGGTGGCGGTTGAGGTTCCTCCGCCACCAAAGCTGCTTCAAGCGTTGGTTTCTGGTGAGTCGTTCCATGGCGTTGGTGGCAATAGCCGAAATGATACATTTTCACGCGTCTCTGTTGATTCAAAGGATTAACGGTTTGCTGCTGTGTAAGGTCATGCTACTTATTTAGCCAAATACGCATCTGTTAATATGTTGTTTATGGTATCTCGGTACAAACAAGTGTACACATTCTAAAACGATATGTCATAAACGATATTTCTTCTCTAGTTTGTTAGTAGTTTTGCTTCGACTTTCAAATGTCGTAACCCATAGTTTCTCTCTAGTTTGTTAGTAGTTTTGCAGATTTTGCTTTTGCTTTGACTTTAAATTGTCAACCATATTTCTATCGTTTTAGGACTTTTTTTTTTTTAAATATATTTTCAAAATCTATTAAATCTCATGATATATCAACCAGTTTTACAAAGTAGATATCTTTGGTGGAAATATAAGACAAACATTTTACCTGCAACTTTGACCTGTAAATGTCAACCTTACATTTTTATAGTTTTAACAACTGCTTTTTTGATATCGACATAGTATACTATTTGGTCGTTTGATGTAGTTTTCAATTTTAATCATTTTCTGAAAATATCTTGTTTGGACCTTTGAAGTCAAAATAGAAAAACTAATACATAGAAAATGGAAGGGTAATGCCCTATGTGACAACGTAATGTAACATGCCAGTCACGTGCCTGCCCCAATCTTTTCTATAAATATACCGAAGGTAAATTATACCGATGGTATACATGTTTTGTTCGAAAAACTGGTTTCACACCTATGTGTTTTTTTTTTCTTATTGGGAAGTGATATTCGTACTATACAATTGATATATTTATCACACATATATTTTACTGAATTGTAAGGTATGTTATAAAAATTATAGTGTGTAGGAAATGAATCATTATTTGTGGTACGAATATCACTTTCTTTATTTTTTTATTACGTTTAGAGGACGTGCTCAGCATACCCAAGTTTTATGTTTTCTCACTTGGACCACACCTAGAGTTAACATCCAAAGCGTTAAAAACACCCATGTGACGTGCACGTGATAGATGTTCTTTGGCGTTTCTACATACAACCAGTAGTATGTGCCCATCATCTATTATCTCTGCCGTAATTTCAAGTTCCTATTTTTCTTTCAAATTCCTTACTTATTCTTTTCTTCTGTTTTATCTATGAATTACAATGCCACCATCGATCCATCAAACTAATTTATAAATACATTTTATTTTGTTCCCAACCTATATGAAAATCTATTAAACCTATTTTAATTAATAAACACATCTTATAAAGAGAAAAAAAATATTTCTCGGATTCATTAATATATGGAAGTTGATTAAAGGATCTGTTCAATGTCTTTGGTTAATGACAAAACTTCTATGATTGTGGTTTAAATCTTTGGCTTCTGTTAGGGAGATGAAGAAATGTGTTTGAGATTTAGATTGGTGGTGTTGAGAAAATTTGGGGGATTTTTTGGACAGGATTTAGTGATTTTTTTTTTTTTTGAAAGGTAAAGGTTATTTATATTCATATACACCGGGAGTGGTCAATTACAAGCAATTACACTATTTGTCCCAACTAATTGTACAATTCTTTGTTCTATACTTATACCAAAGAAAACCCAACGTCTTGACCTCTTGAACAACTTTCTCACAGCAAAGCTTTACCTCTTCGAACTTTCTTTCGTTTCTAGCCTTCCAAAGACACCAACATGTAATAAACATATTTAGTGAGTTTGGTTCTTCATCGCTAATGGACCCACCACCATCACCAGACCCACCCTAGATTTTCAAATAATGGAGACAAAATCTCAAGCGAAATTACATACGTCGTCATCCTCTCATCCATCATCGATGTATGAGATACGATAAATATAGATAGATTAGATGTATGGGACTATCATTGGTGAATCATGGAAAAATTAATCATTGGTTGGTTTGTTTGCTGTTATAGTTTTATGGATAACAAGTGAACATTGAAAAATTTTCATGAGTGTGTTATGAATTGTTATTGTCTTATCTTTTAAAACCAAAAGAAGTGTTTTAATTTACTTTTTTCAAATTTGAGTATGGATTTAAAATTGATGTTGGAGTGTTTGGATTTAAATTGTTTTTGATATATGTTAGTTTTTCGTTTTTTTGTTTTTGGATTTAAGTTGCATCTCTTAGGTTTTAGTTTAGAGCTAGAGTGGAGATGATAACTGGCAAGAGATGAAAACAACGGGAAGAATAAAGGCGAAGATTGGTAAAATGACTAAAAACACTCATCACGTGCACTATACAATATACATGGGTGTTTTAAACGCCCTTTTGACGGATGTTAGCTCTAGATATGGTTCGAAAAAACGTAATATTTTGGTATGCTATACATTATATAAAATACATAAGTATGAAACCAATTATTTAGAACAAACACAGGCATC
>CM067167.1:25295305-25325708 GCA_034093135.1 Erigeron breviscapus
TATCAATTTTGATCTTCCCGCCAAAAACCCAGCAAAACCCTTAAAAGTTGTTTGATTTAATCATTTATTAAGCTTGTTTCTTTCATATTTTTGTACCCTTTTACAGGATTTTGCTCATTTAGTGTTTAGATCAAATATATATATATATATTATATATATATATATTATATATATATATATAATATATATATATATATATATATATATATACTTGCGTCGTGTATATCCGAGTCAAAGGGAAAACCTCATTCGGTTTTGTTTATTGAATATACATACTCAAAGTTTGAAACTTTTTTGTATCTAATGGCAGGATCTTCAAAGCAAAGAGATGGGTTTTCTTTGGATTGTTGTAAAACCCTAAAAAGGTTTGACAAATTTAGGGTTTTTGTAAAATGTGGCGATATTGATTATAAGTTTAGTAAATTGTTCAATTGTTTACTATTAAGGTACTTGATTGAGTGCTTTTGTAGTTATAGTAGGTTTATGCACACACACACACACACACACAAACACACATATATATTAAAGTACTTAAATACGGCCTATTTGCTAAAAAAAACTTGGTTGGATTTATTTTTTTCGACGATTTTAAAGCTTGTATCTTGAAGGGGGCTTAAAATTTATGGAGTTGGAACAGTTTTTTATGGATGTTGATGTTATAGATGAAAACAAGTTTGTGGGGTTTAAGGATGTTGGAAGTAAAGATTGTTGTGTTGGTGAAAACTTTGGTGTTAGTGAATTATGTGTTGGTATTGAAGAAGAGAAGGAGTTGATTAGAAAGAGGAAGAAAGAGTGTTATTTGCCTTTGTTGGATTGGGTGAAACGAGTAGCGAAAAATCCGTGTGATCCTGCAGTTGGGTCGATGCCGTCTAGTTCTAAGTGGAAGGCTTATGGAAGTGATCATGTATGGAAGCAGGTTTTGTCAACGAAAGAGGCATTGAGGGTGAAGGTTAATGACCATTCAAATACTAAACAATCTGTTTGGCAGGTAATTAATTATGAATCCCCTTTGAATTCAATGATTATATTCTAGTTGATTATTCATTTATTTGATATCTGATTTCCTTATGTCAAGCGTTTTCTGCTGTTGAACTTGGTTTCATGCTGTTAGATTTATATGATTTGCATTTATAGACATATCTCCCAATGTAGCTTCTGCTTCGTATGTATTTGGGCGCATTAATGGTTCTAGACTTCTAGGCTTCTAGCAGCATGAACCCAATGGTCCCTATGAGCTTTGAAGCTGCACCTGTTAGTTTTTCTATTATTGTTTAATTAATTATTTGATGGCGTTGGTTTGCGCTTGTAGTCGAACGGTATTTAAGATATTTGACTAATAGGGAAATACTTTGTCTAAATTATGTTCCAAACTAAAAACGAGATCTGTGTTAGAGGGTGTAGTGCTTGCATTCGACTACTTAGTGTGAATTCATTTAGGACTCATCTAAGCTATATGCAAGTGCCACACCCTCTTTCCCGATATTGAGCATTTATTCTTTTAGTATTAAATTTAAAACATTTCCATTCAAGTTCATCCCTTATTTCTAGATATGGTCAACAACTCTTCATAAGGTCTTATTTATATTTAAGTTAAAGAAGTAATCAATTTGACACTCAAAAGCCAACAGTAAATTTCTTCTTGAAATGTTGCTAGTAAGTGGTCTGAAAAGTATGCATGTGCATACCGTGAAAGCTTGTTTTTTGGGTGTTGCTAAATAATAATAATAATCGGTTATTGTAGTGCATCTTCTAGGAAAAGTTTATTGTAATATTGTGTACTGTTGTTGAGAATCCTATTCCGCAAATTCTGGCATTTTTTGGTCGTTTTAGTTGAACTCGTGCAGGTTCCAACTTCCAATATCTCTTGTCCATTGCTTCATTGTATACTGGGTGCTAGCAAGTTTCTGTAATTAATTTGTTATTTTTCTTCTCTTATTTCCTATGTCTTATTCTCATCTATAACTTATATATGTACTATTTGCCTGCCAAATATTTATTTATTTTTATTAAAATTGGAAACTGAAAATATATTGTACTGTCACTTCTCTTTAACCTGGCATCATTTTCTTTCTCAATCTAAGTAGAGGTTGCAATTTTGAACTACTTATGTAGACATGGGTTGATTTTGGGTAATGTTCTATCCCAAGCGGGCTAGATGCATCAGATTTGAAAACTTAGCTAAATGTTGATACATGTCAATTTGTTTGAAGTTTGCTTAAGTGTATTTAAATGTTCATAACCTTATAATTTGATATGCTAAACTTATAATAATATTGTTATAAAACTAAACACTTAGTTATTCAACAAATATATACGACACAAAAATGGAGATGGGAGACAGGTCAATCCGATCTGACCCGATCAGTGTTGACCCTCGCTTAAAGTTACAGAAATCTAGGGGTTGGAAGTAAACCTGCATACAACGTTTGGTATGCATGTGCCTCCCTATATATCTCGCCTAGTTTGAGATGTAAATAAACATGTTATTTCTGTGCATATCCTTGTTTTGTTCTAGAATGGTAGTTCATACCCCTGGGCCTTTCACTAGTAAGGATGGGTCTTGGACAGCTCATAAAGTTACTTTTTGCGAAATATGCAGAAGATTTGTTGCATACAAAAGCTTTCTTCCCTAGCCTTGGAAAACCATTGAACTTTGGAAGAGCGGGGATTCTCTTTTGTGTACTTATGTTTTGTTTCTTAAATGTGTACTTAAAATCAATTGTTATTCTGAAGAAATTTATAGATGTGTTACTATATGTGTTTATACGCCAAGTTGTATATTGACGTAAATTTACCGTATACAGCAATAGAAAACATATTGTGAATTTAGTATGAACGCAGATCACATTTGATTCCAAAAAGAGCCTTTAAATATGGCTAAGTAGACATTGCTTTGATTTAATTTTATTTTTTTTGTGAAAGTTCAGAGTTAATTTTATGTTTTGCCTGAGTTTGTATACCCAACATTTGTATCAAGTTCCAAAGTTTCTAACCTCAACTTTGGGTCCAGTTTAGGTGTAGTATGATCATGTACAAGACTGCAAGGCACATAGTGGGCAAATGACCAAATCACCCCCTTATTTTGGTTCATGATATTATATTTTTATTACTTCCATTAATAAAGATTAGGCTTTTGTTTTTTCCTTTTTCTTTTGCAGAAGAAGCGAATGATGCATCCAGACATGTATGATCTCATGAAATCAACCCCGAGATGCAGTCAGAGGCTCGTTACTGTTAAAGAGACGCGGTCAATCCTTTTGTCTAGAAAACTGCAGGTTCGAGATTGTTCAGAGTCGTCATCCAACGGGAGCCTGAGTGATGTAGAGGACGAAGATTCTCTCTGGGCCACCAAACACAGGAGAAAACGAATCCCAGTGGGTCACTCTTTTCAAGCAGAAACACCACACTGGCCTGGAGAAAAAACATATGAAAGTGAAACAAAATGGCTAGGTACCCGTGTTTGGCCTCTAGAAGAAACTGAAAAGCGAAGCAGTTTGATTGAGAGGGAACCAATTGGAGCAGGAAGGCAGGGCTCATGTGGCTGTGAATTTATAGGTTCTTCGGAATGTGTTAGATTTCATATTGCTGAAAAAAGATCCCGGGTCAAAATTGAATTGGGTTCGGCTTTTACTAAATGGAGAATTGATACGATGGGTGAAATAGTTTCTCTCGAATGGACAAAAAATGAAGAAAAGAAGTTTGCAGATATAATCAAGTCAAACCCCGAGTCTTCAGGTAGGAGTTTTTGGGATGAACTAGTGACATATTTCAAGAACAAAACAAGAACGACTCTTGTGAGCTACTACTTCAATGTCTACCTGGTAAGACGTAGGGCCTACCAGAATCGGGCTGATCCAAGTAATGTTGATAGTGATGATGATGAACTTGAGAAAGTTGGGCATGACCTAAACAAGTCTACAGAATTCATCTTATGCTCTCCGAAGAAGGTACATTTGAATATTACATGATACTCTTGACACCTTAGTTCGTTCTTTTTTGGTATAAATTTTGACGTCCAAGTATAGACCTGTCGATATTTTGTTGATTGATTTACAACAAAAGAATGAGCTGAAATTTTGAGGTTTTTACATGTACTGGTGTAAATGAAACGGAGGCCTAGGTTGAGGGCTTCTTAAAGCTTGCATAGACGTTGACATTTTTGGTGCATTTATCGAAATGTAGGCATCAATTGCTTTGTTAATTGTTACTCTCTCATTGCTTAGATGATATGTTCTTTTTTGTACTTGGGTTTGGGTAGTGCTGCTAACAAGCCTATTCAAGTTGTGTTCGGTTATGTTTGACTTGTTACAGTTTTTGAGCTTATATTTGTACTCGAATTCAAAATTGATAATGTTGGACACGGTTGAGCAGTTGAGCTTAATTTGACAAAATTTGTTGATGATAGCTCAATACATGGTTTGGCATCTCGGAACACGGCTAGATTTATCATGTACTGGCATAAATCAATGGTTTGTCCAACTGATGGCTACAGAAGTCGACAACTCTTTCATAAAATTTTCTTGGATGAGGGGGTGTTAGTCTGAAAATTTTCAAGTACTTAGATTCTATACAAGCCTGGGCGCTTTCTTAGTAAAAAACATGAAGATGGAGCGTCAAGATGTCCAATTGATTTTGGCATTAAACTTTTAATCCGACTCAATCTGAACATCTTATAACCCGACGACTAGAAGTCTAAAATTTTAGTCATAATCCTGCAAACATTTGCAAAAGAAAAATAGATAAAAACAAATTAAGCTGTTCTGTCTGGGGTAAAATAGATAAATACAACACCACCTGTTGCTTTTACCTTTTTATACAATTTGTATAAACTTCCAATCGTGCCATCCAGCGGGACTCAAATTAAGATTTTAACCAACGTATTTTTTCTTATATTATTTTCATTAATTTTTGTTTCCACATTAAGTAGTTGTGTTGGTAAATACGAGATCATTATATGGTTGACGAATACACCATTATGCGTTGTTAAAAAAAACTCGAAAAGATAATTTGTGTTGTGAGGTTTTGAAAGTCAGTGGCGAATTTGTATTGAAGTACGTATTACTTTAATTTTATTTTTCCTATATTAAGTTATTAAAGAGGATTATCCTTTTTATAGACATGCATGTTTTGAGTTTCACATATTATCCAATTTGATGTCACTGTACTGACTTAGTACTACTAACTTGGTGTTAAAAAAAGATATAGTTATAGATGCACAAAAAATTATTGAACATGTTTTATTTTGATATATTTGACTTTTTTTTATACAACTCTGAAACCTTATAATGTATATATCAAACTTTCATTTTGCTTTTATGTGACAACCTATATATATAACTTATATAAATACAAATGACACTGACACCGGTTTTTATGACGTGACACATTGGTTTCTCGGGGGAAAAAATGTATGCTTTGGGGTCATGGTTTTTTAAGGCCACATTTTTGTAAGCATATAGAAGCATGTTTTTGAGTAAAAGGAAAAAGAACAAGATCTGTTTATGGAAATCTCTTTTTCTTTTTGGGGCGCATTGTAGTCAAATAAGAGATGAGTATTAATACTTTTATTATTTTGTAACCGGTAATTTTTATGCCCCTAAAGTGTTTAGAGGCGTTTGCTGTGACAACTTATATGGTTGTTATGTCAGGAAAAATACTTTTTACATGATGATGAAATAGCTAGATACATACAAGTATACAACAACAACGAACATAAAGTTTGATACACACGATAGAAATGAACATAAAGTTTGATACACACGATAGAAATGAACATAAAGTTTGATACACGATAGAAACGAACATAGAGTTTGATAAAATGGGAATTTTAAGTTAGATACCCAATAGCAAAACAAGACGATTTTCGTACATTTATCTCTAAAATATATGTAACTGACAACCAAAAGTATAATAAAGTACAATATGCGTCGTGGATAATTTTGTGTTCAAATGTATAATTTGCTAGCATCGTGCTTGTAATTATTAGCAACAAAAATGAAGAGAAATGAAAAGGTTCTCCACTTGGTTCTATTTGCTGGCTTTTGATCTATCGTATGTTTATCCATGTTCCTATTATATCATGACCTCTTTTCGTTTTTCATCTTAAAAATATGCTCGACTTTATATTCCTTTGCTTGGTCCAACACAACTCGAATATCTTGTAGAAGTAAGTAGTTAAAACGGGTACTCACATGTTTGGCTTGTCGCAGCAAATTATGCTCTCGGCATTATCAGCAACCAATTTTCTTTTTTTAAAAGTTACTTAGAAAATATCAAAAAAGATGTGCTGTTGATCACAGGGATCAACAAGAAGCATACTACACCTAAACTGGACTATTTCATATATTTTATATAAATTTACCCAACTACGTCACTAACCTACAAATATCTAGCTCATCTTACAACACCTTCAAATGACTCAATTATTACAAACATCAGGGTCGGCTTAAAATTTCGTTGGGTATTACCTAATTCCTCTCAAGCATTGCATCAATCTTCCGCGTTTTGCTCAGTTTGAACGTGCCACAACGGCATAACTGGTAACACTTGAATTATGATGGGCATGCCACCCCAGCGTATTTGGTTGCACGAGACCCTTTCCATACACCTCAAACGAGACTCAACACATGGAAAACAGAAACCTAAAAATATGGGTATTTCATTACATGTTCATTGTAAATGGAAATCTCATTCCAGAAAAGCGATTATGTTTACATATCGACATTAATCTTGGTCAAAAGATCCAATGCCATGCCTATTTGTACCTTCAGCTATAACACTAGTAGTTAAAAAGCAATTATAAAAAAGTTACAAGTCAAGATGCTGACCTAAAACATTCACAGATGACTCGGCCTTCTTTTCCCTGCATCTGTTCTCATCCGCTTAACAGGGTTAGCCCAACCAGTTCCATTTCCACTTCCACTTCCACTTCCTTGCCGGGGAGACTGATTATTAGGCCACCCATGTTGACCTTGACTCATTCTAGTTTGCCCAGGGCTCTTGACTTCTCGACCAATGCCATTAGGCGAAACTGAACCTCCTGACCTGTTCCCTGGTTTAGCCAATGATTTCTCCCTGTCTTTCCGTTTCTTCTTGCAGATTACAAGCTCACCCGGATGGGTGAATGGTCTTTGTTCCTCTTGAAGATCATTCGAGTCTCTGGTGCTGCTATTTCCGAACCTTGTTTCTCTCTGAGCATTAGAGCCAGACCCACGAGAGAGTGCCTTTGAGGAAGGGCTAGGTTGCAGGTCAACCTCGGCTATCTGTTTTTGTCGCTTGGTTTGACCAATTGGCGGTATACCTCTAGAAGACGAGCCAGAAGGTACACCTCTAGGAGACGAGACAAGAGGTACACCTCTAGGAGACTGGACAGAAGGTACACCTCTAGGAGACTGGATAGAAGGTACACTTCTAGGAGACGACACAGGTGGTACACCTCTAGAAGACAGGGCTGATGCGGAGGCAGCTACGGACCCAGAGAAAGTGAGTGCACTTCTAGCTTCTCGATAGTCGGTGTCTGGAAATGCAATTTTCAATATATCGAAAAACAGATCATGTACTTTTCTTGCCTCGGATCTCACCTGTTCATCAGAGAATACAATAGTTGGAAGATACACGAAAAGTCAGTACCTGGTAATGTGTAGTTAAAACGAGTCACTTGTGGTATCTGGTTGGGCTAGCCAACAAAAACATTTGTTGGTCCAGTTTTAATAAATAACCCAATGTTTTAATTATGATGCAAATAGTAAATACACATAAAAGTGAAAGGGTTCATTAAACGTAGACTTTTGGGTGACTCTGAACTGATTTTGTTAATTTTGAACCACTTTGAGAGACAAACATAATAATTGCAAAAGAAAAACATTACAGCTTATAAAAATTTAGAAGGAATTGTTGCATCTTTTTGGGGGGTCTCAGCACAGACGGTGTTACATTTTGTTGGACAATGGGAGTAAGAGTAAAAGAGTTTTAAGATGTTTGACTGTTTGCTAGACACATTCCTAAACGCTGTGCTCAATTTAATATTTATGTAAGGATATAATAAAAAACGGCATACCTCATGTGAAAATCCAAAATAATGCATTCCACCTTTCAACATAGCCTGAACATCCACAATCAATTCAGGAACTGAATTGTACTCAAGATGATCGACACGAAGTTCAATCTTGCGTAGATCAAGAAGATTAGTCCCATGACTTTCAGTTTTCTTCCAAAGATCAGTTAGCAACGGAATAATCTGTTGGCCTTCCTTGTCAATTCTCCGTTGGATCTTTGTTATTACATTTTTGCACTGCAAGCAAGAAACATAAAGATCAATGGAGATAAGAGGTCGTAAAGTATAATTATCAAGATAAATGTAAAACTACCTACTCATGCCTAACTTTTAATTAACTGATTATGTTATAAATTTTAATCAAGTGGCTTTTGAAATGCACATCCAAAAACCCCCGTGCATAAGCTTGTTCAAGTGATTGAGACTTCTACAAGATAACCTAGACACCCTAGATAAAATTTTACACTTGCATATATTGATTTTCACTTGAGTATTCTTTATTTTTTCTATTAAGCCATTCAGTGGAACCTCATTTATGCTCAAACAAAATAAAGGAACCATTGTGAAGATCAAGCAGCTTGTACTATACTCGTACTACATTTAAACGGACAGATCTATCTACAAGACAAAACACGCATACCCTTCTTTGGATCGCCTCAGACATCTTGATCCCACCAACTGAAGGTCCCACTTTAGCATCTCGACTTGCTTTAGGGTGCTCAACAGCATCTTTTGAATGGGTAGGTGTGGAATTTCCCCTGGTTGGTCTCACAGCAACATTCACATTTGCCTTATTTGAGTTTTTCCGACTAGACGGAGTTTGTTTATTCTTGCGTGACGGATTGGTTTGATCAATCAACACTTTCTCTTTGTGTTCAGTTTTCACATTTGCTTTTCGGTCCGCCTGACAAGGTAACTTAGAAGTATCACCACGAATAAGAGTAGGCTTCTCTTGCTTTGGTCGAATACGAATGCTACGTTTCCGCTTTATTTTCGGTTGCAAGACTTGTTCATCTTCACCTTCATCGTGTTCGTGGGTCCCGCTACCTGATTGCTGAAGGTCCATATGAGAATCTCCGGAAAATAATATCTCCCCCTCCTCTAGATCATCATGCTAGTTGGCAAATAAGAAATTAGATGCGACCAATAATACCAATCATGAAACAATTAAAGGCGGTAACATTGACCCCATTGCCTATATATTGGTAGATATTTAATACTTTTATATCCAATGGGTAGAGCTTTAGAAATATTGGAAAAGGACAATGCGGGAAAAATGTGTATAAAGTTGCTTAAAATGTACTTAGATGCTTATAACCTTTAAAATATGTTGATTTAAAGAACTTAGATGAATATTTTCACATACGGTTTCCAGAGGGGGAAATATGCACGTAAAAGGAACATTCTTACATAATCAACATTTAAGGACTTACATTAGTAAGTTAATAATACAGAAAAAAGAACTGGTTACCTGGTAATGGATTATACTGGTGACTTGTCCAGTTTTTAATCATAAACTTAAATAACAAAGGCCTTAAATGTTCGTTTGACACCACCTTCCATAATTGAGTAAACGAATGGTCCTTGTACATGTTGTTTGCCATTTCAGATCATATATCTTTATAAAATTAAGATCTATACTTACATAACTAATAGCGGCAAGGACAAAGTAAGTGTGTTAGTAGGTCAGCCGATCAGCGTATAAAAAATTACCCACCTGACCCAAAACTGGTGCCTGACCCACCCACTTTGTCACCTCTTATCTCAATAAATAATACAGTAAAATACTATCTCATACCAGTCTTTTTGAGCGGGAACCCGGCCTGCCCTCAAGTGCAGAAAGTGAACCAAACTTCTGAGAAGATGTAGAAGGAGTTGCTATCGGCATCAATTTCCGACTATCTGACGATGATCCCGAGGAGCCTGATTCTTGAATCTTGATAGCATCAGGACCACGAGGATATTCATATCGATTGGCAGATACTGGAAGATCATCTTCTGATTCGCCTTTAACGATTTTCGGTGTTTCATTTGCATCAACGGTCTCAACATCATCTCCCTCTTCAGAGGTAGCTTCCGAGAACTCTTCAATATCGTCATCCAATTCAGCATAGTTTGGGAACTTCTTATCTTTGTACCGTCCCCTTCTATTCACGGGAACATCATCTTCAATGTTTTCAGTATCTATCACATTCTCTATATTTTTTTTGGATAATCGGGCCACAGTAGCATTTACCTCACGGGTACCAGCCCGGAGCCATTTGGGAACTTGATCGTATCTAGTCATCTCTTCGGCCCAATCAAATTCTTCATCCATTTGATCAAAGAGCTCGACCTCTTCCTCACTTCTAGCAATCATTCGGTTCACCTCTTGAAGGGACGGAACATCATGAACAGTTTGTTGGTACCTGAAAGGACCAGAATAATTGATAGTAAAGAGCAAACCAACCAGAAATAAAATAAAAGAAAAAAATAACTCCTAAACCTAAGAGATAAACCACACTCCTATGATACTCGATTAAACACAACTCTACCATCATAAAAAAAGAATGTTTGGTATTGCACTTTAAAAGTTATTATGTGATATGGAATCATCATAATGTTTGGTATTGCAGCTCCTTAAGATTATTAAACCCGTAAATAATAAGATTGTCTGAACCAGATTCGCCATTCAAACACTAAAAACTGATTATAGGCGGCTTAAATGTAATGTAACCTGCTTATCCATATAGTTATGTTAGCACACTTATCCTGAAAATACTATAGTCCGTTTTTCAAAAATTGTAAGGTCATCATTGCTAAATTTACTAATTACCCTAGATATCACAACTCTAACTTTACCTTTCTTCATCACGTAACAAACTCTCCAAAGTCGAACGCCTCTCTTCATGTGTAGTTCTCTGATCGAATCTCCCAGCATTTATAACTTCGTCGGCCATATCAATCTTGTATTGTTGAATATTACTCCGTATAAGGCTCTCAATAGACCCTATATAGCGATCCTTCCCAGCAAGATCATCATCAGAGTCAACGGTACCCTCATTCCTAAAATTATCCTCTTTTTCATGGCTAGAAATTTTATCAACCACGGCTTCCATGTAAATAACTTTGACCTCTCGTTTTTGCCCAATTCGGTGAGCCCGAGCAACTGCCTGCTCTTCATTTTTTGGGTTGGGGTCAGGGTCGTAAATGATAACCGTGTCAGCAGTTTGAAGATTTAAACCTCGTCCCGCTGCCCGAATGCTAAGCAAGAAGATAAAGCAATCCGTATCCGGACTATTGAAATCAACAATAGCAGATTCACGTTCTTCTAAACTCGTTGTACCGTCAATTCTTCTGTATACAAGTCTCCTCCACTGTAAATATTCCTCCAAGATATCCAAAAGTTTTGTCATTGTACTGAAAAGAAGCACTCGATGTCCCGTGCTTTGAAGCTTTACTAGAATTCTATCAAGAATCCATAACTTTCCACATGATCGAACTAAAAAATCTTTAGAGAAATCATTAAAATATGGGTAATTGAGCAATGGATGATTGCAAGTTTTTCGAAGCTCCATACACCTGTTATGTAAGGGTTTATATGTTTTCGATTGGTACATTGAACTCCTTTGAGCTTTACGTTCCTCATCTTCTGGGTCAACTCGAATAGTACCAGTAGATTTGATCCAATCATATATAGCACCTTGAATTGCCGACATTTTACACCGCAATATGATAGAAATCTGCAATAATCAAAAAAGTTATGAGTTTGTGGAGCACTCTATTAATCCGTGGCAAAATGGACACGTTGGGTAAATGGTCATAACAGGTGGTGTCCACTTGGATTGATCTTCCAACACTTTATTAATCCCTTTGTTTCAACTACGTAAGTAATTAAATATATCTAATACAATCCAATACTTTTTGAATAACAATTTGGGATTTGTAAATGCAACAACCTGTATTCGAATAGTACAGGGGATTGCAGAAATATCAGTAGCGTGGGGATACACTACGATTGAAAGCTTTTGTCTAGAATGATGCACATATCTAATATGGCCATTTTGACCCATTTACTTTTGAAGTATCTGTTGAAGCTATGTGTTATATCTGACCAGTCAAATTAAAGAAAAAAATAGTTAACATGGCTATTGGTCAAATTGGTAGGAAATCGTCTATAGTGTATTTTCAAGGAAATACAATCTCCTAAATCATTTTTATGAAGAAAAAACAAGTTATAGTGAGGTGACATAACTATTGTAAACATATTTACCACATTAATGTAGTACAAGTAAGCAAAATTACATAAAAAATATGTTTTTGGGTCAACCCAACATTAGGTGTTTTCACCATTACCCAAATCGCACATTTTCCAACTTCTGGCTCATATATATGAACTTTCTTTTTTATTTCTTTTCGAAAAGCTGGTGGCTTTTAAAAAGTCAACCAGTCATTAGGATAGGTTTCGTTACAAAAGTAAGGGATTGCTTGTTTCTTTACTCATTAAGTGCTATCTGGATAAAATGAAAGTGTCTGTCCTGATAAATATTGTCTGTATAGATTAATCAATATTGTTGTTTGTATATGTGCTGAATGAACACTTAAAGAGAAAATAATTAAAAATGAGCAACTTAATTCATGGAGCAGTATATCTGTGACTTTTCAATTAAGTCATTTTTTACATTAAGTCAATTATGTCATTTACTCATTAAGTCAATTAATTTCCGAACGAACACCCCCTAAGCATACCTTTGGAGGAAGTGAACCTTCAACATCTTCAACACGGCGCCTAAGCATAAAAGGCTCTAAGATTTGATGAAGTCGGTGAATGATGATAACTTTTTTCTCGGTTTCTAGCCAATCATCTTCACCACTATGTGCCACTTCTTTTTGAAAAGGCTTTGAAAACCAGTCATGAAAAGCTTTCTTGTTATCAAATACCTCTGGAAGCAGTAGGTTCAATAATGACCAGAGTTCTTTAAGATCGTTCTGCAAAGCAGACAATCACATCAGCTCGACTAAAATGCAAGCATAGACACTAACACACACATACAAAATTACTTATTTTCCCACTAAATAGTCTTCACATATTATTGAGATTTTTTAAAAATAGTGGTAGTACATGGTGTGCCAAGTCTAACGTTGCATAAATTTTGAGATGAGGTGTAAAGAATGAAGAAAATCATTTTCACCCCAAGGCCATAGCCATAGTGGTAATGAGACATGGGTAAGTCGAACCCTCCATCTGTGAGCGATACAAACAAAAAAACAACTAAATAAATGCACTGTCGGTCATTCGCAAATGTGACAAGCACCAACAATGGTTGTTTTGGAATTCACTAGAAATAGGATAGATATTGGACACAGTAGATTACGCCCAAAATATTTACTACGATTGGTGAATAGAAAATAATAGATAATAGATCTATAGTAAACTTTCCGTTTTGATCTTGTTTTTAGTGAAGCTATCTTGGCTATGTTCTATTGGTAACGGCTCAAATGGCTTTAAGCAAATAAACATGTAGCTAAAACAAGAATGGGCTGAGCGATTTAGAAGTCATCCAAAGTATACAGAAAGTGCTTACAACTTCCTGTAAATAGCTTACCAAAACTGAATAATGATTTAAATAATACTTTTTGTACTCATAGTTTTCAAAATCAACTATTTATGAAAATCAGGAAAAGCAACTTAAAAGATGTTCACTGGTCAACCCAGCTCGTCTTGACCCATCCTAAAAATTTACCTATTTTTGACCTGTACAAATATATATATGGCAAATTAATTGCTTTGGAAGGCCAATACGGACCTGCAAGGGGGTCCCAGTGAGAAGGAGACGTCTTTGGCAGCGGTATTTGTCAAGATCACGAGCTAACACAGACTCTCTATCCTTCATTCTTTGTGCTTCATCAATAATAATGTACTTCCAATCGACTCTTGAAAGTTTTCCGCGATCAAACATAATAAATTCATAGGTTGTCACAAGCACATTGAATTTCATGGCACAAACCTCCTAAAGTTACATAATAAAAAACACGAGTCACTGAAAAGTCGCACAAAGAAAACTTGAAAGAATTTTAATATAAGATAAGCATGAATATGTACATGAGAGAACAATTTTGCCCGTTGATCCTTGTTGCCGACATAGTAAATGCAGGATACATTAGGCAACCAACTATGTAATTCACTCTGTTGAAAATAATATCAAGTAAGATAAAAGAGATATAGAAATAATGATCTAAATGCAACAAAACTAAACAAACCTTCCAATTCACCAGAACAGCATTGGGAACAATTATAAGATGTGGACCGTAATTGCTTTTAAACTCCATCAGGTAAGCAATTAATGCCATAACCTGCAGAAGCGTGACATCTTATCATGACCAATATATAAGTTCACCACCACATAAATGGACCTTTCCCGCCATCCCAGTAATACAAGAGTGGATTCGTTTAGCTATTCAACAGCATGTCAAGGCCAGTGATATCTCAGAGTCTTTATAGTTAATAAAAATAAAAGAAAAGTATGTGTGTGGTTCAAAAATAAAAATTGACAGGCTGGGTAGCCGGATAAAAGAAGGGTAAATCTTCATGCGCGTCGAGGCGGGTTAGGTTGGCTCAAAACTTTTCTAAATAAATGCTTGTATAACAACTAGTGTCAGATAAATTTACAAAAATTATACTCTTTCAGTAATAATATAACTTAAAAGAATTAGAATTCAGAAGATTTTATGAATTAGACGCACACTTTTTGTGACTTGTGTATCTTATTTGGCCTTTTCCATTTTACCTAACTGGGTTGGTTTAACCTGTTTGACCCATAGGAGATTAAAAGAATACAGATAATTCTTACATCATGTAGTCAAAATATATAAACGAAATCTACTAGAGAAAATTTGAGCTAACAGTTGGTCACAGCATGGACAGCAAAACTTTACCTGCACGGTTTTCCCAAGACCCATTTCATCAGCCAATATCCCATTCAACTTATTGTTGTACAACGAAAGCATCCATTGTAACCCAACCTGGAAGATTAATCAATTGATTGATAAGATCAATATACATTCAAGTGTAACAAAAACTGACTTGAACCTAAGTCAATGGAACCCATGTGTCTACTCAATATGAAACGATCATGAGTTGATGCATAAGAGCATAAGATATAACCACATACAAGCTGATAGTCCCGCAAAGTTCCACATCTCAACATTGAGGGTTGCCTTAAGACCCTTTCATTCACAGCATGTGCAAGGGTATAGTACCTGTCAACAATCATGAGAAGCAAAATGTAAGAAACACATTGATTTTCCATAATATATAACATTAAATCAGTTGATAAATTATGCCTTTCAAACTAGGGCGTGTTTGCAATTTTGCATCTGTGATTTAAAAAGGAAGAACCAGATAATCAGTTGGCTAAAGCTAGTGATAGGTAGGTAATTTAAGATTTATTTCAAAACTAAATAATTAATTTTCTTAGGCTATCACTTCAAAAGCTTCTGCAAATCTAAGGGGGTGTTTGGTGTTGCATTTACAAAACATATTTGGCGTTTTCAAAATAGATTTTGCGTTTTCAAAACTGCGTTTTGAAAAAGCATGTATGTACATGCTTCTCCAAAACTACGTTTTCATAGCAGATAATCACTTTTTCATCCAAACATATTTTTAGATTTTTGTGTTTTACAAACGTAATAATCAAATAATCAATTCATAACGTAATCCCAAACACCCTCTAAATATTTTCATCATATCTACATGGAAACCCACAATCAGAATTAGTTGTATTCAAACCCTCCAAACTAAATACTGCAACTTTTATATCATAATTTCAGTCTAAACGGACACCCAAGCTCACATTATAGTGAGCCCACTAGTAAATAAGCCTAAACTGGACTTGCTACAAACTTTCAAATTATAAAATGTTTTAGCGTATGTGGAAGTTGGAACACCCTCAAAAATACTAACACTTAAGCGTTTTTCCAAACAATAATATGAAAAGAATAGAAATGAAAAAGGAGGGAGGGGTAATAATCTTCTTGTTCAATAATCCAAGCTACAACACACTTTTAACTTATTTACTCTGTTCAATCCTATCAACTGCAGTAAATTTACCCAAAAAATGTTTACAACTTTCCATGTATCTCTTGAATGAACAAGCTATCATTGCAAAATAGAAGGTGATGAAGAACATACTTGCTAACAGATGAACTATCCTGGGGTGCATTCATTTCTGAGAAGCGATTTCTTATCAAAACTTCTTCCCCGGCACAAGAGGCTGCAGCTCTCACTTCTTCTTCTGACAGACCCTTTACCAACACATACAAAACATCAAAATACAAATTTACATGTACGCCCGTATAAAAAAATATACATATACATATGTAGGGGAGTTCAGAGGTGCACTTAAACTGATTACAGTAACCACTTTCAAGTGTTTGGGTAAAACTATGACTATTCCAATTATTTAAGGACAAACAATCAGATTTTGTGGGTACCTGAGCTCTCGCAGCAGCAGAAGCAGCATGTGCAGCCTCCGCTACCTCCTGTTGGTTCTTTGCAGCCGTTATTTTACTTCCAAGTTTATGAAGATAATCTTCCGTCTGAGATAAAAACGAGGAAAGAACCTCATATCTCTCAGCAGCCTCACCTGGCAGACTCGTTTGTTGTTCTAACAAAATCTCTCTATATCTCTCCACATCATTATTTTTCAATGCCTCCATTCTTTTGCTCCTATCATCATCTTTTCTCTTTGAAAACTCCCTCAACATCTTCTCATGGTATTTAGCAATACCCCTATTCCTTTGAGTTCTTGCATCACGTATTGCCCAATGAGATTCTAGAAGCTTCTTACGCCACTGGAAAATAACTTTCAATTGCTTATCACGGATCGCTTTTTTAGCAGCCTGTACTTTCCTATTGAGTTCCATTCGCTGCCTTTCACATAACCGAATAAACTTCCGATACGGTCTATCTGGCATTGCCATTATATCCTGTTGTTGTTGCTCAACTTCTTCCCTCACACGCTTTTGTAAATCTTGAAGTTTTAATTTTTTTTCTTCAATTTGTAATCTTATAAGAAGATCCGGTTTTATTCTTCTTTTTTCCAAATTAACAGCCAGTAAACCATTTATCTTCTCAATACTTACATTTCTTTTTTTGTTTATCACTTCAGTGCCATCTTCGGCAATAAGATCTTTGAGATCGTATGCAAGAGTAAGATTGTTATTGCTGTTGAGCATCATGCTTGACCCGAAAGCATCATGCTTGCGGGTAAAGAAAGGAAAGTCAAACAACGGTCCATGGTACTTTTTGGGACCAGAATCTTTTGGTTGAGGTGGATTTGCCGGTTGTAAAGGTCTTTTACCTTGAACATTGTCAGGAAGCATAACAGGTTCTGACATTACCGTTTTACCTTTGTCAATTGGACCGTCACTCACAGGAGGAGTTTTCTGAACCCGGTGTTCAACTTCTTGTTCCTGTTTAGCAGATACAACAGGTGGAGTTTCCTTCTGCGTTGATGCTTTACCTTGTGCATTGATTGTTGCTGTAATATCCTCATGATCTTCTCTTTTTACATTATTCGTTCCTCCCGTAAAGGTTGCAGCTTGAGAGTTCTTGTCATTGGACTCTAACTGCTTAGCATGGTCATCAGGTTGACTTTGACTTTTCACATTAACAGTTCCAGCAGGAGCAGGCGACTGTTGAGTTTGTGTTTCTAGGGGTGGTGGGGCAATAGCTTGAAGTAGTTCATTTGGTAGAGTTTTGTCTCCTTTCTGCCATCAAACTAGATCAATAAGTCCACAATAGAAAGGCAAAAAGGTTATACACCAAATTTCTTTATTACAATAACAGAGTGATCGCCTTTCCAATCATCCGTATTGGCCTTTTGTGATGTAAATGTCATCCTTTATCATTTAAATCAGACATATTAAAATTTTATTAGTACTTTTATAAAGATGCATACAAAAAATTTAATAAATAACACAGTGCTTTTCAACCCAACCCAGCCTGTAGCAAATTAACCATTTTGACAAGAAAACGTTTTGCATCATCACTCAACCCCGCCTGTACTATCATCTCCAAAGAACAATGCCCTTCTCACAGTGATGAAAGGTATGCAATAGAATATATATAAAAATAAATATTTGCATACACATGTGAAGCCAGCATACTATGTAGGTCACTGCCTCCACAACTACAAGCAATTATGGACAAAAGTGCAGACTACAATTTTTGTGCATTTACATTTCCACAATGTGTCCAGTTACATTAATTCTTGCAGGCTAATGTTTTTCTAGTGTTTTAGCAAGAACAATGATTCAAGAAGTCAGTCACTCGAATATAGATCATGACACTACTTCATACCTTTATACGTCTAAACGCTAGTATTTGTGCTTTTAGAACATGCAGTTGCTGTTTCGTAAAGTTTGAATTTGGTTTTGTCGATCCGGTATTGTTAGACGAAACCACCGGTTGTGGGGAGGATCGACTTAGTTGTTGCCTAGCATGTTGCATTTGCATTGCCTCAGAACCCTGGTTCATGTTCATGGATGACTGTGGAGGATGCATGGATGACACCCCACCACTGACAGGAGTAGGCTGCCTAGGAGGAAGCTGCTGACCCTGACTCTGACCCTGACCGGCAGTAGAACTGTTGACTAGTAAAGAGTTCGATGTTGAACTAAGATGGCCCTGGGGCATGGTCTGGCGTGTTTTGGTGGACCCCGAGTGGCCTGACACATCACTTGATGAATTCCCTCTTGGTGAACCCTCGTTCGTGAAGTTGGTTTCATTTGCCTTTTGCATTCTAGCCTGCATGAGCGGGATTAACTGTGCAACCAAATTAGCGTTTTGTGGAAGTGATAAATCTATGTTACGCTCTAAAGCCAAAGCCTGCATTGCTTGCAGTTGAGCCGCCATTGTCATATTTTGAGGAGCTTGTGGGGCTGACATGGGCCGCATACTACTATTACCCTGCACCAGTTGGCCAAGTGATGTTGGCATAGTATACTGTTTCTGATTTTGACTCTGAGTTTGATTTTGATCAGAAACCCCTGCATGCCCTTCATCCGCTTGTTTCTTTGACATTGAATTCTGTGACTGAAATGAGTGGCTTGGATCCTTTGAAGAAGGGCCAGCTGATCCCATTCTCATTTGGTGTTGTTGCATTCCTAGAGCTGATTTTTGTTGGTTTTGGAAAGCATATTGGGTGTAGGCTTGATGAACAGGGTTCATCATGTGTTGATCAAAACCCTGATTCCGATTTTGCCCTTGCATTTGGATAGAATTTGGACTCGATGCAACATTTCCTCCCAAGACTCCTTGCAGACTTCCAGACTGATAGGCTAACATCGCCTCTCTTCCTTCAGGGTTTCGAAGTATCTGTTGCTGCAACGACTGCAAAAACATATGAAAAAACTAGGACAATTGTTCTTATAGCAAAAAAAGAAGGAGCACATTTAAAAACCCGAGCTTAGACAGACCAAACAATGCGAAATTAGTATTTTACTGTGACGTCTATAATCACTTTTATACACACATACCCCCCCAAATAAAAGTCCTTAATAAACTTCCACACCCCAAATATTCAAACTTCTGTGACCAATTTAATTAATAGCAAGATTCAACTAAAAATTCAAACAATTTGGACATAAAACTTGATGACAACAAGCACAAGGAAAATGAAAAATTCAGCCAAATAATTTCATAAATATAACAATTGAGCTACACCCATATCAAACAAAGTCTAAATTTACTAACTTTATATGTATACATAATATATATAAGTAAAGAAAGGGGGGAAAAGGTTCTAACCTGTCTTTGCTGCTGCTGCTGCTGCTGCTGTTGTTGCTGCATTGGATCAAAACCCGATTGGGGTGTTGAAACAGCTGACGACGAAGACGATGGCGATGCGGTGGCAGACGGTGGTCCGGCCACCATATTCCGCCCATGCCCACCACCGGATTGCATGCAAATAAATTTACAATCTTTTTTATTTATATATTATAATTGTTATAAATACATAAATAAAAATCCAAACTTCAAAACTTTAAATCCATAAATAAATATAAATAAATAATCCCTCCAACCGATCCCTTCAAACAAAAACAACTTTCTCTCTCATACCCACCAATCAAAATTCAATCTTTTTTACTCCTATATAAAGAAAAATTCAAAATTTATGGATTTCAATAAATTTGCTCCTTTTTTTTTTCAAATGGGTCAAGTAATTTGAGATGGATCGTGATGAATCATGTGATTTCAGCACTGATTTGTACCCTGATTCTCATTCACCTGTAAAGTATGTGTGTTTTGATGTGTGTAATTTGCAGTTTCACACACCAAAATTTGTGTAATATTATCAGTCAAACTGAAACCCTAGAACGTATATCAATTTGGTACCTGATATAATTTTTGTAATGTTTTGTTTTCTGTAATCACATGGAAATGGGTTGACCCGATTGTATGTGAACTATGGTTATATCACTATATGGGTCTTGGGTAAAATCATGAGGTTAAATAGAAGATAATAATAAATAAATAAATGTATTCAAATGTGTCATATCTTTATAGTTATTGTTTGAATTTAATGATGTTTTTGTTGTTTTCTAAAATATAATAATAATAATATAATAATGAAATTTTGCTCACTATTTGAAATTTTATATAACATTTAAAAACTTTTGTAACCATATAAAACAACATTTATTATATACCAGAAGGTTATCCGCGCAATGCAGCTACAGCGATAAGTAGTGGCGGCGGCGACTACGGGTGGCGTTGGTGGCGGTGACAGTGGTGAGGTAGCAATGTGTTTATTCATGTAAAAGTAATTGATTTAATGGGGATAAAGTAATTGATTTAACGAAGATAATGTAAAAGTAATTAATTTCATTAATGGTATTATAGGTATCATAGGTTAAGATATTTAAATTAGTGAATAAGGGATAGGGATAATTTAGGTATTTCAAATGCTGAAAGTTAAAAAGTGAAAAAGAGATGATTTGTTTTATAAGGGAATATAGATAAACCATTATCCTTCGAAGATATGAAATTTTTCTATTTCATATACTTTTACATTTATTAGTGTTTGATTTATGTGTTAATTTTATATAAATTTCTTTGTACTTGATTTATGTAATAATCATTTTTTTAAACTTAAAGTCATATTGATTATTTTCTTAAGAGAAACTTTATATATATATATAATATATATATTATATATTATATTTTTATATATAGATGGATCATTTGCTCGCAATAGGGGATCTAACTTACGTTGTCTTAACTGGGTCCGGCTAGAACCCCAACACCCTCAATACCTTGTAGGAGGAAAATCC
This sequence comes from Erigeron breviscapus, assembly GCA_034093135.1. Taxonomy (NCBI): domain Eukaryota; kingdom Viridiplantae; phylum Streptophyta; class Magnoliopsida; order Asterales; family Asteraceae; genus Erigeron; species Erigeron breviscapus. The sequence goes on from CM067167.1 coordinate 25,316,676, forward strand.
TCCAATTAAACTGCCTAAAGCCACAACATTCAATTGAGATAAAACTATGTCTCCTTAACAAGACTCGAACATCGATCTTGCATCACTGAAAACTTGTGTGAGATATCTTGTACAATATATATAATTATTGAATTTCAATTCTAAATCTAACTCACGTAATATGTATATAAACATACAGAAAAAAAATCATATTTAAATACATTTATGTTAATATCTTAAAATATATAACAAATCATTCAAAGATGCTAATAAACTGAAATGTTTATTGCATAACACAACAAATTATATTGTCATACCTAATATAGAATAGATACGAGAAAGTTCAAATTTAGAATAACTAGATGGGTGTCCGCGCGTTTGCGGCGGCACTAACAAATTACAACATGTTCTACGCTTACCGTTTAATTCAAATGTCATTTATAAAAGAGTTTCGTTGTATGTGTTTGTGATGATAGTTTTGGGGGTTGAAATTTTTTAGGGGTATTTTAGTCTAATTGTATATATGATATATAAAAGATGTAAAAGAAGAAGGGGTAATATAGTCTTTTTAAGTTCTTAATTACTTAAAGATGGGAGGTTTAGTTTGCTTTATAAGGGATTATAGATGTATTTTTTGCATTTCTTGCATTTAATGATATTGTTAATGTTAATATTACTATTAGGGTGGGGGGAGTGTCTCACCACCCCTCCCCGCTTTTTCTCCTTCTCCCCGCCCGCTCCTTAAATGCATGGAGTGCTTCCCCGCTCCTCCCCACCCTTTTCTATTTAATTTATTTTTTATTTATTTTTACTCAAATAATAACTAAAACTAATTTTAAATATTAATAATAGTAATAATAATAATAATATAATGTATAAAAAAAAGACTTTGAACCAATATTATAAATAGTTTAAACTTCAGGGTATAAATTATAAAATTGTAAAAAAAACAAAAGTCTTTGAACCAAAAGACTTTGGCCCAAGGGAGAAGTGTTGATTTCCCTCCCTAGATATAAATATGTATATGTATATACATAAAAATGGCAGCCTAGTTTAAAAAAAAAAAAACCGTCAAATATAACGGTCACAACATCGGCAGCAAAACCGGCACCACCCTCCCCAGTTCCCTCCCCACCCTACCGGTACCGGTAGGACGGATTGGTGTTCAATCCGGTACCGGACGGGTACCGATCCGGTCCCCGGGGCACTCCGTGCACCCTTATATGTGATATCATTAAACACAACGTTTATATTGTCATGCTCCTATAAAATAAGATGTAAATATAATACTCAGTATCATCTTCCACGGTTTTTGGGTCCAATACCTCGAAGGTGTATGGTGTATGGGAGGTTGAGACATAGACAATCTTACCTACCTAGGTAGAGAGACTGCTTTTAGGTTCTATCTAAATGATAGAAAAGGATCTCCGCCCTTTACATGGGGTAGAATTGAACCCTTGACCTCAGTCTCAAAAAACAAAGGTGTTAACCACTTAATTCAACATTGTTTATACAATTAACCTAAGTATAATATAAAAGTAAACTAAGATATTTGTCATCCCTATAATAAAAAGTAAAATAAAATAGATAAACAAATTGTTATTCCTACAACAAAACCACACCAAATGAAAAAATTACAAGAATTCATTATGTTTTGGAAAATTACATAATTAGAAGACATAATTTGTTTGGAAGAAGAAACATGTTTTTTTTAACAACATATTATTTACCTTTATTCAAATATCATTAATCCACCTTCATAAATGTGTGAAGTGAGACTCGAATCATGAAGAATCATCTTAAACATAAAAATCTAATCTAATGAAAGAAGAAAGATGTTTGATATTTAATAAAAGAAAAAAGGAATGGACATTGATATTTTTTTTTTGACAAATACGTTATTACCAATTGTGAAAGATTTTTTTGGTTAAATTGTGGACATTTTTTTTGCTACGATGATAAATTTCTTTTGATTTTTTTGGATGCTAAAGGTTATTAATACTTTTTTTTTTTTTGATAAAAAGAATGATTTATTATTTATGTTAAGGAGTCTTTGAAGTTTCAGAGTAGATTAATTATTATTAACTAGTAAACATTTTGAATTTGGACTTTCATTGTCGAATTCATCCAATATGAAATTATGAATGACCATTTATATGATGCCTAATGAGTAGTGAATCTTATTTTTTTTCAAATATTGGTAATTACATTATGCGAAATAATGAGAGTGAGTCAATGTAACAAAGTTGGTTTTTGTGTAGATTTACTTCTATGTTCTTTGAATAAACACTTATGTATCATTTTATCATGTTCTTTCAATTGATCCATTTTCCAACTATTTGAGGACGATTCCGACGATGAAAATCGAGATTGTTTTATCAAGCTTAGTTTTGTAAGATCTATCATTTTTCATTTCAATAATAAATATATTTAAACACAACCAAACTCATGTATAACAACATAGCATACACTATATATATTATCAAGTTTGATAATATAGCGAGTACATGTGAAATAAATATGACACATTCAATATATATTGTACTTCAAAAATTCCATTAATCAACAGAAACTGGTTGCATTGCCTCAGCCTCTTTTCTCAATTTCTCAAACAAGACAGATGACAAGTACCTCTCTCCGAAACTTGCGTGAATTGTCTGGAAAAAGAAAAAGGTAAATATAATTTTCGTAAGTGAATTTCTTAAGTATTTGGATCTTTAAAATATATCTTTTAATAATATCTCACCCAAAAAATGGAGAAAATAAATACATACCACAATAAGTTTGCCTTTGTTTTCTGGCCTTTGAGCAAGCCTTAAGGCTGCAACAGTATTTGCTCCTGATGATATTCCAACCTACCAAAAAAACAAAATAAAATTACAAAATGACAAAACTATTTCATATTGAAAAAGAAAGTTCAGTTAAACATATATACCATCACAAATAAATAAATAATGATGGCATTTAGCCAATTGTATTCTTCAAAACTGACAAATATATGATGCTTTTTACTACTAATCTAATTATATTACTTATCAACCATGTCACAATGTAAGTGTGACATAAAGCTTTAAATATATAGCCACTATTGGATGAATGGATATTTTCCTTTTAGTATGTGTCAACATAGATAAAAGTCACAGTTAACATTTGCTATTTTGGACTAAAATATTATACCAATAATAAATAATTAGTCTCCTACATACCATAAGTCCTTCTTTCAAGGCCAATTCTCTGGCCATGTTTACGGCATCTTCACTAGAAACCATAAGGACTTCCTCCATTACGTCCATGTCCAAGATATCGGGTTTGAATCCGACCCCATTTCCTGTTATTTGATGAGGTCCTGCGATATGATAATCGGGTCCAATAAGCTCATGTGATCATAAAGTGTACAAAGGGGAATAACTTATATAATCTTCAGAAGATAAAGAAAAGAAACCAGATACATGAAGCTAAATTACCTGGTTTGCCACCATTTAGTACATTGCTTTCCTCTGGCTCAAGTCCATAAATCTTTTTAAGAAAAAAAAAACAACAAAATTTCAATGAATTCCAAGAACAACCAACTATTAATTGTCCAAATCAAGATGTATATAGCAAACACACAGATTGTGTTTCTGTGACCAATTTATTTACATTATATATGTGATGGCTACCAATGGGATTTTTGAAATGAAAATTAGTAGTAGTTTACATACCTTAACGTCTGGATTTTTCGATTTAAGATATTGTCCAACACCGGATACAGTGCCTCCACTGCCAATCCCCATCACGAAAATGTCCACTTTACCATTCGTATCATCCCAAATCTCTGGACCCGTGGTCTCAAAATGCACCTATTTATGTCAAGTAGAACATAAATTTCATGTTTTACAAGAATAATGATGTGTTTGCAGTAAATAAAAAACCAAATAATCAATCTTTTTTTGCAATAATTGATAAATTTCAAGCGAAGAGTACATTTACCTTGGTGTTTGCAGGGTTAGCAAATTGTTGAAGCATGAAAGCATTAGGTGTGGATTCCAAAAGATCATATGCTTTCATAACGGTCCCTCCCATGCCTTTAAGCGGGTCAGTGAGGATCAAATCAGCTCCAAATGCTCGCATTGTCACCCGCCTTTCTAAGCTGGTGTATGAGGGCATTGTCAAGACCATCTTGTAGCCTTTCAAAGCGGCCATGAATGCCATACTGATCCCCATGTTCCCCGATGTTGGCTCAATCAACACAGTCTGATACATTGCATATACATAGTACACAAGTTAGTCACTAAAAAAAGATATCTTAGTGGCCACAGAGACTCACCTGCTCTAACTTTGGGCTTGCAAAACGAGTCAGCTCTTGGGATTAGTCTATTCGCAAAGCGAGTAGGACACCCATGATTACCAAAAAAAAACTAACTACTTCTATTAATCTCAATAATTCAAATGCATGAGATTGATATATTGCTTGTTAAAATTTAGCTCACCTTTCCGGGCGTTATCAACCCTTTCTCCTCAGCGTCGTTCATCATGGAAAGTGCCGGTCTATAATCACGAATCATGGAAAAAAAGTGAGTTTTGTTTTTCTTTTACATAATGAACCAAGTAGTTGAGTGAGTCTAAACCTGTCTTTGATGCTAGAAGTTGGTTGAAACATTTCTTGCTTGACTGCAACATAAGCACCGCAACCCTCTGTGACTTTGTTGAGATATACAAGGGGTGTTTTTCCTATAATCTGATATTTGAAGGGTTAGATTTGATACTTTCCAAAATTAACTGTCACCAAAAATTCCTAACCAATTAAATTACTGGTTTTGGGACATAGTTGTTATTTGTTAATGTGTCGCAAAACGTTACTCCGTGACTCTGTGTAAGGTTTTGCTAAGGGGACAAGTAAGAAACGTTTAATAAAATCAAACTTTTCTAGATAATTAACACCATATCATTCCTATTAATTCAATCCAATAATTATTATTTTAATAGATACATATTTTCATTTCTTAAAAAGTTTGAATTCAGTAAATGGTTCTTACTATGTGCCCTCTGAAAACAAGTTATCGAAACCCAATATTTGTTATGACGATTGATAATTATGTTTAAAGAACGGTTATTGTTATGTACCCTGTTCACTATGCATTAACCATAGTCAAACTATGCTGAATAAAGTATGATGAAATTATAATATTTTTTACATCAAGTGATGCTGTCCGATTGTTGTTTACAAAGTGAAATTAGCTTCTTCTATACTTTTTTAAAGTTTTTTTTGGGAATAGTTAAACACACAAAACTCACAAGAAATATTATGTGCTCTAATGTTAGTATTCAATTCGATCAATGCACTGTGAATTACTGTATTACGTAGTTAATTTAGTTTAATTTAATAATTATTACAAGTGGACATACAAGAATCTGAGCCTCCATATCCATATATCTTTACTTCTTTACTACTCTATAAAAATTATCATACTCTCTCTACTAAAAATTTTCAACACTCTCTCTAATAAAAATGTCCCCATGCGAAATGATATTCTATCCTTAATGAATTAATTAATTTCCTCTTTTATTCATTAATTTAAACATCTCCACTTAAAATACCTATAATACCTTTAATGAAATAATTTACAACATAGACCCATCAACTTCTAAAATAACTACACTACCCCTTTTACATTAAATATTTTTACAATAATAACCACACCGCTACCACCCGTCACGCCACCACCACTACCAACCCCGCCGCCGCCACATCGCCCCCAACACCACACCACTGCTACCACCATCGCCGCCGCATTACGCGGGTAAAAGCTAGTACAAATTAAATGAAGGTCCCTTTCTCTTTCTCAAACACAAAAATAGAAATTACATGTGACAGGGATGTCAAACTGACAAAAATAGCCCTTACCTATTTCATGCCACTAGTTATGGACCCGCAGCCTTGATCACATTTGTTAAAATTGTTTTCCTAATTCCGTGTCTATTTAGAAAAAGAGTCGTATAATATAATATCAAATAATTTACCCGTTTAATATTGGAAGTTTTAAAATAATAAACTTTTTATCTACATTTCTGTAAAATGAATGATTGCTTGGAAATTAATACAATTTAACTACTATATCAGAATCTTGATGTTTTGAAGTAAAAGTTGATATCGTATTTAAATGCAGTGGCATATTCAAAATCTAAATTGGTTTAAGACAAAGCAAATAATTTATCAAAACACAAATAAATGCCAAGAAAAATATTATGGTTACGTCTTGGAAAAGTTTATCATTTAGATTTTAGATGATACTTGCGATAAATGGAAAAAGTTTTTCATGTTTATGTTATTCAATTCAAAGAAAATGAGTTTTTAATTGAGTTTATCGAGGCTTAATTGGAACACTTTAGTAATCGTTTTTTTTTTAACGGACTTTAGTAATCGTTTATGAACCCTTTTATGACCACATCAAAAATATTTACCTAAAATGATTCGTATCTAAACATCTTATACTATATATGTATGACATGAGAGTTCTTGAGTTCAAAATTTCAAATACTGTTGTGAGTAAAATGCTCCCAAAAATGGAGACATGAGTTTTCCCATTATAGGTTTCCTCTAGAATTGGAGTTGGGCATGCCGCTAAGCCCAAATTTACCCTTAAAAAAAAAGACATGACACCTAAACTACTAGCTCATTTTGGTGGTAGAGAAATAACACTTCAAATACAGGACATAAGTTGTAGATTAAAATGGATGTAATTAGACCGGTGCCAAGGGTCACAGTCTATTCACTTTGGCTTATTGGTTTGGAACGTTTCGTTAAGTGATCAATAAGGTAATTAAGCAAAAAGGGCGTGGGGTCCTTAATGAATATGTGATATATATGTATGTGTATAAAATAAATTGACAAAACGAGCATGGTACCCGCGCAATGCGGCGGCGGTGGTGGAGAAGGCGGTCTAGTGGTGTCGGTGATGGTACTATTGGTGGTGGCGGTGTCAAATGGTGTAGGTTGATATAATTGTGATAGTGAAAATTTTTAGAAGATAAGGGCTTAAAGTGTTAATTATTAAAATAAAGGTTTAGAGTGTAAATTAATTTATTAAGGGCAAATTTGGTATTTTATAAAAACTCTTTCCATAGTGGGTGTTTATTAAGGGTAATTTAGTAATTTTGTATGTAACTATTGTGTAACTATTTCTAAAATGGGGGGTGTGATAATTTTTAGAGTTAATTACATTTTTCGTCCCTGTGGTTTGTACCAACTTTCACAGACCGTCCCTGAGTATCCGAAATTACACGTTTCGTCCCTATGTATGGAACTCCGTCAACGCTTTTAGTCACTACCCAAACGGACGTTAAGTTGGGGGTCACGTGAGTTGCACGCAGAGGGTAAAATGGTCAGAAATTTTTACAGGGACCAAAAGTGTAATTTTCAATCTTTCTATACTTTCTCTCCTCTCCATCTATCTTTCCTCTTCTTTAATACACTTTCCTATTAATTACTTTGATCCAAGAAAAACAACTATAAGCTGAACTAAACTTAGTAAACACATACCAAGCAGACAATTTACACTCACTAATACGAATGAGCCAACTAACAAGCTGAACAATCTAGCAGAGCAAACAATGAAACAGCCATATGGTAAATAAAAAAAGTGGTAAAATAAAAGTGTCATTATATAGAGTTCTGCTCAAACTTAATAACCATGAAACAGTTTACAGCCTGATGGAAAGAACCATCAGAGTCGATTTACTGGAATCCAACAAACACAAGATACGAGAAACTATTCCAAGATAAATTTGTAGTGCTTAATTAGTAAAAAGGTCATACACCAATGCCCTGTTTATCTTTGACTGCTTCAACAACTCAAAGTGTGGCACTCAGTCCTTTGATTAGCTGAGAAATATGAGCAAGAAGTGAGTAAAAAGCAATTGCACGCAGATTTATCCCGGACGAAATTGATTTTTGATAATTACTGTTAAAATTTTTTTTTGATTTTTTGATAATTACTGTTAAAAAAATTGATTTTTTTGAAGCTCAAATAGCTTAAAATTAACGAAAACCCAAATGGTATTCAAGGATATTTCGAATGGGTATGGTGAAAATTGATCTTTTATATATGTAGTGGTGGTGGCGCGGTGGTGAGGGGCTGCGACCGGAAAAAAAAGGAAGAGAGAAACAAAGAGACATTAGGGAGAAAGAAGTAGTGGGTTTGTTTCAGGAGATCCTTACTCGAGTTTCTTACCTTCCTGGACGTCGGAGAAGCAGCAGCGGCGGCGGCAGGCGGCGGAGCAGCAGCAGGAGCGGCGAAGCAGTGGTGGTGAGGAGATATTTGGTGTTTAGGGTTGAAGAGGAGCCTTAGGTGTTGATGGGGGTGGCTGCCGGATTCTTTTTCTGGTGGAAAAGGTGGCGGCAGAAGGTGGTGATGCTGCAGGGGGGGGCCGGCGGTTGGAAGAGAGGGAGAGAGGTAGGGGAAGATGAATAGTTGTTTGGGGGTTTTTATGAAGAAGAAGATTATGATGGTTATTTATATATATATATGTTTTACACTTTTGATCCCTGAAAAAGCGAACTGACCATTATACCCTCGGTGTGCCAGTCATGTGACCCCTTTTTAACGTCCGTTTGGGTCGTGGACCAAATATGTTAACGGAGTTCCATACTTAGGGATGAAAGACGTAATTTCGTATACTCAGGAATGATCCTTGAAAGTGGGGCAAACCACAGGGACGAAAAATGTAATTAACTCTATTATACTATTAAGAAAAATTTATTGGTATGCATTTATCCGTTGGAGAGTCAATTTAAAAGTGCTGATATTACTCGTATTTAACTTCTTTGATTGTGTTCGTATTAATTAGGATGAAAAACAATTGAACTAAAGAAACAAAGAATTATTAAGGTAACGTTATAAACCATTCGATCAATTGATGACTAGATTGCATGACTTTCTTGTTCTTTTTTATACGGTAAAGAAACATGCACTCTAGCTAGTGGATCACTTAATAAAAGTAGGATTCTCTTATTTTAATCTCAAACTTTTTAGCATAAATGACTTATCTTGACATATAAGCAAATAATAGTGTAGT
>CM067167.1:25326708-25339533 GCA_034093135.1 Erigeron breviscapus
TTAGTGTGTTCAGACTTGCAGGATCTAGAACACAAACAATCCTCCAGTGTGCAGATCTGGTAAGACTTTCCAGTGGACTCCGCCATTTGTTAAGTCTTCTTCCTTCAGACTTCAGTCTTTGACTTCAGTCAGAATGTCTTCAGTAGAGTAGATCTGGACTGGGGGTGAAGTCTTCAGTGAGCTAATCTGGATAATGCTCCAGATTACCTGTACAAGTAAATGCTCACTAGTCTTCAATTATTTCTGGACAAATCTTCAGAGGGACTCCAGATTCCAAGTCTGGAGTAGGTCCAGTAGAGAAACGTTTTCTGGTCAGATCTTCAGTGAGGCTTCAGTAGTCGGGTCTGGAGCGAGACCAGCAAAACAAGTTTTCTTAACAAACCTAAATAAGGTTCCAGTAGTCCAGTCTGGAGCCAGTCCAGTAAGTCTGGACTAAATCTGGACCTAACAAATTTCCCCTATTTGTTTAGAAATAATGCAAGTGTTTTCAGACTTATAGATATACAAATTTGTATGCCTGGAAAACACTTGGTCGATTTAAGTCTAAAAAATCTAAGTTACTGAAAAACACTTTATAGATCATGAGTGTTTTCAGTTTCATCTTTTAAGTTCTAACTTAGACTAAATCTGGTCATTTACTTATAAAAATAAAAAATTGCAACTACATTATTTTCATCAAAAGGAAAATAATTACAACTTTCATAAGTCTCTAATTACAATAAGTATAATGATAAGAGTTCAGGCCCTTCTTCTCGACGTCCTTTCTGGAGCATCTTCAGTAGCCTTCCTCTTAGGAGATGGAGATGATGGAACAGACACTGGTGGTCTCAGACCCAACACAGCTTCCATTTGTTGAATTCTCTTCCAGACTTTCTCAATCCTCTTCATAAAGGCCTTCACATCTGGAGAGAGATCAGTCTTACCTTTGGTCAATCCAATCTCCTTTAGTTCAGTCCATCCAAAAGCTTGGACTGAAGTACTTTTCCTCTCATCAGTAAATTACCCTCCCTGGTCAACTTTACTTCAAACGTCATTCCTTGATGATTTTCAGCCAGCATGATTTCAGCATTCAATATCTTTCTTGCATTTGCCCTGAACATCATCATTTCGTCATATTTCGCCCTTTGCTTAGCCAACTGGATCATTTCTTCAGTTTCCCTGGATACACCACTCTGCTGTCCTTCAGTGGACTGGTATTCTTGTCTATTAATTTATGAGTGGTATCCAGAGGAATAAAGGTGCTCAGATCACCATCTTTATTGCTTTCAGTTGCTTTGCAGTTAGCTTGGGCAGACCAATAATTCTCTTTCTGTATTCCAGTTCTAGAGCATCAGCATTCTTTCTAATCTTCTTCTGGAGGCTTACCAGCTCCTCCTTTCGCTGTCTGATCAACTCTGGAATGGTTACACCATAAATCAACGAGTCATATACCTGCTCTTCTTCAGCATAGAAAGAGCGTATATGAACATCGTCCAGTGCATCAAGACATTGTTGAACTCTGGGATCCTCTTTCATCCTTTTGAAGACTTCAATGTTTACGCCTAACCTACCAGCGTTATAGGAGTCCAGAGTGCCCATTATATCCATCTCCCTTTGATGGGCCAGCAGTTCTTCTTTTTGATTTGTCTTGAAAATTTCAATCATGATGCACTGTTGTTGTAACTTCCTTGATGTTTCATTGTCAACATCTTCAATTGCTCTTCCTCTTCACCAGGCACAACCTTTTCTTTTCCTTTAACAGATTTCAATGTAGTAGGAATGTCTGGGAAGGATTCAAACTGGGGCTCACTGGCTTCAGTACCAGTAGCCTCTTCTTCAGTCTGCACATTGGCTTCAGTACCAAGTGCTCTCTGGGCTAAACGTGCACTGGCATCAGTACCAGTCACTTGTTTTCTTTGAACCACGCTTTCAGTAGCGATTGCCCTTACAGCTCTCTTTTTCCTTGTTAACTCTTGATCACCAGTTAATGGAATTCACAATTTTTCCCCCTTGGAATGATCTCTAGTCCTGGACATCAGATCATTCCACAACTCTTCCATCATGTGTCTGTCAAATGAACCAAAAGTTCTTCCTTGTTCTGGCAAGGAAGCAGTCATATTAGTCTTGAGTGCCTGGACTTCCCTTTTAATATTTTCAATTGCTTCTGGCAAGTCCTTTGGCAGCTCAAACCTCATCTTCACAACTTCTGGCAACATTATATCCTGAAAGGATCCAAGGATAGATTCAGAGATTTCTTCAATGATCTCTTTCAGCATATCACTCTTAAATTTCTTAACAATTTCATCACTAAGAGTGTTGACCAGATCAGTCTGATCAAATGTTGGCCTGCTCTCCAGAACACCAACCCTTGTAACCAAATTTCCCATCTCTTCTTTCAAACCTGCCAGTGGTTGTGTAACCTTACGTTCCACTGCAGTCTCAACAGAGTTCACAATCTTTCCTTCCAACCTTTGTACTGCCACCCTTAAATTTTGAGAATTAAGCATTCGTGGCCAGTACCAGTTCATCCAACTTGTCAAAAACTAACTTCTCATTCCCAGCAAAAAGGTTCATTTCTGATGCTAAGTTGTTTGACAATAATGACTTGAAATCAGAAATAACCTGGGAAGATGACTGAAGTGATCTCTCCAGGTCCGCCACCCTACTCAGAAGGCCTTGGACCTCGGCTGAAGAAGAAGTGGAGAGACCACTGGGTTGTTCCAGATGAGAAGTCACTCTGGTCATCATTGGTACTTGTGTCCAGTCCTCTTCAGTTTCAACATTTGAGACTGGCACACTTTGTTGTACTGGGGTTTCAACTGGTGGTGATGGAGTTTGTGTTGGTTGAATGAATGGTGTGAAGTAGGAAGTTGATTGAGGAATTGATGGTGGTGGTGGTGGTGGCATTGAAGGTTCTGGTGGTGGCATTTCTGGTGTAGGAATTGGTATTTCTGGTATTGGCATTTCGGTTTCTGGTGGAGGAGGTGGCATTTCTGGTGAAGTTTCAATCTGTACATCTTCACCCAAAAAGTCCATATTAACATCCAAATTCTGACCTCCAGATATAGGAGAGTCAGCCTCATCCCAAAAAGAAGCACCAGTAACATCAACTTGTTCACCAGCTTCCACATTTAAATCCAGTGGAGCCTCTTGCTCACCAGAAGCATGTTCTTCAGTCTGAACACCTTCAACAATTTCTTCAACAATTTGAGCCACATCTTCTGGTACAACAGCCTGGACTTCAGTGTCCACTCTCTGTTCAGATTGTACAGAAGGATCAATATTCTCCTCTTCAAAAATAGGAGACCCATCTAAATTCATTATATCACCAGGATGGGTTGATGGATTTACCTGGACTCCACCTCTCATCAGACGCCTACTAGATCTAGGTCTTCTAATGAGATCAGCAACTTCTGGTTGCTCACTTTCAACTGGAGCAACTGCCCTTAATGGTTGCACCATTTCAACAACCTGAATATCTTGGTCACCAGGATGTTCTTCAACAATCTGAACCCTGCCTGGTGCCTCTGCCTGTACTCTTTGGAATGTCAACATAGCTGGAGGAATCTCTACCTCTCCAGTTCTTGACTGAAGGTTGTTCAAGTCCCTCATGAACTCACTCACTGAGAAATGAGTAGTGTCATAATCATACTGGGCTCCAAGGGCGCTTCTGAACATTAGGGAAAGAAAACGAATGAAAGGAACGTGTGGTTTTCTCCCTTTTGCTTTTAGCCTATCCACCAGATCATTGAACAAAATTTGGGCAAAATCTACCCTTATCCCAAACCACAAACAATAGGCAATTTGTAGTTGGGTTTGATTTATTTGGTCTAGGCCCCCAGAACTACCTCCTAGACATTCGACCAGATGCGTGAAGAAAAATCTCCACGAATCTGTCAATCTGCTCATGTAAATGGTACCTTTTCTCAACAACTGGCCCTGGTCATCTACTATCTCTGTGTGCCTCATCATCCTGCACACTTCCCTGAAATTTATGCCAGAGGGAAGCTCGACGGGCATCTCATTTAGGTCATGATAATTCAATTGCAACACTGACCTAAGTAGACTGACTGTGAAACTGAACGGTCTGGTGCCTCCTCTTAGAGTATAAGAGATTGATGAGGTCTCTTCATTGTAGTATGCTGAGTACCAGAATTCACATAAGTAATCATGGTACATTCTCCCTGGATTTAGGGTTAATGCACCATATAAAGGGCATGAGAGAAAGAACGTATTCAATCTCCCAATTATGGATTGAGCAGGATGTGAACTGGACAGTTTGGCCATCCAATTGTTCATATTTATTCGAATAGCCCTAGCCTCAAGAGTAATATGCCTTGGTTTGGCAACATTATCAACCGGAGCATATTCAGAGGATAAAAGATTTCTTGGTGCCATTTATGATTGATTTATGAAGATGAAGATGAATATATTTAGGGTTTATGAAGGATTTAATGAATTGCAGTTAATATAAGAGTTATGATTGGAAAATGAATGAAGAATTTATGAATTGAATGAAGGAATTTAGGATTTGGGAAGTAAATGTTCGAAGTAAATGAAATTGAAAGTGAAAGTGGGTATTTATAGGAGAAACAATGTGGAACTCAAACGATTAGTTTGAATTTATCAAATACAATTTTTGATCGGATTTTGAGTTCCGCATTAATTACATCACATCACACATAAATGCATGACGGTTTACAGCCCACAAAACAGTAACAACTTGTACTTTTGGTTTTCCCAAGGTAAAAAGACCATCATTGCGTTGAAAATTTTACATGCCACGTAGGATTGTAAGAAAAATATCTTTGAAAAGGTTTGCTTACGTGGCACACATAAAGATCAAGTATTAAAAAAAATTATTGTGACTCAATTCAGTCCATCTGGAGGTTGACTAGACACTCCAGTATCACTGGTGGATTAGTCCAGTGAAGTATGTACTGATGGTACACTGGAGGGACACTCCAGTAAAGTACCAGTGAAAACCATTTTGAAAGACTGGTAACCTTAAACTTGCACGTCAACTAATATAGACAAATGAGAGGGACACATTTACAAGAAGACAGAGTCAACTCAAACACGCACTTCAACTTATCTAGTTACCAGTGAGAGGGACATATTTACAAAGCACCAGTAATATTTTCTGGACAATTCGTCCAGTAGGAAAATTTTGTCCAGTGAGAAAATAAATTAATAAATTCTCTTTGAACTTTAAACATTTTTAAGAAAAATATATCTTTCAAAAGTCTTCCCCCTGGAATGTTGATCTAAAAATTTATTAATGCAAGGATAGTACACAATGGCGTTCAATATCTAAGCATTCATAAATTTAAAAATCTTTAAATCAAGGATCCTTAGTAGTACACAATGGCGTTCAATACTTAGGTTCCAGATTTAAGGGTTTAACATTCCCAACTCACCAACAAGATATTCAAATGTTTTTACATCCAGTGGTTTCGTAAAAATGTCAGCGAGTTGTTTGTCAGTGGGGATAAAATGGAGTTCAATGTTTCCTTTCACAATATTATCACGAATAAAGTGATACCTTAGATCAATGTGCTTGGTTCTGGAATGCATGACTGGATTGTTTGAGATAGCAATGGCACTGGTATTATCACAAAGATTGGAGTCTTTGAATATTTAATACCATAATCAAGCAACTGGTTCTTCATCCAGAGTATCTGAGCACAACAACTGGCTGCAGACACGTATTCAGCTTCGGCAGTAGATAATGAAACTGAAGTTTGCTTCTTACTGGTCCAGCTGACCAGTTTGCCACCTAGGAAATGACATCCACCAGTTGTGGATTTCCTATCTATCTTACAACCTGCATGATCTGAATCTGAATAACCCATTAGATCCATGCCTGAGCCTTTGGGGTACCAAAGACCTAGACTGGGGACACCTTTAAGGTACTTCAGTATGCGCTTTACAGCGAGCATATGAGATTCCTTTGGATTAGACTGATATCTGGCACATAAACATGTTGAAAACATAATATCTGGTCTACTGGCCGTTAAATACATCAGTGAACCAACCATGCCTCTATAGACAGTGGTGTTCACTGGTTTGCCATCTGGATCAGAGTCCAGTGTCAGTGGTGCAGAAATTGGAGTTGGTTTAGATGGTGAAGAATTCATATCGAATTTCTTTAAAAGATCTCTAACATATTTTTCCTGATTAATAAAAATTCCATCTTTGTTTTGTTTAATCTGGAGTCCAAGAAAATATGTTAATTCACCCATCAAACTCATTTCATATTCAGTGGACATGATTTTAGAAAATTTCTGGCACATGTTTTCATCAGTAGACCCAAAAATTATATCATCAACATAAATTTGTACCATTAACAGATTACCTCGTTCATGAAGAATAAACAAAGTATTGTCAATTGCACCTCTTTTAAAACCATTTTTCAACAAGTGTTTAGTCAGAGTGTCATACCAGGCACGTGGGGCTTGTCTGAGGCCATACAGCGCTTTGTCCAGACGATATACCCAATGTGGATGCTTTTCATCAACGAAACCTGGAGGTTGTCTGACGTAAACTTCTTCTTCAAGCTTTCCATTCAAGAAAGCACTCTTTACATCCATCTGGTAGACCTTGAACTGATGATAAGCAGCGAATGCTAAGAAAATTCTGATCGCTTCAAGTCTAGCCACTGGAGCAAATGATTCATCAAAGTCGACATCTGACTGGCAGTAACCTTGTGCTACCAGTCTGGCCTTGTTTCTTATTACGTGGCCATCTTCATCTACTTTGTTTCTGAAGACCCATCTTGTTCCAATTGGTTCTTTCTTTCCAACTGGGAAAGGAACTAGATACCAGACCTTGTTCCTTTCAAACTGGTGAAGCTCTTCTTGCATAGCAGTCACCCAGTTTGGATCTTCCAGAGCCTCGTCAATCTTCTTAGGTTCTATCAAAGATAGAAAACTGACGTATAAGCATTGATCACTGGAGGCTCTTCTGGTCTGAACACCACGACTGGAGTCACCTATGATTTGATCGATAGGGTGAGCTTTAGTCCATCTGGAGTACTGACCAGGATTGTTATCAGTAACAATAATATCAGTGCAAGAATTCAGTTGAGTCTCCTCTGGAGTAGGATCTTGCCAGATTACTTCAGTATCTTCATCTGAGTCATTTAGATCACGATTTGCATCATGAAATTCTTCATTTGAAGGCATTTCCTGGAGTAATGGTTCAGTTTGAAATTCTTCTGGAGACATTTCTGGTCTTTTCTCAACTGACACTGATACTGGGGGAGTAGTACGCACATCTGAACCAATATTAATTTCTGAAGGTAATTTGAAAATAATAGAGGGATAGAATGGGGTACCACTGGAGCGTTTCTGAACAGGTTCCAGATCAGGATGACTGGAAACTGTGTCTGGTGAATCTTCATATTTGTCGTTTATTGGATCAGATTCACAAAAGACTAGTGGTGATACTGGGGGAGTATCAAGGGCTTGCTTCTTGTTGATTGATGCATTTGATTCATCAAATGTTACATGAATTGACTCCTGGACCTTCTCCAGTCTCTTGTTGTAGACTCTGAAGGCCTTGCGAATGGCTGAATAGCCTAAGAAATACCCTTCATCAGCCTTGGCATCAAATTTGCCTAGCTGACTGGAGTCGTTCAGGATGTAAACTGGACATCCAAAACGTGAAAATAACCAATATTTGGTTTTCTATTTCTTAAGACTTCATAGGCTGTCTTTTTGTGTCTTTTGATGTACACTGATCGATTCTGGGTGTGACAAGCAGTTGCAATTGCTTCCGCCCAGAAACTGGTAGACAGTCCAGATTCAGCAAGCATACTCCTGGCAGCTTCTATCAGCGTTCGATTTTTCCTTTCCACAACTCCATTTTGTTCTGGAGAGCGGGCTGATGAGAAATTCTGGGAGATGCCAGTGTCAGTACAGAATGACTCCAGAGTTGCATTCTGGAATTCTGTTCCATTGTCACTTCTTAACTGACACACTTTTCGACTGTACTTGAGCTCAATTTGCTTGATAAGACTGATGATTTCAGCAGCAGCTTCACCTTTAGACCTTAGAAAGATCACCCAACAATATCTGGAGAATTCATCTACTATCACCAGGGTGTATCTTTTACCAGCACGTGTCTGAACGTTCACTGGACCAAACAGGTCCATATGAAGCATATGAAGAGGTTCAGAAATGCTGAAATTTTGTCTGGTCTTGAAACTGGTACGTTTCTGCTTACCCATCTCGCATCCTGGACATGGCCTTTCCTTTTTGAAGGAAACTGAAGGTATCCCATCTGCAAGTTGTTTTCTGGACAACTTGTTAATGTTTTTGAAATTTAAATGGGATAACCTTTTATGCCATAACCAGTTTGTGTCTTCATCAGCTTGAGTATAGAAACACTGCTCTGAAGGAGAGCTTTCCATATTCATCACGTACACATTCCCTTTTCTGGGAGCAATCAACACTACCTTCCAGTCCTTGTTGAATACGATGCCCTGAGCAACATTGAATAAGACTTGATAGCCATCATCACACAGTTGGCTTACACTGATCAAGTTATATTTCAAACCATTCACAAATGCAACACGTGTAAATTTGACTTGTCCATTGTTCAGAACACCATATCCCTCAGTCTTTCCACAACCATCATTTCCAAAAGTGATGGAGGGTCCATCAGAAATGGTGAACTCCTCCAGTAGGGTCTTACATCCAGTCATAGTCCTGCCAGCTGCACTGTCAAGATACCAGATAAACTTCTTTCGATCGCCCTACACATACACCAGATATTGATCAGTTAGATTTGGGAACCCATCGACTGATGGGTTCACTGGACCCTCCCTTATAGGTCCCTGGGGCAATCTGGTCTAGTTCACTTACTTCAACAGTAGTTTTTGTTGAAAACACTACTGGAGTTGATAGTTTTGAAACCTTTTTCTTTTTCTCAACTGGAGAAATAAATTTGTCTGTCTTAGTAAAAGGTTTTATATTTTGTCTAGGGCCAGATGAAGTACCCTCAATAAAGTTTAATCTTGCATTAAAACTTTGTGATTGACGAGTCAGAATTTGAATCTGGCTCTCTAACCTGGACAAAATATTTTCTTCAGATGATACCTTAACCTTTCCAGTTGTTGGTTTAGGTAGGGGATTGGTCTGAGGCAAAGGTTTATTCTGCTTAACCTTTTTAACTGGAGCAGTCATCTGGACAGCTCCAGTCTTAACCTCTGGACAAAGAACTGGGAAAAAGTTGGTCTTAGGAGTAGCAGGTTTATCATAAACAGTGGTTGGCCTTAACTCCTCTGGTAATCGATCGATTACTGGTATTAATGATGCTACATTTGTATTTCCATCTAAATATGCACGTTTTTGAGCAGGAAATTGTTTGACTGAAGCATCATATGGCTTTTTGGTTTCTAGCCATGACTTAATTACCAGTTTTTCTTTCTCTAAAATGATCTCAAGATCTTGCTTTTCTTGGATCAATTGTTCAGTTACCAGAACCTGGGCTTGAAACGCCAGTTCAATGTCTTGAAGATCTTTTAATTTTGATTTTAAAGCATTTATTTCAGAAGAATCTGTTTCTAGACCATTTACACAATCAGATCTAACAGTTTCTACAAAGATTAAATCAGAATTTAAAGCTTCAGCAATGTCCAGTTTTAGTTCTTGGTCAGTTGCACAATCATAATCACTAACCTTTTTGATAACAATGTCCACCCATCGTCCAGATGTGACATCTTCCTTCACCAGGTGCTCTTCGTCTGCCAGAGCCATGTAACAGCAATCTCTTTCTTCTTCTTCATCAACAGATGAGTCATCAGAAGGAACCCACTTCTCTTCAGTCGTTGCAATCATGCACTTATTATTGGTTTCAATTTGTTGTGCCATGAGAGCAATTTGGGCCTTAAGCTTTTTATATTTCATTTTATAGCTATCATCAGGCTTATTATTAGAAGAGAATGGACCAGGCTTGGATACAAACTGGTTGGACCTGCACTCTTTCATGAAATGACCCTTTTTGCCACACTTAAAGCATGTCAAATTGGTCTTGTCAGTGGAAGAACTGGATGCAAATTGTCCAGATGGCTTATTTGCTCTTGCTTTGAAACGGTTAAACGTTTTAGCAATCATTGCAATAAGGTCATCATCTTCAGTTTCATCACAACAGTCTGGAGAGACTTGACTGGACTCTCCAGAATCCATAAGTTCAGACACCATCTTCTTCATAGAAAATACATTCTCAGAAGATATCAGTGCTGTACCTTGTGGTTCAGAATAACTGACCACTTTAGGAGAACTGGAGGCATGGTTAAAAGCATCTTGTTCTGCAACCACTCTCTGGGCTTGATTTTCTTCAGTGTACCTGAAAGCTCCATATAGAGTTGAGAGAGTGTGTGTGTGCAGAGTTTTACCTTGTCGTAAGACCAGGATCATGTGAGACCATTTGGTGGGTAGAATGTCACAAAATTTCTCCAGAAGTATATCCTTGTCCTTCTCAACCCCAAGACCTCTCAATTGGTTTATGATACTCATAAATCTGGTGTAAGTACCAGTGAGAGACTCGTTAGGTTGAGCAAAAAATGACTCATACCTCTTGTTTAAGGAGACCTTTCTGGTGACAATGGTGTCATCTCCTCCTTCATGTTGGTTTAAAAGTTCATCCCACATGGTTTTAGCACTAGGAAAAAGAACTAGTGTGGGAATTAGGGTTTCTGGAACGGCCCGAGGATCATGTTTTTGAGAAGGGTGTCTAGATTCACCAATCTCCTCTCCTCTTCTGACCAATGTTCCTCCCTCTTTTCCCTTCCTCTTCTAGATCCAGAAGGATCAAGAAGTGGATTGAGAGGTGATGTTGGTACATATGGACCTTCGTTTAAAATTTTCATCATATTCCTCTCAATACCAGTGACATGCAACACCATCCTAGCCTTCCACGTACCAAATTCATCACTGTTCCCACTGAATTTAGGAACAGGATTATTCGAGTAGTGCACATGCACGTGTGGAGAAGCAGGAGTAGGAGGAGGAGGTGGTGGATTAGTGTTATTGACATTTTGTGGTTCATTTTGATCATTAATGTTTGCATTAGGATCGGGACCAAGACTATAACCTTGTGTATTTTCTTGGTTAGCCATCAAGAACAGATCTAGGCAATGTTTAGCCTTCTGCTCTGATACCAAATGTGAGTCCCTTAATTACTTCGAGATGGTTAACCCAAGAAAGTGTAAATACAACAAGTCTAATAATCACTAGATATGGACTAGTATTACTTTAATATAAATGCAAGTATATAAAGAAAGTAATACAAGACTTAAAGCAATAAACAATTAAAGTGGATCATTATGTATGTTTCATGGGTATTTCATTTATTGATGTTTAAATAAAATACAAGGTTGTTGCGGAATCAAGATAACACAATTAAGTGTGTATCCTAACAACCTATGAGTTACAATATGATCTATATTTGTCAAATAACTCTTTAGGATCGAGATACTTAAAGTTGTGAAGTATCCCTGTTTAAGATCGAGAGTATTTGGACAAATTCACTTAAATGCAAAGTAAATGCTTAAAAGTATTTTTGTCAAGGAAATGACTTTGTATTTATAGGCAACAAAATTCACCAGTGAATTTTGTGCCGTACAAATATGGTTGGATGCATTTAATGATCCGACCAGATCATTAAATGCTTTGGATAAAGAATAAGGATAAAGTCACATCAAGTGCAAGTGTATCCTTATATCCAACCACCTTAACACACGTGTACTTTAGTAAAGAACAAGTGGGTTGTTCTTTGGAAAGTGTGTAAAGGCTTAAAGTCAATCCTCGATGTTAGTGTTCAGACTTGCAGGATCTAGAACACCAACAATCCTCCAGTGTGCAGATCTGGTAAGACTTCCAGTGGACTCCGCCATTTGTTAAGTCTTCTTCCTTCAGACTTCAGTCTTTGACTTCAGTCAGAATGTCTTCAGTAGAGTAGATCTGGACTGGGGGTGAAGTCTTCAGTGAGCTAATCTGGAGAATGCTCCAGATTACCTATACAAGTAAATGCTCACTAGTCTTCAATTATTTCTGAACAAATCTTCAGAGGGACTCCAGATTCCAAGTCTGGAGTAGGTCCAGTAGAGAAATGTTTTCTGGTCAGATCTTCAGTGAGGCTCCAGTAGTCGGGTCTGGAGCGAGACCAGCAAAACAAGTTTTCTTAACAAACCTAAATAAGGTTCCAGTAGTCCAGTCTGGAGCCAGTCCAATAAGTCTGGACTAAATCTGGACCTAACAGTTATTTAGTGCATGGAGGGCTCGTTTGCACACATATCTATATGTATATCCCGATTCATATTCTTTTCCTTAGTCACGAGACACTTGTCATTATGAGCAAATAAATGGCTAGTTAAAATTCTGAAATTTATCAACCATGCTTTCAAGGTTAGTTAAGAGAATTACAGAATCTGTGTACGAACTTGGAGCACGTAAAAGTGGCTTAAGATGGACGATCTGGGAAAAACTCATAAATATAAAACGTAGCCCTATGAGTTAAGTTTCACCTCCAACTGGAATCAGGTCAAAAGACGAAATAGAACTCCAGATATGGCCGTTCTACCAAAAGTGGTCAGAACTGATTTCCTGCTGTAACTATAACCTTTATAATAGGGATAACTATAACACAAGAAGGGTAACACATCATGTAACCATAGAGAGGCATTAAGCATACATATATATCATCCAAGATAAGTTTACAAAATTGCTAAATGCCAACATCGTGATCATCGTCACATATAAGCTAGAAAGTTCAAGAAATTGAAACAAAGTACAAACGTTCATACATCGAATAAGTTCATAAATAAAGAAGTATGCACCC
>CM067167.1:25340533-25359292 GCA_034093135.1 Erigeron breviscapus
AACCTGCTCATATAATTCAAGCACTTCAAATAAGATCTATGTCAGAACAGTGACAAGAACAAGAACAAGTAATATGCATTCTCCTGAACTGTGGAGAATGAGGGTGGACCTACCCTAACAGCGCTGTCCATAATTACCTACGGTTCAATCCCTGAACTGTGGGATATGAATTGATAGCAGTGAACAAGAACTGAACAAGTACATGTACGAACTGGAACATAGTAAAGATCAAGTACAATCGTATACATGTATTTAAGGTCCTGCCCATTCAAGACTTAAATACTGTTTCAAATAGTTTAGGGATTATAATGTATTTAAGATCCTGCCCATTCAAGACTTAAATACACTTTTAAGTAGTTAATTCATGATAAGTAGTTCAAGATCATATTGTAGTACATAAAATAGTTCAAGAACATAAGTACTTAGTACAAAATAGTTTTTATGCTTTTCAGTCCCCGATAAAGAACTTTGAACAAAATGTACGAAAAGGGGAATAAGTGAACTCACAGTGATCTGGTACAAGCACAAGTAGTAATAGCACAAAGAACAAGCACAGAGATAGATACGTATATCTATCGAAATCCAAGTACGTCTTGATGGATTCCTAAGCACATAATGATTATAAAGAAGTACATATATTAGCACATGTGATTATTCAATCACAAAATGTCCTCGATGAACTGATGATTTGGTCCTTTAAAGATCTTTGAACGTTTTGACTCAAAAGGGTTTTAAATAAACTTTAAGTACGTGAACTGGACTTGAACTGAACGTCTTTGAACTCATAATTAAGTACTCATCGTGTTAAAAGAGTTGAACATGTCTTAATTAATGAACTTATGTTACTTCATACGAACTTAAAGTTAAATTCGTAAGGACAGAACTAACGAAGTTAATCTTCGTTCGAAGGTCAAAACGAAGATAGATTGAACGGATTTAAATGATCTTGAACGAACTTAAAGTTAAATTCGTAAGGACAGAACTAACGAAGTTAATCTTCGTTCGAAGGTCAAAACGAAGATAGATTGAACGGATTTAAATGATCTTGAACGAACTTAAAGCTTATGTTCGTAAGGTGTTTGTACAAAAAGCAGTTAACTTCGTTTTCAGTAGACTATCTTCGTTTAAGGGCCAAATAGAACGAATTTAAGGTCTGTTTTGATGAACATTCGGATTTTTGAAGATTAACACATGTTAAGACCCAAATTTGATCACAAAACGGTTACTAAACACATTTAGACACAAACCCATTAACTTTTAACACGATTTTCACATCGAAATGGACCAAATCATCAAGAACATAAAGTCTATAAAAAGTTCATATTTAATTTGATCAAAACTTATAAGATGTTGTTGTTACCTCAAAAATTAATTTCAGAAACACGTTTTGATTATCACAAGGATGCTTATAATACTAGGAATTCGATCTAACAATCACGAAATCAAAGGATTGCTTATGTGTGTGTTTCAAGGTGTTTTAGTGTGTGTGGAGAGGATGAACAGTGACTGCATCCCTTTTTAGGGTTTTAGGTTTCCTTTATATACCTTGCCCATATTTATTACACTTCATAAATGCAAGGACTAATTGCGAACATTTTTGGACTAGAACTGTTATGAACACGAACGTTTACGTACTGCACTTTAGTATTTCATTGAACTTAATCATAAATTCGTCATATAAATCATGATTTAAGATCAAATTGACCTTCATATAAGCACATAATTTAGGTCTAAAGTACGTCAAGAACTTAAATAAATTGAACTGTCTAGCCGTTCGAGTGGCGAAGGTACTTTCTAAAGAACTTATTTAGAACATTTCTAAGACGGTTGTTACATTCTCCCCTACTTAGAGGATTTCGTCCTCGAAATTAAGAGTCTTGCCGATCAAAAAGATGAGGGTACTTCTTCTTAATGAAGTCCTCGCGTTCCCAAGTGTCATTATATCCATGTCTAGCACTCCAACGTACACGAACTAGTGGTACTCTGCTCTGTCTAGTCCGTTTAGCATCTCTGTCAATGATCTCAATGGGCTTTTCAGTGAACTCAAGCCCTTCGTCGATATGAACATCCTTAATAGGAATGACGGCCGGGTCGTCAGCCAAGCACTTCTTTAAATTGGACACGTGAAATGTGTCATGAACATTGCCAAGTTCTAGGGGTAGTTCCAGTTTGTACGCAACTGGTCCAATCCGTTTAATGATCTTATACGGTCCGATGTACCGAGGCGCCAATTTGCCTTTCTTGCCAAAGCGAGCAGTACCTTTCCATGGGGAAACTTTTAATAGAACTTTATCGCCTACTTGGAACTCTAAGGGTTTACGGCGTTTGTCAGCGTAGGACTTTTGTCTGTCTTGGGCAGCCTTAGCTTTTCTTTGATAACAGCGATTTTGTCAATAGTGAACTGTACAACTGGGAGCTTCATCCAGCTTCTTTCACCAGCGTCTAGCCAGCAAAGTGGTGATCTGCACTTACGCCCATATAAGGCTTCGAACGGTGCACACTGAATGCTAGTGTGATAGCTGTTGTTATACGAGAACTCGATCAATGGAAGATGTTTATCCCAACTTCCTCTGAATTCTAATGCACAAGCACGGAGCATGTCCTCCAAGGTCTGAATAGTACGTTCGCTTTGCCCGTCCGTCTGTGGGTGATAAGCGGTGCTCAAGTTAAGTCTAGTACCTAACGCTTCTTGAAGTGACTGCCAAAAGTCGGATGTGAAGCGAGGATCTCGATCGGACACTATCGATAAAGGGACACCGTACTTGGTCACAATGTCGTCTATATAGATCTCAGCGAGTCTCTCCAGTGAGTAGTCATCACGAATTGGAAGAAAGCGAGCTGATTTCGTCAGTCTGTCTACGATAACCCAAATAGAGTTATGGTTGTTCTTTGTACGAGGCAGTTTCATGATGAAGTCCATGGTAATATCTTCCCACTTCCACACCGGAACTTCTAATTGTTTCAATAGACCGGAAGGTTTCTGATGTTCGATCTTAACTTTAGAACATGTCAGGCATCTACTGACGTACTCAAAGATCTCTCTCTTCATCCCAGGCCACCAGTAGTCTTGCTTCAAGTTCTTGTACATCTTGTCTGCGCCCGGATGAATCGAGTACCTTGAACTGTGAGCTCCTGCATGATGATCTCTCTAACACCATTAACTGCAGGGATCCAAACTCGGTTTTTGAACTTTGACTCCTTCGTCATCAATTTCCAGTTCTTGAGCGATTGGGCCTAACCGTTCTGCCTTTATATTATCTTTTGATGCTAATCTGATCTCTTGACCTGCGATCACGCGTTGCCTTAAATCTGTACGATCTGCCTCTTTGATAGATAAGATTTTGACTCGTTCCTTTCTGCTTAGGGCGTCAGCCACTACATTCGCCTTCCCAGGATGGTACTTGATTTCACAGTCGTAATCACTTAGTAACTCCACCCAACGTCTCTGTCGCATGTTCAGTTCTTTCTGATTATACACGTGTTGCAAGCTCTTATGATCGGTGAAGATAGTACATTTAGTTCCGTACAAGTAGTGCCTCCAGATCTTTAGGGCAAAAACAACTGCTCCAAGTTCTAAATCATGGGTGGTATAATTCTTCTCATGCACTTTGAGTTGTCTGGATGCGTAGGCGATCACTTTGCCTCTTTGCATCAGTACGCAGCCTAGTCCTCTTGATGTGAAGCGTCACAGTACACGACGAAGTCTTCGGTGCCTTCTGGTAAAGCTAGAACAGGTGCTTCACACAGTCTGTCTTTTAGGGTTTGGAACGTCGTTCTTGTTGTTCACCCCAAATAAAGTCTTTGGTCTTTTGAGTCAGTTGAGTCAAAGGTAGTGCGATCTTAGAAAAGTTCTCAATAAAACGACGGTAATAACCTGCTAGTCCAAGAAAACTACGAACTTCAGTAGGAGCTTTCGGGGCCTCCCACTTTTTGATGGCTTCCACTTTGGCCGGGTCGACATGAATGCCTTGTTCGTTTACGACGTGGCCGAGGAACTGTACTTGGCGAAGCCAGAACTCGCACTTTGAGAATTAGCGTACAACTCTTCTTCTCGAAGAAGTTGAAGAATAGAACGTAAATGTTGTTCATGATCAGTCTTGTTCCGAGAGTACACGAGTATGTCGTCAATGAATACAATAGCAAATTTATCCAAGAACGGACGACAGACACGGTTCATTAAGTCCATAAAAATTGCTGGTGCATTAGTCAGACCAAATGGCATAACGAGAAATTCGTAGTGGCCATAACGAGTACGAAAAGCTGTCTTTGGAACGTCACCATCCTGAACACGAATCTGGTGATAACCTGAACGTAGGTCGATCTTAGAGAAGTACGAAGCACCTTGCAATTGATCAAACAGATCGTCTATGCGAGGTAGGGGATACCGGTTCTTAACGGTTAATTTGTTCAGTTCACGATAGTCTATGCACATTCTCATGGAGCCATCTTTCTTTTTAACGAACAAGATCGGTGCTCCCCAAGGGGATGAACTAGGACGAATAAAGCCTTTGCTCAAGAGTTCCTGTAATTGATTGGACAGTTCTTGCATTTCAGGAGGAGCTAAACGGTACGGTGCTTTAGCGACTGGTGCTGCACCGGGAACTAGATCAATATTGAACTCGACTTGTCTACCAGGTGGAATGCCTGGTAAGTCGTCAGGAAAGACATCTGGGAAGTCCCGAACAATGGGAATGTCTTGAACTTTTTGTTCTTTAGCACTTTTATCAATGACGTGAGCTAGGTACACCAGATGATCTTTCTTGTCCAAGTACTTACGGAATTTCATTGCTGAGACGATTTTAAGTTCGTTCGTGGACTTATCGCCTTGTACGATCAAGATCTCACCGTTCGGTAGTGGTATATGAACTGATTTCTCGTGGCAACAAATAGTCGCGTGGTGTTTGGATAGCCAATCCATTACGTTCCCCCCCCTCCCACCTCTATCCCCCCCCCCCTCCTACCCGTCCCGTTAGCCAATCCATTCCCACGATAACGTCGAAGCTACTAATCTTGACAGGGATTAAATCAATTGTAAAGTTCTTGTCTACTAAAGTCAAAGGACAATCTAGAGCGATTTCATTGGTACCGTACTTTTGGCCATTTGCATATTCTATCACATACTTATCATTTAGTTTGCCAGTTATCATGTTAGTCTTAGCTTTAAAGTCTAATGCGACAAAGCTACGTTCGGCACCGGAGTCAAATAGTACAGAAGCATAATGATCGTTCAGAAGAAAAGTACCTGTCACAACCCGAGGGTTTTGACGAGCTTCCTCAGCGTTCAGAGCAAAAACACGGGCGTTAGCAGGGCCCTGTTGGTCTTGCTGTTGCTGGTTGTTCTGCTGGTTCTGGTTCCTTGGCCCGCGTGGATAAGCAACACGCTGAACTTGGGCGTTCTGGTTCTGGTTTCTGTGGACTGGTACAGCAGGTGGTAGGGGAGGTCTAACATTTCTCACTGGGGATTTCTGTTCACCGGTGGAGGATTAGTTCTGGTCAAGTTCGCTGAAACAGTATTGCAGTACTTAGCCATATGCCCAATTCCTTGGCACTTATAGCAGATAGGACAAGCACCAGTGTGATGAAGGTTACAACGGGTACACTTTGGATAAGCTCCAGAATACCTTGTTGGTTCAGGCACTGCGGTCACCGCATAGTTCTCAAGATCTTCCCCTTCTTACTTGGGGGTTCAGCTTTCCTTTCCACCACTTCTTCAGCCTTCCTTTTCCCCTTATCGGTACTTTCAATCAAACCTCCCGATCTGATAATATCTTTGGTCAAGGTCTTAGCCAGTACAGTGGCTCTTGACATGGTCTTGGGGCCTTTACTGGTGAGGTCACGGCGGATCTCAGGAATCAAACCCCAAATAAAGCGATCAATCTTCTTCTCTTCAGTAGAAGCTAAATGTGGCACAAGTCTGGCAAGCTCATTAAACCTCAAAATGTATTTCTCGATCTCCACGCCTTCCATCTTCAAATCCCAAAACTCTTGTTCCAATTCTTGCAAAGCATCTTTGGTACAGAACTCAGCTCTCATCATCTTCTGAAGTTCTTCCCAGGTGAAAGCATAGGCGGTCTTCCTGCCGATAGTGGTGACGATGCCAGTCCACCAGGACCTAGCAGCACCATCAAACTGGCTGGTCGCGTGCTCCACCATCTTATCTTCAGAGGTTTGAGTGTGGTACAGGGTTTCTTCCATGTTTTCAAACCACATCAATAGTTCAGCAGCACCCTTTTCCCCTGAGTAGACTGGGGGTTTGCACTGAGTGAAAGTCTTAAATGAACACCCTTTGTCTTGGCTGACTCTGCCTTCAGCAGTAGCTCGAGTGTTGATCTGGCTAGCTTCATCGGAATCATTGTTTACTTCCTGATTTTGTTCGGGTTCTTCCTGAGTCCTCCTATTCTGAGTTGCTCTAACAGTTCTAGTACCTTCAGTTTGTGGAATTTCCAGCATCTGAGCAATTTGAGTAGCAAGATTTGGCATCATCGCATTCATGCGGTCAGTGATGAGGTTCGCTACGTCTTCCAGAGTAAAGTTGACGTTCGCATCAACACCAGGTTGGATAGGTGGTTCAACGGCTGGTGCAGTCTTAGGTCTTCGTCCACGTTTAGGCGGCATTCTTCCTTATGCCCCTAATAAGATAGAAATATGAACTCGATTACGTTTCGCACAAGTCTATAGTTCCAAGCACGTAGTACATTTACAATGATCGTCGTTAGTACAATATATGAACAAGAACAATCGTCGATCGCACGATAAGGACCTATAGTCGTATAAGCTCTAAGGCCTATAATCGAAGTACTAGAACGTATGTCTTAAGAGAACGAGTGAACTAGAACTGATATGATCGAAAAACGAGATTGTACGAAGTTCTTAATAAAGCTCTAAGAAACGGATGATACCTTCAATGACACACTTTGAGGTCCTAGGTGCTAGTATCGTAATTAGATGTAGTTGATCAGGTTACATTTAATTAGGATAAAAGTACCCACTGCCCAAACCGGTCATAAAAAGATCACCGTCAAAGCTTATGTTCGTAAGGTGTTTGCACAAAAATAGTTAACTTCGTTTTCAGTAGACTATCTTCGTTTAAGGGCCAAATAGAACGAATTTAAGGTCTGTTTTGATGAACATTCGGATTTTTGAAGATTAACATGTTAAGACCCAAATTTGATCACAAAACGGTTACTAAACACATTTAGACACAAACCCATTAACTTTTAACACGATTTTCACATCGAAATGGACCAAATCATCAAGAACATAAAGTCTATAAAAGTTCATATTTAATTTGATCAAAACTTATAAGATGTTGTTGTTACCTCAAAATTAATTTCAGAAACACGTTTTGATTATCACAAGGATGCTAAATATACCAACGATTCGATCTAACAATCACGAAATCAAAGGATTGCTTATGTGTGTGTTTCAAGGTGTTTTAGTGTGTGTGGAGAGGATGAACAGTGACTGCATCCCCTTTTTAGGGTTTTAGGTTTCCTTTATATACCTTGCCCATATTATTACACTTCATAAATGCAAGGACTAATTGCGAACATTTTGAACTAGAACTGTTATGAACACGAACGTTTACGTACTGCACTTTAGTATTTCATTGAACTTAATCATAAATTCGTCATATAAATCATGATCTAAGATCAAATTGATCTTCATATAAGCACATAATTTAGGTCTAAAGTACGTCAAGAACTTAAACAAATTGAACTGTCTAGCCGTTCGAGTGGCGAAAGTACTTCTTAAAGAACTTATTTAGATCATTTCTAGGACGGTTGTTACCTAGCTTATTGAAGTCACTTCTCGAAGAATGCGACAAGCCATTGTATGAAGGGTCTAGGTATAATGCACTAAATGGATTGCTGAAATTCCAAGCTTTGAAGGGTCAATTTGGCTGGTATGATACAAGCTTTGATGCTTTATTGGGCGAGCTAAAAGATGTTTTGCCTTCAAATAATACAATCCCTAAGTCGATATACGAGGCCAAGAAGTTGCTGAAAGGAATAAGCATAGAATACATTAAGTATCATGCTTGTGAGAATGATTGTGTCTTGTTCTGGGATGAGCACAAGGATGCTTCTCAATGTCCAACTTGTGGACCTGCTATTATCTTGATTCCCTACCGGGTAGCGATGTCAATCTTCAGTTCAAGCAAATAGTGGATACGTAAGTAATACAAATTATAGAATCTTTATGATGTATGATGTAATACTTAACTGGGTTAATTCTTTGTAGGGCAATTGCATTGTATGATGTAGAAGCTGGAAACAATAAGAGGACTAAACTTAATTGGGTTAAATCTAAGGTTAGTTATTTGTTGAATATTATCTTGTGCTGCTGCTGTTTGTTAAGTATGTAGTTAGTTGTATGCTAAATTAGTTAGTTAGTTACTTAGTTGGTTAGTACACCTGAAACTGATCGAGATCCAACTAGTTGATGTTGTTGTATGAAAAGCTGATTGACAGTAGGCAACAAGCAGATTTTGTAAGGAGTGTTTTGAACCCAATTTTGTCTGCATGAAAGATGATTAACAGTAGGGAAATAGGCTAATTACATAGCATGAAAGCTGATTGACAGTAGGGAAAAATAGGCTTTGTAAGGAGTGTTTTGAACCCAATTTTGCCTGCAAATATATATCACCATAGACATTAAAGGGACTGCATTAAGTTATGTGTTATGTAAAGGCAATGATTCAATATATATGAGAATATATGAGAATTTATGCTGCTGATTGGATGTTGTTGTATATTTCTTGTGTAGTGTCCACGTCAGCCCGGAAGCACCGAATGTGGGTACTTCATGTTGAAGTTTATGAAGGAAATAGTTAAACATGGAGTTCGGGTTCTCGAAAATCACAATGTAAGGAAGTATTATGTATTTTCCCATGTTGCCCTAAATATATGTGATTGTTAAGAAATTACCAATTTTGACCCAGTTATAAGTTACTGGTCGATATGGGTTAAATTATTTCAAACAACCTAAAAGTGCAGGCCTTTGATTAACTGACTAAACTGGGTCAATTGTGTTAAATGGGACTTAACTCATCTGAAATGTATTTAAATTGCATGAACTCTTTGTATGTGCATTTGTATATTCAAGTAATATGTTGTTTTATTTTTGACTAGATTGGTGGTGATAGCAATGAGTACATGGATGCGGATTTAGACGATATTCGAGAAGAATGGGCAATTTATGTGTCGAATTTCATTTTTAGGTAGAAAGTATTGTAAACCGCATTTAACTATATTATCGTATCTATTTGGACATGAATCCTTATGTAATGAATTGGTGACTCATGGTTTATATATGAAATGCGTTAATTTTGTACTATTATCAGGTTAATTTATTGCCAGGTTTAATTTATTGCCAGGTTATGTATATAATCAGGTTTTGTTAAACAGAAACTGGATAAAAAAAACGATTTTATAGGTTATGACGCGCAAAAATAGATGTCAAAAAATAGAGTCATACAAATTATGACGCTCTACAACGAAAGTCAAGAAGGAGAGTCATAAATGCGCGTCATAAGTGCGCGTCATAGACGGATGACGCACAAACGCGGTCCATAAAACTTTATGACCTACCTCTTCCTTGACGCGCATTTGCGCGTCATCCGAGCTCTTCTTGACGCGCAATGCGCGTCATCTATAGGCCCTTTTGTAGTAGTGTAGTTTAACTACGAACTCACTATATACACTTTCTAGGGTTCACAAAATTCACGTTGCACACAAATTTCCTAACCATGCATGCTATATGAAGAGTTTTAACTTAAGCCGTAGTCTAGGTCAAACCGCTCTAATTCTCTACGACCACGCATGGGCCACCATTCTGTAACACCCCAAGCCGAGGCTCGGAATATCACGGAAATCATATAGCACAAGGTGGAATTACAATAGAATGAACTAAATGCAAATAAAGGGTTCAGTGAATCCTTACAGGAAGATAAACAAGTATCAAAATACATAAAGAGCAAGTCATCATCAAAGATTACAACAGAACATCAAAAGATGGCTAACGGTTCTAAGTACCATGCAAAAGAGGCAAATGGATCCTTGATCCATATAAGTCCAAGTCCGGGTTCAACAGCAAGCAAACAATCAAACTCCACGTCCTGGATAACCTGGTTACCTGAAAAGTGTACTAAGCATAGTCAACACAAGGTTGGTGAGTTCGCAGCAATGGTCCAGAAGAACCATCGTCAATAATCACAATATACGAGTAGAGGCGAAACATGACTTACAGTGAGCCTCTATGTAACACAATAACGTCAACAATAAAGATTTCACAAATAAGTAAGCGTGTAATAAACGTGCACAAATAAGATCAACCAAATATAAGTGTCAAATGCATAAATCAAATCAGCATGCAAGCTTTATGTATGACTATCAAACCATCTATACAACGATGCTCACTTGTCAACAGAAGGACAAGGCCGCACCTCAACAATGCTCACTTGTCAACAGATGGTCAAGGCCGCATTTCAACGATGCTCACTTGACAACAGATGGACAAGGCCGCATTTCAATATACATATGTCATATCCTCTATCAGTGGGATTTATGCACTACATATGTCAAATCCTCTATCAGTGGGATTTATGCACTACATATGTCAAATCCTCTATCAGTGGGATTTATGCACTACATATGTCAAATCCTCTATCAGTGGGATTTATGCACGACATATGCATCAATCAACATTCATTCATCACAAGTCCATTAATTATCAAACATCAGTTTAAATTAAACTAATCATCAATCATAAGCCATCAATCACTATTCAAACCAACTATACGTACATACACTTAAGAGGATTCTACTTTCAACGAGTTCTCGATGCTTATGTATAGGGTCATCCGCAGCCTTCCCACCACATCTCAAACTCTTTGAAGGTATAACCGACTTCTATGTAGGTACGTCTATCCTAAATATTAATAAATACTTAAATAAACATAACCAAATCCAATCAAACGTAATAAACCGTCTCATCAATCCAACAACTAAACCAATTAGTCAATCATTGACTTCCATGTACGTACTTCTATTCTAATACTACAATATCACAAACACATACGTAAACCATTACCCAAATCAATCAACACTATCCATCAATCAACAATCAATCAGAAAACACGTAAACAGTCAATCAAACCAACCAAACAATCAAACAAACACGTATATGTACACTTTTCAGCCCGAATCTCTATTGAGTAGGGAGCTACGAAACTCACCTTGATTGGCAAAGAAGCTAATATGAGATCACAAGCGAGTATTAAGATCCACACGTCCACAACCTATAAATATACATCATAATACCATAATGTCAACTCTACAATCTTAAACAAGTTGGTTTTGCACATTTAAGTCAAGTCACAACCCCTAAACACTTCTACAACTTTACCGAGTAAGAACAAGACGCATTTGACTCGACACTTTTAGAAATGGAAGAAGTTTCACACAAAATGAATGTTACTACAAGAAAATAGACTCTTTCACGATTCCAACGATAGGTCATACGACTTATTTGGACTTACGGATCAAAAGTTATAAGCGTTTCAAAATGTCGTCAAAATCAGAAAATTACAACTGGCGTAAGCTACGCCCCTATGGGCCGTAACTTACGCCCCTACAATTTATACTTGGCGTAACTTACGCCCTCCAGGGCCGTAGGTTACGCCCCCTACTGGGCAGCCCACGAACAGCAGCAGCAGAATGCAGAAAATGAACCCAAAACCCTAATTTCTCAAAACCTAAGACCCTAAATCGACTCATAAGGCTATAGGACCCGTTTTGAAGTTACATTTGACCTTCTAACACCTAAATACACTTGCCCAAACCCGTATTTCCATCCATAACATCATCAAATTCTCCAAATCGATCAAAACCTAGCCAAACCCTAATTCGACCCAAAACTCATTTTAAGGCGATTTAGAACTTGTAAATGTACGAGATGACTAGAAACGAGTAAACTAACATAAATAGAAGTAAATGGGATGAATTAGACTTACCAAAGCTTCCTTTTCGAGCTAGAACCCGAATTGGGTCAAAATGGATAAAATGCTTTAACTAAGAAGTTGAATCCTTTGCTAGACGAAATCGAGATGAAGATGCTACTGATTCTCGAGTTAATCTAAACCCAAAACACCAAAAATAGCAAGAGAAATGAAGAGGGGAGATGGATTGTTCTTGCTTTGATAGAGAGAAAAGAGAAGAAGGAAAAGAATATGTGGTAATGAAATGAGATAAGGGAGGGGGAGATGGGTCATAAAGGGGCTGGTGGGTCGTGGATGACCCACGGGCCGACCCGTTTCCTTCTCAAGCCCAAAATACAAATCGTTATACATTTAAACACCGATTAAACACACCATCGACCCGACTAACATACCACATTGTCATTTAATCCATAAAACGACCCAAATAATTCATTAACTCATATTGTCAGTCATATTACACGTAAAGTCAACGGGTCAAAATTCACGGATGTTACATTATCCCCCCGTTGAAAGAATTTCGTCCCGAAATTCAACAAAACCCTAATTAGCAAATAAATGCGGATACTTAGACTTCATGTGATCCTTTCGCTCCCAACTGAACTCGGCTCCACGCCTAGCGTTCCATCTAACCTTAACAATCGTGTAGCGCTTATTCTTGAGTTTCTTGACTTGACGGTCCAAGATTTCTACCGGCTCTTCAACAAAATTCAAATTCGAATCAACCCTAATTTCGTCCATAGGCACATGATGTGTAGGATCCGTCAAACACTTGCGCAAGTTACAAATATGAAACACATTATGTGCACCACTAAGCTCTTGAGGTAAATCCAATCTATGGGCAACTTTTCCAACCCTTTTAAGAATCTTGAAAGGACCAATATACCTCGGCTCGAGTTTGCCTCGCTTCACGAATCGGATGACGCCTTTCCACGGTGATACTTTCAAAAGTACAAAATCACCTACTTCAAACTCTAACGGTCTCCGCTTCACATCGGCATACTTCTTTCGTAGTATGTGAGCTAGTTGGACTATTCTCTTAGCTTGAGAAGTTGTTCTTGTCATTCCAATTACTATTCCTGGCCCGCTACTTTGGTTTTCTTCTACTCTTGGCTCATCCAGTGGAGCGTAACACCCAAATACATTAACTATATTGTCAGTCATATTACACGTAAAGTCAACGGGTCAAAATTCACGGATGTTACATTATCCCCCCGTTGAAAGAATTTCGTCCCGAAATTCAACAAAACCCTAATTAGCAAATAAATGCGGATACTTAGACTTCATGTGATCCTTTCGCTCCCAACTGAACTCGGCTCCACGCCTAGCGTTCCATCTAACCTTAACAATCGTGTAGCGCTTATTCTTGAGTTTCTTGACTTGACGGTCCAAGATTTCTACCGGCTCTTCAACAAAATTCAAATTCGAATCAACCCTAATTTCGTCCATAGGCACATGATGTGTAGGATCCGTCAAACACTTGCGCAAGTTACAAATATGAAACACATTATGTGCACCACTAAGCTCTTGAGGTAAATCCAATCTATGGGCAACTTTTCCAACCCTTTTAAGAATCTTGAAAGGACCAATATACCTCGGCTCGAGTTTGCCTCGCTTCACGAATCGGATGACGCCTTTCCACGGTGATACTTTCAAAAGTACAAAATCACCTACTTCAAACTCTAACGGTCTCCGCTTCACATCGGCATACTTCTTTCGTAGTATGTGAGCTAGTTGGACTATTCTCTTAGCTTGAGAAGTTGTTCTTGTCATTCCAATTACTATTCCTGGCCCGCTACTTTGGTTTTCTTCTACTCTTGGCTCATCCAGTGGAGAGTAACACCCAAATATTCATTAACTATATTGTTAGTCATATTACACGTAAGGTCAACGGGTCAAAATTCACGGATGTTATGGGTGAATATATACATACTTGGTACCAATGTACCATTGTACTCTCTTACCCCAAAAAAGAAAAGTCTAGTGTTAATTTTTTAAGCGCAAATTTCTTTACAACACCTATATTATTCTCGAATAATCTTAAATATGCACCAAGTGGGCTAATCCCATACTGGCAAAACAAATCTTTTGTTATATACTTATATATGCTAAGCCTAATATGTATCTATTGTGATTCTGCCATACTTGTTATACATAACATGTACAAAACAAAAACTCAAATAGGGGCATAGATTGGGTTATCGAAGTGAAATAGAGACGTAACCGTTTGCAAAGACAACCCCGGGAGATTTATTATTATTTAGTTTTTGTACTAGTTGTTTGTTTTCGTTCTCCGCCGTTCGGGAACCATTTCTCCGATGAAGATCTTTCCCGCCTTATATCACACATGGTTGATGGGCCAGATATAAAGTAAGGCTTAATTTTGACTTTTGAGGTTTGTGTAAGCCCCTTAATAAAAGAATGGGCTTTTCAGATGTATTTATATCGGGTTTATAATCTGGCTATTTTTACAATATATCGGTTTGGATTCGATTTAAAGAAGGGATCGATTAAGAATTATTTTCAATTTAACTTATTTTTCTAATATATTAATCCTAGTTTGTATCAAATACTAATCCTAATTTGTATCAAATACGAAAAGGTTTAGAGATATAAAAAGGGAAAAACAAAAGCCCTACTCACTTCTTCCTCCTCCCTCTCTTGGCTTCGGCCGAAACTCTCCCAAAACAAAAGGGATTTCGGTTTTAGTTGTTTGACAAATCAAAGAGAAAAGGCAAAGTGTTTGCGGTTCGTGATCAAGTACTAGCATACGTACATCCGCGTGTCGTGTGTGCAAACGTAGAGGGATTTACTTCAAATCCTCATAAAGTTTCTTACTTTATTTTTCTTCAAATCAAAGGTACATGTTTTCTATTCTTGGTTAATTAATTAATTACATAGATTAATTTTCCGCTGCGTGCTTTGTGATTTAATTTGATAATTGTTATATAACCCAATATAATGCACTTCCCAATGATACGTAAACAAGGGATTTCTGGTCCTTTATAGAGAAGATATAGAATAGATCTTTTGAATTCATCATTTATCATTTGGGGTAGGAACGATAGTATTTTATTGCTACAAGTATGGATTATTGAAAATAATAAGACATGTATTTGGATATTTCCCTTGAACTCCGCAATATTTTTTATTTGGCATCAATAGTTGAAGGGAATTTTCCGAAGAGAAAATGGATTAAGTGGTTGTTGAAAAAGGTGTGACACTAATATTATTTCTTATAACTTACCTCCTTTCACTATTTCACTTTTCACTAACTCTTTTCAATTTCAATCTGTAATAATATTATTATTCTTATCATATCATAAACTAATTACTAATACCTACTTTATTTCCTACAATTTCAATCTATACCACATGATCTTACAACAAAACCAGGAAACATACGTAAAGTAATATATACTAACCTTGCATGATCTTCCTTGTATCACAACGTGATCACCTACTCTGACAGCTCTTGCAGTTATGTTTATGTCGGCCATTGAACCTAAAAGAAAAAAAAATGATTAGTTTTTTACTAGTTATATGGTTTTGTATGGTTTCATTTTCATTCTTTTCATTTACTCCTTCCGTCCCATTAAATTTATCCACTTTCAAAATTGAAAGTCAAACTTTATCAACTTTGACCATAAATATTTTATTTTGCGTTATATAATAGTTGATGAAAGTTTTATGAATCACACATCTAAAACACAATCATATAATATAACTTTCATCAAATATTATATAATATAAACAAAAAAATTTATGGACAAAATTCGTAAAGTTTGACTTTGAAAAGTTAAAAGTGGAGTAATTTTTACAAGTTGAATAAATGTAGGTAGTTGTAACACCCCAAGCCGAGGCTCGGAATATCACGGAAATCACATAGCACCAGGTGGAATTACAATAGAACAACTAAATGCAATTATAGATTCGGTGAATCCAAAACATAACGATTACAAGTAACAAAATACAACAGGAGCAAATAGCCATCAAAGTTAACAAAATAATACTCAAAGATGGCAAACGATCCTAAGTATAATGCAAAAGGAAGGCCAATGAATCCTTGATCCATGAAGTCCATAGTCCGGGTTTACAGCAAGCAAGCAACTAAACTCCACGTCCTGGGAGAACCTGATTACCTGAAAAGTGTACTAAGCATAGTCAACACAAAGTTGGTGAGTTCGTAGTAATGGTCCACAAGGAACCATAGACAGAATCATAAAGCACGAAAGAAGGCTAAACCTGACATACAGTGAGCCTCTACGAAACACAATAATGTCCAACAACAAGATTACACAATCATCGATATATATGTCTATATACTCGGAGTCAGGTCTACATCCAAAATGGGTGCATACATCTATACACCAGGATGTCGGCAATCCCCTGCCGAGGGTCATCAACAATGCATGCAATGCTTACAATCGAATGTAAATGCATAAATCATGAACCAACAATCAATAGACAATGAACCTGTGCCAACAGTCAATAGACAATGAACCTGTGCCAACAGTCAATAATCGTCAAACATAACCCAACAACCAATATACGACAAACACACGCCAACGATCAATAATCAACAACATAAGCCACAAATCAACCTTTTAAATCAACTATACGTACATATACTTCAGAGGATTCTACTTTCTTCAAGTCCCAGATGCTTATATATAGGGTCACCCGCAGCCTTCCCACCACATCTAAAACCCAATGAAGGCATAACCGACTTCCATGTATGCACGTCTATCCTAATATAAAAGTAATACTTAACTAAAACATAATTCAAGTCAATCAGACGACAATAAACGTCACATCAATCTAACAATCAAGTCAACAATCAATATACCAATAAATGCAAGTAACACGCCAGGTTTACACTTTTCAGCCCGAATCTCAAGCGAGTAGGGAGATACGAAACTCACCTTGTCCGATAAAGAAGCTAGTATAAGATTACAGGCGAGTATTACGGTCCACACGTCCACAACCTATAATTATACATCAATATATCATAATTTCAACTCTACAATCATAAACAAGTTGGTTTAGCACAATTAGGTCAGGTCACAAACCCTAAACGCCTTTCCAACATTAACGTGTAAGAGAAGAACTCATTCGACTCGACCTTTTAGAAATGACCAAAGATTCATATAAAAAGAGTGTTACTACAAGAAACTAGACTCTCTTACGATTCCAACGATAGGTCATACGTCTAAAACGGGCTTACGGTTCAAAAGTTATTGACGTTTGAAAACTGACGCGTAAAGCAGGAATAGTAACACGAGTTTATGAACCCTAGCACGCGTTTAACCTTAACACGCGTTTGAACCCTTAACACGCGTTTGAACCCTTAACACGCGTTTGAACCCTACATGCGTTTGACCTTAGCACGTGTTTGAACCCTTAACACGCGTTTGAACCCTTAACACGCGTTTGAACCCTTAACACGCGTTTGAACCCTTAACACGCGTTTGAACCCTAACACGCGTTTGAACCCTTAACACGCGTTTACTGTACAGCGGCTTGAAACTCAAGGGATTTTAATCCGATTTCTGACTCGATTCAAGGCACAAAACGTTTGGGTTTTACTAGAAACATGTTTAACAACATAAAATGACTGATATGAGGTAGTTTTAACTTACCAAATCTCCCAAATGCCTTTAAATCCGAATTTGACTATATATGGAGATTTTCTTGAGCTTGAACTCTAATTATTTGATATGATATATAAATGATGAAGATGATGCAATTTCTTGAGTTAATCTAACTTCAAACACTAATTTGATGCAAGAAGAGGATGAAGAATGAATTGGTTTTCTTTTGTTTGAGAGAAAAAGAGAAGATAGATAGAAAGATAGGAAATGAAAGGATAAGGGGGGAGGAGGAGTAACTAGTTGGCCCATGGGTCATGGACTACCCATGGGTCGACCCGTTTCCCCAAGCCAATTTACAATTGATTATACAATAAACGTAAACAAACATATTAACGACCCGACTAACATACCACATAGTCATATAATCACAAATGGGCTCAATTATTTCATTCAACAAGTTTGTTAGTCAAATTACACAAAAGTCAACGGGTCAAAATTCACGGATGTTACATTATCCCCCCGTTGAAAGAATTTCGTCCCGAAATTCAACAAACCCTAATTATTAAATAAATGCGGATACTTAGACTTCATATGATCCTCTCGCTCCCAAGTGAACTCGGCTCCACGTCTAGCATTCCATCTAACCTTGACAATGGTGTAGCGCTTCTTCTTGAGTTTCTTCTCTTGACGATCCAAAATCTCTACCGGCTCTTCAACAAAGTTCAAATTCGAATCAACCCTAATTTCGTCCATAGGCACATGATGTGTAGGATCCGCCAAACACTTGCGCAAGTTACAAATATGAAACACATCATGCACACCGCTAAGCTCTTGAGGCAATTCTAGCCGATAAGCAACCTTTCCAACTCGTTCGAGAATCTTGAAAGGACCAACATACCTTGGTGCAAGTTTTCCCCGCTTCACAAATCGTACGACGCCTTTCCAAGGTGACACTTTCAAAAGTACAAATTCCCCAACTTCAAACTCCAACGGTCTTCGTCTCACATCGGCATACTTCTTTTGACGTTCACGGGCCAATTGCAACTTCTCCTTAATTTGAGATATTACCTTTGTCGTTTCAATCACAATTTCCGGCCCGATGAGTTGACTCTCTCCAATTTCTGCCCAAGCTAAAGGAGAACGACATACCCTACCATACAAGGCCTT
>CM067167.1:25360292-25416194 GCA_034093135.1 Erigeron breviscapus
CTGATATCATTTCTCATCCTGGTCAATACTCTAAATGGACAAAGGCACATCCAATCAAGCAAATTATTGGAGAGTCCAGTAGAGGGGTTCAGACCAGAAGAGCCACAAGCGATCAATGCTTATACGTCAGCTTCTTATCTCTAATTGAACCCAAGAAAGATTGACGAGGCTATGCAAGACCCAAGCTGGGTTGAAGCCATGCAAGAGCTCAACCAGTTTAAAAGAAACGATGTATGGGAACTCGTTCCTTGTCCCAGTAACCCGAAGAAGGAACCAATTGGGACAAGATGGGTCTTCAGAAACAAGATGGACGAAGATGGTCACATCATAAGGAACAAAGCAAGACTTGTTGCAAAGGGATATGCACAAGAAGAGGGAATAGATTTTGATGAAACTTTTGCACCAGTTGCTAGACTTGAAGCTATCAGAATATTCTTAGCTTTTGCAGCTCATCATCAATTTAGAGTCTATCAAATGGATGTCAAAAGTGCCTTTTTGAATGGCGAACTAGAAGAAGTAGTGTATGTGCATCAACCACCAGGGTTCATCAATGAAGAAAAACCACATTGGGTGTACAGACTGAACAAAGCCTTATATGGTCTGAGACAAGCACCCAGAGCCTGGTATGATACCCTCACTAAACATCTTCTTAAAAATGGTTTTAAACGTGGTGCAATTGATAAACTTTATTCATATTGCATGATAAAAGTGATATCCTTTTAGTACAAGTTTATGTTGATGACATTGTGTTTGGTTCTACTAATGAGAAGATGTGTGAAAAATTTTCAAAAATCATGTCTTCTAAGTATGAAATGAGTATGATGGGAGAACTGACATATTTTCTGGGACTACAAGTAAAACAAAATGAAGATGGTATTTTCATTAACCAAGAAAAATATGTCAGAGATTTATTAAAGAAATATCAATTTGATTCAGTCTCATCAAAAGATACTCTTATTTCTGCTCCATTAACTTTGGATTCTGATCCACATGGAAAACCAGTGGACCATACAAAATATCGTGGTATGGTTGGTTCACTGATGTATTTAACTGCAAGTAGACCAGACATAATGTTTGCAACATGCCTTTGTGCTAGATTTCAATCTGATCCCAGAAAAGCACATGCAAATGCTGTTAAAAGGATCTTCAGATACCTTAAGGGTGTCCCCAGATTGGGTCTTTGGTATCCCAAAGGCTCCAGCCTAGATCTAATGGGTTATTCAGATTCTGATCATGCAGGTTGCAAGATAGACAGGAAAAGTACCACTGGTGGGTGTCATTTCCTTGGTGGCAAATTAGTAAGCTGGACTAGTAAGAAACAGACTGCAG
The DNA here is from genome assembly GCA_034093135.1 of Erigeron breviscapus. Lineage (NCBI taxonomy): Eukaryota > Viridiplantae > Streptophyta > Magnoliopsida > Asterales > Asteraceae > Erigeron > Erigeron breviscapus. Next base: position 25,361,622 of record CM067167.1, read on the forward strand.
TATCACTATCCACTGCAGAAGCTGAGTATATTTCTGCAGCAAGTTGTTGTGCTCAGATTCTATGGATGAAGAACCAGCTGACTGATTATGGTGTTACTTACACAAAGACTCCAATCTTTTGTGATAACACCAGTGCCATTGCCATATCTCACAATCCTGTAATGCACTCGAAAACCAAGCACATCGATCTCAGGTATCATTTCATTCGTGATCATATTCTGAAAGGAGATATTGAATTGCACTTTATTCCCACTGATAAGCAACTCGCTGATGTTTTTTTTACAAAACCTTTAGATGTCAAAACTTTAAACATCTAGTCAGTGAGTTGGGTATGTTAAATCCTTAGACTGGTAATCTTGTTATGAACGCCTCAGTGACACTGATCTGGTTCACCAGTCTGAGCGATCCATGCAATTTTTGCTCGCCTAGCTATCGAACGCCTTAGTGATACTATCTTGGCACTTATTAATTCATGGATCATCACTTCAGGGGGAATGTTAAACATTTTTCAAATTATAAAATAAACCTTCATTTTTGAGGGGAACCTTTTGCTCAGAAAAATGTATTTAACTGAAGCACTTCAGAATATCAAAATATTTCAGTTGAATTTTAATGACTGAGATGGTTCAGATCTCCTTGGAACTGACCATGCTCAGAATCTGTTGAGTCATCTCTGAAATACAAAAATCTTTTCAAAATATCTTTGATACTTGGTCGATTGTGTGTACACGTGGCATACTGCATACTAGGTTTTGAACTTGGGATTGGTCATGCTTATGTGTCACACAAGTGGCGCTGTAAAAAGAGAAGAAAATGAGTACTTTTACTGAAAAAGTGTACAGGGTGGGGTCCCTCAAACGTCTCTGCATTAAATGCGGACGTGACCCCAGAAATTGTTTTTAATTGGAAAAATCCTTTTGTTCCATCTTAAATACAAATTCCTTATTCATTCTTTCATTTACTTCGTTTTTCATTTACTCTCTAATCATCAATCTCTCTCATCTTTACTTTCAAATTCATTAACTCCTCATATTCCTTTTCATTTTCACTCTCAAAATCTAAAATGTCTCATAAGTCGCTTATTAACTTTGAATATACTCCTTCCAATGATGTGAAAACATCTGCTCAATGGCCAAAGAACTTCACTCCATCACAAATCCGATTCAATATGAGCAACTTTTTGGCTCAATTGAATGTAAAATCTGAAACCTTAATGGAAGGTTAAACAGTTTTTGGGAGCAATCCCCTTTCCATTATGCGCTGACCGCTAATCCGCAGGCAATGTATCATCGATACTTGCTTGAATTCTGGTACACAGCAGTGGTGAATGTGGATGAACAATCCATCTCCTTTACTCTCAATGAAGGCACCAAGAAATGTGTCATCACTCTTGAGGGGTTCAGAACTTCCCTTCATCTGAACTACCTCGAACCTCCCCAGGTGTTGTGAAAAGACTCAAAGGAGTCAATTTTAGGGAGGTTCTAGTCGCCACTGGTCATGGTGATATGGAGGATGCTGATGGAAACTTGAAGACCTCTGGACACATCTTCATGTCTGGTTTTGGTATATGTTGGAGGTTCTTCTGGACTCAAATAGTGGAAAGTCTTGGTGGCACCCATGGAGGGTTGGACCAACTTTCAATACCCCAAGTGGAGATGGGGTATTATATCTGGAATGGGATGCAAGTGGACTTTGCTGAGATTCTCTTCTCTCAGTTGATTACAAAGTTGAAAGGGAAGAGAAGTCTACATGTTGCCTTCCCAAGATTTCTGAGCTTGTGTTTTAAAGATATACTTGGAGAAGCTTATGATGAAGCTGGACCTGAAGCTTCGGTACCAGAATATAGTAGAGACTTCTCAAAGGCAACAATTACTGAAAATGAGCCTGAACTCTCCTCTGCTATGATTCAGGTATTTGCTAAAACTGTCTCAGCCACACTAGCTGGTTCAGAAAGGTTACTAAGTGGGCCACAAAAGAATGTGGGACCCGTTAGTGTACCTACGGTTGAAATAAGTGAATCTGGTGACGATGCAACTGCTTCTGCAGCTGTTGAACCAGAATCTGGTGAGGGTACTAGTGACCCAAACCAGGGCATATCTGACCAGATCGCAAAAGTGAATGCTTTCTGGGATGACGATGAGCTACCTCAGGAGAATCTCGATTCTCTTGCTGATTTTGAGTTTGACGAGGGCTTATTGGAGGCGAATCAATCTGATTCTGAGCCAGCCCCCATCCTCGCAAACGCCCCTCCTCCCCCAGAAATCCAAGACAATGCGCCTTATGTTCCACCACCACCATCTCACCAAAATCCTATCTTTCCACCAGGCACCACTCCCGCATATGTAACCGATCCTTCTTTCACACCTTCACTTCAATTTCTACACCCACAAATTCACCACATACCACCACCGATTAACTATGACACCCCTTCAGAAAAAGACTTAGATTCTGAGACAGAATCTGAGAGTCCAACAGATGCTCAAATGAATAAAGTATTAAAAGGGCTTGGTAGTTTACCCTTTGTGGCTCCTGCTTCTGCACAACCCCCACCTCCTTTCAACGTGGAAGCACAGTTAGAGAGAACCCAAACCGAAGTCCAAGGCCTTATTATTAGGGTGGAGGACTTAACCAGATCTCTAACTGCCAACACTAGTTCCTTGGCTGATATGAAAGGTGCTCAGATGTTCCTTGGAACTGAGTTGACCAAAGTTGCTGGGAATGAAGGACTAGTGGTTGGAAAATTGAATGAGTTGGTTATGACATGCAATAAGGTGAGCTCTGCAATCAGAGAAGCCTTCAGATTGACAAAAAGAGATGTGCAAGCTTCAGTGGTTGCGAACTTGACATCTGGGGTTGAGCTGTTGAAGCAAGAGGTTATGGTAGTTGGAAATGAAGTTCGTGAACTGGTTCAGAAGCCAAGTGTTAATGAGAAAGAACTTGGGGCTTCTATCAGTACTGGTATTGTGGAAGATCTGAAGTCTGAGCTATCTCAGAATTTGGCTGCTCAGATTTCAGAGTCTGTCTCAGAAAGTTGGAGAAGAGGTTAGAAAGATGATTGCTGAACTGACCAAGGATACAAATGACAAGGTGGAAAAGGCTGTACATGAAGTTAAAAATTCAGTTTCCAAGCTTGAAGGTGCAGTTCAGAATCAGTCAAAGCAATTAGATGAAATCTTAATGATTCTGAAGAAGGATAATGTTGTTGCTCCTCCTCCCCCTGCTTCTTTCACTGAAGAAGACAGAAAAATGTTAAAAGATTTAAAGGATCAAACAACACTGAACCTTAGTTCATCATTCAGACTAAAGGCTCAGTTTGCTACAATGGCAAAAGGCATTTGTGAGTGTCTCGAACAACAAAGTTGGGAACCACTGAAGGCACTTAAATCTACAATTGATCTCTATGCTAGACTGCCTTCAGAGATTCCCAAAGGGGGAAGTAGTGGTGTGCCTATTGGTTTGCTCGCAAGTACTCAAGAGTTAATTCAAGCAACCAAGAAGCAAGCTGAGGTACCTTCTGGTAGTGCCTCAGTTCAGGGGGAACAACTTCAGAAAGACAAAGGAAAAGGCAAGGCAAAAGTGGGAGAAGAACCAAAGAAAGTTGTTAAGGGTTCTGGTATGGTTTTTGGAGAAGATGTTGATGAACAAGGCTATCCACTCCATGATCAAAATGCTGATAGCAAGAAGTTAGAGACTTTTCAAAAGCAAGTCTCTAACCAATTTATCATGTGGAATGAGAATAAAGAAAGGGAAAGGGTTCAACACCAGAGTATGGGAACCCTTGACCACATTGATGCTGCATCTCTTGGTCTCTCACTGGAAAGATTTCAGAAGATCAAACATGATCCAAGAGTGCAGAAGGCAGTTAAAGAAATGCTAGATTATGAGTATGGGGTGAACTACTCGCCCTTGGAACAAAAGCTGGACCATCTCACCTTCAAGATATCCATTGATGACTTAGTGAAGAATAGAGAAATGGAAATGGCCAAAAAGAAGAAAGAGGTTCTGGCTGGAGTTCTGCAGGTAGAGAAAGAGTTGTTCAGACCACCAACGAAGCCCAGAACTGGAACAAGGACTGCTAAGAAAGATTCTCGTGATGTTGTCCATACTTCAATCAAACCAATTTCTGATGATGCTGCTGAACTCCAAAGAAACCATGAAAAGGTTCAGTATGATCACTATATGAACCATCGATCGCATCCAGCCAAAATCATTGATATGGTAGTTGCAAAGGCTGATGGATTGAAGTTGTTTGATTTGGTTGTGAAAAGAGAAGGAAGGGCTACTGAAGAATATAGTCAGGTTTCAGTGCATGAATTTGGGATTTCAGAGCATAGGGAGATGATCCAGATTCTGAAAGGAAAGCCAAAGTCTGCCTTGACTGGTGCATGGTTAGCAAGAATTCAACAAAAGATGCAAGCCAAGGTAGAAATTGAAAGCAGGTTGTTTGGGAAAAAGGATCACTCTCCACTGAAGAGAAAACCTACTGAGGCACCTTCTGGTTCAAGGCCTGCCAAGAAGTAGTTTTCTTCTCAGATTATCATGTACTTGTAAAATATTTGCATTTGTAACTATCATTTCAGTTTGTATATATATGTTGCAATTGTAACAAATAAGTAGATGATAAGTTTAAGTTAGAAAACCACAAGTAAAATTCTGAGACATCAATGATCTATAAGATGTACTTAGAAAATTTTTACAACTTAAACAAAAACTTGCATTTCAGACTTACAAACATGTATAGATAGAAGTCTGAGATGCATGCACTATTTCAGAACAAATAGGGGGAATTTGTTAGGTCGAGAATCGACCAAGTATAATTTGTTCAGAAATAGCTTGAAGTTTAGTGAAGACGTTTTATCAGAATTCTGAGACATCTCAGAATTCCTTCACTGAAGCTTCACTTCAGTTCAGATCAAGACAAACCTGAAGCATTCATTCTGAAGTCAAAGACTGAAGTATGAAGAAGAGAATCACCTCAGAAGCGAGCATCAGAGTGATTCTACCTGATCGAAGACTGAAGCATCTCAGTGTAAAGTACTTACAACACTTTACACTGATTACGAGGAAGACTTTTACTTTACACCTTTATCCGGTTAATAGATTTATCTATTGACAAAAGGTACAAAGTATAGGCTTGGAACCTAGTACTATAAGTCACATCAAGTGACTTATATACTCTTCCAAGTGCAGCATGTAAGGAATTATGGTTTAATTCCTTAAATGCTCACAACCACATTTGTATGATCTTGTCCATGTCATCATGGACTTGGTCTATAAATACAAAGTCTTCTCACAACTTGCAAAATGCTTGAAACCCTGCATTGCAACTTGTGAGATATACTCTAAGTAAACTTACGAGTATTTCCAAGTCAATTAGATCACTTGTATTTCGGGATTGTTTAGATACTTACACTTTGGTGTTTATCTTTGTTCCGCAACAATCCTTGTATTTGTTTATACATCAATAAATCAAATACATTAGAAAACAACGTGTCTCAATGCTACATACTTGATTATATTTATATATATATCTTTATATAGTTTCTGCCATTTGTTCTTGCATTATTCATATTGTCAATTGTTTCTTGTTATCCTTATCTGGATCGTAAACTAAACTTGTCCATCAAGATTAGTTGTACTTGCCAGTCGGGTTTGTTAATCATCTATATATTTGGGACTCACAAGATATGTGTGACAATGTGTGAACTAATACAGGATAGGCACATTTAGGATGATTATCCTAATTGATATGAAGTTGTTATGCAGATATGTGTGTTGTGTGTTGTGCCTAATGAGTTTGTCTATTAACGAAGAAATGTTTTAATTGGACAAATGCTTTTAAATTAAGTGTGATCTTACTTAGCTATTCTTATAGCTAACACTTGTTTCTTTAATGTGGTTGTTCCCTCAGGTTTAGCTTGAAGGACTTGTAGGTGCAGGACGTAAGAGCGTGGGTAGAAAGCATGCAGATTCCTTAGCTACCCCTAGTTGCTTATTATGGAGACTTTTGATTACATCTCATTTTGATGTCGAATATATGTAATAATGTGTGAACGGTTGTTTAATGTTGGGCAACCGTTGGGTTTTCATTTGAACTATTGTTGATATGGCGTGTAACACCAACTAAATGCAGAAACCGAAATGTTTTTATCGGTTTTGACTTTTACGGTATTTACTTCCGCAATTTAACACCGTTAGGTGAAAGATTTTTGAAAACCCATATTTTTAAACGTCGGGTGTTACAAGTTGGTATCAAAGCATTGGTTTAAGTGAACCAAAATTCGACTTTTGCCGTAGGATTTTGGACTTAGATCGATGAGAAGTAGGTTAGGCTTAAGTAGGATGCCTAGCTAATGAAGTGGAATGCTCTAGGACGGGTTGGGGAGTGAGTGAGAGTGTGATTTAAGGCTTGTTTATTGTGTGTGATAATGTAGTTATATGTAGTAGAGCCTTAACATATGTAGTCACTCTTTAACTCTTGCTAACCGTCGTCGTTGCTTTGAAGAGTTAATGGCAAACACTAGAGCTAGTAACCAGAGAGCAGGAGGAAATGGTGGTGGTATTCCTCCTAACGGAAACGGGGCTGGAAATGAAGTAGAACAAAGGCCACCCCGTGTACAAAATCGCCGTCTTGGTGATCCACCAACCGCCTCTGAAGTAGATAGAGCAAACCCGGTAATAGAGCAGGTTCCCAATCAAGCTCAATTACATGAAGAATTGAGAGCTATCCGAGCTCTCTTAATGAGAAATGAAGAGGAATTAGCTCAATTGAGGGCTGAAAGAAATGCAGAAAGGATTGGGAGTGAACAAAGGGGTGAGCGTTCAGAAGGGAATTACTCTAATCCCTCCCAAAGTGCTGAACCATCCATGGCAGCCGTGGGTGTTAATGAAGTTAATGGTGGAGGACTTGGAGTTGTTAATGCACCTCGTGTTAATAACTTCAAATATGAAAGTTTTCAGAAATGTGATGCCAAGGAGTTTGATGGTACCCAAAATGCAGTGGGTGCTATGGAGTGGATCGAGGACATTGAGGTAGTTTTTGCATCTTGCTATTGTCCGGATGATATGAAGGTTTTGTGTGCTAGTAGGATGTTGAAGAAGAATGCCCGTAATTGGTGGAGGGCTACTACAGTGTCTATGGCTCCTGAGGTACTTGCAGTTATGCCTTGGGGAACATTTAAGGAGAAGTTTCTAGAGGAGTATGTGGGAACGCGTGAGTTAAGGTTGATTGAAAAGGAGTTTAGATCGTTGGTTGCTAAACCCGGTGCAATTTCTGATTATGCACACTCGTTTATGGAGAAGTTGAAGTTTGTTGGACACTTGGTTCGAAGGCAGGAGGACCAAATTGAGGCTTATTGTGATGGTCTCCCCGTTAGTTATCGTGGATTATGTAGACAACATGTGACTTTATCGGCGGCTATTAAGGAGTCAAAGAGGTTGGATGATGACTTCAAAAGTGAGAAAGTTGTGGTGAAGGTTGATGACAAGGAAGCAGGGTTCAAAAGAGGGTCAAATTGGTCATCTAATAACAATAATAAGAAGTTTCGTGGGAATTCTAGCTCAAGTGGTGACAAAGATAAAAAGAAGAATGGGTCTTGGTATGCTTTTTGCAAGAATGTTCATGAAGGTCAACGTTCCGACAAGACAAGAAGGTGTCATAAGTGCGGAAAGTCGGGACATCTTGCAACGGAATGTAGGGACAAGACTCGTTGTTACAAGTGTCAGGAAACGGGTCATCTTATTGCCGATTGCCCATAAATGAAGAATGACGGGAAGAAAGCAGCCACTTCAGCAACAAAAGTGAGAGCCTTGCAGATGACTGTGGATGATGCTAAGAACAACAACGAGGTGGTAAGTGGTACTTTCCTTGTTAATTCAAAACCTGCTTCTGTTTTATTTGATTCGGGTGCAAATAGGTCGTTTGTGTCTACTTTATTTGCTCCTAAACTAGGAAGAGTCACTACCCCTTTAGATTGCTCGATAGAGGTGGAAATTGCTAATGGTACGGTTAGTGATATACGTGTGGGTTATGATGATTGTGACATTGAGATTGAAGGTCGTTTGTTTCCGGTCCAGTTATTGCCTACTACTTTAGCCGGTTTTGATGTAGTGATTGGTATGGATTGGTTGTCTAGAAATGAAGCTAATATTTTGTGTTCCCAAAAGATTATTCGGTTTCCTACATCCGATGGTAATGTGGTAACGGTTTATGGAGATAAGAAGAGAGGGGAGATAAAGATCATTAGTATGATGAAGGCTATTAAATGTATAAGGAAGAATAAGAGTCATTTCTTGGCCTATGTTATTGATGTGAGAAAGGAGAAGCCTTCTATTGCTAGTGTTGATGTAGTATCCGATTTTCCCGATGTGTTTCCCGAAGATCTTCCCGGTATCCCTCCTGACCGTGAAGTTACTTTTCAGATAGATCTTACTCCCGGTGCTTCACCTGTTGCTAAAGCACCTTACCGATTAGCTCCTACAGAAATGAAAGAGTTAATGTCCCAACTTCAGGAGTTACTTGACAAAGGGTTCATACAACCTAGTTCCTCGCCTTGGGGAGCTCCGGTTCTCTTGTTAAAAAGAAGGATGGATCTATGCGCATGTGCATAGACTACCGTGAGTTGAATAAGCGAACGGTTAAGAATAAATATCCTCTCCCGCGAATTGATGATCTCTTTGATCAACTACATGGTGCTTCATATTTTTCGAAGATAGATTTACGGTCCGGTTATCATCAATTGAAGGTTAAGAAGGAGGATGTAGCAAAGACAGCCTTCCGGACTAGATATGGTCATTATGAGTTCTTGGTCATGCCATTTGGGTTGACTAATGCTCCAGCCGCGTTTATGGATTTAATGAATCGGGTATGCCGTCCCTTTCTAGATCATTTTGTTATTGTGTTTATTGACGATATTTTGATCTATTCTAAGTCAGAAGATGAGCATCGTGAGCACTTGAAAGCAGTTTTGGAGGTGTTGAGGGAGAAGAAGTTGTGTGAGGCTCCTATACTTGCCTTGCCTGAAGGTACCGAAGATTTGGTTGTGTATAGTGATGCATCTATCACGGGTTTGGGTTGTGTACTGATGCAGAGGGACAAGGTGATCGCCTATGCTTCCCTCCAGTTGAAACCACATGAGAAGAATTACCCTACCCATGATCTTGAATTGGCCGCAGTTGTATTTGCATTGAAATTGTGGAGACATTACCTCTATGGTACAAAATGCACTTTGTTTACCGATCATAAAAGTTTACAGTATGTCTTTAATCAAAAGGAAATGAACATGAGACAAAGGAGGTGGATGGAATTACTTAAGGATTATGATTGTGAAATCAAATACCATCCGGGTAAAGCCAATGTAGTGGCGGATGCACTAAGTAGGAAGGTGCAAAGTTCTTCTTGTAAGTTGATGAGCATGCAAGTTCAAGCCAAGTCGGGGCTACTTGATCGAATTAAAGAAGCACAAGTGAGGGCATTGATGAAGGATAACATTGACAATGAAAGCATTGGGAAGAAGAAACGTCTTGTGATGGAGACTAATAGCCGTGGGTTCAAAACATACAAGGGTCGAATTTGGGTGCCATTGCTTGGTGATAACCTAGAATTGATCCTTGAGGAAGCCCATAGAAGTAGATATTCGGTTCATCCCGGTGTCACCAAAATGTATGCAGATTTGAAGTCGATTTATTGGTGGCCGGATATTAAAGGGGAAGTAGCTCATTTTGTAGCAAAGTGTTTGACGTGTGCACGTGTGAAAACGGACCATCAAAAGCCGTATGGTTTGTTGCATCAATTAGACATTCCCGAGTGGAAATGGGATCATATTACCATGGACTTTGTAACGAAGCTACCTAAAACGCCGAAAGGGAATGATATGATATGGGTGATTGTGGATAGATTGACGAAGAGTGCTCATTTTCTAGCTACCCGACAAGATGTGCCTTTAACGAAGATGGCAAAGATGTACATTGATGAAGTAGTTGCGAAACATGGAGTTCCTTTATCTATTGTTTCGGATCGAGACTCGAGGTTTGTGTCAAACTTTTGGAAGGGTCTTCAACGGGAGTTGGGTAGTAGAATAAATTTGAGTACCGCCTATCATCCTCAAACCGATGGGCAAAGTGAGAGAACCATTCAAACCTTGGAGGATATGTTGAGAACGTGTGTACTTGAATACGGTGGAGCATGGGATGATCAATTGAGGATGATTGAGTTTGCTTACAACAATAGTCACCATGCAAGCATTGGAATGCCACCATTTGAGATGTTATATGGTAGAAGGTGTAGGACTCCAAGTTGTTGGATGGAGCCTGGTGAAAAGCAGTTGACCGGTCCCGAAATTATTGAAATTACCTCTGAAAAGGTTAATGTAGCTAAAGAAGCCTTACGTGTGGCAAGAGAAAGACAGAAAACATATGCAGATAAGAAAAGGAGACCGATTGAGTTTGATGTTGGTGATTTAGTGATGCTGAAAGTATCACCTTGGAAAGGAGTTATTCGATTTGGAAAGAAGGGAAAGTTGAGTCCACGTTTCATTGGACCTTTTAAAGTTGTGAAGCGCATTAAAGACGTGGCATATCAGTTGGAATTACCTCCAGAATTGGATGGAATTCACAACACCTTCCATGTATCCTACTTGAGGAAATGTTTAGCTGAGGAGTCAAGTGTGATTCCTATTAAAGACGTGAGTATTGACCCAATGAAGAGAATAGTAGACGAACTGGTAGCGATACTTGGAAGAAAGCAAAAGAAGTTACGCCGAAAAGTGATTGACCTTGTGTTGATAAAGTGGAAGCATAATCATGGAGAAAGCTTAACGTGGGAAACTGAAGCAGTAATGAAGGAAAAGTATCCCGAGTTGTTCCTTACTGATGAGATTCCGGGGACAGAATCCTCTTAAGGGGGAGGTAATTGTAACATCCCAAACTTTTCTTTACTAGTTGACTAATGTCGTTAAGTCAATATTGTGTATGTCGTTAAGTCTATTTTAGATTTAATGCTTATATGTAGTTAATGTGTGTTATGTGTGAGGCTTGTAAGCCTAAATGTTAATGTAGTATAAATGTGTGTAATATGAAGATTAATGTCTATGTAGTGACATTTAATGAAGGATTAATGATGTATATGGTCAATAAAGTAGTTTGTGACCAACAATGAAGGATTAGGAAGCTTAGGGGCTAGTTTTGACATGTGTGCAAAGTCAAAAACGGGTTTAGAGGCTTAGGGTTGTCATTAGAGAGCCATTATGTAGATTTTCTTCCTAATAAACAAGCCCTAGCCGATCCCCTTCCTTCCCTCTCAAGTTTCTCTCTAGATCTATTCGTTTTGGAGCCAAATCGATCGTGTATTGCTTAGATCTTGGATCTTTGTCACCTAATACAGGTAATATTGGTATTTCTCTTTTGAAATATGATTGTGTGAGTCTTATATTAGTCTTAATCCAGGCCATAAGGGTTTGGGTTGGGTTATTTGATTAAACGTTCACCGATTTCATGTTATTCGGGTGATTAAATGATTGATTCATGATGTAAAGGATTAAAGGATTAATAGGATGGTTAAAGTTGATGAAAGTGCAATTAAAAGGATTAATTTTAAGTCCCCAGGTTGGATTTGGGGTATGGGTTCGTATGGAATTCGTTTGATCAAAGAACATAAATTAGTTTGCTGGTCGGCACCCCAGGTGCGGCGCACCAAAGGAGTGGTGCGGCGCACCACAGCCAGTTTGGGTTTTTGGTGGACCCCGATATGCGACGCACCAATGGCTGGTGCGGCGCACCTAGTGTTGATCTGAATTCTCTGGAGGTTTGGTGCGACGCACCACTTGGAAGGTGCGGCGCACCACTTGGTCAGATTTTACAAAATGTGTCGTTTAGCTTATATTTTGATCTTATACTTGTTCTAGGATATTGGAGACACCTAGTCATCGTTGTATTGTGCTTGTAGCTTGTTGTTAAGTTGTATCAAGGTAAGATACACTACTTTTGTCACGCTGAGGGTTCAACAAGCAAAGGTTTCATACTTATAACTTCCTTAACGGTAACATATGATATATGTGGGTATCTCGGGTTACACAGAGGTATTATGGGATATGTAGTTGACCATGAGACCTGAAATGCAGACCTTAATGTAGTGAAATGAAGTATTGTTTAATGTAGTGTATTGATATGTAGTTTATGTAGAATTACGAAGTATCTTATTATGTGTGAAATGTAGAAATGGAGTTAATGTGTGACATATGCATACTACATGGCTTGTACACCTAGCTCACTAGACTTGGTAGGTTGCCATGTCACTTGCATGTTTAAGGGCCCAAACGAAATGAAGGTAATGTGTGATTATGTTTAGGTTATGTGTGTTGCCTAAACTATTATGTGTGAAATCGAGCTCGTAAATATAATGCAGGGAAAGTGTTAAGCTTAACCCGTACAAGTCTTAGCCGGACGAGTACGTTGACGTAGTTGTTGCTTGGGTGGCTCCTTGCAACATGGTCTTTATAATGCAGGGCGAGTAATACGATGGGTTTGACCAACCTCCACATACGGATTACTCTTGGATTGGCTTGCCATTCCTTAACGACATACGATGATTAGCCTTTGGTTGATCATCCAGTCGGGTGTGATGCAGGGCACACTTATATGCAGTAAACGAAGATATGTGTGACAATGTGTGAACTAATGCAGGATAGGCACATTTAGGATGATTATCCTAATTGATATGAAGTTGTTATGCAGATATGTGTGTTGTGTGTTGTGCCTAATGAGTTTGTCTATTAACGAAGAAATGTTTTAATTGGACAAATGCTTTTAAATTAAGTGTGATCTTACTTAGCTATTCTTATAGCTAACACTTGTTTCTTTAATGTGGTTGTTCCCTCAGGTTTAGCTTGAAGGACTTGTAGGTGCAGGACGTGAGAGCGTGGGTAGAAAGCATGCAGATTCCTTAGCTACCCCTAGTTGCTTATTATGGAGACTTTTGATTACATCTCATTTTGATGTCGAATATATGTAATAATGTGTGAACGGTTGTTTAATGTTGGGCAACCGTTGGGTTTTCATTTGAACTATTGTTTGATATGGCGTGTAACACCAACTAAATGCAGAAACCGAAATGTTTTTATCGGTTTTGACTTTTACGGTCTTTACTTCCGCAATTTAACACCGTTAGGTGAAAGATTTTTGAAAACCCATATTTTTAAACGTCGGGTGTTACAACAAATATAAATTGTAGATTTGAAATAATTTTGGATGATGGTGATAATTAAAATATACAGATCTTGAATAATTACAGGTGGTGCTATAGTTTGATTTTTAAGTTTGTTGTTTTTGTTTGATTTTGGATTTGGATTGTTCATTGTTCGATGTTGGTTATATTTAGATTTAGATCTGGATCTAATAGCATAATGAAAAAAAAAGATAAGCTGAGCTTTTTGTTTGATGACAGATATACCCTTGGACCAAAAGTGTAATTAAGGATTTTTTAACGTCCGTTTGGGTAGTGGACTAAAAGCGTTGACGGAGTTCCATACATAGGGACGAAACGTGTAATTTCGGATACTCAGGGACGGTCTGTGAAAGTTGGTACAAACCACAGGGACGAAAAATGTAATTAACTCTATTAATTATTAGTGCGAAATAAAACTAATAAACAAAATAAACTAACTTCAATTTCCTAAACCAAGATCAACATGCATACAAATATAGCAAATTAAATAGGTAACAACAAAAAGACCCAATCCCTGAGCGGGGTACGAGAGAGGTAAGTTGTAGACAGTTTTATACTCTTACCTCTACCCAAAGATAGAGAGACTGCTAACAAACTAAATAGAGAAACAATTAAATAAATAAAAAAAAGAATACTAACCGACTTAGTAAAAAACCCGATAACTTCTTGCCACGGACAAAAATCCAAATATAAGACGTCTCAAGAGGTTTAGACACACAAAAATTGATATTTTGCTATTATTTACCATTGGATTAACCCAATAGCTGGCGTTATTCGTGGGACGTTAAAAATAACAATAAAAATAGATGGGCCATGAATATATATATATTGTCCGAACATACTTTGAATCTTTGATGACAATGCTTAACGCCCTGAGCCCGATTGAGTTTTAAAAGAAAGAAGAGAAGGTGAGTGATGGATATGTTCTCATACATACATGGAAGAAAAAGTTAGAAGGTGAATTTAGTTATATCAACCTATCCTATCCTATCCTTCCATTTCTCTTCATTAATGAGACTCTGTAGCACAAGATTCCTTCATTTTCCTTTCTCTTCTTTCATCAACTCTGGAGCAGAACGTAAACGTAATCAAAGCATCAATCTTTTTTACTATTTCAGTGCTTTGAAAATCTCAGCTACAAGGGGTGTTTCCCTGCAAGTGAAACAACTACATTCCCCTATGATTAAGCTAGGTTACACTAACACATTATCATTACAAAACAATCTTTTAAGCTTTTATATGAGATCCAATGAAACCAATTATGCATACAAACTGTTTGATGAAATGCTTGTAAGAAATGTGTTGACTTGGAACACTTTGGTTCGTGATTCGGATATGGGCTTTTGTTATTTTAAAAGAATGTTGCGGGAAAAGGTCAACCCGGATCGTGTTACTTGTTTGAATGTAGTTAGTTTATCGATTAATGCAGGGAAGGTTGAGATGGGTAGGCAGTTTCACTGTTGGATTATGAAATCGGGGTTTTGTAAAGATTGTTATGTGAGCAGTTGTCTTGTTAATATGTATGCTAAGTTTGGATTTGTTGATGACGCGAGGCGGGTTTTTGATTGTGTGTTGGAGAAAGACTTGGTTTTGTGGAATGTGATGGTGTCTTGTTATGCGTTGAATGTGTTAAGTGATGACGGTTTTAGAGTCTTTTGGATGATGAGGAGTGAGGGTGTTAAAGGTGATGAGTTTACGTTTACAAGTTTGGTAAATTGTTGTGCTAGTTTAGCGTATCGTGAACTAGGAATGCAAATACATTGTCTTGTGCTTAGATACGGTTTTGATATGGACGTAGTGGTGGCTAGTGCGCTTATTGATATGTATGCGAAGAATGAGAACATCATTGATGCTCGCAAAATGTTTAGTTGTATGCTTCCAAGAAACGTGATCTCTTGGAACACTATGATTGTGGGGTATGGACAATGTGGCGATGGAAAGGAAGCTATGAAGCTATTAACGAAGATGTTACAAGAATGGTTTTTCCCTGATGATTTGACTTTGGCTAGTGTCGTTAGCTCGTGTGGGGATCTCTCTTTAAGCAATGAAATCCTTCAAGTCCATTCTTACGCGTTAAAAAAGGGGATTGTATCATTTTTATCGGTTTCCAATGCTCTTGTAAACGCATACTCCAAATGTGGAAACCTATCTTCTGCCTTGAAATCATTTAGCTCAATTGACAAACCTGATCTTGTGTCATATACTTCTATGGTTCAAGCATATGCATTTCATGGTCATTCAAGAAAGGCCATCGAACTTTTCAAGAAAATTTTACTGAAACGTGTTTTAAAGCCTGATAAGATTATGTTTCTTGGTGTTCTTTCTGCATGTAGCCATGGTGGATTAGTAAGCGAAGGTCTACATTACTTTGGATCAATGACCAAAGATTATAACATTATACCAGAACTCGAGCATTACACTTGCCTTGTTGACCTTCTTGGACGAGCTGGTCTAGTGAATGAGGCTTTTAGGGTTCTGGTTTCAATGCCAATGCCGCCTGAACCGGACACACTAGGAGCTTTCATGGGACACTGTAAAGTACATAAAAATCTTGAGCTAGCAAAATGGGCAGGTGAAAAACTTTTCGTGTTAGAGCCAAACAAGAATGTGAACTATGCTCTTTTGTCAAATGCATTAGCTTATTCTGGGAAATGGTTTGATGTGGCCAAAATTCGTAAGAAGATGCGAGATAATTGCTGTTTAAAGATACCAGGCGTTAGTTGGTTAGAGATTGCTGGTGAGGTACATACTTTTGTTTCTAGAGATGAATCCCATCCACGATGCTCAGAGTTATACCACGTGTTAACATCATTGTATAGTTTGATAGCTCTCCATTTAGTTTCTACAGATTGAAGAGAATAAAAGGAAGCAATGTGACTAGTTGTGACAAAAATTACCTAACAACATATTTGCACTAAGATTTCACTCCGGCTTCAGGGTATGCGCTAACGATACATACTCTGTAAGGGGTATACAAGCGCATCATGTAATCTGCCTTGAATGCACTTACACTCAAGGTGTGTTTTCTTTTGTTACTAAGCATTCTTTTCCTGAAAATGTAACATTTTACAACTTAGGCTGTTAAACTATAGTAGATAACTCTCCTTTGACATGTGGGTGGCCCGAAGATGGATCGCAGAGGCCTATTTCAGTTGTAGGATACAATCTGTCAATGCATTTTGAACTTGCTTCAATGTATATAATCTGTGCTTGTCACGTGTGGGTTTGTGCCGGTCTGGAAATGTGAAGTAGCAACAACAATTCCACCTATTCTTTTAAGGAGTTGGTAAGTATATCCTACCAATAAAGTCCGAATATGACATGGTTTATAATTAACAATTACTTATTTTTTTTCCTTATACCCTGGGTCTGTGTCTTCTCTTGTTGTGTTTAAAATGTTATTTTCATTTTGTCAATATATTTAACAAGAGATTCTAAAGCCAAAACCGCCAATTTTTTTTATCAATTAAAAAGATCATACATCTTTACTTGCTGAGTTGCTGCTTGAACTAAAAGTGGAAATCGATGCTTGTTGATGTATTTATGCCGAATGCATAGGGGAGTTTCACACCCATGTATATTTCCATGACTGATAGGTTTGTTTCTTTTTTTACCATTACATCTTCCTTTTCATTTCAAGCTCATAACTTTCCTTGTAAAAAATCAGAAACATGGACTACACAGGCAGAGGTCCGATTGTTATCTGGTGAACTATGTAAATATAAAATTCATACAGAACTTTTGTCCAATAATCTGTTCCAAGAGTGTAGTTGTAAATGCATTTCTGGAAAACCGATACAATGATTATGCGGACTAGTAACCAAAATGAGACCCAAAGAATGCACAAGGGCTTACAGGTATCGAAGTTAGTTTTTTGATGTTCAGCATTTAATTTTCAATGAGTTTGATGAAAAATGCACGATATGAAGGTCCCATTTGGATATGCTGCTTCAGTATTGGATCCAAGATTGGAGAAGACGATTGCAAACAGTTTGGCTCTCGAAAAGATTTTAGAACTTCCGTTACAATGCCAACTTTGGATAGGCAGGTTATGGAAAATCTTGATGGAAGGATACATAAATCTTAAATGCAACCAGGTTAAGTGGTGTTTAGAAGAAAAATGTTGTATTTACGTCGATGAACCAATCATAGCATATCATGCAATATAATTGGTACTTTGTTCTATACATAATATACAGTATGTAAAGTTGTGCTCATTGCATCTATGCTATAAATCGATGTATATATAATTGTGAATTTACAAGGGACCCATGAGTTGACCTGAATGACTATACAACATCCATCTGAAAATTCTATCCATATTTCTCTTTCTCATTTACATTTACGGTTCCCCTTCCCTACACCCCATAAATACTGCCAAGAATGTATATTTTTTAATATATTGATTGATAGTCTAAAGAGCTAGATGTTTGGCTGTTGGTCTTCACCTCTTGAGAGAGAATCTTGTCGAGTCAACTGATACGCTGTGCTTGTAGACCCTTGATTCTCACAGTCGATTACATTCACCTTTGAGCAGAGAAAAAAGAAGGAAGAAGTGTATATCGATACGTGCCACATGCTGCAAATCAATTATCGCAAGAGAAAGGTTAATGAGGTAAAGTCAATAACCGAAGGTCTGGTCTTCATAATAAACCGGCTCTACTGCATAGGTCCAATTACTAATATTTTGTAAGCCACCATTGTGTGACTGTTAATACAATAATACAGTATTATTCTAACCATATGAGATGTTAATAAGTTCTTACCATCTGGATAAACATATCTTGCATATAATTATGTGTTTATTCAAAAATTAAATGATAGCATAATTTATCAGAAGGTACACTAAGATTACATATTTATGCCTTCTATTAACCTAAGATGAGAAATATTAACTCCCCCTTTTTTTAATCTAATAGTAGCAACAAAACTAACAATCAAAAGCTAAGCTGAAACCACCTATTTATCTCTTATGTCACCATAACTTGATAATTCTTACTCCTGTTAGACAATCTTCCTCTAATGTTTTATCAAGAATGGCCATTTATCTCATTACATTTAATAGTTTCTTATATGACAATGCGCCTCTAATGTTTTATCAAGAATGGCCATTTATCTCATTACATTTAATAGTTTCTTATATGACAATGCGCCTCTAATGTTTTATCAAGAATGGCCATTTATCTCATTACATTTAATAGTTTCTTATATGACAATGCGCCTCTAATGTTTTAGCGACAATGTGCCTGTAACCGACCCATAGCCCTGACAATGTGCCAAAGACACAAATAACTGATTATTTGATAATTACAACTTCACACAACATAAGCACATTCACAAAGTGAGTACTCATAACTAACCTGTGCCAAAACCAGTAGCTTTCGGGTGATTCAAGACTCCAGCTTATGGCAGCCATTGCTAATGCAATGAATCCAGCAAGCACAAAAAACCACCGAAAACGTCTAAGAAGTGTCTTTACAAGGTTATGAAACCATCCTTTGATTGTCTGCCACCTGAAACATTTTGTAAAATGCCATTAGATTACTCTTTTAGCCAAAAGAAATTGTATCCTAAAAAAAACTCACCTATGGAGCATATTCAGTAAAAGTTCTGCAGAAAACGAGAATCGCTTATAATGAGTGAAGAACTCGATCAGCCAACCAGCAAGAAGCCAATTGCTCCAATTGCTATTACAAGAACAATATTGGAGGACCTGCGAAAAACAAATCAGCCTATTAAGTATTTTTCATGGTTCTTGTGATACTTCACGGCCTCCAGAATTTCTGAGAGAATTTTCTATCCCGTAAAGCATACCTCGTTGCTCCAGTTTCAGCCATGAGTGCTGTAAGAATGGCAACAACCGTATGAATTGTCCTCTTTGAAGATTCATTAATGGCAGCCAAGTATACAAATGTGCTCACTACAGCCATGAACGAAAGCCAGAAATCCATGAACTGAAAGTACATTGATAACATATTTTGTTATCCATCCACTACATGCATGTATGTGTGTGTTTTGTATATTGTTCTCTCTCCATATATGTATATATGTGAGTACTGAGTAGCCCCTCATCCTTGATTGGTGGGGGGCAAGTCTCAATTTGATAGGTGCCGTTCTAAAAAAAAGGTGTGTATGTGTCAAAACAAAGATATTTTCTGGACCTGTAAAACATGAAAAGATAGTACGCACCAACTGCCAACGTCACATGCATGATATAATCCGCTTGAAATACCACTAGAAGTATAGAGAACCCACTCTGCAAATGCCTGCATTAGCAGAATTATGAATATCTAATCATCTATATAAATACAATGGGGAAGATGAGTCCATTCTTGACTTTCCAAAGTCGAACAGACTAATTTTCAAGAGAACAGATTGATAACCACGCTAAAGTACTCTGTATAAATGTTTTAAAACTTGAAAGGAATATGGTTAAGAAAAGGTATAGAATTTCTGTTAATTTTGAGCTGGGAGTATTTTGTTTAACTTCAAAAGACCAAAAAACCCCACCATCCCATGAAAATTACAAATAGTCAAAAAATACTTAATTTAGGTGCACATGGATCGACTTTCTTTGTCCCTACAAAAGTGTACTCTAGTTATTTAACAGATACACAAAACTTATCTCAAGCTATCGTTACCTTCTGACGCAGGGCCCAAAAGGCAGGGAATACGAATGCATCATTCGATGCTATAAGTGAAATTGATTGCAATAAATGTCCTACAAGAGATTTCACAAGATATCTTATATAAAACTGAAATCCATGCCAATGCTTTGATCAATAAGTACATTATGAGAAGCAAAACAGTAAAATACGCACACAATATTATATATGTAAAAAGTTGCACACATGTATAAATATGCACAAAAAGGACGCTAAGAAGTTACATCCATCTCATCATGTGTGCACTCGCGGAAGATATTTTCAGAGCTATAAGATTATCCTTGAGCGCAAATGTGTGTGCTATATGGAGGGTCCTTCTATATTGATACCCTTAGGTTACTCTAGTAACCACACATAAAGTCGATTTCAACATATCATATCAAATTCCATGAATATCAGTGCTCTGCCCCCTTTGTCCATCCTGCATATGTAGTTTGTAGCTTATGCCTAAGTACTAGTACACCTATATTATACTAAATGCAGGAGGACAGACAGTAGAGCATCAACATTCGCCCCATGCCTCTCCTAGAGAAAAGCAAAACTAAAAGATCTAAAACATGTGTACTTATCCGTTGCCGATGTTAACAAGAAAGAGATGATGTTCCTTTAGGTAGATATGAAGATGTGAAAGTGGTTCCCATCTACTTGATGGAGGTCAAGAATGAAAATCCATTTTCTAGCCTATTCTATAGTTGCCTATGTATAATACCTCGATGGGAGACAAGTTCCACACTACAATCAAAGCCTCCATGAGTACGATCACACGAACAATAGCTGAAATAAATTATAATAATTTATGCAACAGACAACAAAAAGTGAATATATAAGAATAAAATCTTTATGCCATATTATACAGCAAAGTTTGACTTGGGAAGAACTTATTTAACAGTCTTATTAAATGTTCAAAATATATATTGACAAAAATATGGAGCTGTTCCGACCCTAATCATGATAACTTGATCAGTAACAAAAACCTAAAATTTTGCAATTTTAATGGATATCCCAACTCAGAAAGTGTAGCAATACGGATTAAAGGAGTATATAAATCCAAGCTTTAAATTTAAATTTCATATGAAATACCTGTGTATAGCGATAATCCGCTCATATCAACATCATTTTGACATGTGACGTGAGAAGAGCAGCTTTTTGGGCATCTTTCAACCGAAATAGCCATAGTACTTTGAATCTGATGAGAAGAAGTGAGATGTTTGATACCAAAGCCCCAAGTTCCACCTCTAGCATAGACGATATAAAAACCAATATGTTTCTCATCTGAATCATACAGCTTAAAAAACATAGAACCATTACTATTACTAGTCGTGTTGGCATAGAAGTAATCCCATTTATCTTCAAATGGTAATCCACCATATAACGCATAAATTTCATGATTCCATTTAGTATCCACATTTATTCGAACATGAATGCTTCCTCCAGCTGCACCCAATGGGATGTCTACTAGAAAATAAGTCCATGCAAAATGTTGACTTTGACCAAGCGAACTATTGCTAAGAAGAGGCTCAAGAAGGAAATTAGATGAATGAGAAGATCCTTTATCGTTCATGGGCAAATAATATGATTCGAAAGGAACAGAAGGATTTTTCCTCAGCAGCGTCTACAATTAAAGACATTAACAAGACATGTCATATTAGTGTATAATGGGGCATTTTTGTTATACATTATTGCTAACGGGTAGAGATGGCAAAATGGCGGTGATGGGTAAACAGGTCAAAATGATTATGTGTTGCTAATGGGTCAAAACTGGATGCGTGCAAGTAGCTAAACAGGAAATGGGACGAACACGTTATAATTCTCCTTTAGGACAATCACATGTTTACAACCTCCTAAATTGCTTTATTTGAAATAACTGAATCATTATTTGACTTCAATAAAAGAAATATGTTGATAGGTCAATGCACATATCCTAAATAGTTACCTGCTTTGAACCCTTAACCAAGCCCGCAACTCACCCATTTTCCAACTATGATTTTGATTCACAGAAATGAAGAAGTGCATATATTAAGGCATATAAGAACTCATAACTGTGACAAACCTGGAGCATATATCGTTCCCACATACAGTTCAAACCAGCTTTATTTTGAGGACATTGACGCATTTTGCCACAGCAACGAATAGCAAACCTTCATGTTCTCCATCGTTCCATTTGAGAGGTCCAGGGGCAAAATGGTAATATACCACCGACCAACTTTGGGCGATCGTATAGCCAAAGGGGCATCAATGATGTTCCCTGAATAATCATGAATAGATGACGATGGCATGGCACCATGCCGAACATAACACATTAAGCTGATACTACTATAATTGCTTGCCCCGTTTGAAAGTTGACTTTGGTTGACTTTGATGTTCACAATTGAAATAATTGCTTCATCAGAAAGTCCGAGCAAGTCCAAAGCATAGACTTTTGCTTCATTTGGATCACTACATGAGCTTTCATTGTTGTTCCTACAAGAAACAACATTGACTTGAGTTGAATTCTGGTCAACGCAAGAGAGTTGGTCGATGGTTTGGTTACAGAACTGGCCTGAGATAGATGGGCCTATACACCCTTCAACGCTAACATTTCCACTGAAAGAATAACCTGACCCTCGATTTATCTGTAACACAAAAAACATTATAACAACATTATAGTCGAGTAGTTTTGGCTGATTTGGAGCTCACAGTTGTCAAACAAGGCTCAGATAGTCCCAAAACCCCGCCTCATCTTGCTTGCACGTAGAGGTGGAAATTCTGACCCATTTACTTATGAATGGGTCAAGTTGGGTTGTGTTATATCTCAATGGCTCAAAAAGAAAAAGTAGCTAAACAGGAAATGGGACGAACACGTTATAATTCTCCTTTAGGACAATCACATGTTTACAACCTCCTAAATTGCTTTATTTGAAATAACTGAATCATTATTTGACTTCAATAAAAGAAATATGTTGATAGGTCAATGCACATATCCTAAATAGTTACCTGCTTTGAACCCTTAACCAAGCCCGCAACTCACCCATTTTCCAACTATGATTTTGATTCACAGAAATGAAGAAGTGCATATATTAAGGCATATAAGAACTCATAACTGTGACAAACCTGGAGCATATATCGTTCCCACATACAGTTCAAACCAGCTTTATTTTGAGGACATTGACGCATTTTGCCACAGCAACGAATAGCAAACCTTCATGTTCTCCATCGTTCCATTTGAGAGGTCCAGGGGCAAAATGGTAATATACCACCGACCAACTTTGGGCGATCGTATAGCCAAAGGGGCATCAATGATGTTCCCTGAATAATCATGAATAGATGACGATGGCATGGCACCATGCCGAACATAACACATTAAGCTGATACTACTATAATTGCTTGCCCCGTTTGAAAGTTGACTTTGGTTGACTTTGATGTTCACAATTGAAATAATTGCTTCATCAGAAAGTCCGAGCAAGTCCAAAGCATAGACTTTTGCTTCATTTGGATCACTACATGAGCTTTCATTGTTGTTCCTACAAGAAACAACATTGACTTGAGTTGAATTCTGGTCAACGCAAGAGAGTTGGTCGATGGTTTGGTTACAGAACTGGCCTGAGATAGATGGGCCTATACACCCTTCAACGCTAACATTTCCACTGAAAGAATAACCTGACCCTCGATTTATCTGTAACACAAAAAACATTATAACAACATTATAGTCGAGTAGTTTTGGCTGATTTGGAGCTCACAGTTGTCAAACAAGGCTCAGATAGTCCCAAAACCCCGCCTCATCTTGCTTGCACGTAGAGGTGGAAATTCTGACCCATTTACTTATGAATGGGTCAAGTTGGGTTGTGTTATATCTCAATGGCTCAAAAAGAAAAAGTAGCTAAAGGAGAACAGGTCCAAAGTCACCCAAAAGGCCAAATTGCATGAACACAACCACCTAATCGCTTCACTACAAAAACTAGATCATGAATATAACACCAAAGTTTTTAGTATCATACTATCATGTTTTAATGCATTAACTATCCGTAACTAAATTACACTAAAAAAGTCTTTGCAGGTCAATATGACCCATAACAGAAAGTTACTCATAAACTCACTTTGCCCGTTACCACAACCCATCCATTTTGCCACCTCTAGATGCACCTTTACCCGTGAAAGAACAAAATAAGTTATGGCATTGCGAGACGATAAGAATATTCTCAAACATAAGGATAATAACTGCAACACAAAAGAAAAATATTGATTAATATGGCGATTGAGTATAGGGACTACCATCTTTCCTTGTGTCCTCATTGATCCGATGCCATTAAATAGCCCAAAGTACCAGACTCCTGGAGAAATCTGTAAAACAACATGCCATTATGTTACCAATATGTATAAGTACACTCTAAGGATCGAAATTTGTTAGAATATATTCCTTAATGGAATTTCCCTCCATTTTTGCACTTTGATGTTGGCTTTATTCTTTGAACATCAAGAACACAATCACATGGAGTAGCAACTCACACAATATATATATATAATATATATATATATATATTATATATATATATATATATATATATATAGACTCACAAAAATTGAGAATAACAAGACGATATAAACAAGTAGAAACTGCATCAATGACAGAACAAGAGGATCCCCCCAACCTTTAATTTTTGCAATTAATATGAACATTTAAAGTTTCAGTTCTAAAGGATGAATTAAATAAATTTGACCCACCAACCTGCTCGTTTGTGAGTCTTAATAGAATATTTTTCTGCATGGGATAACATTTATCGGCAAATTGAAGGCTTTCCGTACCCAAAGATTCATTAGATACAGGATCCAACACTGCAGCATCAAGTAAATTATAGATTTATTAATATATTTCTAATGGAATTTTCATCTTTAGAAATAGTACTCCCTCCATGGCTCCATCTCATGAAAATTAACACACTTATAATTTTGAAAGGTTTTGACCATTGCAATTAGATCTCAGATGGATAAAATTCCGTGCTTACATCTACCTCAATAGTTTCATTACTCGTTGTTACTGATTACTGAAGGGCATTCTGAACACATGACGCCATGGCAGTTGGTCAAAAACACACGTGTCTGATAAAATTTTACAAATTTTATGAGATGGAGAGAGAAGATCACACACATCAAAATAAACATCCATATGGTGTGAGAAACTGTAAATCACTTTATAAGAATTAATACATTGAATAAAGAGTTTACCATTGTACCTAAACCAGTTAAAGAGGTGTTATATGCATCAGGCAAAGGGGGGCTGCCTTCACGAACGCACATCATTGGTAGATTATAGCTGTTTGCTTTCTTAACATAACTTTTATCCTGAAAATCACAAATACAAATCAAACACTAAATAGAAAAGCAATGCAAGGTTTGACCGGACTCATGCTTACCATTACCCTTTTTTTCTACCATTGACCAAATGTCTTACTAAAGGCAAATGGGTAACCGCAACCTATAAGTCTTAAAAAGGTAATATGTTACAAGTAGTATGGCACATCCTAAAGCCTCCACCATAAGAAAGCGTTCACGTTTGACCAAGTGTCAACTAGATTAGACTTAAAAGTTGAATTTGATAAGACGGTTTGAGACGTGAGCAAAGAGCGGATAGATATTGGCAATGAAAAGTGAAACGTTGGGGCTGATATAACTGAAAATAAGCGTCGAATTTGAGCTTTGGTACATACAAGGTTTTACTTGCAAAACCAGAGGTGGACCTAAACTAAAAATTAAAACCAATGTAACATATACAAATCTACTAAAGAAAAAATTTCCAGATATTAACTCGTGTTAAATAAGAACAATTCCCTTTTTTGGATACGTTTTCTGTCATAGTTTACTATTGTACTCATTAGCGATCAGTAAAATTACAAACAATTAGATTAACTTAGATCCATAGTAAAGTTGCAACTTTTTGGGATGGACAATGTAATAAAGAGACAGAAAATCATACTTACAAGGTTTACATCAGACTCTAAAGCGATAGTCATCGAAGAAAATGATGTAGGTAAATCAACTGCAAGAAAGCGTAAGATGCATACGATTAAAGACCCTTAATGAATAATCTTTACATTAAACTATACAGATAAAATTCAACAATCAACATACACTAGAGACTGATATGACTAAGACCATGTCTGATTTATCTCAAATGGGTTTCTCCTTCCGATCTGCTGTTGTCCCTTGACTTTAATGTCAAATTTGTATTTATCAAACTTTTATGATGAATACAGAACAACTTGACAAGTGAACACCGACTAATTTTAATATTTACAATACCTCTAAGTTCTCATACTTTTTTATCTTATAGCTAATTTCCTTGACAACAATTCACTAACGGAGGGTGTATCAACTAAGCAAATGCTTGATCATGTTTACCCAGAAACACAAATCAAAGATTAGATAATCCAACTCTCCAAAAGCTAATTATCAGTACACATACATAAAAGATAAAACTCAGTCAGTCTAGATACAAAGCATACATGATCTTGAGCCATTATGTAAACTCATTGAATCATTAACCAAGTTATTTGTGCACAGTCGTGGGCCGGGTTGAGGAAGGTGAGATTAGACCAGGGACGGAGCCAGAGAAATGATTGAGCGCGGTCATATTTAATGTTAATCAAGATTATATAGAAAATCAGCAGGTTCATAACCAAGATTAAACTAAATAAACATTAGATAATAGACTAATACTCCGTGATACACTAAGATTGTAAAAGAGATGAATGGGTTCATGTGATTCCTTTTTGGGATTAACACTAGCTCAGCTCAGTCGTCTCTAACGTAGAAAATCATACGTCTACACGAGTATAAGTTACTCATGCATAACAAAATACTCAGATTAGAGGTTCACATTTCCTACTAGGTTGCTTCTATGTCCACAAGTTCTCAACTTTCTTTTATGGTGGCCCATACTACCAATGAATTAGTAACTTGGAAAATGCAAAAACCAATAGTGAAACATGTAAAAAACATCCTATCACTTCTAACTCTATATGTACCAAAAAATTACTTCATCTACCCATCATGCACTTTAAAGAAGCCTAATTTTACGTAAATATAAACATAAGTGAATAGTGACACAAACCTGCTCGAAATCTTTAAGTGCTTCTTTAAACTATCCAATCGCAGGATAAGCAATTGTATTCCAAAAAAATTCAATCAAAAAAATTCATTTTAAACTATCCAATCAAAAAAATTCAAGGGTTCTTCATTTTAATTCTTAATTTCCTAGCAATTTGTGTTGCTTTTGGATGTACTGGTCTCTTACTAGAATCACATTGTTCAACTTCAACCCAATAGATCACTTTCAATACAAGTGATTGAGGAATTTTCTTAGCGTCAGACTCTACGCTTCCTTTCGTTTTCTTCATACCCTTTTCCAAGGCTTTCTCCAAGAACTCCATAAACCAATTCCCAGCCTCGGTTTCAATCTGCATTCCCAGTTTAATGGTATTACTTAGACTGCAACTAGACCCTCCGGGATTCTTGTTTTCATTGTTGTCAACCAATTTTGGTTTTTGATTAACATTTGATGGTGGTCTCATTTGTTTCCCCAAGGGTGTTGTTGACTTATGATCGTTTCGTTTAGGAAAGCTTGCAATCGATTTGTATAATGCAGCTCGCCTCTTGGATGTATTGTTTGAGTCTGAATTGTTGTTGTTCATGATATCGTGCAAGACTGGCGTTTCTTCTGCTGGGATTTGAGCGGTTGCGGCTTTAATGGATGTCATTTCAGCTACTGCTTGAACAATTTGGTTATGGAAATCAAGAAACTGATCAAAACAGTCTGTTGGATTTTCAGGTTTAGCTGACTTGCTCAAGTTTGATAGGTTCCTGCAAATTTTATGACACAAATTTGATTTTAGGTATAGACCTACATGTATATAGTCACAAAGAATAAAAACTGATGAATACAAGTTAGTCTTACTTGAGAGACCGAACAAGAGTTTCAGTGGCTGAGGCCTCTCTAAGTGCTTGTAGGGCTACCGTCTGAGCCGTTTCACGTTGTTGGATGGCTTCCTGAAGTGATATGAGTTAGAACATTAGTAATAGCAGAACTGAATCATGAGAATCACATTGGTTGAAACACAGAAATACATATAAAAAGTACTACAAAAAGTCCATATGGAGTTGCAGAAAAGTCAGAATTTGATAATGTTTTTACAGTAAAAACAAGTCAAAAACTCTGCAAATTGGGTCACAATAAGGAACTGAGTTTTGAGGGTGACATTGTTTGTATAGCCAGAAAACAAGAAATGCCATATGGGTTTAAAACATTTTGATCATTCATATTGTTTGGAAAGTCAAAACTCGAAATGCCATATGGGTTTAAAACATTTTGATCATTCATATTGTTTGTAATAGCCAGAAAACAAGAAATGCCATATGGGTTTAAAACATTTTGATCATTCATATTGTTTGTATAGCCAGAAAACAAGAAATGCCATATGGGTTTAAAACATTTTGATCATTCATATTGTTTGTAAAGTCAGAAAACAAGAAATGCCATATGGGTTTAAAACATTTTGATCATTCATATTGTTTGTAAAGTCAGAAAACAAGAAATGCCATATGGGTTTAAAACATTTTGATCATTCATATTGTTTGTAAAGTCAGAAAACAAGAAATGCCATATGGGTTTAAAACATTTTGATCATTCATATTGTTTGGATAGCCAGAAAACAAGAAATGCCATATGGGTTTAAAACATTTTGATCATTCATATTGTTTGGAAAGTCAAAACTCGAAAACTCAAGAATGGATTACAGAAAAACTGAATCATGAGGATCACATTGGCTTTGAAACGCCAATTCCACTTAGGTGAGTTGGTCACGAGTTTCCCCTCAAGGGGTTCCGTGTGTCAATCGTTCAAAAAAAAAAAAATACTGGCTTTGAAACACAGAAATACATATAAAAAGTACTACAAAAAGTCCATATGGAGTTGCAGAAAAGTCAGAATTTGATAATGTTTTCATAGTAGAAAAAGGTCAAGATCTCTGGAAGTTGGGTCACAATAAGGAACTGAGTTTTAAGGGTGACATTGTTTGTAAAGACAGAAAACAAAAAATGCCATATGGGTTTGAAACATTTAAGGTCATTCATATTGTTTGTAAAGTCAAAACTCGAAAAATTAAGAATGGATTACAGAAAAATACAAACTTTTGGCAGTTAAAGAAATACCTTTCCCAAAAGGCCAAGTTTTCCTGGTAAATTAAATGATAAGTTGGAGTCCCCATAAGGAGAGTCTTGTTGTGAAGACATTTTTGAGTTTGAATAGTTCTTGGTCTCCGAACCAACACCGACACTTGGAGAAGACAACACTCGTGCTTTCCATAAACTTGGAGGTGGAGTTGTGCTTTTCTTTTCCTGCAATAATAAAGTGCAAAGATAAACTCAAGATCAACTGACTTTGGGACATATAATTGGTATTTTCTTCTTAACTAGCTTGCAGAAAATCCATAGTTTTCTATAACTAATTCGATTTAAAAAGAATGTTTCATAAGTTGCTCCGTACAGTTTGATTAAGCTACATACAGCACTAAGAAAGATTCAAGTCAGTGACGCCCATGAGGATTTAAGTACCCATAACAAATTTGAAAGAAAAAAAATGCCCTTGTCCCTTGGCGAATTCAAATATATAAACAAATTTTTTTATAAATTATGACTTAAGTTATAAAGATATTTCCGTATCTAATATGTTCTATAGTTATATTTTAAGCACTAACGAATCAAGTGGAATCAACATATAACACATTATACATATATAAGATACATATATACATTTTAAAATTTTGTGCCTAGGCAAGGATTCGGGTTTGCACACCCTCTGAGCCTCCCCTGATTCAAGTGATTATTAAATTCAATAAAGAGGAAGATGTACTTACAGCTGTATTAAAGGGACTTAACAACCCTCCACCTGCAGAGGCTCTGATGCCTCCATTCGTCCCTCCATCTGCCCGTCCTCTCATCATCGGCGACATAGGGAAATTAACCCTCATTGCAGACCTTGTTTTCACAGGCGTACATTGATCAAAATCCAATGGACACGGCTTCAAAACCATTGGTGATCCACATACCCCATCTTCCCCTTTTTGTCCTGTTCCCCAAGAACCTCTTCTTGGAACACAAGACTTCGTACCCGAATTCAAATTCAAAATCCCTTTTTGTTCACTCTTTTCGCCTTTTTTTCTCAAACCCATCAGTGGTTCAGGCGTACCGACAAACGGGTGTCTCCCCGGAAGCGGTTTAGCACCTTTAGCAATAGGAAAAGGGGAACCTGGCTCTAAATTATCAACATAAATAAACTGACCAAGCTGCATTATATTACTAAGAACAAGATCATTTTGTTCAAAAGGTAAACTAACATATATCCAATGAGAAGAATCCGAAACTTTAATGTAAAACCCGTTTTTGGGCCATAAATCTTTCTCATCAAGATCAGCTGGCATGATTTCGGTTAGTTGTAAAAGTGAACTCCTATGTTCACTTGTTGGTTTCACCCCTGAATTCATCCCATTCAATAGCTTTACCAAAGTCCCAGGTGCCAATGCCGCCAGTTCCGATTTCAATCCTGAATTATGATTGTTGGGATTCTCGCTGATGTCAGCCTCAACCACGTCCGAATCTTGAGAAACAAGAGGTCTTTCTACATCTTCTTGAACCTAAAGAAGATAACAAGTGTAAGTGATCCACATAGAATTGCTTATTATATTTACAATCCTGAACGCTTACACATGGTCACAACCAAACAATCACACAGACACACATATATAACGTGAAAAACACGGGTGCCTAAAGAATAAAGCTTCTAAAGCTAGAACTTTAGGCCCCCGATTTGTACATCCATGCATTTGAATGCCTATTTTTTAACCCCAGAAAAAGGACTAAGTCTATATTTAAGCATCTATCTCATTTACTTTTGTAACGAGTTGTAAGTAGATAAAGGCAAAACTGTATCTAAGCTCTAGTGCAGTCTCCTATTAACACATAAAACTTCTAAGTGATAAAACCTTAATTCAAAAATATTCACGCACTTAAAGCGCTTAAGACGGTCATGGCGGAAAAAAGTCATCTATAAAAAACAATTAGTCAGAAATACAGTAGCATATTAATTTGTCAAAATGGATTCATGCATACTTAAATAAGTCAAAATGTAATTCCTTTTAGAGAAAGACAGCTACTTTCGAAGAATAAATTCAACTTCAATACACATACAATCAAAAATTAATTATTAACTACACATACAATCAGAATATATACTAAACATTTATATAAATACAAACACTCATAATCAAGTTTAGGTTAAATTCGTTACAAATGCTACGCAAAGAGGAACAAAAACCCTAATTAAAAAAATGAAATCAATCAATTATATAATATAATGAAAACACACACACATATATAATGTGAAAAACACGGGTGCCTAAAGAATAAAGCTTCTAAAGCTAGAACTTTAGGCCCCCGATTTGTACATCCATGCATTTGAATGCCTATTTTTTAACCCCAGAAAAAGGACTAAGTCTATATTTAAGCATCTATCTCATTTACTTTTGTAACGAGTTGTAAGTAGATAAAGGCAAAACTGTATCTAAGCTCTAGTGCAGTCTCCTATTAACACATAAAACTTCTAAGTGATAAAACCTTAATTCAAAAATTTATTCACGCACTTAAAGCGCTTAAGACGGTCATGGCGGAAAAAAGTCATCTATAAAAAACAATTAGTCAGAAATACAGTAGCATATTAATTTGTCAAAATGGATTCATGCATACTTAAATAAGTCAAAATGTACTTCCTTTTAGAGAAAGACACCGCGCGTTACGGTGATGGCGGGGTGGTGATGTAATGGCGGTGGCGGTGATGGGGTGATTTACCTGACGGGCTCCGCCCTCGGATTTAAAAATTCGTCGAAAGTATATCGAATGACCTCTCTAATGAAATAGCATGAAATTTTAAGAACAACCATATACTTTTATAATTTATCGATGTACTGTTTTTGAGATAAAAGATTTTGAATGAATTGGAGGAATAAAATGATTTATGGAGGAGAGAGAAAAATGAGTGGCTGAGATTTGAGGAGAGGAAAAAATGAGTGGTTGAGATTTCTTCTAAGGTATTATGAATAAGTGACATGGGTATTTTGGGGTTCTCAACTACTTAAAGTTGAAAAAATGCAGGGAGTAAATGCTTTATAATGTAGTATAGATAACATATATAAAAACTTTACAAAACATGGTTTTCTTCATTCATTGCTTTGGTCATCCAACAATGACCATTACCGAGCATCCTTTCTTCTGTCGCTCAATACCGCCCACGACCCACCAGAAATCACCCACCGAAAACAGCATCACTCACCGGGAACGACCACTCACAACCGGTGATTGCACCCGCAGCAAGAAAAAATCATACGTGTTTGTTGCCTTTGTTCTCTGGCGTTTTGTAGATGGGAAGATGATGAATACATGTTTGAAATGTGAACAGGTGTGCTGTGAAAAGCTTAAACACGGCCATTTATAATGGCTGGTAAGAGTGATTTACAGGAAAGACTTAAGGAGTAATTATAGAAAGAGATCAATGTCTAAACTAAATGATATATGACAGCTAATTTGAATAAATTTACCATGAGTGCTATTATAGCTACCAAATTAAAATTAAATTTATTATTAGTTAATTAAATTGGTCTCACTTTCTGTTTCTGTTTCACCGTGATTGGCCCAATTAGTATTTTTTTGTTCCCTTCATGAACTAACCATACTTTTCTTGATAATATCAATTAATTGATTACAGTAAACTCCTTTATGTCATTTTATTTGAATATTCATCCACGTATCTTTTTTTTTCTCTATATCATTTTATGCCCTTATATTTATATATCTTAATTTTATATCTTTTATGATTATTAATTAATTAACTTTAGTTAACATTTATGAGACTACAACACCTTTACGACGACTAAAACAGGTCCATGTCTTTTTTGATCTTTTTTTTCTTTTTTATAAAACTTACTAAATACTTAATAACTTAAGTATAATTCAAAGTATACATAAATTTAAAGCCTACATAAAATGACAACCAGGCGTATGCCTGTTTAATGCAGCGACGATGGTGATAACGCGACGATGGCGGTGGCGGTAGGGGTGAATAAAATGATTTATGGAGGAGGAAGAAAATGAGTGGCTGAGATTTGAGGAGAGGAAAAAATGAGTGGTTGAGATTTCTTCTAAGGTATTATGAATAAGTGACATGGGTATTTTGGGGTTCTCAACTACTTAAAGTTGAAAAAATGCAGGGAGTAAATGCTTTATAATGTAGTATAGATAACATATATAAAAACTTTACAAAACATGGTTTTCTTCATTCATTGCTTTGGTCATCCAACAATGACCATTACCGAGCATCCTTTCTTCTGTCGCTCAATACCGCCCACGACCCACCAGAAATCACCCACCGAAAACAGCATCACTCACCGGGAACGACCACTCACAACCGGTGATTGCACCCGCAGCAAGAAAAAATCATACGTGTTTGTTGCCTTTGTTCTCTGGCGTTTTGTAGATGGGAAGATGATGAATACATGTTTGAAATGTGAACAGGTGTGCTGTGAAAAGCTTAAACACGGCCATTTATAATGGCTGGTAAGAGTGATTTACAGGAAAGACTTAAGGAGTAATTATAGAAAGAGATCAATGTCTAAACTAAATGATATATGACAGCTAATTTGAATAAATTTACCATGAGTGCTATTATAGCTACCAAATTAAAATTAAATTTATTATTAGTTAATTAAATTGGTCTCACTTTCTGTTTCTGTTTCACCGTGATTGGCCCAATTAGTATTTTTTTGTTCCCTTCATGAACTAACCATACTTTTCTTGATAATATCAATTAATTGATTACAGTAAACTCCTTTATGTCATTTTATTTGAATATTCATCCACGTATCTTTTTTTTTCTCTATATCATTTTATGCCCTTATATTTATATATCTTAATTTTATATCTTTTATGATTATTAATTAATTAACTTTAGTTAACATTTATGAGACTACAACACCTTTACGACGACTAAAACAGGTCCATGTCTTTTTTGATCTTTTTTTTCTCTATATCATTTTATGCCCTTATATTTATATATCTTAATTTTATATTTATATCTTTTATGATTATTAATTAATTAACTTTAGTTAACATTTATGAGACTAC
The DNA here is from genome assembly GCA_034093135.1 of Erigeron breviscapus. Lineage (NCBI taxonomy): Eukaryota > Viridiplantae > Streptophyta > Magnoliopsida > Asterales > Asteraceae > Erigeron > Erigeron breviscapus. The sequence continues at coordinate 25,395,705 of CM067167.1, forward strand.
AACACCTTTACGACGACTAAAACAGGTCCATGTCTTTTTTGATCTTTTTTTTCTCTATATCATTTTATGCCCTTATATTTATATATCTTAATTTTATATTTATATCTTTTATGATTATTAATTAATTAACTTTAGTTAACATTTATGAGACTACAACACCTTTACGACGACTAAAACAGGTCCATGTCTTTTTTGATCTTTTTTTTCTTTTTTATAAAACTTACTAAATACTTAATAACTTAAGTATAATTCAAAGTATACATAAATTTAAAGCCTACATAAAATGACAACCAGGCGTATGCCCGTTTAATGCAGTGATGATGGTGATAACGCGGCGATGGCGGTGGCGGCGGCGGTAGGGATGTCGGCGTTGTTTTTCTGATCAATTAGGTAAAAAAACAAACACTTTTGATGACTTAATAAATTAAGTATTTTTGATTAAATTATGACTTTTTAATTAAACGGCCAAACAAACACTATCGTGGTTCGTTTTATATACGAGTGAAGATGATAAATTGAGAACCTGACGCACGAACAATTATATGTAGCAAGGTGTTGATATTAGGAGTGAGTACGGTTTGAGTTGGGTCGGTTTTTGACTAAAAATCGAAAACCAAACCGTTATAATTCGGTTTTTGAAATCTAAAACCATTGGGTTTGGGGTTTTTTCGGTTTCGATTTTTTCGGTATAGTTCTTTTTCGGTTTGGTTTTGCGGTTTTAGTCGGTTTTTAATCACTTGTCGATTTAAGTCAACTTGAGCTAAAAAAATTAAAGTTTATACCTTATGATTATATACTACAACTTCAATAACTTATCTAAACAATATATTAATAACAAAAATAATACAACAATGACAATAAATTTATCAAAATAAGTTGAACAAACTTCAAATATTTATTTCAAATAATCTTCATATATAACTATTTATATCTTTCACGTGTTGTTTCAATATGCAATTGATTAAATTGAATCGATCTTGTTGTGCATTTTCACATAAAATATATAATTACTATTGTTTTTTACACTAACAAAAGCAAATATATTAACATATTTAATGAAAATGGGTAAAAGGATATAAATACAAAATAATATAAACAATATATATATATTTGGTTCGATTCGGTTTTTCATATGAAACCAATACCGAACCAAAACATTCGGTTTTTAGAAAATCAAAACCGAAAACCATTGGTTTTTTCGGTTTTCGGTTTTTTCGGTTCGGATTTTTCAGTTTTGATGGTTTTTTCGGTTTTTCGGTTCGGTTTTTGCTCACCCTAGTTGATATGCATCGAAGATGGAAGATAAAAAAAAACTACAAATTTTATCTACAAAGAATTATTATTTGAGTATTTTGATAATTGAAATAGACTTTAAAATCTTTCTTTGAAAACATTACAAGCTATAAAACTTTTTATTTTTTTTAACATTAAAATAGTTTCTAATTAATAAACGAACTTAAAATAAAACTTTATTAAGGATTATGTAATCAATGACTTTAGTCCAGCAACACTTTTCGTTACGTTTTTTTTGTTTTCGTTAAGGGAAATGATTAATCCTTCTAACAAAATAGCTAAAAATCCTCCTAATTATTGGATGATGACATGTGAAAAAATCAGGGGGCAAGATTAGGAAAGAGAATTAGTGGATAACACATGTCACATTCTTAAAGTTTTAGGAGGATTTTTAGACTAATTTTTAGGAGGATTTATCATTTTCCTTTCGTTAATAATGCCTTTGTTTATTTATAATCAACTTAATTTCTTATTTATAGATTTGTGTATTTTTTTATTTTAGAAATTAGTATTGAAATGAACTTAACAAAATTAAAAAATAAAAAGAAATTTAATCATGATTACATAATCATTATTGATATAAGTATTTTAATTACATTTAAAATAAAATGGTACTAAAACATCATCATTACTATATAATTAGTGTTTGACTTAATTATTTTGGTAGCTCCAATGAAATAACCTGCTAAGATAACTCGCAAGAGATTCATTAGGACCCTGAGTAATCTTATAAAGGTTTTTAATTAAATTTCTATAAAAATGATTATAAAACAAATTAATCATATGAGAGAATGAAGTAATTGAGTAGGGAGGAACACTTAGCAGCCATTCAAAAGCGGAACCCGTAAGAGTATATTCAAAACCTTTGCACAAGTATCCTTCCCTCAAATGCGCAGGAATAAGAAATTTTTCCATCTTTTCTCTAAATCGGGCAACATGCTCTTTAGGACCTTTAGTACCATCATATAGCTTCAATTTGAGAAGCTGGATACATTTGGGGATCTCCATATCACATATCGGAGGAGCAAATCTGGAGATATAGCTTCTTGGTGGAACTTCTTCAGAACTGATTCCATGATCCTGCATACTGTTAGTGTCCAGAAAGTAATAAGGGTTAAAAATATTAGGGTTAATTAAAAAAATGGTACCTGAACTATCCACCATATTGCACAAATCATACCCAGGGTTTATTAATTACGCCCGTCATACCCAAACTTACCATTTTTCCACTCGGACCATACCTGGACCAAACGTCCGTTAGTTGTGTTGTTAAGTGCCCCCATGTGCCGTGCACGTGAGGGGTATTTTCGTCATTTTGCACGCTCTATTTGATGTACAGGTATGAAATCTGTAATTTTTACTATACTTCAGGTACCATCTTTGTAATCCCTCCTTATTATTAATACTTTACTTTATATAATTATATTTTATCAATAAGTATTGTAATAATTAATTAAAAATATTATGGTTGATGATTATTATGTAGTAATAAATTATAATTTTTATAAAAATTTATTAATATTTTATAAATATTTATATTGTTTTAAAATATAACATTTTATTTTTATAAAAAAATTATTATTAGTCTATAAAAGATATTATTTTTCTAATATTTTTATTTTATTAAAAACTATTACATATTGAATTATATATCTATAATGATCTTGATAAATATGTATCTCTTGTATCGCATTAGTACCTACACAACCACCATGCAATATTTTTTAATATAAATAAGATATTAGTTTTAGATATAGATGGATAGTTGGGATTCTTGCTTCTATGTCATATGTTTTTAATATTAAAACATAAATTAATTGGAAGTTATTGAATTTTTATGTGTAATCAATAATAGGTAAAAAGTGTCGATGCCGATAAATATATGAAGGGGATGTTTATATAAGGTTGTTAGGTACATAAATGAATACTCACATACTAATTTTCTTCTATAAAGGTGAAAGTATATTAATCAAACTCAATATGTACAAGCTTTACAAATAGAAAACTGGACAAATCTGTAACAAACTCCTATAGTCTCATCAATACTAACAAAAATTCTATCCAAACTACATCAACAATATGAAATTTTGGAAATGATAACAATAAATGCATCACAAGGATAAAAGCACCAGGTCTATCAATCGAAGACAGCCTTGATTACACCAGAATGGGACCAAGTAGTCCCATCTTCCATGACTCACTATTCCCATTCGCAAGTGCAATCAAACAACCTCCTATCTCAAGCATCAAGTTCATCATTCCTGATAATATTAGGTAGTATGCCCCACTTCTGATAAGTTTTCCTAACTTGTGCAATACCCTTGACCTTTAGGCCCATCATTCTTAGCTTAACAGTTTCACAAATGCTTTCAATTAAAACTGCTTCACTCCTTTTTTCTCCATTAATATACCTTCTGTTTCTTTCCTGCCAAATTTGGTAAACAGTAGCCCCAAGAACCAGCCTTCGTACTACATTGCCGATCGTGTTAGTAACACAATTTAAAGCCATAAATCTTTTATAAAAATTAAATATTATTTCATAAAACAAAAGTAAATATTTTTAAAAAAATAAATATTTATAGAATATTAATAAATATTTATAAAATTAAATATTATTTCATAAAACAAAAGTAAATATTTTTAAAAAAATTAATAACTTTTATAGAATAGAAATAATCTTTTATAAAAATTAAATATTATTTCATAAAACAAAAGTAAATATTTTTAAAAAAATAAATATTTATAGAATATTAATAAATATTTATAAAAATTAAATATTATTTCATAAAACAAAAGTAAATATTTTTAAAAAAATAAATATTTATAGAATAGAAATAATCTTTTATAAAAATTAAATATTATTTCATAAAACAAAAGTAAATATTTTTAAAAAAAATATATATATATTTTTTAATATAAAGATATTAGTTTTAGATATAGATGGATAGTTGGGATTCTTGCTTCTATGTCATATGTTTTTAATATTAAAACATAAATTAATTGGAAGTTATTGAATTTTTATGTGTAATCAATAATAGGTAAAAAGTGTCGATGCCGATAAATATATGAAGGGGATGTTTATATAAGGTTGTTAGGTACATAAATGAATACTCACATACTAATTTTCTTCTATAAAGGTGAAAGTATATTAATCAAACTCAATATGTACAAGCTTTACAAATAGAAAACTGGACAAATCTGTAACAAACTCCTATAGTCTCATCAATACTAACAAAAATTCTATCCAAACTACATCAACAATATGAAATTTTGGAAATGATAACAATAAATGCATCACAAGGATAAAAGCACCAGGTCTATCAATCGAAGACAGCCTTGATTACACCAGAATGGGACCAAGTAGTCTCATCCTCCATGACTCACTATTCCCATTCGCAAGTGCAATCAAACAACCTCCTATCTCAAGCATCAAGTTCATCAGCTTTAAGATCCTGAGCTTTAAGATCCTGAGCTTTAAGATCCTGAGCGTCAACATCCTGAGCTTTAAGATCTTGAGCTTTAAGATCCTGAGCTTTAAGATCCTGAGCTTTAAGATCCTGAGCTTTAAGATCCTGAGCTTTAAGATCCTGAGCTTTAAGATCCTGAGCTTTAAGATCCTGAGCTTTAAGATCTTGAGCTTTAAGATCCTGAGCTTTAAGATCCTGAGCTTTAAGATCCTGAGCTTTAAGATCCTGAGCTTTAAGATCCGGAGCTTTAAGATCCTGAGCTTTAAGATCCAGAGCTTTAAGATCTGAGCTTTAAGATCCTGAGCTTTAAGATCCGAAGCTTTAAGATCCTGAGCTTTAAGATCCGGAGCTTTAAGATCCGGAGCTTCAAGATCCTGAGCTTTAAGATCTTGAGCTTTAAGATCCTGAGCTTTAAGATCCTGAGCTTTAAGATCCTGAGCTTTAAGATCCTGAGCTTTAAGATCCGGAGCTTTAAGATCCTGAGCTTTAAGATCCAGAGCTTTAAGATCCTGAGCTTTAAGATCCGGAGCTTCAAGATCCTGAGCTTTAAGATCCGGAGCTTCAAGATCCTGAGCGTCAACATCCTGAGCTTTAAGATCTTGAGCATTAAGATCCTGAGCTTTAAGATCCTGAGCTTTAAGATCCTGAGCTTTAAGATCCTGAGCTTTAAGATCCTGAGCTTTAAGATCCTGAGCTTTAAGATCCTGAGCTTTAAGATCCTGAGCTTTAAGATCCTGAGCTTTAAGATCCTGAGCTTTAAGATCCTGAGCATTAAGATCTCGAGCTTTAAGATCCTGAGCTTTAAGATCCCGAGCTTTAAGATCCGGAGCTTTAAGATCCTGAGCTTTAAGATCCTGAGCATTAAGATCTCGAGCTTTAAGATCCTGAGCTTTAAGATCCCGAGCTTTAAGATCCGGAGCTTTAAGATCCTGAGCTTTAAGATCCTGAGCATTAAGATCTTGAGCTTTAAGATCCTGAGCATTAAGATCTCGAGCTTTAAGATCCTGAGCTTTAAGATCCCGAGCTTTAAGATCCGGAGCTTTAAGATCCTGAGCGTCAACATCCTGAGCTTTAAGATCTTGAGCTTTAAGATCCTGAGCTTTAAGATCTTGAGCTTTAAGATCCTGAGCTTTAAGATCCTGAGCTTTAAGATCCTGAGCTTTAAGATCCTGAGCTTTAAGATCCTGAGCTTTAAGATCCTGAGCTTTAAGATCCTGAGCTTTAAGATCCTGAGCTTTAAGATCCTGAGCTTTAAGATCCTGAGCTTTAAGATCCTGAGCTTTAAGATCCTGAGCTTTAAGATCCTGAGCTTTAAGATCTTGAGCTTTAAGATCCTGAGCTTTAAGATCCTGAGCTTTAAGATCCTGAGCTTTAAGATCCTGAGCTTTAAGATCTTGAGCTTTAAGATCCTGAGCTTTAAGATCCTGAGCTTTAAGATCCTGAGCTTTAAGATCCTGAGCTTTAAGATCCGGAGCTTTAAGATCCTGAGCTTTAAGATCCAGAGCTTTAAGATCCTGAGCTTTAAGATCCTGAGCTTTAAGATCCTGAGCTTTAAGATCCTGAGCATTAAGATCCGAGCTTTAAGATCCTGAGCTTTAAGATCCTGAGCTTTAAGATCCTGAGCTTTAAGATCCTGAGCTTTAAGATCCTGAGCTTTAAGATCCTGAGCTTTAAGATCCTGAGCTTTAAGATCCTGAGCTTTAAGATCCTGAGCTTTAAGATCCTGAGCTTTAAGATCCTGAGCTTTAAGATCCTGAGCTTTAAGATCCTGAGCTTTAAGATCCTGAGCTTTAAGATCCTGAGCATTAAGATCTCGAGCTTTAAGATCCTGAGCTTTAAGATCCCGAGCTTTAAGATCCTGAGCTTTAAGATCCTGAGCTTTAAGATCTTGAGCTTTAAGATCCTGAGCTTTAAGATCCTGAGCTTTAAGATCCTGAGCTTTAAGATCCTGAGCTTTAAGATCCGGAGCTTTAAGATCCTGAGCTTTAAGATCCAGAGCTTTAAGATCCTGAGCTTTAAGATCCTGAGCATTAAGATCTCGAGCTTTAAGATCCTGAGCTTTAAGATCCTGAGCTTTAAGATCTTGAGCTTTAAGATCCTGAGCCTTAAGATCCTGAGCTTTAAGATCCTGAGCTTTAAGATCCTGAGCATTAAGATCCTGAGCTTTAAGATCCTGAGCTTTAAGATCCCGAGCTTTAAGATCCTGAGCTTTAAGATCCTGAGCTTTAAGATCCTGAGCTTTAAGATCTCGAGCTTTAAGATCCTGAGCTTTAAGATCCCGAGCTTTAAGATCCTGAGCTTTAAGATCCTGAGCATTAAGATCTTGAGCTTTAAGATCCTGAGCTTTAAGATCCGAAGCTTTAAGATCCTGAGCTTTAAGATCCGGAGCTTTAAGATCCGGAGCTTTAAGATCCTGAGCTTAAGATCCTGAGCTTTAAGATCCTGAGCTTTAAGATCCTGAGCTTTAAGATCCGGAGCTTTAAGATCCTGAGCTTTAAGATCCGGAGCTTTAAGATCCTGAGCTTTAAGATCCTGAGCATTAAGATCTTGAGCTTTAAGATCCTGAGCTTTAAGATCCTGAGCATTAAGATCCTGAGCTTTAAGATCCTGAGCTTTAAGATCCTGAGCTTTAAGATCTTGAGCTTTAAGATCCTGAGCCTTAAGATCCTGAGCTTTAAGATCCTGAGCTTTAAGATCCTGAGCTTTAAGATCCGGAGCTTTAAGATCCTGAGCTTTAAGATCCAGAGCTTTAAGATCCTGAGCTTTAAGATCCTGAGCATTAAGATCTTGAGCTTTAAGATCTTGAGCTTTAAGATCCTGAGCTTTAAGATCCTGAGCTTTAAGATCCTGAGCTTTAAGATCCTGAGCTTTAAGATCCGGAGCTTTAAGATCCTGAGCTTTAAGATCCAGAGCTTTAAGATCCTGAGCTTTAAGATCCGGAGCTTTAAGATCCTGAGCTTTAAGATCCGGAGCTTCAAGATCCTGAGCTTTAAGATCCCGAGCTTTAAGATCCGGAGCTTTAAGATCCTGAGCTTTAAGATCCTGAGCTTTAAGATCCTGAGCTTTAAGATCCTGAGCGTCAACATCCTGAGCTTTAAGATCTTGAGCTTTAAGATCCTGAGCTTTAAGATCTTGAGCTTTAAGATCCTGAGCTTTAAGATCCTGAGCTTTAAGATCCTGAGCTTTAAGATCCTGAGCTTTAAGATCCTGAGCATTAAGATCTCGAGCTTTAAGATCCTGAGCTTTAAGATCCCGAGCTTTAAGATCCGGAGCTTTAAGATCCTGAGCTTTAAGATCCTGAGCTTTAAGACCCTTGACCTTTAGGCCCATCATTCTTAGCTTAACAGTTTCACAAATGCTTTCAATTAAAACTGCTTCACTCCTTTTTTCTCCATTAATATACCTTCTGTTTCTTTCCTGCCAAATTTGGTAAACAGTAGCCCCAAGAACCAGCCTTCGTACTACATTGCCGATCGTGTTAGTAACACAATTTAAAGCCATAAATCTTATAATGTCTTCCCAATTTCCAGCAATCCTTTGCATAGACCCTTTATTCACCATCTCATCCCATACATTTTTTGAGTAACTACATTGGAAAAACAAGTGTTGGTGAGTTTCCATACAATTATTACAAAGGTGGCATTTCATATTCGTGTCTTTGTTCCAAATCATAATCCGATCTTGGGTCTGCAGTCTTCCGTGAATAGCAAGCCACAATATGAACATATTACTAGGAATTCCTTGAGTACCAAACTACTCTGCACCAATTCACCTCATTTGCATTCTCTTTAATATCTTTCCATACTCTATTTACAGTAAACTCTTCAAATCTCCCATCATTTTGTCTCCACGCCACTTTGTCTTCTCTATTAATCTCAGTAGGAACAGGGATCTCATCTAACCATGGGTATTGTGTTAACCATTCCATAGGCCATTTCTAACAGCCATTTTTGATCATATCAGCCACTTTCATATTAGGATTGAATCCGGCTTCATATATCTTCCTCCTGCTAAAGATGTTACATAAAGGACCTCTCTCATGCCACCAATCATACCATAAAAACGTATTGCAACCATTCCCAATTATGTGTCTTATGTGTGGCCTTATTTTAGCTCTTAAATCTAACAGATTTTTCCACATCCAACTGTCACTATAATCATGATCTATATCCCAAAAGCTCCTATCCCCTCTCAACTTTACTGCATACACCCACTTTACCCATAAGCTATCCTTTTTAGCAATGATATTCCAAATACGCTTAGCCAAAAGCGCTTCATTCCAATCTCCCATGATCTTGAGTCCAAGTCCTCCTTGACTTTTACTTCTACAAACAGTTTTCCAAGCAATTTTGGCCTTCCCTTTAGCAAGATCACCTTGACACCAAAGGAAACCTTTGAAGATTCTCTCAATGTCTTTGACTATATGTTTAGGTATAGAGAACACAGAGGCCCAATAGACTTGTATTGACGACAAAACTGAAGCTATCAATTGCATTCTCCCAGCATAGGATAAAAACTTGTTCTGCCACTTTCCAATTCTGTTTCTAACTCTATCTACCAATTGCTTACAGCCAGTAGTACTTAATCTCTTAGTTATGAGAGGGATTCCCAAGTATTTCACTGGCAATGTCCCTTTCTGAAATGGCAGAATCTCAAGTATTCTCCTTTGATCACCAATGTCTATATTTCCAAAAAAGATGGTACTTTTACTCATATTTGGATTTAATCCAGAGACTTTACTAAAATCTTCCAAAGACTTCTTTATAATCTCAACATATTGCACATTCCCATAACAAAATACTAGTAGATCATCAGCAAAACAAAGGTGTGTTAGCTTAATTTCAGTGCACCCTGCATGATATCTGAATCCACTTGCATTATTCACATTCTTAGCCATCATCAAGGTAAACACCTCCATAACCAAGGTAAAAAGGTAAGGTGAGATAGGATCCCCTTGTCTCACACCTCTACCTCCCTTAAAATAACCATAAATTCCACTATTTACACGCACAGAGAAAACAGAGGAAGTCACACAATTGATGATCCATCTAACCATCTTACTATGAAATCCAAACTTATTTAAGATAGTTTCCAAGAACTCCCAGCTAACAGTATCATAAGCTTTTGCTATATCTATCTTCAAAGAACATCTTTTAGGTCCCCCTCACATACTAATTTTTTTAATCTATAAAATTCATGAGGGCCCAAACATTTATTCATTAAACAAAAAATATTTAAAAAAAAATAGTATGTGAGGGGTTGCACACCTAAGCTTAGGTGCCGGACAACCTTATATTCACTTTTTCCATATATGAATATCACAACAACAAAACGCTATTTAGATATTTATATGTATTCAGACGTTTATATGTATTCGGACGTTATAAAAACAAACAGTTGTTGTTATTCAGATTTCAAACAATTGAACCAACTCTTAACATTCAGATGTGGTATTCAGATTCAGACATAAATCCCTTAATATAAACAAACAGGGCCTTAGAATGCTTATACATCTTAATTTATAAGATTTATGTATGTAAACTGAAAATATATGTCATAAAACCACACCAGTTTCAATCAGAGATAACTTATAAAAAGCTTGAAACATTATCTCATTTCCAGGCATCCTCAAAACAGTGTACACTTGTTTTTGAGATTGAATTGTGTTAGCTCAAACTTGAACATCAATGGCTTGCCAACCATAGCATCCAAATCATCTGAATAATCTCCATGATCAGGACATGTTTCTCTCAAACTATGAGCAATTTTCATTATTGGCTTCACCACAACACGATATTAAAGCACCAAGGTGTCTATGGATATCGTTAACCTGAGACAGAAACACAGACACAGGATGCGCGATATTTACAAATAGATTTATTTAATTTAATGATGTAAATTTTGATTTTTATATGATTCGTAGCCGAATTTATAGTAAGGGATGCACTTGCATAAATAGTTGAGTTTATTTAAATAAGTAACAATTGTGTTCATCATTGATAATTTGTCTAAATGTACTAGCAATCACCAACTTGTTCTTGTGATTCATCGAGATATATATATATATTTAAGTTGATGTTTATCTTAGTTGTCTTGCCGGTGTAATACATTAGTCATTTAGTTACAAATTATTAGTTTAGTTAAAGATAAAGGCAATAAAGTTAATTTGTTGATGTGATTTTATTGGTAAATATGAAGATTTCAATAAATTTAAAAATGACAGTGAATATGTTATCAAAGTGAAAGTTTTGGTGATACAATTATTAATTTTGAACACATTATTTATACTTGGAATTTTGTGCATAGTTTACGAGATTTGGAATTTTAAAATATTTGATATTTTTAATATTTTTTGTATATATTTGAATATAGGTTACGGGATTTTAAGTTCTATAAGATTTGAAAGTTGAATATTATATTATATATATATTTTTTTAATATAAATTTTATTTAATGTTTACTCAAATAAATGAATAAAAGTTTTAAAAGTTTCAAAAATAGGTTAAGAGTTGTCTTAAACATAGAATCGGCTTTTGCTATAACTAGAGTAGTGGGGGCTTAGATAGTTTGCGGTCTCCTTCTAATTTCTTGTAAATTCTATAAAATTTTAATGAAAATGATGCTTATAATAATAAAATAAGAGAAATAATAATAACAATAATAAAATTGGATCATAAAAAGAAACTAAAAATAAAAAGGAGGTAGTTTTGATAGTAAAATGTGTGACTTTCCTTTGGTAGTTTTGAATACGTTAAAAAAAAGTAATACATAAAAGATATGGCTTTGTTGTGATCGAAAGAAAAATTATGCTAAAAATTATTACTCTATTTAAATAATAAAGTGATATTATTTATAGTAAATTCAATCCTATTAAATGGATAGGATTTTATCTGGCAATGAGATAACAACGAATTAATGTGAATTCTATCATAAATCTAATAACCATTTTAACCCCGCGTTGCCCGGGAGACAAAACGATACGTAAAACGTAAAAAAAGGTACTACAAGAACGATAAAAACGGATGTAAGAAACACTACTCCATTCTCTGGTCATTGGTTAGAGACATAACGATACACGAACGATAAAAATGAATGTAAGAAACTATTTAAAAATGACAGTGAATATGTTATCAAAGTGAAAGTTTTGGTGATACAATTATTAATTTTGAACACATTATTTATACTTGGAATTTTGTGCATAGTTTACGAGATTTGGAATTTTAAAATATTTGATATTTTTAATATTTTTTGTATATATTTGAATATAGGTTACGGGATTTTAAGTTCTATAAGATTTGAAAGTTGAATATTATATTATATATATATTTTTTTAATATAAATTTTATAATAATAGTAGATGTATGAAAAATAGTAACTATGATATATATATAGATATGTATATATATATATATATATATATATATATATATATATATATATATATATATATATATATATATATATATATATATATATATATATATATATATATATATATATATATATATATATATATATATATATATATATATATATATATATATATATATATATATATATATATATATATATATATATATATATATATATATATATATATATATATATATATATATATATATATATATATATATATATATATATATATATATATATATATATATATATATATATATATATATATATATATATATATATATATATATATATATATATATATATATATATATATATATATATATATATATATATATATATATATATATATATATATATATATATATATATATATATATATATATATATATATATATATATATATATATATATATATATATATATATATATATATATATATATATATATATATATATATATATATATATATATATATATATATATATATATATATATATATATATATATATATATATATATATATATATATATATATATATATATATATATATATATATATATATATATATATATATATATATATATATATATATATATATATATATATATATATATATATATATATATATATATATATATATATATATATATATATATATATATATATATATATATATATATATATATATATATATATATATATATATATATATATATATATATATATATATATATATATATATATATATATATATATATATATATATATATATATATATATATATATATATATATATATATATATATATATATATATATATATATATATATATATATATATATATATATATATATATATATATATATATATATATATATATATATATATATATATATATATATATATATATATATATATATATATATATATATATATATATATATATATATATATATATATATATATATATATATATATATATATATATATATATATATATATATATATATATATATATATATATATATATATATATATATATATATATATATATATATATATATATATATATATATATATATATATATATATATATATATATATATATATATATATATATATATATATATATATATATATATATATATATATATATATATATATATATATATATATATATATATATATATATATATATATATATATATATATATATATATATATATATATATATATATATATATATATATATATATATATATATATATATATATATATATATATATATATATATATATATATATATATATATATATATATATATATATATATATATATATATATATATATATATATATATATATATATATATATATATATATATATATATATATATATATATATATATATATATATATATATATATATATATATATATATATATATATATATATATATATATATATATATATATATATATATATATATATATATATATATATATATATATATATATATATATATATATATATATATATATATATATATATATATATATATATATATATATATATATATATATATATATATATATATATATATATATATATATATATATATATATATATATATATATATATATATATATATATATATATATATATATATATATATATATATATATATATATATAGATATATATATATATATATATATATATATATATATATATATATATATATGTATATGTAGCTAAGGCTACTTGTAATGTTATATATATAGGAGTGTTTATTATAGCTTGTTTATACTTGTGTCAAGTTGTGTTAAAGTTTGGAGCTTTGATTTTGACGTGGTTAAACCGTAAGTAAATCAAAAAAATTAGGTGTTCAAAGTTAATGCTAAAAAACCTGGGTTTTAAAGCGAAAATTTAAAAGTGGGAAATTTAAGGGGCAAAAATAAGAAAGTAAAATTTTGGGGGTAAAGTTAAAAAAAAGCTAATACGACTGGGGTTTCAAAGCGAAATTTTTTTAAAAAATAGAAAATCAAAAACTTGGGCCAAAGTCTATTATTCCTATGGGTGTCCTAAATTGTATATATAGATAATAAGAATAGTTTTTTTCATCCGGACGTTGTCCCGGAAAACACAACGATACGTAAAATTTGCAACAATATAAGGTCGGTGATAAATATATAACGATAAACGTACATTATAAAAGTGAACCATAAAAGAAATAAAAAGTATAACACAAAGAATAAAAAGTGATACAAAGACTTTTCAAGAACTAACAAAAAAAACAAATTAAAATTAACGTTAGCTAAAAGTATGACCAAAAAAGAAAAAGGATAAAAATAAAAAATCAATCAGGCACGCTTATGGGCAGCTACGACCGTTGGTTGTGGGTAAAAAATTTTAATATTTTATTATCTAATTACATATCATTTATAAAAACGCTTAAAATTAATATACATATAAATGAATGAGAAAAGCAAATGATTTATAAACGTGAGGTAAAAACATGGAAAAAAAAAGCGTAAAAAAATCAAAAAGGCACGCTTAGATGCATGTATACGGTAACCTGCTAGTTAGGATGATTAAAAGACGAATCTAAAAAAAAAAAGTAAGCAGGCAGGCTGCTGAGGCTGCTTATACTGTAGCTAAGGCTACTTGTAATGTTATATATATAGGAGTGTTTATTATAGCTTGTTTATACTTGTGTCAAGTTGTGTTAAAGTTTGGAGCTTTGATTTTGACGTTTGGTTGGCCGATTTGAGTTGAAAAATTGAGTTCAGAACAAATTTTCGCGCCGTGAGTGTTACTGTTCGCGGCGAGATTCGGCACAAAATGGGCAGTTTTCAAACGTCAATAACTTTCAAACCGTAAGTCCGTTTTCGACGATTCAAGCGGCCACGGAAGCGTAAATGAGTCTACTTTCTAATGGTATAGGCCTCTGAGTCTAAAACATAGTCTGAATAAATTGAAAGTTTTGATAAAGGAACAGTGGTCAAGTCCCTGGTGAGTCATTGTGAAACAAAACGTAATGATTCCACCTTGGTTGGATCAAAGCCTTATAAAATTGACATAGTAAATCATTTATAGTAAGATTAGTTCAATATTCATAGGACCTTATCTCTTGAGATACTTTAGGATTAATGTGATACGTGTATGATAGGTTTTAGCTATCGTGGACGTCGGTTCTATCTCCTTTCATCTTGGGGTTGTTATTGCTCAATCAAGGTGAGTTCCGTAGTTCCCTACTCAATAGAGATTCGGGCTGGAAAGTGTACAAGTCTTGCGTGTTGACATTGTTTGGTTGTGAAATTATATGTTTGTCTTGTTTGTTGACATTGTTTGACTGTGCAATCGTATGTTTGTCTTGTTTGTTGACATTGTTTGATGTGAATATATGTTTGTCTTGTTTGTTGACATTGTTTGACTGTGCAATCGTATGTTTGTCTTGTTTGATGGACATTGATTGATTGTGTATTAGTTATTAGTTGTTAGTCACAAATTATGGTTTGAACTTAGTAGGGCATACATGGTGGACGGTAATGCCATCGAAGTGTTATAGATGTGGTGGGAAGGTTGCGGGTGACCCTATATATAAGCATCTATGACACCCTCGAAGGTAGTATCATTTCTAAAGTGTATGTTCATATTGATTAATTGAGCATTGGTGGACATTGTAGTTGAGTTGGATGACATGTTTTGTTTGATGGACATTGATTGATTGTGTATTAGTTATTAGTTATAATTTATTTCTTAGGATAGTTATGCATACATGGTGGACGTTAATGCCGACGAAGTATTATAGATGTGGTGGGAAGGCTGCGGGTGACCCTATATATAAGCATCTATGACACCCCCTAGGTAGTATCGTTTCTAAGTGTATGTATGTGTATTGTATATTGTTGATTGGTTGATGGACATTGACGGTCATTGATGGACATTTGTGGGTCATTGATGGAGATTTGTGGGACATTGATGGACATTGATTGATTGTGTATTAGTTATTAGTTATAATTTATTTCTTAGGATAGTTATGCATACATGGTGGACGTTAATGCCGACGAAGTATTATAGATGTGGTGGGAAGGCTGCGGGTGACCCTATATATAAGCATCTATGACACCCCCTAGGTAGTATCGTTTCTAAGTGTATGTATGTGTATTGTATATTGTTGATTGGTTGATGGACATTGACGGTCATTGATGGACATTTGTGGGTCATTGATGGAGATTTGTGGGACATTGATGGACAATGATGGACATGATAGACATGATGACAAATAAACGGGTACTATAAGTACTTGATGACATTACACGGGTACTATACGTACTTGATGACATTATACAGGTATTATACGTACTTGATAACATTTGGATGACATGAGAACATTTGTGGGATATTGATGGACATGTTTGACATTATAGAACTTGCACGATACTTATTGCTATCGTTATTACTTGTTCTTGTATTATGCGTAACTACCTTAAGTAGTTAATTATGTGTGACGGACATTGTTGGACATGGTTGACATGGTGACATTATTGAGCTTATACGGTACTTTTGTTATCGTCATTATTGGTTCTTGCTTATTACGTGTATTCTAACTATTTCGTGTAGTTCATTACATGAATACATGTGCGATAAGGTTGTGCGATAAGCAACCCTCTATTGCGTGCTTGTGCCTCTTAAGGGTTTACTGTAAGTGTTTTACTTGCCCTTTTTATCCTTGATCATATTGTAGATGGCTTGACATTAGATCCTTGTCGTTCATTCCTACGAACTCACCAACCTAGTGTTGACTTTGTTTAGTACACTTTTCAGGTAACCAAGATAACCAGAGGACTTGACTTGCTAAAATTGGACTGATTCGTGTGGTTTCGTACCCACATGCTCCCTATCCTTCGAGGGATGAACATTTGTCTTTTGTTCGACATTTGTAATAGTTGCATGGTAATATTACTTGTTTATGTCTTTTGCATGCTTAGTGTTGGATTCACAGAATCCTTTATGTTAGGACCAGTTTCGCTGAAACTGGACAGTCTCCAGTTGCATCTGGAGACTAAGAAGATTTGTCCAGAAATATATTGAAGTCCAGTTGCAGTGTACAGTTAACGCAACTGAAGACTTGCTCCAGTTAAGAACTAACCAGTTTGAATAATCATTCCAGTTGAAGTCGAAGACAACAAGTGGAAGATAGAGAATGACAATGGCAGCGAGGCCCAGTTGACATTCTACTCAGTTACAAACTAGAGACCATCAGTGTAAGTACTTACAAAGCTTTACACTGATTACGAGGAAAAGACCTTTATGCTTTATGTGCTATTACACGGATAAAAGGATTTATCTATGTATAAAGTACAAAAGAGTACATAAAGCAGTTTGAGAAAAGTTACTTTATTCTGTAACTTTTCACAACGTTTAAGGAATTAAATGCTATTCCTTAAATGTTCTCAACCATATTTGTACGGCCAAAGTTGACATCCCAATGTCAACTTTGCCTATAAATAAAGGTCTTTGCACAACACAAAAACAGACTTTGCAAACCTGCAATATTCTTGGTGAACTTGTGCAATATTCTCTCAATCGCAAAAAGGAACATTTCACAACTTTAAGTGTTTCGATTGTTTAGAGAATTTCCAAGTGTAGATCAATTGTAGTTCATAGGTTGTTAGGATATTTACATACTTTGTATTATCTTGGTTCCGCAACAACCTTGTAATTTATTTAAAGTTTATAAATAAATTACACTTGAAAATTACATATTGTCTCACCAATTTACTTTACAAGTACTTTATATTATTGCATTGTTTTTTACTTATTGTCACTTTAATAAGTAATCTATCCAAGAACTTGGTATACACTCACTGCAACTGGTCGTCTCCAGTTCAGTGTTTATATTGCAAAGTAACCCCACCATCGACATTGAGGTGTCTTCAGGTAGTACCATCTATAGAGTTGGGACTTACAAGTGGTATCAGAGCAGAAGGCTAAAATACTTGCCTAGATCTGCTTAGATGACTACTACTGAAGGTGGGGATGGTTCTGGTCAAGGTGAAAACCCTCTAAATGTTAATATTCCACCTGGTCAAAATGTTAATACAAACCCTCCTCCTCCTCCTGCCCCAAACCATGTCCATGTACATTATTCTAACACTCCTATTCCCAAATTTGATGGAAATAGTGAGACCTTTGGTACATGGAAGGCCAGAATGCTCTTGCATTTTGGTGGGATAGAGAGGTATATGTTGAAAATCCTTACGGATGGACCATATATACCCATGTCTCTTGGGGTAAGTCCTCTTCTAGATCCAACTGGAAGAAGAGGTTCCAGAGAAAAGCTCGAAGACCATTGGTCTGATTAGGATCGTAGACTTGTAGATCTGGACACCAGACTCAAGAACATGATCCTTGGAGCTGTTCCTGAAGACCTAATTCCAACACTTGTGTTGTTCCCCAGTGCCAAGGCAATGTGGGATGAATTAGTCATTCAGTTTGAAGGAGGTGATGACACTATTGTCACCAGAAAGGTTGCCCTGAACAAGAAGTATGAATCCTTTTTTGCCCTTCCCAATGAAAGTCTAACTGGTACTTACACCAGGTTTTCTAGCCTCATTAATCAGTTGAGAGGCTTGGGTGTTGAGAAGGATAAGGATATTCTTCTTGAGAAGTTTTGTGATATTCTTCCTTCTAAATGGGAAAATATGGTTCTTGTCTTAAGACAAGGTAAAACCCTGCACAGTCACACTCTTGCATCGCTCTATGGAGCCTTCAGATTCACTGAAGATAATAATGCAGCTAGACTGGTGGCTGAGCAGGATGCCATAAACCATGCCCAGAGTCCCAAGGTAGCTAGTGTAACTGAGCGACCTTGTGTTGCTTTAATGTCTGCAGAGAGTGTCCAGTCACACTCAATGAAGGAGATGTTAAACAGTTTCTTGAACTCTGGCCTGACCACTGAAATCAGTGTTGGTTGTGATGAAACTGACGATGATGATCTGGTAGCCATGATTGCTAAAACCTTTAATAGGTTTAAGCATAAATCTAAAGATTTAATGGCCCAAACAATGCTTCCAGCTCCAACTCTC
This sequence comes from Erigeron breviscapus, assembly GCA_034093135.1. Classification (NCBI taxonomy): domain Eukaryota; kingdom Viridiplantae; phylum Streptophyta; class Magnoliopsida; order Asterales; family Asteraceae; genus Erigeron; species Erigeron breviscapus. The sequence continues at coordinate 25,414,977 of CM067167.1, forward strand.
TGGATAAAACCAATCTTACCTGCTATAAATGCGGTAAGAAATGTCATTTTATGAAGGAATGCAGATCTAGTCAGATGAACAACCAAACTGGTCCTCTGTCCCAAATTTCAATCGGCCTGATGATAGCTATAAAGCTAAATATAAGAAGCTTAAGGCCCAGATTGCCCTCCTGTCCATGGAAAAGAAAAGGATCAGTGCTTAATGGCACAAACTGAGGGAAAATGGGAGTACTCTGATGACTCATCAGTTGATGATGAAGAGGAAAGGGACATGTGTTTCATGGCCTTGGAAGATCAACAGCAACACGTGGCAAAAGAAGATGTCATCACTGGAAGATGGGTGGACATCATTTTGAAAAAGGTATGTGATTATGACAACCAGGTTGATCCAGAACTGAAACTGGACCTCGCTGAATCATTAAGTGGTGATTTGGCTTTTGTGGAAACTGTTAGAGCAGACAGTGAAAGATATCTGGATACTATCTTAACTAAACTGAACAATGTTAAACCACAACTGAATGATTTACAAAGTGTCCAGTTGGCTCTCAAGGAGTCAGTTTTGAAAATTGAGGCTTTTGAACTTGAAAATCAAAAATTAAAATCTGATCTTGAAAAAGAACAAATGATTATCAAGTCGTGGGTAAAAGCATCTAGAAAGAATTTTGATGCATTTTCTAGAACTATTGATGCCCAAAAATGATAAATCTGAAGAAGAAAACTACTTCTTGGCAGGCCTTGAACCAGAAGGTGCCTCAGTAGGTTTTCTCTTCAGTGGAGAGTGATCCTTTTTGCCAAACAGTCTGCTTTCAATTTCTACCTTGGCTTGCATCTTTTGTTGAATTCTTGCTAACCATGCACCAGTCAAGGCAGACTTTGGCTTTCCTTTCAGAATCTGGATCATCTCCCTATGCTCTGAAATCCCAAATTCATGCACTGAAACCTGACTATATTCTTCAGTAGCCCTTCCTTCTCTTTTCACAACCAAATCAAACAGCTTCAATCCATCAGCCTTTGCAACTACCATATCAATGATTTTGGCTGGATGCGATCGATGGTTCATATAGTGATCATACTGAACCTTTTCATGGTTTCTTTGGAGTTCAGCAGCATCATCAGAAATTGGTTTGATTGAAGTATGGACAACATCACGAGAATCTTTCTTAGCAGTCCTTGTTCCAGTTCTGGGCTTCGTTGGTGGTCTGAACAACTCTTTCTCTAC
>CM067167.1:25417194-25453459 GCA_034093135.1 Erigeron breviscapus
AGATAATGCCCAGAGATCCCCCTCACCAGAGTGGAAACCTATGGACATGTCACACCTAGGGAACACAAACAGTCCATTTACTAGTAACATACAAAACCACCCGATACCAGTAAACACGAAGTACCCCCAGCACCTAGGGTACTACGACGGAAAGGGTGACCCAGACGACTTTCTGAAAAAGTTTATCGGAGCTGCAATGATCCAAGGATGGGATATGCCAACCTGTTAGGTCGAAAATCGACCAAGTATAATTTGTTCATAAATAGTTGAAGCTCAGTGAAGAATACTTGTACAGAATTCTGAAGTCATTCAGAATTAGTTCACTGAAGCTTCACTTCAGTTCAGATCAACGTATCAGAATACCGTTCAGAATGAAGTCAAAGACTGAAGTCTGAAGAAAGAAAATCAAGCTCAGATGTGGAGCTCAGAAGTTAATTCTACCTGATCGAAGACTGAAGCATCTCAGTGTAAAAGTACTTACACACTTTTACACTGATTACGAGGAAGACTTTTTACTTTACATACCTTTACCCAGTTAATAGATTTAACTATTAATGAAAGTACAAGGTAAAGTAAAGGTAAGGAATAAAGTATGATAAGTCACATCAATTGACTTATATACTTAACCTTAAAAGTACGCATGTAAGGAATTAGCTTTAATTCCTTAAATGCTCCCAACCATATTTGTACGATCTGTTCCACGTCATCATGGACTTGGTCTATAAATATAAGTCTTCTCACAACTTGCAAATAACTTGAAACCTTTAGCATTGCAACTTGTGAGATATACTCTAAGTAATCCTTACGAGTATTTCCAAGTTATTAGATCACTTGTATTTCTAGGTTGTTAGATATTTACACTTGGGTGTTTATCTTTGTTCCGCAACAACCTTTGTATTTGTTTATATCAATAAATCAAATACATTGAAAAGTACATCGTGTCTCAATGCTACATACTTGAAATATACATATTATTTATATAGTTTCAGAACTTATTGTTTCTTGCATTTACTTTCAGTACCTTTATCTTATTGTTTATCCATATCTGGATCGTATTCTGAACTGGTCAACTTCCAGTTAGAACTACTTTCCAGTCGGGTATTAACCATCTATATTTGGGACTCACAATTGGTATCAGAGCAGCAAGGTTGATTATATTAATTCATTAACCTTTGATCTGCAAAGATGGTTGACCAAATGTTCAATACAGGCCCTGACCCTAATGCTAATGCTAATACATACTCCACCCCCTATCATCAACAACAATATACCATCGCATAATGTACACGTACACTTTCCAAATAATCCTGTTCAAGTTTGATGGGAACAGTGAAAATTTTCAAACATGGAAAGCATGCATGCTCAAATATATTGCTGGTGTTGAAAGACATTTGACCGATATTCTTAAAGAAGGACCCTTTGTCCCCATGAATGCCTCCACTGTTGTCAGAAATGTCGATGGGACTCCTAGGGTATCACCTAAGGAGAAGGATCATTGGTCTGAAGAAGATCATAGGCTGGTAGACCTTGATACCAAGCTACAAAATATGATCTTGTATGCTGTTCCTGAAACTCTTATGCCCACCCTTGTTTTACTTGAAAATTCAAAATTAATGTGGGAGGAACTTATGACACAGTTTGAAGGCACCTCTGAGACTATAGTCACAAGAAAAGTTGCTTTAAATAAAAGATATGAGTCTTTTTTTGCTATCCCTGGTGAAACTTTAACTCAAACTTACATCAGATTTACTAATCTGGTAAATCAATTGAAAGCCCTGGGTGTAACTAAAGACAAAGAAATTTTGTTAGAAAATTTTTGTGACATCTTACCTTCTAAATGGGAAAACTTGATCTTGGTTTTAAGACAAGGAAAAACCTTGCACAGTCACACTCTTGCTTCCTTATATGGAGCCTTCAGGTACACTGAAGAGAACAAAGCTGAGAGAGTTGTGGCTGAGCAAGATGCCAAAAATCATGCTTCTACCAGTTCAGTCATGGTTCAGTACTCTGAGCCACATGGGACTGCTCTACTATCTTCTGAGAGTGATCATTCTGACTCGATGAAGAAGATGGTCTCTGAAATGTTAAAAATTGGTATTTCTGGTAATGTAACTCATAATTGTGATGAGGATGACAATGATGATCTGGTTGCCATGCTGGCTAAAACGTTCAATCGTTTTAAGGCCAAATCAAATCGATCTGGCAAACCATTTGCTTCCAGCGCTTCTATTGACAAGTCTAATCTCGAATGCTTTAAGTGTGGCAAGAAAGGACATTTCATGAAGGAATGCAGATCTAGTCAGCCTTCATCATCACAATCTGCCCCTAATCATTCTATTTTTCAGATCTGATGACAGCTATAAGGCTAAGTACAAGAAGCTGAAAGCCCAAATAGCTCTCATGGCTCAAAACAACTCAAGCAATAATAGTTGTATGATTGCAAGACTGAAAAATGGGAAGAATCTGACGAATCATCTGATGATGAGGAAGAAGTTAGGGATATGTGTTTCATGGAACGTGAAGATCAAGGTCATTTGGTCAAGTCTGATGTTGAATCTGGTCGATGGGTGGATATAGTCATGAAAAAGGTTAGTGACTTTGGTTTTGAAAGTAATGAGGAACAAAAACTGGACCTTTTGGTTCTTTTAGAGGCTGACATTTCATTTGTCGAAACTGTGCGTTCAGAAAAAGCTTAAAAATGTTTGAAAATAATACTTCTGAACTGAACGCCAGTCAGGCCAGACTAAAAGAGCTGAAAGATGTTCATTTGGCTTTAAAAAGTTATCAGTCTATGGTTGCCACTTTAGAGTTGGAAAAAGAAGAATTAAAAACCATCCTTGAAAAGGAACAGAAAATAATTAAATCTTGGATGAAAGCACCAAAACCAGATGCTGCAATTAAAAATACTTTTGCAACTCAAAGAACAACATATGAATCTGGTGATCTTCATTTGGCATCTATAATCACTGATTTAGATGCACTTCCAAAGGAAATAAAACCAGAAATTATTTTTCCTAAAGTTGGCAAACAGAAAACTGTGACTGATAAGGCCCAGGAACAATCTGAGGGTAAATTTGAAACAACTCAGACAACTGTTTCAGAAAAGAAGGCTAAAACCAAAAAGCCATCCCCTCAGACTTCATCTAAGGTTCCAAAAGGCCAAAATAAGAAGAAAAATATCTCCCCACTGAGCCTTCTACCTCAGATTCAGGTAAGGCTCAGGTGTCTAATGAAGAATCAATTTTGTTAAGGTTAGAGAGTCAATTTCAGTTATTGGCTAGACAAGTGCAGACTTGTAATGCACGTTTAAAAAATGTTGAAACCACTCCTCTTCAACCTAAGCAAAATGCAAAACCCTTTTCCAAACAAATCAAGCAAAAATCTGAGAAGAAAAAGGTTGAAACCCCCATCAAACCAACTGTTTTTGTATCATCTGAGATTATGACTGAGATCCCCTTCGATCCTTCAGTTCCTTATGAACCAAAGAAATCTGAGACTGCTAATGGAGAGTCTAGCGAACCCATCAAGAGATGGGTTCCCAAAAAGAACTAATCTTTGTGTTTGTGCAGGGAGACCGAAAGAAGAATATATGGTTTCTTGACAGCGCTGCTGGCAGAACCATGACTGGTTATCAAACCCTGCTGGAGGAATATAGGGTGCAAGAGGGGCCCTCAATAACATTTGGGAATGATGAAAATGGACAAACTGAGGGAGATGGTGTTGTGAATAATGGACAAGTCAAATTCACACGTGTTGCATATGTGAATGGTTTGAAATATAACCTGATCAGTGTCAGTCAACTGTGTGATGATGGCTTCAAGGTATTATTTGATATTTCACAAGGCACCATATTCAACAGAGATGGAAAGGTAGTATTGATTGCACCAAGAAAAGGAACATTTATATCATTGATATGAATAGTTCACCCACTGAACAATGTTTCTACACAAAGGCAGATGAAGACACAAACTGGTTGTAGCACAAGAGATTATCCCATCTGAACTTCAAGAATATTAATAAGTTGTCAAGAAAACAACTTGTTGATGGGATACCCTCAATGTCTTTCAAGACAAAGCAAAGTTTTAGTATAACTGAACCTCTTCACATGCTTCACATGGACCTCTTTGGACCAGTGAATGTTCAGACAAGAGCAGGAAAGAAGTATACTTTGTTATTGTTGATGAATATTCAAGATATTGCTGGGTAATTTTCCTCAGATCCAAGAGTGAAGCTGCTGCTGAAATCATTGCTCTCATCAAACAAATTAAACTCAAGCACAAGTGAAAAGTTTGTCAGCTCAGAAGTGAGAATGGCACTGAATTCAGAAATGCCACTCTGGAGTCCTTCTACACTGAAACTGGCATATCTCAGAACTTCTCCTCAGCCCACACACCAGAGTAGAATGGTGTAGTAGAAAGAAATAATCGTACGCTGATTGAAGCTGCTAGAAGTATGCTGAATGAATCTGGTCTTCCCAATAATTTCTAGGCTGAAGCTGTTGCAACTGCTTGCTATACTCAGAACAGATGAAGGGTACTTCCTAGGATATTCAACAAATCGCAAAGCCTTTAGAGTCTATAACAAGAGACTTGAAAAGGTTGATGAGTCAATTCATGTTACCTTTGATAATCTAATTCTGCAATCTTTAAGAATTCAACTCCTGTACCACCCTCAGAAAGTCCAATAAGTTTTGGTGATTCTGATCCTATTGTCCAATCTGATCAGTCACCTGAACCTGCTTCTGAACATCTCAGTTCAGAACCAATAATAAACAAGTCAAGCAACATTCCATTCTATCCTTCAGTTAGTTTTAAACTACCTTCTGAACTGACTATTGGATCAGATGTACATGCTGCTTCACCTCAGATATCAGGTTCCACTGAATTACCCCAATCTGAACAGTTTCATGATGCAAGTCATGATCTGCAGGAGGAAGATGATGAGACTGAAGTAGTCTTTTCTGAAGCACCTCCTGAAGTAAATCAGAGGAGCTCTTGCACTGATATCATTGTTCATCCTGGTCATTACACTAAGTAGACACGAGCACATCCAATCGATCAAATCATTGGAAATTCCACTAGTGGGGTTCAGACCAGAAGAGCCACCAGCGATCAATGCTTAAATGTCAGCTTCTTATCACTGATAGAACCAAAGAAGATTGACGAGGCTATGAAAGACCCTAGCTGGATTGAAGCCATGCAAGATGAGCTGAATCAGTTCAAAAGGAACGATGTTTGGGAACTTGTTCCTTGTCCCAGTGATCTAAAGAAAGAACCAATTGGGACAAGATGGGTCTTCAGAAATAAGATGGATGAAGATGGTCATGTGATTCGAAACAAGGCAAGGCTTGTTGCAAAGGGTTACTCACAAGAAGAAGGAGTAGACTTTGATGAAACTTTTGCACCAGTTGCTAGACTAGAAGCTATCAGAATTTTCTTAGCTTTTGCAGCTCATCATGAGTTCAAAGTCTATCAGATGGATGTTAAAAGTGCATTTTTGAATGGTGAATTGAAGAAGTTGTGTATGTATATCAGCCACCAGGGTTCATAAATGAAGAAAGACCTCATTGGGTGTACAGACTGAACAAAGCATTATATGGTCTGAGACAAGCACCTAGAGCCTGGTATGATACTCTTACTAAACATCTTTTGAAAAATGGTTTTAAAAGGGGTGCAATAGATAACACTTTATTCATATTGCATGATAAAAGTGATATCTTACTTGTACAAATTTATGTTGATGATATTGTGTTTGGGTCTACAAATAACAAAATGTGTGAACAGTTTTCTGAAATAATGTCATCTGAGTATGAAATGAGTATGATAGGTGAACTGACATATTTTCTAGGTCTTCAAGTGAAACAAACCAGTGATGGTATTTTTATAAATCAAGAAAAATATGTCAGAGATTTATTAAAGAAATATCAATTTGATTCTGTCTCATCAAAAGATACTCCTATTTCTGCACCATTAACTTTGGACTCAGATCCCAATGGAAAACAAGTGGATCCCACAAAATATCGTGGTATGGTGGATCCCTCATGTACTTAACTGCTAGTAGACCTGACATAATGTTTGCAACATGCCTTTGTGCAAGATTTCAGTCTGATCCCAGAGAAGCACACGCAAATGCTGAAAAGGATTTTCAGATACCTTAAAGGTGTCCCCAGACTTGGTCTTTGGTATCCCAAAGGCTCAAGTCTAGATCTAATGGGTTATTCAGATTCTGATCATGCAGGTTGTAAAATAGATAGGAAAAGTACCACAGGTGGTTGTCATTTCCTAAGTGGCAAATTGGTTAGTTGGACAAGTAAGAAAACTGCAGTATCACTCTCCACAGCTGAAGCTGAATACATTTCTGCAGCCAGTTGCTGCGCTCAGATTTTGTGGATGAAGAACCAACTAACTGATTATGGTGTTAAGTATACAAAGACTCCTATATTTTGTGATAACACCAGTGCCATTGCCATCTCTCACAATCCTGTCATGCACTCCAAAACCAAGCATATCGACCTCAGGTATCATTTTATTAGAGATCACATTATTAAAGGTGACATTGAACTTCATTTCATTCCCACTAATAAACAACTCGCTGATGTTTTTACAAAACCCTTGGATGTAAAAACGTTTAAACATCTCATCAGTGAGTTAGGTATGCTAAATCCTGTATAGCATCACCTCAGGGGGAAGTGTCAAATATTTTTATGTTTAAAAGAGTTTCTCTCTAAGGGGGAACTTTGCTTCCAGAAAAATATTTTGACTGAAATGCTTCAGAATTTCTGAAATGATTTCAGAATAATTGTGTAAACTGAGATGGTTCAGATTCCTTAAATCTGATCATGCTCAGATTTTGTGTATTATTTCTGAGATGAGTCAGTCCTTTATAATGTATTTTGGATACTTGGTCGTTGTGTGAACACGTGAAGGTTACTGTATAACGTTTGAATAATGATACCTTCAGCTGACGTGTCACACAAGTTGCGCCGTAAATGAAAAGTAATGATCACTTTTTCTTTAAAGTGTTGAAAAGTTTTGTGAAAATGTGGGGTCATAGCCGTCGTTGCATTAAATACGGACGTATACCCAAAATTATTTTCGGACTTCAAACCCGATCAAAATTGATTTCATTAAAATAACATTTTTTTTGTGGGTTTGAATTTCAAAATCTATTTTAATTTATTTATTTTGGAAAACCCTTTGTATTCCATCATAAATATAAATACCTTTTCGAAAACATTCCTTCATTTACTTCTCTTTACATTTACTCCCAATCATCAATTCTCTCTCTCATTCTCTCATTCTTTCATAATTCCAAAACCCTAAATTCATCTTTCATATTCAGTTTTCCCTTGTAGAAATAATGGCTAAATCTGCTTCTCACGCCAAATCATTAATAGCTTTCGAATACAAACCATCCAAAGTAGTCAAGGCCAGTGCTCAATGGCCAAAAGGGTTCGATCCATCGACCCTTAGATTCAATATGAATAATTTCATGGCCGCACTGAACGCCAAAGGCAAAACCTTAATGGGTAGGATTAATAAATTTCTTGAACAATCCCCTCTCCATTATGCCTTGACTGCAGATCCTCAAGTAATGTATCATAGATACTTACTTGAATTCTGGTATACTGCTACTCTAAGCAAGGATGAAAAGTCCATTGCTTTTTCTTTACAAGAAGGCACTAAGCAGTATATCCTTTCACTTGATGGGTTTCGGGAGGCCCTTCACTTGAACTACCTTCCCTCTTCTTCAGCCTATGCAAAAAGGCTAAAAGGAGTTAATTTTAGGGAGGTACTGCACGCCATGGGTCATGATGACATGGTCGATGCTGAGCACAATCTGAGAACATCTGGACATATTTTTATGTCTGGATTTAAAAATTGTTGGCGTTATTTCTGGACTCAGATTGTGGAGTGCCTAGGTGGAAACTGGGGTGGATTGGACCAGATTTCACTAACACAAGTAGAAATCGGATACTACTTGTGGCATGGGATTGAGGTGGACTTCGCTGAGATACTTTTCTCTCAGCTGGTAACAAAATTAAAAGGGAAAAGAAGTCCACATATCTCATTTCCCTAGATTTCTGAGCATTTGCTTCATGAACATGCTTGGAGATGCGTATCATTTGGAGGGGCTTGAATCTTCAGCGACGGAGTTTTGCAGGGATCTATCAAAGCTATCTACTTCAGATCCAGAACCAGAACTCTCCGCTGCAATGCTTCAGGTAATTAATAAAACTGAAACAGCACGACCGGCTGGCTCAGAAAGGTCACCGAGCGGGTCGCAAAAGAATGCGAGACCCATTGGTGCACCTGGTGGTCAAATGTTGAAGTTGTTTAAAACCCCAACAACTTCATCTACTGTTAGGTCCAGATTTACTGGACTCACTCCAGACTCGACTACTGGAGCCTTACTGAAGATCTGTCAGAAACGTGTTCTACTGGACCTACTCCAGACTTGGAATCTGGAGTCCCTCTGAAGATTTGCCCAGAAATAATGGAAGACCAGTGAGCAAATACTTGTATAGGAAATCTGGAGTATTCTCCAGATGAGCTCACTGGACTTCACCCCAGTCCAGATCAACTCTACTGAAGACATTCTGACTGAAGTCCGAAGAAAGAAGACTTAACAAATGGCGGAGTCCACTGGAAAGTCTTACCAGATCTGTACACTGGAGGATTGTCAGTGTTCTAGATCCTACAAGTCCGAACACTGATATCAAGGATTGACTTTTCCCTTTACACACTTTCCAAAGAACAATCCACTTGTTCTTTACCAAAGTATACGTGTGTACAGGTGGTTGGATAAAAGGATACACTTGCATTTGATGTGACTTTATCCTTATTCCTTATCCAATACATTTAATGTTCTTGTCGGATCATTAAATGTATGCAACCATATTTGTACGGCACAAAATCCACTGGTGAATTTTGTTGCCTATAAATACAAAGTCATTTCCTTGACATAAATACTTTTAAGCATTCATTTTGCATTGAAGTGAATTTGTCCAAATACTCTCGATCTTAAACTGGGATACTTCACAACTTTAAGTAACTCGATCCTAAAGAGTTATTTGACAAATATAGATCATTTGTAACTCATAGGTTGTTAGGATACATACTTAATTGTATTATCTTGATTCCGCAACAACCTTGTGTTTTATTTAACATCATAAATAAAATACCCATGAAAAATACATAATGTTCCACTTTATTTGTTTATTGCTTTAAGTCTTGTATTACTTTATTTATATACTTGCATTTATATTAAAGTAATACTAGTCCATTCTAGTGCTTATTAGACTTGTTGAATTTGGTACGTGGAAGGCTAGGATGGTTTTGCATGTCACTGGTATTGAGAGGAACATGATGAAAATTTTAAACGAAGGTCCTTATGTACCAACATCACCTCTCAATCCCCTTCTTGATCCTTCCGGATCTAGAAGAGGAAGGGAAAAGAGGGAGGAACATTGGTCAGAAGAGGAGAAGAGATTGGTGAATCTAGACACCCTTCTCAAAAACATGATCCTCGGGGCCGTTCTAGAAACCCTAATTCCCACACTAGTTCTTTTTCCTAGTGCTAAAACCATGTGGGATGAACTTTTAAACCAACATGAAGGAGGAGATGACACCATTGTCACCAGAAAGGTCTCCTTAAACAAGAGGTATGAGTCATTTTTTGCTCAACCTAACGAGTCTCTCACTGGTACTTACACCAGATTTATGAGTATCATAAACCAATTGAGAGGTCTTGGGGTTGAGAAGGACAAGGATATACTTCTGGAGAAATTTTGTGACATTCTACCCACCAAATGGTCTCACATGATCCTAGTCTTACGACAAGGAAAAACTTCTGCACACACACACTCTCTCAACTCTTTATGGAGCTTTCAGGTACACTTAAGAAAATCAAGCTCAGAGAGTGGTGGCAGAACAAGATGCCTATAACCATGCCTCCAGTAGTCCTAATGTGGTTAGTCATACTGAACCACAAAGTACAACACTGATATCTTCTGAGAATGTATTTTCTATGAAGAAGATGGTGTCTGAACTCATGGACTCTGGAGAATCCAGTCAAGTCTCTCCAGACTGTTGTGATGAAACTGAAGATGATGACCTTATTGCAATGATTGCTAAAACGTTTAACCGTTTCAAAGCAAGAGCAAATAGGCCATCTGGACAATTTGCATCCAGTTCTTCCACTGACAAGACCAATTTGACATGCTTTAAGTGTGGCAAAAAGGGTCATTTCATGAAAGAGTGCAGGTCCAACCAGTTTGTATCCAAGCCTGGTCCATTCTCTTCAAATAATAAGCCTGATGATAGCTATAAAATGAAATATAAAAAGCTTAAGGCCCAAATTGCTCTCATGGCACAACAAATTGAAACCAATAATAAGTGCATGATTGCAACAACTGAAGAGAAGTGGGTTCCTTCTGATGAATCATCTGCTGATGAAGAAGAGGAAAGAGATTGCTGTTACATGGCTCTGGCAGACGAAGAGCTCCTGGTGAAGGAAGATGTCACATCTGGACGATGGGTGGACATTGTTATCAAGAAGGTTAGTGATTATGATAATGCAACTGACCAAGAACTAAAATTGGACATTGCTAAAGCTCTTAATTCTGATTTGATTTTTGTAGAAACTGTTAGATCTGATTGTGTAAATGGTCTAGAAACAGATTCTTCTGAAATAAATGCTTTAAAATCAAAATTAAAAGAACTTCAAGACATTGAACTGGCTTTTCAAGCCCAGGTTCTGGTAACTGAACAATTGATTCAAGAAAAACAAGATCTTGAGATCATTTTAGAGAAAGAAAAACTGGTAATAAAATCATGGCTAGAAACCAAAAAGCCATATGATGCTGTATTAAAACAATTTCCTGCTCAAAAACGTGCATATTTAGATGGAAATACTCATATAGCATCATTAATACCAGTAATCGATCGATTACCAGAGGAGTTCAGGCCCACCACGATATATGATGAGCCTGTAACTCCCAAGACCAATTTTTACCCAGTTCAATCCCCAGAGGTTAAGACTGGAGCGCTCCAGATGACTGCTCCAGTTAAAGAGGTCTATCGGAATAAACCTTTGCCTCAGACCAATCCCCTATCAAAGCCTTGGACTGGAAAGGATAAGGTATCATCTGAAGAAAATGTTTTGTCCAGGTTAGAGAGCCAGATTCAAATTCTGACTCGTCAATTACAAAGTTTTAATGCAAGATTAAACTTTATTGAGGGTACTTCATCTGGCCCTAGACAAAACACAAAACCTTTTGCTAAGAAAGACAAATCTATTTCTCCAGTTGAGAAAAAGAAAAAGGTTTTAAAACTATCAACCCAGTGGTCTTTTCAACTAAGACCACTGTTGAAGAAAGTGAACTAAACCAGATTGCTCCAGGGACCTATAAGGGAGGGTCCAGTGAACCCATCAGTCGATGGGTTCCCAAATCTAACTGATCAATATCTGGTGTATGTGTAGGGTGATCGAAAGAAATATATCTGGTATCTTGACAGTGCAGCTGGCAGGACGATGACCGGATGTAAGACCCTGCTGGATGAGTTCACCATTTCTGATGGACCCTCCATTACTTTTGGAAATGATGGTTGTGGAAAGACTGAGGGATACGGTATTCTGAACAATGGACAAGTCAAGTTCAGACGTGTTGCATTTGTGAATGGTTTGAAATATAACTTGATCAGTGTAAGCCAACTGTGTGATGATGGCTATCAAGTTCTATTCAATATTGCTCAGGGTATCGTATTCAACAAGGACTGGAAGGTAGTGTTGATTGCTCCCAGAAAAGGGAATGTGTACGTGATGGATATGGAAAGCTCTCCTTCAGAGCAGTGTTTCTATACTCAAGCTGATGAAGACACAAACTGGTTATGGCACAAAAGGTTATCCCATTTAAATTTCAAGAATATTAATAAGTTGTCCAGAAAACAACTTGCAGATGGGATACCTTCAGTTTCCTTCAAAAAGGAAAGGCCATGTCCAGGATGTGAGATGGGTAAGCAAAAACGTACCAGTTTCAAGACCAGACAGAATTTCAGCATTTCTGAACCTCTTCATATGCTTCATATGGACCTCTTTGGTCCAGTGAACGTTCAGACTCGTGCTGGTAAAAGATACACCCTGGTGATCGTAGATGAATTCTCCAGATATTGTTGGGTGATCTTTCTAAGGTCTAAAAGTGAAGCTGCTGCTGAAATCATCAGTCTTATCAAGCAAATTGAGCTCAAGTACAGTCGAAAAGTGTGTCAGTTAAGAAGTGACAATGGAACAGAATTCCAGAATGCAACTCTGGAGTCATTCTGTACTGACACTGGCATCTCCCAGAATTTCTCATCAGCCCGCTCTCCAGAACAAAATGGAGTGGTGGAAAGGAAGAATCGAACGCTGATAGAAGCTGCCAGGAGTATGCTTGCTGAATCTGGTCTGTCTACCAGTTTCTGGGCGGAAGCAATTGCAACTGCTTGCCACACCCAGAATCGATCAGTGTACATCAAAGACACAAAAAGACAGCCTATGAAGTCTTAAGAAATAGAAAACCAAACATTGGTTATTTTCACGTTTTTGGATGTCCAGTTTACATCCTAAACGACTCCAGTCAGCTAGGCAAATTTGATGCCAAAGCTGATGAAGGGTATTTCTTAGGCTATTCAGCCATTCGCAAGGCCTTCAGAGTCTACAACAAGAGACTGGAGAAGGTCCATGAGTCAATTCATGTCACATTTGATGAATCAAATGTTGCAATCAACAAGAAGCCAGCCCTTGACACTCCCCCAGTAACTCCAATTGTCTTTTGTGAATCTGATCCTATAAACGACAAAAATGAAGATTCAAAAGACACAGTTTCCAGTCATCCAGATCTGGAACCTGTTCAGAAAAAGAAACTCTCCAGTAGTACTCCATTCTATCCCTCTATTATTTTCAAACTACCCTCTGAAATTAATATTGGATCAGATGTGCGTACTACTCCCCCAGTATCAGTATCAGTTGAGAATGTACCAGAAATGTCTTCTTATGAAGAATTCCAAACTGAACCAGTACTCCAGGAAATGCCTTCAAATGAAGAATTTCATGATGCAAATCGTGATTTAAATGACTCAGATGAAGATACTGAAGTAGTCTGGCAAGATCCTCCTCCAGAAGCAACTCCAGAGGAGACTCAACTGAATTCTTGCACTGATATTGTTGTCAGTAACAATCCTGGTCAGTACTCCAGATGGACAAAAGCTCATCCTATTGATCAGATCATAGGTGACTCCAGTAGAGGAGTTCAGACCAGAAGAGCCTCCAGTAATCAATGCTTATACGTTAGTTTTCTATCTTTGATGGAACCAAAGAAGATTGACGAGGCTATGGAAGATCCAAGCTGGGTGACTGCTATGCAAGAAGAGCTTCACCAGTTTGAAAGGAACAAGGTCTGGTATCTGGTTCCTTTCCCAGTTGGAAAGAAAGAACCAATTGGAACAAGATGGGTCTTCAGAAACAAAGTAGATGAAGATGGCCACGTAATCAGAAACAAGGCCAGACTGGTAGCACAAGGCTACTGCCAGTCAGATGTCGACTTTGATGAATCATTTGCTCCAGTGGCTAGACTTGAAGCAATCAGAATATTCTTAGCATTCGCTGCTAATCATCAGTTCAAGGTCTACCAGATGGATGTAAAGAGTGCTTTCTTGAATGGAAAGCTTGAAGAAGAAGTTTATGTCAGACAACCTCCAGGTTTCGTTGATGAAAAGCATCCACATTGGGTATATCGTCTGGACAAAGCGCTATATGGCCTCAGACAAGCCCCACGTGCCTGGTATGATACTCTGACTAAACATTTGTTGAAAAATGGTTTTAAACGAGGTGCAATTGACAATACCTTATTCATTCTTCATGAGAAAGGTAATCTGTTAATGGTACAAATTTATGTTGATGATATTATTTTTGGGTCTACTGATGAAAACATGTGCAAGAAATTTTCAAAAATCATGTCCACTGAATATGAAATGAGTCTGATGGGTGAATTAACATATTTTCTTGGACTCCAGATTAAACAAAACAAAGATGGCATTTTTATTAATCAGGAGAAATATGTTAGAGATCTTTTAAAGAAATATGATATGAACTCTTCACCATCTAAACCAACTCCAATTTCTGCACCACTGACACTGGACTCCGATCCAGATGGTAAACCAGTGAACACCACTGTCTATAGAGGCATGGTTGGTTCACTGATGTATTTAACTGCCAGTAGACCAGATATTATGTTTTCAACATGTTTATGTGCCAGATATCAGTCTAATCCAAAGGAATCTCATATGCTTGCTGTAAAGCGCATACTGAAGTACCTTAAAGGTGTCCCCAGTCTAGGTCTTTGGTACCCCAAAGGCTCAGGCATGGATCTAATGGGTTATTCAGATTCAGATCATGCAGGTTGTAAGATAGATAGGAAATCCACAACTGGTGGATGTCATTTCCTAGGTGGCAAACTGGTCAGCTGGACCAGTAAGAAGCAAACTTCAGTTTCATTGTCCACTGCTGAAGCTGAATACGTGTCTGCAGCCAGTTGTTGTGCTCAGATACTCTGGATGAAGAACCAGTTGCTTGATTATGGTATTAAATATTCAAAGACTCCAATCTTTTGTGATAATACCAGTGCCATCGCTATCTCAAACAATCCAGTCATGCACTCCAGAATGAAGCACATTGACCTCAGGTATCACTTCATTCGTGATCATATTATGAAAAACAACATTGAACTCCATTTTATTCCCACTGACAAACAACTCGCTGACATTTTTACCAAACCTCTGGATGTCAAAACTTTTGAATATCTTGTTGGTGAGTTGGGAATGTTAAATCCTTAAATCTGGTGACTGCTCAGATATTGAACGCCTATGTGTACTATCTTTGCATTATTAGATTTCTGGAACAACATTCCAGGGAAGACTTGAAAAATATTTTTCTATTAAAAGTGTTTTAAGTTCAGGGGGAATTTATTTTCTCACTGGACAAATTCTTCAGAAAATATTACTGGTGCTTTGTAAATGTGTCCCTCTCACTGGTAACTGGACAGGTTGAAGTGCGTGTTTGAGTTGACTTATGTCTCCTTGTAAATGTGTCCCTCTCATTTGTCTGTATTAGTTGACGTGCACGTTTGAAGTTACCAGTCTTTCAAAAATGGTTTTCACTGGTACTTTACTAGAGTGTCCCTCCAGTGTACCATCAGTACATGTTCACTGGACTAATCCACCAGTGATACTGGAGTGTCCAGTCAACCTCCAGATGCACTGAACTATGTCATAATATTTTCTAAATACTTGGTCTTTGTGTGTGCCACGCAAGCAAATCTTTTTGAAGATATTTTTATCCTACGTGGCATGTAAACTTTTTCAACGCAATGATGGTCTTTTTACCTTGGGAAAACAAAAAGTACAAGTTGTTACTGTTTGTGGGCTGTAAACCGTCATGCATTTATGTATGATGTGATGTAATTAATGCGGATCTCAGAACCCGATCAAAAATGCTATTTGATAATTTCAAATAAACCGTTTGAGTTCCACATTCCTTCTCCTATATATACCCACTTTCAATTTCAATTGCATTTACTTCGAACATATTTACTCCCAAATCTTTCAAATT
The DNA here is from genome assembly GCA_034093135.1 of Erigeron breviscapus. Taxonomy (NCBI): domain Eukaryota; kingdom Viridiplantae; phylum Streptophyta; class Magnoliopsida; order Asterales; family Asteraceae; genus Erigeron; species Erigeron breviscapus. The sequence continues at coordinate 25,432,840 of CM067167.1, forward strand.
CCTTCATTTACTTCTTCATTCAATTTTCCAATCATATTTATCTCTCTTATTTACTCCATTTTCATTCATTCTTTCATCAAATCTTCATCATAACCTATATATTCAATTTCATTTTCATCTATTCCTTATAAATGGCACCTAGACAATCAAGAACTAAAAATCTGCTTGCCAATGAATACATTCCTTCGGAAAATGTTGCTAGGGCACCTCATATCAATCTTGAGGCAAGTGCCATAAGAATCAATATGAATAACTGGATGGCAAGACTCTCTCTGTCCAGTGTTCATGATGCCCAATCGATTATTGGGAGATTAAACTCATTCTTTCTCTCTTGCCCATTATATGGTGCGTTAACACTTAATCCAGGAAGGATGTACCACGAGTACCTATGTGAATTCTGGTACTCTGCTCAATATGACGATGAAACTTCATCGATCAATTATACTCTCAAGGGAGGTACCAGATCCCTTGGTTTCACTGCAAGTCTACTCAGGTCTGTTCTACATTTAAACTATTTCGAACAGAATGAGTTGCCTATTGAGCTTCCCACTGGTATAAATACAAGGGAAGTATGCAGATTAATGGGGCATACAGATATATTGGATGAGCATGGGCAGCTATCCAGAAAGGGGACTATCTACATGAGCAAGCTGTCAGACTCATGGAGATATTTCTTCACACATATTATGTTGAGTGTCTAGGAGGCAGTTCTAGAGGGTTAGACCAGATCAATCAAACCCACCTCCAGATTGCCTACTGCTTGTGGTTTGGGCTTAGGGTGGACTTTGCCCAGATTCTTTTTGATGACTTGGTTGAGCGACTTAGGGTGAAAGGAAGAAAACCATTCGTTCCTTATATTCGTTTCCTTTCCCTAATGTTTAAAAATGCTCTTGGAGACCAGTATGATATGGATACTACTCACTTTTCTGTGAGTGAGTATATGAGGGACCTGGTCAACCTCAGGTCTCCAGTGGATGAGGTAGATATTCCTCAGTCCATGCTTTCCTTCCAAAAGGAAGAAGTTGAAATGGCTCCAGTTGAAGGACCATCTGGTGATAATGTACAGATAATAGAGGCTGTACAGCCAATTAGACAAGTTGCTCCAGAAGGTCAAGGTCAAGAAGTTGTTGAACCTTCCAGACGACCTAGAACTAATAGGCGTCTGATGAGAGCTGGACTCCAGGTGAATCCAGCAAGACATCCTGGTGATGTTATGAATCTGGATGGGTCACCAATTTTTGAATCTGAAGAGGTTGTTGGGCAGGAAACTGATGAACAAGCTGAAAATGTTGCCCAGATTGTAGAGCAGGTTGTTGAGGAAGTTGAAGTAGATGTTCAGACTGATGAACATATTTCTGGTGAGCAAGAGGCTCCAATTGACTTAAATATTGAGGCTGGTGAACAGGTAAATGTAGAGACTGGTGAACAGTCTGGTGAATAGACAGTTGGGATTGCTCAAGAATGGGATGATGTTGACTCCCCAATGTCTGAAGGTTTTGATGTTAACATGAATTTTCTGGGTGAAGATGTACAAGAAGAAGAAAATCTACCAGAAATGCCAACACCTCCACCACCACACCACCACCAGAATCAAACATGCCACCACCACCACCACCTTCAATTCCAGAAAACACTCAATACTTCACTCCAGCAACCAATCAACCTTCACAATCTCAACCTCCTCCTCGTGCGCCGGAGTCACCAGTTGCAACGTCTGAAGCTGCAACTGAAGAGGACTGGGCACAAGTTCCTCTAATAACCAGATTACCCTCAACTCTTGAACCTCCCACTGGTCTCTCCACTTCTTCTTCTGTCGAGGTCCAAGGCCTTTTAAGTAAGGTGGCGGACCTGGAGAGATCACTCCAGACTTCATCTCAGGTTATTTCAGACTTCAAATCTTTATTATCAAATAACCTGGCATCTGAGATGAATGTCTTTGCTGGAAATGAGAAGTTGGTTTATGAGAAGCTTGATGAACTGGTACTGGCCACAAACAATAACACTGAAAAGATCAAAATGGCAGTCCAGGGATTAGAGACTAGGTTGGTTAATTCTGTTCAGACTGCAGTCACTGGCGAACTGGCAGGTCTGAAAGAAGATGTTCAGAATTTGGTCTTCAGGGTCAGTTCTCTGGAGAGTAGACCCACACTGGAACAGGGTGCAGTTGTTAGCACTATAAGTGATGAATGTACAAGGAAGTTCAGAAACAATATGTTGAAAGAATTATGTGAAGAAGTTTCTGGGACTGTTCTTCGTAGCATTTATGATGGGGTCTTACCCCAAATAGACAACTTACTGGATGAGAAGTTGCCAAAACACTTGCCTAAAGCTGTTGAAAATGTTCAGAAGGAAGTGCAGGCACTTAACAAAGTTGTGTCTGAAACAACTCCAGTAGCAGGTACAACATTTGGTGCACTGGACAGACTTATGCTTGAAGAATTATGGAATGATCTCAAGTCAAGGTCTGGTGATCATTCCAAGGGGGAAAGGTCGTCTGGTGACCAAACTCTGAAGCACATGTCACAAAGAGCATATGGCACTGAAGCCGGGCTAACTGAAAGACAAAGAGCATATGGCACTGAAGCCGGGCTAACTGAAGAAGCTACTGGTACTGAAGCCAGTGAGCCCCAGTTTGAGTCCTTCCCAGATATTCCATCAACTCTGAAGGCTGTTAAAGGAAAAGAAAAAGTGGTATCTGGTGAAGAGGAAGAGCATACTGAAGATGCTGATGATGAAACTTCCAGGAAGTTAGAGCAAGAATGCATAATGATAAAGATTTTCAAAAGAAATCAAAAGGATGAACTGCTGGCCCATCAAAGGGAGATGGCAACAATGGGGACTCTGGACTCTTACAATGCTGGAAGGTTAGGCATTAACATTGAAGTATATAAAAGGATGAAAGATGACCCCAGAGTTCATCAATGCCTAAATGCATTAGATGATGTTCATGTACACTCATTCTACGCTGAAGAAGAGCAAGTCTATGATTCAATTATTTATGGCGTGAGTGTACCAGAACTCATCAGACAAAGAAAGGATGAACTGGTAAGTCTCCAGAAAAAGATAAGAAAGAATGTTGGTGCTCTGGAGATAGAGTACAGAAAGAGACTTACTGGTTTACCAAAGTTGACTGCCAGACAAATCAAAGCAATCAAAGATGCTGATGTAAGCAATTTCATTCCTCTGGACACTTCTCGAAAAATCAATCGTCAAGAACTCCAATCTGCTGTAGAGCAAAGGAGAGTGTCCAAGGATACTGAAGCTTTGATCTAGCAAGCCAAGCTGAAAGAAAAATACAATGAAATGTTGAACTTCAGGGCTGATGCTAGAAGGATCACTGGTGCTGAAATCAAGTTGGCTGAAGATCATGAAGGCATGTCAAAGTTTGAAGTAAAGTTGACCAGGGAGGGTAACTTTACTGATGAAAGGAAAAGCACTTCAGTCCAAGCATTTGGATGGAGTGAACTGAAGGAAATCGCTTTAACGTTCAGGGGGAAGACAAATGTGTCAACTGATGTTAAAGCATTTCTTAAAAGGATTGAGAAGGTATGGAGAAGAAAGCAACAGATGGAAGTTGCAATGGGCATAAGAACGTCAGAATCAATACCATCTTCTCCATCACCAAAGAGAAAGGCTACTGAAGATGCTCCAGAAAGGACATCGAAAAGAAGGGCCTGACTCTTATTGTTTACTTATTGTAAATTATTGTCTTATGAAAATTGTATACTATTTATCAGTTGATGAATGTAATAATAGTTGCAATTTTTTATTCCTATAAGTAAATGATCATATTTAGTCTAAGTTAGAACTTAATTGATGAAACTGAAAACACTCATGATCTATAAAGTGTTTTCCAGTAACTTAGATTTTTTAGACAAATCGAAACTTGTGTTTTTCAAGCTTACAAAATGTATAGATTCAAGCTTGAAAACACTTGCATTATTTCTAAACAAATAGGGGGAATTTGTTAGGTCCAGATTTAGTCCAGATTTACTGGACTCACTCCAGACTCGACTACTGGAGCCTTACTGAAGATCTGTCCAGAAACGTGTTCTACTGGACCTACTCCAGACTTGGAATCTGGAGTCCCTCTGAAGATTTGTCCAGAAATAATGGAAGACCAGTGAGCAAATACTTGTATAGGAAATCTGGAGTATTCTCCAGATGAGCTCACTGGACTTCACCCCAGTCCAGATCAACTCTACTGAAGACATTCTGACTGAAGTCAAAGACTGAAGTCCGAAGAAAGAAGACTTAACAAATGGCGGAGTCCACTGGAAAGTCTTACCAGATCTGTACACTGGAGGATTGTCAGTGTTCTAGATCCTACAAGTCTGAACACTGATATCAAGGATTGACTTTTCCCTTTACACACTTTCCAAAGAACAATCCACATGTTCTTTACCAAAGTATACGTGTGTAAAGGTGGTTGGATAAAAGGATACACTTGCATTTGATGTGACTTTATCCTTATTCCTTATCCAATACATTTAATGTTCTTGTCGGATCATTAAATGTATGCAACCATATTTGTACGGCACAAAATTCACTGGTGAATTTTGTTGCCTATAAATACAAAGTCATTTCCTTGACATAAATACTTTTAAGCATTCATTTTGCATTGAAGTGAATTTGTCCAAATACTCTCGATCTTAAATTGGGATACTTCACAACTTTAAGTATCTCGATCCTAAAGAGTTATTTGACAAATATAGATCATTTGTAACTCATAGGTTGTTAGGATACATACTTAATTGTATTATCTTGATTCCGCAACAACCTTGTGTTTTATTTAACATCATAAATAAAATACCCATGAAAATACATAATGTTCCACTTTATTTGTTTATTGCTTTAAGTCTTGTATTACTTTATTTATATACTTGCATTTATATTAAAGTAATACTAGTCCATTCTAGTACTTATTAGACTTGTTGTATTTTGCACTTTCCTGGTTTAACCATCGAACTTAAGGGACATACATCTACCCAACCACCAATTCCCTCCTCCACTGACCAACCTGAGGATCTCCCAAAAGATCCCTCAGGATCTCCAAAGGGCTTATTAAAACGTCGTAAATATAAGCAGTCCTCACAGCCCAAGGACATTAGTACTGAAGCAAACCCCTCTGGATCTTCCCAACAAGAACCAGAGGAATCGAGTCCAAAGGGAAACCCACAAGCAGCCATCTCCAAAACTTCTTTAGGAGGAGATGGTGAAGAAAATATAAGTGTGTCCGCCCAACACACAATAGAGTCCGTGTCTGCACGCGCACCCCCTGTAACTTCACAAATCTCACACTCTACTACAGCACGAATTGATGAAGTCTTTGGTGTGACACCACCTGAGACTGAGATTCCAGACTCTACGGCCGATGAAGTGACTCTTGATGATGGTACGAGGGTCATTAAGGCAACCCCTGTGTCTACTGTCTCTGGCGATGAAGCTATGGCTGAGCCAACCCATAAATCTAGTGATGATGCATCTGCAGCAGCAGTTGTTGAACCAGAAGCTGGTTCAGGTACCAGTGATCTGAACCAGGGCATATCTGATCAGACTGCAGTTTTTACTGACCTCTGGGATGAAGATGAGCCACCTCAAGGGAATCTTGATTCCTTTGCTGATTTTGAGTTTGATGAGGGCTTACTGGAGGAGAATCAGTCTTCTGATTCTGAGCCAACCTTCAGCCTCACAAACATCCCACCTCCCCCAGAAATCCAAAATTTACTTGTTGAACAACCATATCGCCAACCTGAAACTTCTCATGCACATCCATACTTTCCACCTGGCTCTACACCTGCCTATGTCACTTCACCTCGTTTTCAACCACAACTCCAACACTTACACCCACAAATTCACCAAGTACCAAGGCCCATCAGTTATGATGATCAAACTGAGAAAGAGTTGGACTCTGCTACTGAATCTGAGAGTCCAACTGAAATGCAATTGGAGAAGGCATTAGATGGGCTTGGTAGAATTCCCTTTGTGGCTTCTGTTTCTGCACAACCACCTCCTCCTTTGAGTGTAAAAGCACAGTTAGAGAAGCAAAATACCGAAGTCCAAAGCCTCCTTCTCAAGGTGGAGGACTTAACAAATCTCTAACTGCCAATACTAGTTCCATTGCTGAAATGAAGGGTGCTCAGATGTTCCTTGGCACTGAGTTCACCAAGGTTGCTGGAAATGAGGGACTAGTAAGTGGGAAGCTAAATGAGCTGGTGCATTCATGTAACAAAATAAGTACGGCTATCAGGGAAGCCTTCAGACTGGCCAAAAGAGATGTGCAAGCTTCAGTTGTTGCAAACTTGACATCTGGTATTGAACTGCTCAAACAAGAAGTTCTGGCAGTCGGGAAGGAGGTGGATGAGTTGGTTAAAAGTCCAAGTGTTAATGAGAAAGAACTTGGGTCTTCTGTTAGTAGTGCTGTGATTGAGAAGCTGAAGTCTGAGATATCTCAGAATCTTGTTGCTCAGATTTCAGCCTCTGTGGCTGAACAGGTTGAAGAAGGGGTCAGAAGGATGGTCTTAGAACTCACTGCAGACACTTCCGAGAAGGTAGATAAAGCTGTTGAAGAAGTTCAGAAATCTGTATCTACTCTTAATGAAGTTGTTAAGGGCCAGTCCAAGCAGTTAGATGAAATTCTGACCCTGCTCAAGAAGGAACCTGTTGTTGCTCCTCCTCCTGTTTCATTTTCTGAAGCTGATCGCAAAATGTTGAAGGATCTTACTGAAAAGAGACTCTGAACCTTAACTCATCATTCAGGTTAAGGGCTTAGTTCTCTACAATGGCAAAGGGCATTTCTGATTGCCTTCTGCAGCAGAGTTGGGAACCTCTGAAGGCCATACAGACTGCTATTGATTTATATGCCAAGATGCCTTCTAAGGTCCCCAAAGGGGGAAATGTGCCTATTGGCTTGCTCTCCAGTACTCAAGAATTAATAGAGGCAACCAAGAAGCAAGCTGAGGTGCAATCTGGTAGTGCCTCAGTTCAGGAGGAACAAGTTCAGAAATCTGAAGTCCAAATTTCTGAACCAGCTAAGAAGGATAAGGGCAAGGCCCCAGTGGTGGATGAACCTACAAAGAAAAATTCTAAGGGTTCTGGGATTGTTGTTGGTGAAAATGTAGATGAGCATGGTTATCCCCTTCATGATTAATGCTGATAGCAAGAAATTAGAGGCTTTGCAGAAGCAAGTTTCTAATCAATTCATTATGTGGAGGGAAAACAAGGAAAGAGAAAGGGAACAACATCTGAAGATGGGGACCCTTGATCATGTTGATGCTACAGCTCTTGGTCTCTCTCTGGAAAGATATCTGAAGATCAAAAATGATCCAAGAGTGCAGAAAGCAGTAGTTGATATGCTTGAATATGAGTGTGGGATGATGTATTCACCTCTGGAACAAAAGCTGGAAAGTCTCACCTTCAAGTTGTCTATTGAGGACTTGGTGAAGAATAGAGAAAAGGAAATGGCAATCAAAAAGAAAGAAATTCTGGCTGGAGTTCTGAAGGTTGAAAAAGAATTGTCAAGGCCACCCACAAAACCCAAAGTGACTGGACCAAGGTCTTCAAGAAAGAACATTCGTGATGCTGACCTTTCTACCTTCAAGCCAATGTCTGATGATGCCACTGAGATCGAAAGGAAACATGAAAAGGATCAGTATGAGCATTATATGAAGCATCGATCTCATCCAGCCAAAATAACTGACATAGAAGTAACAAAAGCTGATGGATTGAAGCTCTTTGATTTGGTTGTTAAAAGAGAAGGAAGGGCAGCTGAAGAATACAATCAGGTTTCAGTGCACGAATTTGGGATTTCTGAGCATAAAGAGATGATCCAGATTCTGAGGGGGAAGCCAAAATCTGCTCTGATTGGTGCATGGTTATCAAGAATACAACAAAAAATGCAAGCCAAGGTAGAGATTGAAGGCAGATTGTTTGGAAAGAATGATCATTCTCCACTGAAGAGAAAAGCTACTGAAGCACCTTCTGGTTCGAGGCCTGCGAAGAAGTAGTTTTCTTTTTCAGTTTATCATTTACTTGTATAAATATTGCAAATGTAACAAACACTTCAGTTTGTATATATATGTTACATTTTGTAGCTAACAAGTAGATGATAGGTTTAAGTTAGAAAAATCACAAGTAAAATTCTGAGACATCAATGATCTATAAGATGTACTTAGAAAATTTTTACAACTTAAACAAAAACATGCATTTCAGACTTACAAACATGTATAGATAGAAGTCTGAGATGCATGCACTATTTCAGAACAAATAGGGGGAATTTGTTAGGTCGAAAATCGACCAAGTATAATTCGTTCAGAAATAGCTGAAGCTCAGTGAAAAATACTTGTACAGAATTCTGAAGTCGTTCAGAATTAGTTCACTGAAGCTTCACTTCAGTTCAGATCAACGTATCAGAATACCGTTCAGAATGAAGTCAAAGACTGAAGTCTGAAGAAAGAGAATCAAGCTCAGATGTGGAGCTCAGAAGTTGATTCTACCTGATCGAAGACTGAAGCATCTCAGTGTAAAAGTACTTACACACTTTTACACTGATTATGAGGAAGACTTTTTACTTTACATACCTTCTACCCAGTTAATAGATTTAACTATTAATAAAGTACAAGGTAAAGTAAAGGTTGGGAATAAAGTATGATAAGTCACATCAATTGACTTATATACTTAACCTTAAAAGTACGCATGTAAGGAATTAGCTCTAATTCCTTAAATGCACCCAACCATATTTGTACGATCTGGTCCACGTCATCATGGACTTGGTCTATAAATATAAGTCTTCTCACAACTTGCAAATAGCTTGAAACTTTAGCATTGCAACTTGTGAGATATACTCTAAGTAATCCTTACGAGTATTTCCAAGTTATTAGATCACTTGTATTTCTAGGTTGTTTAGATATTTACACTTGGGTGTTTATCTTTGTTCCGCAACAACCTTTGTATTTGTTTATATCAATAAATCAAATACATTGAAAAAGTACATCGTGTCTCAATGCTACATACTTGAAATATACATATTATTTATATAGTTTCAGCACTTATTGTTTCTTGCATTTACTTTCAGTACCTTTATCTTATTGTTTATCCATATCTGGATCGTATTCTGAACTGGTCAACTTCCAGTTAGAACTACTTGCCAGTCGGGTGTTAACCATCTATATTTGGGACTCACAACCGCTTGTCAGGCCTTCTCCTACTCCTTAACGAACGATGCAAGAGAATGGATTGATGGCCTACCAGCTAACTCGGTAGACAATTTCGAGACCCTTAAGAACAAGTTCAGATTACAATTCAGTACGCAGAAGAAGCATCGGAAAACACATGTGTCGGCACATAACATAAAGCGACGAAGTGGGGAGACACTTAAGAGATTTTGTTGCAAGATACACATGTGAAACCCATGATATAAATGGGCTACCGGAAAGCCAGAGAATATCAGGACTCATTCATGGATTACGGGCAGTAGATCTCGTCGAACACCTCACAACTAACCTACCGGAGACATATAGCGAATTTGAAAGTTAAAACCCATATTTGGCTCGACGTCAAAGAGACAACCGGAACAGAATATGCCATGGGAAAGCGAAGAAGAGACCCGGAGGATAATGGAAACGAAAGCCTCATGGAAAACCCAGGGGGGAAGCAATGCCAAAGAAGGCAGAAGAGTAATACTACTGAAAGTAACAAAATCACCGAACGATATCCTCGCAACGGAGCGGGTAGCACAAACCTTCCCAGCCCCGCCAAGATTAACGACCCGAAAAAGGGATCGAGGAAAATATTGTGAATTCCACAAAGATTATGGACACGACACGGACCTGTGCCAAAATCTCCAAAAAGCCATAGAAGAAGCAATAACCGCTGGAAAATTGCAGCGCCTCGAAAGGAAGGTAGAAGAAGAAGCACTGAAAACGGGACTAAAGGGTAGCACAGCTGACCCTGCGCAGGAACAAGTCTCCATGAGAGAAGGAGGGCTGCTACACAAAGAACGGAGTCACCACGACACTAAACAAACAAGTGAGGTCAGGAAAAGACCAGAATCGATGGAAGTACTGACTTGGCCCGCAAGAGGGGAACTACGGATGAAAGAAAAGGATGAATCACGAACAAAAATTCCATCATCCGACCCATCACCGAGAATTATAATGGTGGAAGGAAACGAGATTGCACCAGCAGATGGGAGAATTGACACAGCTATGCCCAGGTGACGGCTCGCTCCGTAAAAGAAAGAAAAGCTCGTTCCCCCTACGATTGTCCGGGAAAACAAGGCTAAAAGAAGAATTCTGCAGAAACAGAAAGCATGGGTCAGGAGACTCGCACGAAGTAGCAAAGACTCCGGACAAATATGGAGCAACAGATGAAAGCTAGCAGTTAGGAACTTTACTATGTAATGTCCTCCTGCCAATTATTTTCAAGAAAATAAAGCTTTCAAAGATCGATCGAAAACAAAAAACGCGCGTAATAACAAAAATAATATAAAAGACTTTATGAGAAGCTAAGGGGACGCCCGATAACGCTTCCATAAAGCAATCAAAAGAACGTCATAAGGCGACTGCCATAAGACAACCGTCATAAGGCGACTGCCATAAGACAACTACGTCATAAGGCGACTGCCATAAGACAACAACGTCATAAGGCGACTGCCATAAGACAACAAAGTCATAAGGCGACTTCCATAAGACAATCAAGTCATAAGGCGACTGCCATAAGACATCCGCGAAGAGACTTCACCAAGACGCCATGAGAGATCACTACAAAATAAAGAAAAAGCAGCAATATTCAGCAAAGTAACAACCACAAATGTCAAAGGAAGTAGTAAAGGATTATATCCAACAAACAGAAAAATGGATAAACGAGTCCAGAAAAGCAAGACAATCTACGAAGTAGGAATTTGCATCAGTTGAGTAGGGGACGCATCAGGATCTGATGAAAGAGCGTGAAGATACAAAGAATGTATATCCTCCAGCTCACTCATAGCTTTGTTCAAAGGACCAACAGTATCTTCAACAAGCTCGGAACCGCTAAGAGTTATACGACCTTCTGCAGCAAGGGTACGGATCAACCCCGACTCAGCATCCACCCTATTAGCATTACACAAGTTTGAAATCCTCTTTCCAACCTTAGCACCGTTCAAAAAAGACTTGCAAACATGAGGAATCACATCGACAACAAGCCGTCTATACCTCTCCTTCAGATCCACAAAGGCAGAACGATCATGCCCCAACAATGCATTCTTGGCAGATAGCTCTTCCTTCAACACATTGATCTCATCCCCCTTAGCCCGAATCCCGTCACGAACAGACTTAAGCTCTGCAGTCAAACTACCCAACTTCACTTCCAACTCAGACACCTTAAACTCCAAGGACAACTTCTCCGCCTTGAGCTTGTCGACCTGCTCACATGAAGGGCCACCATCTTCCGAAAGCTCGCGAAATCTCGAATCCAACACATTTCCAATTACGGAAGCACAGAAAGAAGACTGATTAAACAATTCAGAAAGCCTTGACACATCCATACCCATCAAACCCGAAATCCACCCAGAGGGGGCAAGAGATTCAATGCTACGGTGACAAGAATGACCACCAGGAGCCTGCACGAAAGGGTTAAACCCTGCAAAAACAAAAAATTAGAAGACTAAACATCTGAAGGTCGGATATAGAAAATAAATACATACCAAGAGTCTCCTCTAAATCCTCGGACCGTTTCGCTCTCTTCCTAGAAGAAGGCACACCAGGCCCCCTCGCGGAAGTCTTCTTCCTGCTTTTGGGGCGGCCAGCAACGGTGCCCTGTTCACCAAGAGAAGGATCACAGTTATCCCCACTAGTAGGACAATCAGACACTTCAACAACAGGACGAACAACCGGGTCACTTTCGCGAAGAATGGATTCACTCGCCTAGCAAATTGCCTGCAAACCAACATCATCAGTTTGCACATTAGAGCTTCCGATAGGAAGCTCCGAATCTGAAGCCACAACAGAAGGAGCAGCCTTCACAACAAGCTGGGCGAGGAACGATTGCCTGTTAATCATCTGTTTGAATGCCATTACTACAAAAAAAAGAGAATAACAGATGAATAAAACAGAATGAGGGAGCCAACAACAACGGATAGGATACCGTAAGGAACGATTTACATAAACCCTAAAAGCGGAAAAATCAATAAAGAAAAGGGAGCCGACAGGATACAAGCCATCTATAGTCATAGTCACCCCCAGTTCCAAGAGATAAAAGAGGGGAAGGCAATAGACGAAGATTGTAACAACTCAAAGATGGAGCAATAAAGCAGAATCAGGGGAAAACAAACATAGGATTGAGTAAAAACAAAGAAACTAGGATCTAAAGACCGTCATCGGTCAAAGACAATACTAGGGTTTCAAGTTCACAGAACTCAATACAAACATAAATCCTTACCCGCATAATGATATGGAATAAAGAAGGAAAAGATCAAGAAATGAAAACATACCTGATGAAAAAAGATGATGCCGAAAGAGAAATTGCCGGAGAAGATCTCGCCTATAGGAGGAGGTAACAATCTTTATATCTAAAAAATATATAATATATATAATAATAAATAGGAAGTATTTATAGCCAAAGATGCCAAGCAAATCCTAACCGTCCAGAAAAACTTAGAGATATGTGCTAACAAGTCTCACAAGTTAGTTGCAACTTAATACACGTAATTTATAGTGGACCTCCGAGAAAATGATCTGGGAGGCAAGTTTTTTGAAGTCTAATAAGACAGCCTACAGATAGCCTCTCCTATTAGACTGGGGGGCTTGATGATATACCCTATACGGAGCTCTACCTCCATATCCGAAGAAGACGCCTCCGGGCAGGTATAAAACATTTATACGGAGCACCACCTCCGTAGACAGAAATAATCCCGGAGCACCTGAGTTAAATTACTTAGCTCCTGAGGAATATACATATCGAACCCTCTATAAGAAGAAGCATATATTAAGGTCCGAATATCTCGGACACGGCTTATTACAAGATCATCATAAATCTTCCTAAAAGATAGAAGATATTTTCAAAAGAGGAAGAGATTTACCCTAATTCTCTTACCCTCCTCTCCAAGACTTGACCCTCTATATAAAGAGGAGAATGCCATACGGCATGGGGGACATTCGATTCCTAAAACCCTAATCACAATACATAGACCTTCAGCCTCATAATCGGCTGGAGACAACAGCTACAGGCGTTAAGCGGCCTACGACCCTCTGACCGCAAGGGAATCGCCAACAAAACACCCAAAACCCCTCTCACACCTTCGGTTGTGCCATAGTGTGATTATTTGATCAAACAGATACCAAGCTCAAGAACATGATCCTTGGGGCTGTTCCTGAAGACCTTATTCCAACACTTGTGTTGTTCCCCAGTGCCAAGGCAATGTGGGATGAATTGGTCTTCAGTTTGAAGGAGGTGATGACACCATTGTCACCAGAAAAGTTGCTTTAAACAAGAAGTATGAATCCTTCTTTGCTTTACCCAATGAAAGACTGACTGGTACTTATACTAGATTCACCAGTGTGATTAATCAACTGAGAGGGCTGGGTGTAGAGAAGGATAAGGATATTCTTCTTGAATAATTTTGTGATATTCTTCCCTCCAAATGGGCAAATATGATTCTTGTCCTAAGACAAGGTAAGACCCTGCACAACCACACTCTTGCATCTCTTTATGGAGCCTTCAGATTCACTGAAGATAACAATGCACAAAGACTTGTGGCTGAGCAGGATGCTTTAAATCATGCCCAGAGTTCAAAGGTTTCTATTCTAACTGAGAAACCTTGTGCTGCCTTAATATCTCTGAGAATGTCCAGTCACACTATGAAAGAGATGTTAAACAGTTTCTTGAACTCTGGCCTGACCACTGAAATCAGTGATGTTGTGAGGAAACTGACGATGATGATCTGGTAGCCATGATTGCTAAAACCTTTAACAGGTTTAAGCATAAATCTAAAGATTTAATGGCCCCAACAATGCTTCCAGCTCCAGCTCTCTGGATAAGACCAATCTTTCATGCTATAAGTGTGGCAAGAAAGGTCATTTTATGAAGGAATGCAGATCTAGTCAGTTGAATAACCAAACTGGCCCCTCTGTCCCTAATTACAATCGGCCTGATGATAGCTACAAAGCTAAATACAAGAAGCTTAAGGCCCAGATTTCCCTCCTGTCCATGCAAAAGGAAAAAATCAGTGCATGATGGCAAATACTGAAGGAAAGTGAGAATACTCTGATGACTCATCAGCTGATGATGAAGAGGAAAGGGACATGTGTTTCATGGCCTTGGAAGAACAACAACATGTGGTGAAAGATGATGTTATCACTGGAAGATGGGTGGACATCATTTTGAAGAAGGTATGTGATTATGACAACCAAATCGATACAGAACTGAAACTGGACCTTGTTGAATCACTTAACAGTGATTTGATTTTTGTGGAAACTGTTAGAACTGACAGTGAAAGATATTTAGAAACAGTTCTAACTGAATTGAATAATTTAAAACCTCAACTTTCAAATCTGCAAAGTGTCCAGTTGGCTCTCAAAGAGTCAATTTTAAAATGTGAAGCTCTTGAGCTTGAAAAACAAGAGCTTAAAACTGCTTTGGAAAAGGAACAAAAGGTGATCAAATCCTGGATTAGGTCATCTGGTTTAAACTATGATGCTTTTTCAAAAACTGTTGATGCACAACAAACTGCTTACAAATCTGGAGATGTGCACATGGCAGGCATCATTCCTGATATCCACAGTTTGCCTCCAGATCTTAGGCCAGAGACTCCATATGACCAGCCTAAATCTATTAAAACTGAACCTGTTGAGACCACCCCTGCTGAGGTTAAAACTGGAGCTGATCAGGTTAAAGCTCCAGTTAAAAAGGTAGCTGGTGATAAACCTTTGCCTCATAAGTCTAAAGAGCCCAAGACTCAAAAGACCAAGATCCCTGCTGAACCTAAGTCCAAGGTTCAGCCGCTTACTGAAAAAGACATTTTGTTAAAACTGGAGAGTCAATTTCAACAGTTGTCAAGGCAGGTTCAAAGTTGTACTGCCAGAATCAAAAATCTGGAAGGAGCTTCGTCTTCTTCAGTTGAGAAACAAAATATCAAAACCCCTTCAAAACAAAAACAAAATATTCCATCTGGAACTAAATCTGAAAAGAAAAAGGGGAGAAACCTCTCAAACCAATCGTTTTTACTCCTGGTCCTGGAGCTGATAACAATGCTCCAGTTCCAGTCTCCAGTTCAACACCACCAGAATCAACTGTGACTTCTCAGGGAGAGTCCAGTGAACCCATCAAGAAAAGATGGGTTCACAAAAAGAACTAATGATTTTTGTGGGTGTGCATGGCGATCGAAAAAAACACCTGGTATCTGGACAGCGCAGCTGGCCGGACTATGACCGGATGTAAGCCCCTGCTTGAAGAGTTCACTGTCCAAGATGGACCGGCAGTGACGTTTGGTAATTATGAGAATGGAAAGACTGAAGGATATGTGTAATCAATAATGGACAAGTCCAGTTCACCAGAGTTGCCTTTGTGAATGGTTTGAAATATAACCTGATTAGTGTAAGTCAACTTTGTGATGATGGATACAAGGTACTATTCGATATTGCTCAAGGCACCATATTTAACAAGGATTGGAAAGTGGTGATGATTGCACCAAGAAAAGGAAATGTGTACATCATGGATATGGAACCAGCTCCAAAAGAGCAATGTTTCTATACCAAAGGCTGATGAGGACACCAACTGGCTATGACAAAAGGTTATCCCATCTCAATTTTAAAAATATCAACAAGTTGTCTCGCAAACAACTGGCTATGGGATACCTCCAATTTCTTTTAAGAAAGAAAAGCCATGTCCAGGGTGTGAGATGGGCAAGCAGAAAAGAGCCAGTTTCAAAACTAGGCAAAATTTTAGCATCACTGGACCTCTTCACATGCTTCATATGGATCTTTTTGGTCCAGTGAATGTTCAAACTAGAGCTGGAAAGAAGTATACTCTAGTTGTGGTTGATGAATTCACCAGATATTGTTGGGTGGTATTCTTCAGATCAAAAAGTGATGCAGCTGCTGAAATCATCTCTCTCATCAAAAGAATTGAACTCAAGTACACTCGAAAAGTTTGTCAGTTAAGAAGTGATAATGGAACAGAATTTCAGAACAAGACTCTTGAATCCTTCTGTACTGACACTGGCATCTCTCAAAACTTCTCATCAGCACACTCTCCAGAGCAAAATGGAGTTGTGGAAAGAAAGAATTGTACACTGATAGAAGCCCAGAAGTATGCTATCTGAATCTGGTCTTCCCACCAGTTTTTGGGCTGAAGCAGTGGCAACTGCCACAACCCAACCGGACAGTTTATGTCAAGAGACATAGGAAGACTGCCTATGAAGTGCTCAGGAATCGTAAACCAAATATTGGATATTTCCATGTATTTGGTTGTCCAGTTTATATTCTAAACGATTCCAGTCAGCTTGGAAAGTTTGATGCAAAAGCTGATGAAGGAGTATTTTTAGTCTATTCAGATATTCGAAAGGCCTTTAGAGTTTATAATTATAGACTCCAAAAGGTTCATGAGACAATTCATGTCACATTTGACTAATCTAATGATGCAATCAATAAAAGACCAACCTTGATATCTCTCCAGTCGTTCCATTAAGTTTTGGTGAAACTGACCAAGTTCATCAGTCAGATATTTCACCAGAAGATGTTTCCAGTCACTTGAACTGGAACCAGTTACAAATGAAGAAATCATCCAGTGACACTCCATTTTATCCTTCCATCAGTTTCAATTTACCACAGAAACTGGTGATTGGATCAGATGTACGTGTCACTCCAATATCAGCACCAGTTCAAACTCCTCCAGTTCTTCAAGAAATGCCTTCAACTGAAGAATTCATGATGCAAATCGTGACCTCATTGATTCTGATGAGGATGTTGAAGTAGTTTGGGCTGATCCTCCTCCAGAAGCTACAACTGAAGAGGTTCCTCAGGTGTCTTGCACTGATATTGTTGTTCACCGTCCTAGTCAATACTCTAAATGAACCAAAGCACATCCAATTGATCAGATTATTGGAGAGTCCAGTAGAGGGGTTCAGACTAGAAGAGCCACTAGCGAGCAATACATGAATGTCACCTTCTTATCACTGATTGAACCGAAGAAGATTGACGAGGCTATGGCAGATCCAAGCTGGGTAGAAGCAATTCAAGAAGAGCTTATCCAGTTCGAAAGGAACAATGTTTGGGAACTTGTTCCTTGTCCACCAGGGTTGAAGAAAGAACTCATTGGTACAAGATGGGTCTACCGAAATAAGATGGATGAAGATGGCAATGTTGTAAGAAACAAAGCCAGATTAGTTGCCCAGGGTTATTGTCAAGCAGAGGGCGTTGACTTTGATGAAACTTTTGCTCCAGTTGCTAGACTTGAAGCTATTAGAATTTTCTTAGCTTTTGCAGCTCATCATCAATTTAAAGTCTATCAAATGGATGTCAAAAGTGCATTCCTGAATGGAGAACTAGAAGAAGAAGTGTATGTTAAGCAGACTCCAGGCTTCATTAATAAGAAACATCCTCACTGGGTATATAGACTGAACAAAGCTTTGTATGGTCTAAGACAAGCCCCAAGAGCCTGGTATGACACTTTAACTAAACATCTTCTCAAAAATGGCTTTCAAAGAGGTGCAATAGATAATACCTTGTTCATTTTGAAAGAAAAAGGTAATATCTTACTGGTACAAATTTATGTTGATGACATTATATTTGGGTGAACTGATGATGCAATGTGTAAAAGGTTTTCTAAAATCATGTCATCTGAGTATGAAATGAGTTTAATGGGTGAATTAACATTTTTCTTAGGTCTTCAGATTAAGCAAACTGAAAATGGAATTTTCATAAACCAGAAATATGTCAGAGATTTGTTAAGAAAATACAAATATGATTCAATCCCATCTAAAAACACACCATTGCAGCACCTTTAAATTTGGACTCTGACCCAACTGGCAAACCAGTGAACACCACTGAATATCGTGGTATGGTTGGTTCACTGATGTACTTAACTGCTAGTCGACCATATATAATGTTTGCAACATGTCTATGTGCCAGATTTCAGGCTAACCCTAAAGAATCACATTTGCATGCTGTTAAGCGCATCTTCAGATACCTGAAAGGGTGTCCTAGCCTTGGTCTTTGGTATCCCAAAGGCTCAGGGTTAGATCTAATGGGTTATTCAGATTCAGATCATGCAGGTTGTAAGATAGATAGAAAGTCAACAACTGGAGGTTGTCATTTCCTTGGAGGAAAACTGGTAAGTTGGACCAGCAAGAAGCAGACGTCAGTCTCTATGTCCACTGCTGAGGCAGAGTACATTTCTGCGGCCAGTTGTTGTGCCAGATTCTCTGGATCAAGAACCAGTTACTAGATTATGGTCAAAAGTATACAAGGACCCCAATCTTTTGTGACAACACCAGTGCAATTGCTATATCTCACAACCCAGTGATGCACTCCAAGACAAAGCATATTGACATCAGGTATCATTTTATTCGTGATCATGTTATGAAAGTAGACATTGAAATTCATTTCATCCCCACTGACAAACAGCTCGCTGATGTTTTTACAAAACCTTTGATGAGAAAACCTTTAAACATCTCATCAGCGAACTGGGAATGTTAAATCCTTAAAACTGGAGCTTTCTTTGTTATTGAACGCGTCAGTGACACTGATGAAGTTCTCCAGTTTAGGAGGTCCAGATAATCTTTGCTCGCCAGGCTATCGAACGCCTTTGTGATACTATCTTGGCACTTAATGATTTATGGATCATCATTCTAGGGGGAAGACTCAAAATATTTATCTGACTAAAATTATTTTGTTTTGAAAAATTGTCACTTGAGAATTCTCCAGTGGAAACTGGCACTGGACTAATCCTCAAGTGTACATGTTTGGTCTTATCTAAAACTGATGGTCAACCAGATTTCATAATGTTATAAGATACTTGGTCAATTTTGTGACACGTGATGGTACTCGAGTGTTTTAACCCACTTACAACCGTCACATGTCATATCAAGGTCATTTTTGTAAAAGATAACACTTTTTTATGGGGATTGTAAAAGATAGTGGGCGCGTGGGAATACAGGCCGTCGTAGCATTTAATGCTTGATTCCTTGTATTAAATAATTTTGAATTTCAAATTTTCATTTTATCAAAACATCAAATCAGTTTGAAAATTTGGGGATTAAAATTTATTTTTGTATTTACTTTGGGATTTTATACCCTTATAAATACTCCCACATTTTACTTTTTACACTTACTTCTTTCACATTCCTTCATTTACTTCCCAATCATCAAAATCGCTTCTTTTCTCTCTCTGCTTCATAATCAAGAACCCTAATTCCAATTTCATCTTTCATTCAACTTGTAGAAAAATGGCTCCTAAATCATCCAGAAGTAGAGATGTAAATCTACTTACTGTCCCATATGCTCCTCCATCAGATGTTAAACAAGCATCTGGTGCCCCATCAAACCAGCCAACATCAAATTAAATCCCAATAATCCGATGGCTAGTTTGATGGGAAAACAAGACGCCGATACTCTTATTGGAAGAATCCAAAGATTCCTAAAGGATTCTCCCATTGGTGCCACGTTCTCTGCAAACCCACGCAAAATGTATCATGATTATTTGTGTGAGTTTTGGTACACAAAATTGAATGACGACTGTTCAGCCATCACCTTCACACTCAAAAATGGAACAGTCGAGTGTACCATTACTACAGAGACATTGAGGGATGCCCTTAACCTCAACTACTGGAGACCTGGAGAATCTCCAGTTGTCATCTCTCAAAATATCAATTTCCGTCAAACACTCCTTGAAATGGGACACACTGAGTGTATGGAAGGGCCTTACACCATCCTGGAGGTACTTCTTCATTCACCTAGTTGAAAGCATGGGTGGGAGTTCTGGTGGATTGGACCAGATAAACTCCTCACAGGCAGAAATGGCATACTGCTTGTGGAACGGATTGAGAGTAGACTTTGCTGAAATCTTGTTCAGAAGTCTTGTGCAGAAACTGAAAGGCACAAGGGGACTTTGCATCCCCTTCTCCAGGTATCTCTCTCTCTGCTTCAAACTGATCTTGGGCAGTGATTAATATAAAAATACTTAATCACTCTTCACTGTCCCAGATCTCTTGAGAAATCTTGACTCCCTCGTATCTGAACCTGGGGAGGTTGAGATTCCTTCGAGAATGTTGTTGGCATTCTCTAAAACCGACGCACCAATACCAGGTGGCTCGGAAAGACAACTGGGCGGGCCTCAAAACAATGAGGGACCTATCGGTTCGTCTTCTGGCAATATGACAGTTGTTGGGCCTGAACAACATTCTATCCCTGCCAGTTCTAGCGTTTCAGTTCCTACACCTGTCACTAGAGACCTCCCAACAGGTCCTCCAGTTGTCCAAACGACTCCAAGAACTAAACGTCCTAGGAATAAGTCAGTACGAGCCACTGACACTAGAAACCCAGCCAACCCTCAGTTGCCTCCCAACAGGAAACTGGAGAAAGTCAAAGGGATATACAGCAAGCAACCACTTCCGCAATTTCTGTAGGAGGAAGTGGTGAAGAGAATT